>OY728126.1:2016537894-2017787894 GCA_963277665.1 Viscum album
TTCAAACTGAAGAAATAAATTTTATATTAAATGCTGAACATATGAGGGTATAATTGTTTATTAAACAATTTTTCAAACCCCTCTTATGCCACACTTTGGTCTGTCCCAGCCTGGACAGCAAACTCCCACCACTGGAGGGAAAGATCTTCCAAAATATACCTAGCTAGTCTCACTTTCAACTCTTCTAGTGTTCCTAAGAATTCAAATATCCTATTCATTCTGTTCATCCATGCTTCATCCTTTTCTAGCTCCGAATCACCCCCAAACATGGGTGGATTCTACCTTTAAAACTGTACCACATGATCCACATTACTTGGTTCGTCCACTTTATTCCTACTTTCCACATCTTGGAATGCTTTCAATATAATATGCACTAGATTCTGGTTCACCTGAGGCTCAGGTGCAACCACATTTTTAGCAGCTTCCTCCGGTTGTTCTCTATGACGCCGACTCGGTGCCATTCTGATAAACACAAAAACAACCATAAGTTTAAATCCCTTAACAAGAAAGGGTATTCAATTTTGAATTTCAATACATTGCAATTATCACAACTAGGCTTTCCATAAGTTTACATTTCCCTTGTTTCATTATTTTGAAAAAACACGAGGTTTTGAAAATCAACCCATTTTCAAAATACCACAAATTTCCATGTTTCAAATCCATCCATTTTGAAACTTGATTTAGATTTTAAAAATCCATACATTCATATCACAGCATAGATCATTATACCCAAATGAAATATGAATCATAGTGGCAAGTCATTTATACCATGCATTTCATACTCATCTCATTGGATACACCCATGATAATGAGATTTCCAATGCTTATAAGTGTCTCCAAACACTTATGTACCAGACTACCCGGTAACTTGAAGTCCATCATAATGGGTTAGCTACATACTTTTATTCTATACGTTCCAAGTTCCAACAATCATATGCCTTTCTTCCATCTCAACTCAAGGAATAGACCAATAAATAATGTCAACACCCATACCAAGAATCAATGCCAAATGACCTTACAACCGTTCTCACTTGAAATCCAAAGACTGAACAAACTCATACCACTTGTAACATCCCACCCCAACTCATTGTCTTGAGAGGGCAGAGGAATGTTACTTAGACTTAAGTGACGTCCACAAGGCACCAAAGGCTAGTAATAAATGAACAAGGCTTCAAGAATAAAATGGGGAACTATTTTACCTTTAGAAAAAACTAACCAAACAAATAATCCACTATCAACAAACTACATGATGCATGTCAACAAAACAACCAACTCATACATTACCAAAAAGTCAACCAAACTATTCCATAACAATCCAACATGCCAAATAAAACCAAGACAAATACCAGAGTACCAAGCGGAAGACTACACAAGAAAACCCCAAAGAACTAGGACACTATCCATAGCTCCAAACCAAGCTCCATGATCCAAGCACTACAACATCACCAAAGCGTCATGTCGAACTGCTAGCAAAATGAGATGACTTACTCTTACCTGTGTCCTAGAATAAAATATCTACAAAAGAACCAGAGTTCCAAAGTAGGAGTGAGTAACAATACTCATTAGTATTTCCCCAAATGAATTCACTACACACACCACTAGGATAAAACCTTTACCATATTTATATAAAATAGATTATATAAAAAATAAAATAGTGAAACAACTTTCAACAATCCAAACACACCCATACCAAGATACGTTTTCCCAAACCATGAAACCCAAGGGAAAAACAAAAAACCATGCCACATTCCATTCCACAATTTCACATTATCACAACAAATTCCATCTTGCAAAGCAACAAATAACAAGGCAACAAAAACAGTGGAGCTTCCGTCCAACCCGTTTTCTAAATTTACAATTGTGGTACTTTCTTCCCACTTATCCTTTGATGGTGGCCCTTCCATACACTATCCATCCCCTTTTTATTGGGTTACTTACCACACACTTCCACACAATCGAAAAAATCCATAACACTTAATCACCTAATAAGCACTAAGCACCAATGCCACACAAAAGCACACCATCATTCCCATCACATGCCAATTCACTTCAATAAATCACCCATTTATTGAAAACACCCTTTCAACAATTTTCCATGCCCAAAAACATTTCAATAAACAATATATTTATTGAAAACCATATTTTGAAAAAAAAAATTCATAATCAACCACTAATGAATTTAAAATCAACATTTTAAAATCACACAACAAGCGCCTTTTTAAAAAAATAAACCATTTCCCCAAAAATCCCCCAAGTCACCACCAAATGGGTTTCCAACACAATTCACACATCATTATCATAATTAATTTCAAGCAAAACAAATTAATTGTACAAAAACCACTAGTTCTAACCAAGTGGATTTGAGAGAGAAGCCACCAACCTTTAGGGTTTTGGAGAATTCGAACCACAAGCAACCACACCCCAATCCGGGAAAACGCTCCATGAAAACCACTCTAGATCTTCTTCCCTATCATCAAATAGCCTTAAAATCAACACCCAAGAAAAAAACCCCTAGATCTACACAAAATAGATTTAGATCTAGAAATATAGAGAGAGGGAGCTATAAATCTAAAGGAAATCCCAAAGGACCACGAGAGGAGACTTACCTGAGAAGAACCGCCTTCAATCTAGAAATAAAACACTTCTATTTTCTTCCAAAATGTGTGGGAGAGCACCTCAAACATTTGAGAACTCAAAACCCCAAGTGAGGCTCAAGTTGGAGGAAGTTTGGAATGAAATGAGGCAAACCTGAGGGAGACCAGATTTAAAAACCCCATTTTTAAGTGGCCACATAGTTTGGAAAAGCATGTGCACGCCACTGCCTCAAGAGAGGGGGTTCATATAGTTTCCTTTCATAGTTTTGAAAACCATGCACAGGCCAAGCAATGCCCGCTATCTCCCTGACGGTTTCCTAGAGAACCCGTAAGGTTTTTCCTAACCATGCTCAAACCGTGTTCCCTTAGAAAAGCCTCCAAAATTATTCAAAACCACTCCAAACTCTCCCAACATATTACCAATTCATCCCAATAACTTTAAACACATAAAAAGGAATAAAAATACTATATACCTCAAACTAGGGGTGTTACACTTGATATTTATTTTATTTCATGAACACAATTTCATCCTTTCTTTGTAAATCAAACAATTTCTAATTCTTTTATAACTCTAATAAATGAATACTCACAATGATTTTTTAATGCATGAATTACTAAAATTAACTTTTAACAGATTATAAGAACTATAAAAAAGTGAAAAGTCATTTTTTATATCTCTAAATATTTACCAAAACCAAAATGATTAGAAAAAGTTATCCAATATAATACATTAGTCTCTAAACCTCAAAAGTAACAAACATAGTTCAACTTAATATTTATCCATAAAATCATTTAAGTAAAAATAATGTTATATTGACCAAGAAATCGTTTAGGTTAGTGGTGATAACCACATCCTTGTCACCCTTAGGTTGTGGGTTCAAACCCCATGGCCTTTTCAGATGTGATAGGTTGTCACCCGACATGCATGTTTTTATTTTTCTAAAAAAATTAATACAATTACTATAACTTTCCTAAAATATGATAAAAATCATAAAATATAACATTAATCATCAAATAATTTTTTAACCGCTGAGGTTTTCTATACAGTTTATTATTTTTCCAAAAAAATAAAAATGATCTTAATTGACTATTATTACCATAATATAAATGATCATACTAACCCTAATTGAGGGATTATTTTACTATTAAGATAGATAATCCAATATAATATACTTACTTGATACCTTTTTTATTTCATAATTATAATTTCATCCTTTGGTTTTACTTCAATCAATTTTTTCCTCATTTCTTACTCCAAAAAATGAATATCTAAGATTATTTTTATGCTTTAATCACTAAAATTATCTTTTAAGAGATTATAAGACCCATAAAAGAGTGTAAAGTCCTTTTTTATGTGTCTAAATATTCTTCAAAACCAAAATGATTAGTACAAGTTATCCAATATAATACATTATCCTCTAAACATCAATAGTATCTCCAAAAGTTCATCTAAAAATTTATCCATAAAATCATTTAAGTAAAAATAATGTCATATTAACATGGTCATCTATAGCCTAGTTTTAGGTACTATACCCTTTTCACCCTTCGGTTATGGGTTCAATACCCATGAATTTTCTAGATGAGTCAGGTTTTCACCTAACATGTGGGTTGTCCTTTTTATAAAAATATTTTTATATAATTCCTATAACATTCTCAATATATGATGAACATCTTAAAAAATAACATTAATCATCTAATCAATTTTTAACCACTAATATTTCTATACATCTTATTTTTCCCCAAAAAATCACATAATATTAATCGACTATTATTACCTTAAAATCAATGATCAAATTATCCCTAAAGGTTATCAATACATTTAAACTTACAAAAAGATCATTATTCCTCAAATAATACTTCATTTTTTACTTAAGAGTTGAATATAACTTAACCCAATACAACTTCTCCCAAAATCTCATTAATAAAATGAAAATCCTACCACTTAAAACCACAAAGGGGTGTCTAAAACATTGAACTTATGATAAATATTAAACTCATAAACCCATGCTGGTATCGAAAAATATTAAGTTAATCTTAGATGAAGACATATATCCTTCCAAAATTTAATAAAATACTTATATGTTTCATTATTCTTATAACCAAAATACCATTGATACAAATACTACCACCACATAATTATTGAATCTTGATTCATAAATACTTCAACACTTTTACTTAAATGATTGGTATAATATAGGTCCTTCATTGGTTTAGGAGTTAACATTTAAAAGAGGTAATTGAATTGGATAATGCCCAAGATTCCCACATTTAAGATAAGAAACTATAAATAGATCTATATGATGAAATTTATTTCTCTCCATTGAACTCCTCAATTTTCCTTGAAAACTTGTTTCCCTATGAAATTCTTTTCCACACATAAAAAATTTTCTATTCCTTTAAGACATTTTATTAGGTGTATCTTTCTACATTTCTAACATGAAGGAAATTGATCCATATTTTCACTATGGTCTCCACCACTTGAGATCTTAATAGAATCATCCTTATATTATTTAGTGAGTTTGAAAGTTGATTAAGGTATATGATATTAAACATATATCAGGATAACAGATTAGTCATAATCAAAATATCTTTTAAATAATTCATCATCCCATTTAGTTGAAAAGAATCACTACATTTTCCATCACATTCACCATTAACATAATTCCACTTAGATATTTCAATTGACTAAAACCAAAAATCATGGTACGATAAACAATAATCATAATTCTGAAAAATCCTTTATAGGATGTCTAAATCATGACACATTATTTTCAAACCATAACACCTTAGTTTTAACATAGGCCATCCATGATCATCATCTATTTAAATACTTCATGATAGTTCATAAGGAAAATGTTAATTAACCATAGCATATTCCTTGGGAGTGTCAAAATAGGTGTGCAATAATGAAACACTCACTGTACACCAGAATGATGGCCAAGATGTACTTGACCAACTCTTTTTGAGGTTATTAACCCTAGATGCATCCATTCTAAAACCACCTCCACTAGTAGTATCGAGATAGGGATGTATTTCTAAGAAACCAATATAATATCTATCTTAAAAAAATGTTAGGATGTTATCACATACTTATACTTGTACTCAAAGTCACTCATAGGGTTATGTTCACTAATATATATTTTCCTAAATCTATTTTCCAAGGATTTTACTAAACTTACTCAGATACAAACTATAAATACCCTGAGCCTATATGCCCCAATCCAATGGTTAATTGATTAAATTAGAACTACATATAAGGAATAATATCCTAAAGGATCAAATAGTTTAGTAGTCTTGGTAAAATAGATACATACTTGAATCCCACATTACATTTGAAAACATAAAATTAAAAACATTGTGAATGTAAATATTATGTATACTTGATCTCCTTTAAAGATTCCTTCTTCATATCCCAGGGAAAGGAACAAAAATATGGGTGAGATCAGATGCTCGATAAAAGTTACATACAGTGTAAGATATCATGAATAACTAAGGCATAATTTATATGGCATAGTGAATAACTAAAAACACATGGAATTTAACTAATAACTTGAGAATTAAGAATACTAAAGAAGGAATAAATGACAATATAATAATTACATATAAATAATCACAGGATTTTGAAACTTATCTATGAATATCTTAACTATTAAAATAATCAAATGGATATTAATAACTAATATCATAATGATGGAATGCATAATTTTGAACATCATGAACATACCATCAAGGCCTTATGCCAAGAAATATTACATAATGGGAAAGGACTCAATAAAATACCCAAAATAGTTTGTATAATGAGACCTAATTATCAATTTAGGGGATATAGAGGCCCTCCCCATCACTTACTAAGTCCAATTAATTCACCATGTGAAAGGGGAAAATAATAATTCAATACATAATCAACATAAAAACTTGTATTGAAAAACTAACATAATAAATATTAATATTTACCTAGTGAAACTAATCATAATCCTATAGGATCGAATATGTAAAAATGAGATTCTCAAATACAAGAGGGGGGTTGGAACCTTTAAAGTTAAGTTTAACAAGGTTAATGAAACATTCACAAGACCTCTTAAAAAACCTTTTCTAATTTCTTAAAAGAATGATTCTACATTAAAGCGTATAGAATCTGTAATATAATCAGAGTAATGGAATTACAAAGTATAATAAATCTATACTTTCTAACTTTAACAAAGTTACGAATATAGCCGAATTAAAACAACTTGAAATAGGAATCAAGTAACAATGAAATTATTTTAACCTAAAGAGAAGGGTATCCAACAACCTTGGATAAAGGTTCCTTGATTTATGATTTCAAGAAAGTCTGTATTACCCAAAACCAGGTAATCCCTCAATCCAAATATTGGTATCTGTCTCAATATCCCCACAAGCCCATGATTTAGAAGGAAATTGGAACCTCTACCTTCCAAACCTTGAAGCCCACGATCAGCATGATCAGAGTCTGCACTAAGAAATTCTGAACAAGCTGTTCATGCCTAAAAAAGTTGTTCAAAACATTTGCACGAAGCACTGAGAGTTGTAAGAGCCTATATCTCTAGAAATCACTTCACAATATTGTTCTCTTTCAAGACAGTTGTCAAAGTTGAAGTTCTTTGCTCGTTCAAATGAGATTGTATTTATAGGAAAAACTTCCCAACGGTCGGCTCCTCTCCAATGGTCATATTTTCCTTAAATTTCAGAGGGACCTGGACACATGGCAAACATACAACAGTTAGTTTGTAACATATTGTACGACATCGTTTCAAGTAACATAAACGATGTTAAGTTAAAGATAAATGTGAAGTATAAGAAATATTGGAATCCAATAATATTGGAATGATACATTTGGAAACTCCAACATTATCAAGAAAATGTAATCTTAAGAAATCAAGAAAATGGATTCATAAGAAAAACATTATCAAGAAAATGGAATCATAAGGAAAACTAAATCAGATTGTGAAACATGTATCTCATTTGTTCCAGAATCAGAATCATAAAATCAGAATCACTTATACAATAGAATTGGAGTCATAAAACTGATTCACATATACACCATAATCAGAATCATAAAACTGAATCACATATACACTAGAATTGGAATCATAAAACTGAATCATATATAAACCGGAATCAGAATCATAAAACTGAATCACATATACACCGGATTCGGAATCATAAAACGGAATCACATATACACCAGATTCAGAATCATAAAACGGAATCACATATACACCAGATTCGGAATCATAAAACTGAATCACATATACACTGGAATCAAAATCATAAAACTGAATCACATATACACTGAATTCGAAATCATAAAACGGAATCACATATACACTAGATTCAGAATCATAAAACGGAATCACAGATACACCAGATTTAGAATCATAAAATGGAATGACAAATCGTAATGAAAGATCTTGAAAAAATAACTGAATGAAAAAATTTGAATGATATA
Source organism: Viscum album (assembly GCA_963277665.1). Taxonomy (NCBI): domain Eukaryota; kingdom Viridiplantae; phylum Streptophyta; class Magnoliopsida; order Santalales; family Viscaceae; genus Viscum; species Viscum album. The sequence goes on from OY728126.1 coordinate 2,016,545,956, forward strand.
TCTATAAGAATAACTGAATGACAAAATCGGAATGAAAAATCTTGTAAAAACAACTGAATGAAAAAATTATAATGATAGATCTTGTAAAAATAAATGAATGAAAAAATTATAATGATAGATCTTGTAAAAATAACTGAATGACAACATTGTAATGATAGATCTATAAGATTAATCGAATGAAAAAATCAGAACTTAAGAAAAAAACAGAACTTAAGAAAAAAGTGTTTGTGATTTTCAAAACATAAAACCACAAGAAATAAGGAAGTCATAAGATAAACTTATTGACTAAACAATCTCCCCCTTTTTGGAAAGCACAAACAACTTTGCTAAGGAAGAATATATTGACTTAGATAAATAAGTATGAAAAACTTATCTCCCCCTTTGAATGTAATTTTTGACGAATACGACTAACTCCCCCATAGGTTATGTTTCCCAAGGATCGTATTCTTGATCTTTGAAGTCAGGTTTTCTAAAGGGAGTATCGCCCTCTTAGATGAACATTTCTTCTTAAAGGAAAACCCCCCTTACTTGGACATTATCCTTCCCTGATATACTCCCCCTTACTAGATTCTACTTCTCGGAGATTAAATTCTCCATTTAAATAAATTCTCCTCCTTTGTGATTTAAAAAAAAGAGGGAAAAGAATGAAGAAGTATAATATGTACCTGAAAGGTTAAGCAAGCATACATTTGAAAAAAAAGAAATATATGCAAGAAACTTACAAAGAAAATTTTATAAATAAGGTTTATATTACAACAAAACATTGGAATGTAAATAAAAGTCATCCATTTTTCTTCTTCTCAGACAAAATTTATTCTTTAACTTCTTCTCGTTATTTTCTTTCTCAAGATTTGCATCTTGCTTGATTCTTAGAGCCTTAAACTCTGTAGGATTTAGAACAAAAGAAGGGTCTTCTTCCTTTCTAGTAGCTTCCATTTCTCTCCAATTTGAAACTGTAGCATCTGAATAAGCTTTTGGTTTATTTGCAGAAGGAGGTGCTGAAACCAGAACAGCAGGAACTGGAACTAGCAAGCCTGGTTCATCAAGCTTCCTTTTCTTAGGAACTGACTTTGAAGATTATGGAACATCAACCTTGTCCTGAACAATAATTTCTTCAATGTTTTTGGATTCTAGAGTAAACTCTACTTTCATCCTCCTTAGAGTGTAGTCACTTAGCAACAAAATCTTGAATGTCTTCGAGACTGATTGGTAGGGAACATTTAGTTCTTGAAGATACAAAACGATTATCCTAGAAATAGTTACTGGGTATATAAGGATCTGAGATCTGATGGTTCCACCTTTTATTTCCAGAATGGTGAGAAATATGTACTTCACTAAGTTGATCTTTCTTAGGTTGAAAATACATTCTAACATAAAGATATCACAAATCTTTAGAGAATCTTTATTTCACTTTCTTGGAATAAGAAATCCTTGCATATAGAGAGCCACCATCTTGTGATTCATTGAAAGATTCGTAATTTTCGGATTCTTAACATACTTAAGACCGAGAAAATCCAAAGCCTTGATTTTTTCAAAAGAACCTTCTTTCTTAGGGAGTTTCTGAGAGAAAAGAATAGCCTCACCTTCATACGGTATGTAAAGAACATTTTCTGCCTTCTTGTAGGGGACTATATATGATTTTTCATAGCATTTGAACTTAAACAGATCCTTACCGTTATTTTGAAAGAATGTAACAGATTCATATAATTGAATAAGGAGGTCAGGGTAAAGCGGATCCTAAGATTTTTCCTTAGCCACAAAGACACTTTCCCATCAATTAGATCTTATCACCTTAGAAATAAGGGAGTAATATTTTTCAAAGTACTTAGGGAACACTAACCTTTCCCTAAAGATTGACCAGTACTTAATCTCCTTGCTAACTGGCATCTGATCTACTGAGGATTCCAGAGTCATTCAGGGTGATAGAGAACTTCAGAATGAAGGCTTTGATGACAACAGAGCTTCGACACTAAGATCAGTAAGGATAATGCGATACTTGAAAATGAGGATCCCCTTATATAGACATGGATATGGATTTTCAGCTTCCATAAGATAATCAAATGGCTGATAAAAACCTGATCTGATCTGACAGTTGAGAATGGATATAGAAAATATGAATTTTGATATTTTGAAGTAATGTAAACCGAGATTTAAGAAATTTTGAAATACCAACAACTAAAACTTAAGATAAAGAGTAAGAAATATTACCTTTTAGAGTACTTTGAGAGATTTATCGGTATTATAAGAATTTTTCTTAGAGGCTTCAAATCTGAAATTTTCAAATCCAAAATTTTCAAATCCAAAATTTTCAAATCTGAAAGAAAAATAGTTTAAAGAAAGAAAATAAACAAACAGATGTACTCCCCCTGAAATAAGGAGTAGTTTAATGTTAGGAAATGATTTAAAAAGATGTATATATGAATGATTACCTTACAAAAATCATTCCTAGATTTTTTTTAATATATTCAAATCTATCGGAAGGTAGAGGTTTTGTAAAAATTTCAGCATGTTTATCTTGTATTCCGATGAATTGAAAAATAATATCTCCTTTTGTTTTCAAAATCTTCTTGAAATAGTCTTTTTTACCATTCATGTTCCAGGAACAACCACTATCCATGTACCATAGCTTGTTGGTACTTACTTCTATTTCCTGAAAAAGAAAGAGTTAGGCTTTCAGAATCCAAACCTACTTGGATCCGGAACTATATGATAATAAAATATTGGGTAAACATATTTTTTTAGAAAAATAAGATTTATTAAATCCAAGGGATTTCACTTTATTTAAAGAATAGTTTTTCTTCCAATTCCCACCACTTTGGAATTTAGTACAAAAAGGGGCTATAGAAGGAACAAAATAATTATTTTTAAAAATATGGGTTTCATGAGAATTACCTAATCCCTGATTATTACCATAAGGTCGGATATGAGAATACATCTTGTTAAAATTTTCTTTACCAGAAGTAAAATTTTCAAGAAGTTTCTTTAAGGAAAATATTTCAAATTTTAGTCCCAGGACTAAATTCTTATCCTCAAGAATAATAGATTTAGAGTTAAGTTTATCCTCCAAAACATCTTTTTTCTAAAAATAGATTTTTAAGATCCTTATAAAGTTTATCCTTATAAGACTTAACTTCCTTAATTTTCTTAGAAATATTTTTTAAAACATCATTTTTCTCATCAAGATCTTTAGAATGATCTAAAATTTCTTTTGTTAAAATAGATTCTCTATAGTTTCCATTATCATGTTTCTTAGAAACTTTACAATTTCTCTTTTCTAACAACTTAGAAAATCTAGAAACTTCCTCACAGGAAGGAAAATTATTATCATTATCTAATGAAGAAGATTATTCATCTGAAGAAAAAATTCAATCTGGAAAATTTTCACTTAAAGACATATTGTTTAAGGATTCAGCAGTTTGTACGTTAGACATAAGACAATGATTTTGAAATGGAGCTCTGACTATTAGACCAATATTATTTTTCCAAGAAGATTCATATTCTGAAGATTCATCAGAAGAATCTCCACCACTAGAACTCCAAGTGTCATTGGATTTCAATACTTTCTTATGCTTTGATTTGTAGAACTTCTTCTTGTTTCTTTCAGAATTCCTGTCTTTCTTGTCTCTCTTCTTAAGAAAGGGACAATCAGGTCTAATATGACTAGTTCTTCTACATTCATTGCAAGTCACTTCTCCAACTTTCTTATCTTTTCTATATTTCTTCTTATACCTATATTGAATGTTATTCTATCCAACAATCTTGTTCATCCTCCAAGAAAGATTTTATAACTCATTTTTTGAAGCTTCACATTCACTAGATTCATATTGAACAACAACCTTCTTAGATTTAGATATTTTAATTCTATCAGGAGTCTTGTATTTCATATGATTTGAAGTAATTGTAAAAGCAAAACCTCCATTTCCATTCTTCTTCTTAATATTATCAGCATCTCTCTTCATTCTTGTTTCATGTTGAAGAAGAGTTCCAAACAATTCATTAAGAGTAATCTGAGTGACTTTTCTATTCTCATCTATAATAGTTATCTTGGAATCCCATTCATTAGGTATGATGTCAATAATCTAGTCTACCATAGCTTTTTCACCTAAGCATTTCTCACCCATGGATTGTACACTATTGACAATAGTCATAAATCTTTGTTGTACCTTACATATAGGTTCTCCATAGGGGAAGAAAAAACCATGATATTCAGCCCTAAGCATTGCTCTTCTAGTTTCAATAACTTTGGAAGTTCCAAAGTGAGTTACTTCAAGATTCTTCCAAATACTATTTGAAGCATCACAGGATGAAATCTGGATATATATGTTTCTAGTCATGAAACATTGCAAAGTATTACATACCTTAAAGTTTAGCTGATATTCCACCTTTTCTGGATTAGTAAAGGTTCTAAGTTCTTTATCAGGAATCTTTTAATATCCGGTTAACATAATGTAGTTTTCTACACCTGTTTTTATCACAAAGGTCTTCATTCTATCTCTCTAGTACTCATAGTCATTTCCATCGAAGATTAGTGGTCTAGTAGGACTGAGATTATCTAGAGATCCAACATGAATACCTGCCATACTAAAAGGAATTTCATTCCACAAAAATTATTAGTAGTAAAAGTTCAAAATCAAATATAAAGAACTTAAGAAAAGGAAAACTTGAGAAAGAAAACTTATATGTGAATATAAGTATTTCAGAAACTTTCTCTGATACCAATTGTAGGATTAAATATGTAAAAATGAGATGCTCAAATACAAGAGGGGGGTGAGTTGTATACTTTAAAAATTCCTTTGGAACCTTTAAAGTTAAGTTTAACAAGGTTAAACAAACATTCACAAGACCTCTTAAAGAAACATTTTCTAATTTATTAAAAAATGATTTTAACTTAAAGTTTATAGAATATTTAATATAATCAAAGTAATGGAATTACAAAGTATAAGAAATCTATACTTTCTAAATTTAACAAAGTTACAAATACAGCGGAATTAAAAAAACTTGAAATAGGAATCAAGTAACAATGGGATTCTTATAACCCAAAGAGAAGGGTATCCAACAACATTGGATAAAGGTTCCTTGATTTATACTTTCAAGAAAGTCCATCTTACCCAAACCTAGGTAAGCCCTCAATCCAAATATCGGTATTTGTCTTGCTATCCCTATAATCCCTCGATTTAGAAGGAAATCAGAACCTCTATCTTCCAAACCTGGAAGCCCATGATCGGCACGATCGGCATGACCAGAGTCTGCACTAAGCAAGTCTAAACAAGTTGTTTACAACATCCGCATGAAGCAATGAGAGTTGTAAGAGCTTCACTCTAGAAATCACTTCACAAGATTGTTCACTTTCAAGTCAATTTTCAAAGTTGAAGTTTTTTGCTCATTCAAATGGGATTTTATTTATAGGAAAAACTTTCCAATTGTCGGCTCCTATCTAACGGTCATATTTTCCTTAAATTTCTGAGGGACCTAGAGACGTGGCAAACATACAACGGTTAGTTTGTAATAGATTGTACAACATCGTTTCAAGTAACATAAATGATGTTAAGTTAAAGATAAATGTGAAGTATAAGAAATCTTGGAATCTGATAATATTGGAATGATACATTTGGAAACTCTAACATTATCAAGAAAATTTAATCTTAAGAAATCATAAAAATAGATTCTTAAGAATAACATTATCAAGAAAACAGAATCATAAGGAAAAGTAAATCGGATTGTGAAACATGCATCTCATTTGTTCTTGAATCAGAATCATAAAATCGGAATCACTTATACACCAGAATCAGAGTCATAAAACTGAATCACATATACACCAAAATCGGAATCATAAAACTGAATCACATATGCACCGGAATCAGAATAATAAAACTGAATCACATATACACCAGAATCGGAATCATAAAACTGAATCACATATACACCAGATTCATAATCATAAAACAGAATCACATATATACTGGATTCAGAATCATAAAAAGGAATCACATATATACCAGATTCAGAATCATAAAAATGAATCACATATACACTGGAATCGGAATCATAAAACTAAATCACATATACACTGGATTCGGAATCATAAAATGGAATCACATATACATTGGATTTAGAATCATAAAATGGAATCACATATACACCGGATTCAGAATCATAAAACGGAATGAATCGTAATGATAGATCTTGCAAAAATAACTAAACGACAAAATTGTACTGACAGATCTGTAAGAATAACTGAATGACAAAATCAGAATGACAGATCTTGTAAAAATAACTAAATGACAAAATCAGAATGATAGATCCTGTAAAAATAACTAAATGACAAAATCGGAATGACATATCTTGTAAAAATAACTGAATGAAAAAATCTTAATGACAGATCTGTAAGAATAACTGAATGAAAAAATCAGAACTTAAGAAAAAAGAAACAGAACTTAAGAAAAAAGTGTTTTTGATTTTCAAAACATAAAACCAGAAGGAATAGAGAAGTGTTAAGATAGCCTTATTGACTCAAAAAACCATCCATAGAAAGAATATGGATGGTATCAATACAATATATCCCTAGTGGGGAATAAATAAAATAGATGTTTTTTATCTTTAATAATAAAAATACCATAAAATTATCATTAAAACATTATTGAGAAAATATTATTTTCATTTTGAAAATTATTTTTAAAAACTTAAAATTTCAAAAATATTAGTAAATTTTTTATTTTAAATTAACCTTTTAATATTTTAATGGAATATTCAAATCAATGAGTGGTCATGATTATGGGAATTTTTTTTCATACCGAGTATGTTGAAACAAATATTCCTTTCATATTTTTGTATGAAAAGCTGAAAATTACATTGTTCGGAAAATGATAGGAAGATTCATTTTCAAAACATTTTGAAAAAAATCCAATCATGTTTAAAAATGACTATAATAAATCGTAGGATATATTTTAAATTTTCTTGATTTTTTTTAGAAAACATAACCATGAAAAAAAATATTCCTAGCTAAAAAGGAATTAAAGTTTTTATTTCTTAAATTTTTTTTGATCTTTTGAGTACCTAAAAGTGTAAAATGAAATGAAAACTTATATTTTTCAAAAATAACCATAAGAAAATAAAATATATTAGGTTTAATATAGAAATATAATTTAATTATCCAAGTAGATAATTAAACATAAACAATCCCGAATAATGATGGGATTGTGAAATAAACTCTTACCACTTTGGTAACTTTCGATTCATAACCCCATGATATAAATAACTTCAAATGAAAAATTAAATACAACGAATTTAAATATAATAATCATATAAAATATTAAATTGGTAGTATATAGACATCATAAAATAAGATAAGTGGATAACATAACATATGTCCCGAAGAAGATAATTTGAGATAGAGAACCTTTACAATATTCATAATGTTGAAGTGAGAATTAATAAATGAATTTATTATGTTTAAAAAATTTAAATACACAAAAAATAAGTTTAATTACAATATAAATGAAACAAATTTTATTTCTCACATAATATTGACGTGATATAATCAATGAATACATGATATAACCCAATGAAAAGAAAATTGAGTTATGAAACACTTACCACTTGGTAACATTCACGTCAAATCCCATTGGATAAAATAAATTGAATTGAAAAATAAAATACCATTAATTATGAAATATTCATGATATAAAATTTAAAATGGGTAGTATATACACCATATAAAATAAATTAGGCATAAAATAATAAAATATGCCTCAAAGAAGGAAAATTGAGATGAAATCCCTTACATCACGCCCGACTCATCATGTACATTATTTATATTCCTAAATAATAAACTTTTGTTAATTATTTACTTTATTAATAACATTTTTTAATTTTATCATTCTGTTTATTTTATTTATTACCATGTTATATTTAATTATTTAATCAAGTACATACGTATGAGTACCATTTTTATTTTTCAATGACCATTTTGGAAGGAAGGTAAGTATTATTTTATCTTTAAATAATTATGATAGTATCATTAATAAAATGTCACTTACTTAAATATAATTATATATATAATTCATGGGATGTGGTGATTTGAAACTAATTACATCACTTCATGGAGGCGGTAGACTACACATTCTCACATATGACATTATTGTTTTTTAATGAATGGAAAGGTAAGAAATTAAATGAAATATTATATTTTATGAATGAAAAAATATTTCATTAATTTAATATATATATATATATATATATTAAATCCATAATTATGAAAATACATAAGTGGAGGTGATGGAAAATGAATTACATCAGTTTGTGAGGCGGTAGTGTGCTGTACACATGAACGATAATTGCATTTCTCATTTGATGGAAGAAGAGATGGATATATTTTTATTACATTAAAATAAAAAAAATATCATTATACATAATAAAATTATGTTATAATATCGTCATGGTTGAATAATATTTTAAGTATATGGAAGAATAAATAAAACAAAACGCTCAGTTATGAACGCAAACCTCTTTTTTGGAAAACCTCTTTAGGTTAGCACTAAACACCATACTAGTATAGCTTTATAATAAAAAGGTACTATATAATGTGGTAAGGGAACTAATAAAGGTAATTAGGTAGGTAATTCTATAATTTTTTTATGTGTGGATAGGAGAGAAGAGGGGGTGTTCTTTTATAAAAAGGGGAGGGGGACTCTTTAAATTTATTAAAGTATTAAATTAATATAAATTAATTATCATATTAAAATGGATCTAAATTGATAATAATATAAAAAAAGATGATTTAGAGTCTAAATAATCTCATCTTATAAAAATTATAAAATTTTAGGTGATGTTTTCACCCTTATCTTTTTGTTATAACCCCCTTCAACCCTTTTTGACATTTACCGCTGTAATAATATTTTTACTCTTTCGAGGCTAATAAAATCCAAATAAAAGGGAAAAAGGCCCATAAATGGACTATAGTTGATACTAAAACCCATTTAATATTCACTTGAAATAATATAAATTTTTTAATAATTTTAAATCATTTAATAAAACATTGTTTATTATAAAATATCATCAATGCCAATTTTGACACTATTTAATTAATTTGGCTTTTAAAAACATCAATAAAAGGATGGAATTAGAACATATACATTTAAAACTTATCTAAAATTTTATAATTATATAAAAAGTTTGTGGAATATAATAATTTATTCAAATCATATTTATCTTAATATTTTTAAAATTATTAATTATTAATTTGCTTTTAATTAAATAATTAATGTGTCAGCGTTGCGTAAGAATTTATGGTAATTATTTTTTCACTAAAAATTAGAAATAAATTACCATGATAAATAAAAATTATTCATACTTAAAATTAATATTTAAAAATAAACATATATCCCTTTTATCCCTATGTGAACACATAAGAGATTTTTTAAAGTAAGAGTTTGACATTTTATCCTTTTCTTTACTTAAATAATTATAATTGTAATAATCATGGAAATATGGCTAAAAAATGGAAAATTGAAAGAACTTAGATGGTAAAAGGTATAAATATGGCTATAAAATATAAATTAGACAAGTTTTTAGGTCATTGTAACCATTATCTCTTTAATTTGTCCCCCAGTAAACCTGTTTTACCCTTAAGTGACGTAACCGATTTTTTACTATTTTTACTATTTGTTATGACCTAAAATTAAGTTAACCTTATTAAATAATATTAATTATTTTTATTAAATTTATTAAATTTATTTTATCAAATTTAATTCAAATAATTTGCATAATTCAATTTAAAATTAAACCCGCAAGCATGGGGAGAAATAGTTTCTTGAAAAATGCATTTTTCAAGGAAAGGATGATTTTACATTAACTCTATGAATAGTAATATTAATTATATTAATTTAAATTAATAAATAAATATATATATAATATAAAGTTTATATAAATAATCCCTAATTTAGGGTTATTTTAATTAATTAAAAACAAAAAACGTTATTCAATTATAACATTTTTTAATAAAAAGCAGTATTTTTCATCGTTTATTGAGACATAATATTTTTCAAAAAAATCCTAAAAATTAACCATAATATAATTTCCATATTATGAATTCAAAAATGAAGTTAAAATTTCCAAATAATTCTTTCAAAAATTAGAAAAAAGTAAATATATTAGTTGGTCATAAAAAGTAGTAAAACCATTTTTGTGAAAAACATATTTTTGAAGAATTAATTGACTTTAATAAAAATTGAGTGACTATTTACTAATAATTTATCAATAAATTTATATTTATTAGTAATTTAAAATATATTTCATAAACTATTTAATCTTATTTATACCTTTAATTTAAAATATTGGTTATAATCATAATATCTAAATAATATATTTTATTGGTCATTTAAGCTCAGTGTTGCGTATTGTATATGATATTGAACAAAATGTATTTATTTTAAAATCTTAGTGTGTTACGAGAAGATAAATATTTTATGTGTTGTAATAGTGGTGAGACTTTTAGAGAAAGCCCCTGAAATACTAAGCGCATGATTCCTTCCAAACTAGTATTTGTCCAGACCTAGAGTATCCCACTAACTAGTTTCATGCCATAGTCGAGTACCCCTGGATTGTCTTTTGTTATCCTATTTTGGGAATTTTATTTTTATCACACTTAATTAGGAAACCCTAACATTACGGATACTAGAGGAATAGATTTGAGTATATTCATCTGATGGATTTGGATAAAGAGTTATCCACTCAACTATCCAATAATCATATTTGTTATGATTGGGATAATTCACGACCTAAATAACTAAGTGGTGAGATGAACACTAAATAAGACTCATTAATTTATGAAATATGGATCTTTAATTAATAAATTTATATTATATGTTGGGTCATAATTTTTTTTGGAATTTATTCTATTTAAATTCCTTGATGAAAATATGTAAGACATGATATTCATCTGATAAAACATTTTTTATAGATAATGGAATTATCATCAAAAAGTTTGAATTTGAGATATTGTCAAAATAAATAAAAACTAAATTGAAGAAAATTTATATACTAGTATTGAAAACTAATAATTTTTCACAATAAAGAGGAAAAATTACATGGATTGAAAAAAAACCACTTTAAAATAAACCAAATGGGAAAGATAGTCCAAAACAGGAATTAGATACCTATAATAAGCTTCTAAAATACTATCCAGAGGTTTCAACCTTTATTCTTGTTACCATGGATTCTACGTTGGAATATAAAAAAAGTATATGGGTGTTTAAAACATAATAAAGATCTCAAATAGGCTCTATCCAGAACAATTTAGACATGAATGGTATGAAGTTTTAAAAGCTCTCATTTAAAGTAAAATGACAGAAGGAAATACAGCCTCAAATCATGTTCTCAATATAATTGGTTACAATAATTATTTTGATAGGATGGGTTCACCTATTAAACCTAATATTTACACTTATTTCATTCTACAATCACTTCTAGAAAGGTTCTGAAAGTTTTTTATTAATTACAACATGAATAAATTATGTAATCATTTACTTAATCTCCTCAATATATTAATTATATCTTAGAAGGACATGGGTGGTTCTAGATCTAGTATCATTATTATGGTACATAAAAATAATGGTATAATTTTTTGAAATAAATTAAATAAAATAGGCCATGAAGAGTTCACACCACCAATTAATTCGAAGAATAAGAGACAAGGACAATGTTAACATTTTTGTTAGAATAACCATTTCGAGGTGGAATTATTCCAAATACCTAAAATGACATAATAATCTAATTGGAGAGTATAATTTAGGCATAAATGTTATATAATTAAATTATTATATTATGAAGTGTATTTGATACCAACTACATATTTTACAAATGTCATAAATATATTTTAGCAAAGACGTAGAAGAAGAATTAAAGGATCAAGATTGAAGTGATGGAGAAAGAGTTTACTGCATATAGATGAAAATGAATTCAAGCTGAGAGTAAATTTTTAATGGATATATGTTTATATATTTTAAATTTTTAAACAATTAGTTGTTTTAATAAATGAGATTACGTTGTTCATGCACATTTGATTACTTTATATTCTATAACATGTTTGGAAAGGAGATATGGATAACAGTGTTTTATCTAGGTGAAAATTTTTATCCAATTATTCAAAATATGGGGGAAGTTGTTACCATCAATCATTAGTGAAATATATTTAAATAATAAATATTATGTTTAATAAAATTCTATAAAAACATATAATACCATATGTGATATACAAATAATGGTTTAATTGTAAAATATTCATACTAAAAATAAAATAAGTGTTATTTACTAACATAATGTTTTTTTTGTTATATCTTATCATGAAATTATGAAAGGAATATAATTCCTAAAAATCAAGTGGGAGTGTTTTTGAACTTATAAAATTTAAAAGTTAATAAATAATATATTATACCAGTTTTAAGTAAAGGCGAGTTTTACTATTTGTTAAAGAATTATGCATGCTAAAGTGAGTGTTTCTTTATATTTAATAAATTTATAATGTGCTAGAAAATAATAATGTAAATAGTTATATTATTACAAGTAAAAAAATTTATGGAATAGGGTTTCAAGGATGATGATTTCAAGCTTATAAAGAGTTTTAAGTAGAAAACAAAGGTCAAATTTATAACATTTGATGTTATAAAGTTCAAGATTTTGAATATGTTCAAAGAGTTGAACATTCTGAATATGATTCCTAAGTATCATCATTATTAAAGATATATTACTTCATATATGTTACTCATTAAAATGTTTAGGGGGATAATTTTATTAGATGGTCTCCTATATATGTGATGAGAATTACATATAGATGTAATGAATTAAAGAAACTATTATCACAATAGAATCTTGAGGGTTATGTATAATCTCTTCGTATAAGACACTTAAGAGATTGATTTAATGTTTTCATAATGTATCATGGTTTTATAATAACTCCATTCTTCATTTATCATTCATTCATCTGTGCTACAATTTACTTTACTTGAATGATCTAATGATAATATTCCATCAAAGTATGATTCTCATTTATCCCTAATAAATTATCATCACAGAGTATAATGGATTGTGATAATATGTTAAGGCTAGAATGGATTTATTAATTTACTCAGTTCAAAGGTTTTTGTATCAGATACAAATAATCAATTCATGGGGTAAAAATTAGTGACTTAATACTTGGATTAAGTTACCAAATTCTTTATCATGGAATGTCAAATAGTCGTTGATATACTTACAGGTGTATTCTTATAATCAATCCCCATTACATGATGTTTTAGATATAGTTATCATGTGGACCTTTATACTTTGATACCTTATTTACACAAGTCAAAAGTGACTTATCTAATATGTGGGATATTGGGTATGTTTTTTTACCATGTCATCGGTTAGAGTACAACCAAGATGAAATTTTTACACTTGTATGATGAGTGATGATATATGTCCCTTGATTGAATTTGAATGAGGAAATGAATGAACATGATTATTTAAGGTCAAATTTGTTGTTCTTAGCTACTTAAATGAGGGACATGTGATATTTTCATTTGGTAGATGAATGATATGTGATGTACTCATCAACTTCATCAGTAAATTTTAGGAAATAAAGAAAAATGGATCGAAACAAACTAGATTGACATGTTCCATGTCTAGTGGTCACTAGATTTCATGGATAAAGGGATTATATAGTATACATATTATATATAAGATACTCCTTTTAGTGAAAATATTTATATTGAGATGTGATTATGTTTGAGGAATATCGCACCAGAGCCCTCAGTATCTTGAGTAGAATTGATGCTTTGTTAGAGAAAACTATTTGATTACATCTATAAAATATTTATTTCATATTTTTTTCAATGTTACTAAGGAAAATAGGTCCACATAGTCTGGCCCTTAGATAGGGATAAAATTTTGGACAAAGTGTTTCTTCCAAAATGAAGAGATCTTGATAAACTATTTATAAAAGAGTTTGGAAGGATTTAAAAAGTGTTGTGAAGTTTGGCACAAAGTCTCAATGGTATTTTAGTTTAAGTGGTATAATGTTGGATGTGAATTAAAATGTATATGCATATGATGTATGTACATTGAATACATATAGTATTAATATATATATATATGTAATACATATATACAACATGTTAATATATAGTATATGATATCGTATGTGTGTATTTATATATATATGGTGCACATATAAGACATTCATGTAATGCATGTATATTAATTGAATATGATTCATGTAAACATAACTTAGTATGCATGTAATACATTCATGTACTGTACATGAATACTATGCATGTGCACCCTCAATACGTGTAGGGGATATCGCGATGCCACCTGTGCATCGTATTCTTGCATGCCATTTCACTTACGATTTTTATTGTTTTAATTAATTAATAATGGATTAAATACTTTGAATTATGATAATTGAACTCATTTATATACAAGGATATTATTTTATGATTCCCATAATACCTAACATGTTCCTCATTCTTTGAGGAATTCTAGGACATAACCTATGAAAGGAGAAGTGGTTATCCTCATTTTTTGTTGGCCTGATTGCATTTGTTCGATACTTATGATGGTCTATGGTTTTATAAAACTTTCATGAAGATTTATTCTCTTACTAAGCCTCATTGATCTCTCATTATAAGGTTCTATCTTCCCTTTGAAATATTGGGTGTTCTCTGGTGAAAAACTGGGATCCAGCAGTCGGTGTACCCCCTGGAGGGATTGAGCATTGATATTTTTATCCTCATAGTCTTTCCCAAGTATTCTCTTAATATAATGGAAGAATAAATCCCTTGTAATAAAAAAACTAGGTATGATTTGTTTTTTTTATTCTTTTCAAATATCTTACACATTTTTTCTCTTTGAGGATAAATCCTTCATATTTAGGTGTTGTTTTACTAAGAAAAGATTATATGAAAATCCTAGAAGACCCAAAAGTTGGTATTATGGTTATATGAATTATATTTTCAAGGTTTCTTAGGGTATTATACCAATTAAAATAACCATTAAAAGCAATAAGAAACCATAAACCAAGATCTACCATGTGAGATATATAATACCATGAAACCTAAAAAATGAATAACCTATCATGCATACCTTAAAATGATGATTCTACAACTCAATCATCATCACATATGGTTTATTAATATCACTAAGATAAAACCAATAAAATTATATGTATATGGAGTATACATGAGTTGAGATGAATTACTTATTGCATGTGCGAGATCATTTTGCTTTCCATGGTGTGTTAGCATCTCATAGGGAAAAGGAAGGAGGAAGAGAGAGATACAAGTATGAGATAAATGTTCTAGGATTGGGTTAGTTAAAATGATCCCCATAATATGATGATATTGTTTTTATATATCCTCTAAGGAAATCTTTATGTGCACATTCATTTACTCATGGGCTATAATGCCTGAGTAAATGACATTCAGATGATCTATCATTCATCATATGAATGCATATCCCATTTGATTCATAATATAAAACATTCATATTTAATGATAACTAGTGGAATATAATGTGAATATAAACATTTAACATTCATTACGGAGTGACATGATATCACATACCATGCCATGCAAAGGTAGTGGTATGCTTTACGATATTTCCTCAGGCAAGGCATACGACATGCCTTTCATCCATGCACGTCATGCCATACGACATGATCATATAACTAAATAATATTAGTCCAACATGAATCCTATGTATGAGTGTTTAGGTAATATCTCTATAAATATCACACTTTTACTAAATGCAACAATTGAGACTCAATTATAGTAAGAAAAGTTTTCTTTCTAAAGGAGCAATAATATAACACACATAACTCTATTCAAGAATGCGATTAAAAAATAAATTAAAAAATTTTATAAATTGAATTTTATAAAATTAATTTCATTTTTAAATTCATCAGGTAAAAATTATCTTTGGGTAAATTTTTAATATTTTTCAAAAATAGTTGATTTTTATGTGAATAGTGAAAAATACCGATTTTACATAAACTATCACTTCTATGAAATTATAATGATAATTATAATATATTTAAAGATAAAAAAAAATTTTAAAAAAATTTATATTTAATAAGTAATATAATTCATATAAAAATATAATATTAAACTTTTAATTTTTTTTAATATTTTGGAAAATGTAACCAATGTTTTTGTTCAAATAAAAATTGTTTTTATATATGAAATGTGTTTTTATCTTAACAAATTAATAAAATAACTATTAATTGACAATTTTAATGAAATTTATATAATATATATTCAATAAAATATTTTAATATTTATCTAGTATTTTTTATAAGGAAAGGAATGAAATTAAATTCAGTTTTATGCTTAAAAATGCATTTTTCTATAAACTGTTTGGGTGAATTTTACACACATATATTAAAGTGATTTTATACCACTTATAAAAGTATAATATTATAAAATGAATTCCATATTCAGAATCATAATAATTAATATAATTTTTTAGGATCAATATATTTTTTGGTTATAATGAATAGTAAAAACACAAAAATCTTACTATCACAGTTAAGGTTAAAAAGGGTTAACTGGGGGTTGTAGGGGTTAGGGGGAGGGGTGGTTAAAATAAGATTTAAGGGTAATAATGAAAAAAAATATTGTTTATTTTTCTTAAATATATTTAAACCATATATTATCATACCTTTGAATCGTTTTCCCCTTGGATCCACTTTCACACGAAAGTGTATATTATTGAAATATTTTAAGTAATTCCTTGTGTTTCCCTCCTATCACTAATAAAAGGGAATTAACTCTCCTCCATTATTTAAAAACATTGAGAAATATATCTTAGATGATCCATACACAAAAAACTTCCTAGATTCCTTCCATTCATTCTTTAGTTTTTTTCGTCTCATAAGACCATCCTAAGAAGGCTTAATGTGTAAGACAAAGGAGATCTATCAAAGAAGAGGAAATCGTCTTTAACGACTCTTTACAAGTTTTGTTCTTCTTATAATTCTTATAAATTTATTGTAACCAACCCAAAATAATTATTTTATAATCATCAATAAACCAAGATGTTATTATTATTAAT
This sequence comes from Viscum album, assembly GCA_963277665.1. Taxonomy (NCBI): domain Eukaryota; kingdom Viridiplantae; phylum Streptophyta; class Magnoliopsida; order Santalales; family Viscaceae; genus Viscum; species Viscum album. The sequence goes on from OY728126.1 coordinate 2,016,563,041, forward strand.
GAAAAATCATTTCCACCACTTTTCCATCCTACAGAAAATGTAAGCATTGATCATGCGTACGTATGACTTACCATCTTCATGTAGTGGTGTAATTATTTTTTCCACCAATTTACTTTGATGTTTATAAATATAGAAATAATTAATATATATGGTATTTCTAGCATAATTATTATTTTATATATATAATATATCATGTACATCCTTACCCTTCCCCCTATTAAAAAATGATAACATTTATTAGGATTACATGTGGACTACCACCTATACGAAGAGACGTGATTCATTTTTAATGTACTCCATTAATGGGTAATTATATGTATATATAATGAATATATATGATATTTATATCATTATTAATATTCTAGGGATGATGGATCCATGATCAATATGTAAGGACTGAAACTAATGAACCGAAACTTACATGAAAAACAAAACTGTTGACACTCATAAATAATGATTTTAATAAATAATTATTAATAAATGAGTATTAAATGTTATAAATTGACCATATATGATATTATAAGTATGTATATGGTTCTGGTATAGAATTATAATAAATTAAAATTTATTATACATGAGTTTAAAATCACTTATTGAGAAATTCAGACCTAAGGAAATGGTTCTTTATCTCAATATTATTTCATTGGATTTTTTTGATGTTATGAATATATTTATGTTTATGATATGTATATAATACCCCTTTGACATGTAATATCATGGATAATTCTTTATTTATTGTAGTTGAAATTATAATTTAAAAAAAATCCAATGATTTTTCTTTGAAAGTTACCAAAGTGGTAAGTGTTTATTTTACAATCTCATCCTTATTCAGGATTGTTTATGTTTAAGTTTACATTGGAGGAATTGTATGGTATTTTGATATTAAACCCAATATATTTTATTCACCTATATTAAGTTTTAGGGATTTCATTTATTAGTTCCATTTTTACCTTTTAAGCACTCAATATCATGGAGAAACATTTTTAAGAAAAACCTACATTGTTTTTCTATTTAGCTAGGAATATTTTTATTCCATATCTATATTTTGTTTAAAATGTTTTCAAGAATGTTTTCACTATTTCCCAATGATTGATTAAATTAATTCTTAACTATGTTTTAATTTTTATAAAATGTTTTAAAATGAATATTTTTTCATTTTATGAATAAGGAATGTTTTACTGAATGTGTGAATGAAATCATTATTTTAATGCTTACCGCACGAATGAATTTTTTCATCATAAAGACTATTATTTTATTTGAAGACTAATTTATTAGTTTCCATGGTTATTTTCAAATAAAATTATTTTCTTAATATTTTATAAATTTTTAGATTTTAATATAAGTGATTTCAAATGAATAGATAAATTTCCCCAAGAAATATTCGAGATATATATTTTAAAGTATTTTTATCTATGTTAATATCCTTTGATGAATATTACACTTTACTAGGGATATAATCTATTGAAACCATCAACATATCAATCTAAATGGATTATTATCATGTTGTTTTATTTATTGATTGGGGAAAATATAAAAATTTTGTATGCTAGTTTTTAAATATGAATATTTAATTTGTTTATGAATTTAATTTCTATTCATTTTTTTCATATGATAAATTACTTAGACATAGTATGTGATTATACAGACTCGTTATATCCCCATGATGAATTATTATGACTCATAAGATAAAATAATTTGAGTATTTAGCATATGAATTACCTATTTATGTATGATGTATTGGCCCAAGGCCTCAATGAAAATATTATGATGTTCGACATTATGCATTATATCCTTATAAAACTAGTTTTTATTATCCATGAGATTACTTATGTTATGATGTCATCCATGGATTTATCCCCTTTTTATGATAGAAGTTATATCTAACATTTGATTACTGTTGATCTATTCTATATTATTTATGATTATTTATATTAAGATAGATTTTTTTATAGGATTTCCATTATTGAGTATCTGAGCTCACCATTTATTATGTTTTCCTTTTCCCAGGATACCAAGAAGGGATCTATGAATGATTTCAAGGGTTTACTAGAATGAATAATAAAGTCATCACTATAATTTTTTAGTTTTATTACACATTTTTAAATATAATGTTATAATCATGTATGTATATAGTATCATAATAATGATAAAATATTCAATCATTTGAGTTGAGATCCCTTGTATTTTATGCCAATATAGTAAAATAATCACCAGATCATGGTTATAGGATTCAGTTTGTTACAGTTGGAATCAAATAAAGTTTAGTATAAACCTTGGGAAATGGATTTAGGAAAACATAGTTTAGTGAACATAACTATATGACAGGATCCTAGGACAAGTCTAAGTATAAGATAATATTATAGGGTTTTGGTAAAGTAAATATTGTGTGGTTTTATTAGAAAATACATCACTGTATAAATAGTAGAAATTGGATGTGGTTATGGAATAAATGACCTTTGGGGTGACAAATCTATATGGGGTGGATCAGGTATTAACTAAATCATCACTAGTGCACAATGAGTGTCCCTATGACTGCACACCTAGATAGACACTCCCGAGGGATATTCTTTGGTTGTTTATATGATCTTTATGGACGATTATGAAATATTTAAAAACATTTTAATGATTTGAGGATATTACCAAGGATAATAAGGTTATTATTATGAGACCATATGTATTTAAATAATCAATTTAGGTTACGTATCACACCAGATTTATAATTATAATTCTCAATGACATGAACCAATTCAATATATGAAATTGTTCAAGAATGGCTCAAAGATGAAGGAATAAAAAGCATATCAATTCATGTAATCAATTAAGGGATTTACTTCCCAACAAAAACAATGAATCTAGAGATATATCTAAACATATTATAACTATATTGGTGAAATTGACTCAATTTATGATGAATAACCTTTCCCATATAGAGTATCCTACTAAACACCAATATGATGCAAAAATGTTGGACCACTTAATGCATTAGAAACCTCAATCATTCAATGGTACTACTAATTCATTAGTAGTTAAACAAGGGATAAAGTCACTAGAGAAGATATTTATTACTTTGGAAATTACTGAAACAGAGAAAGTTTCCATGGTATTTTATCATCTTAATGGAGTCACTAATCAATAGTGGTAATTGATCTAGAACACTAAAGAGTAGGGAAAATAAATAGTATGGAGTGGAAGAATTTTAAGGTGATATTCTTCAAAAAATAATTTCCTCATGAGAAATGAGTTGATATAGAGAGAAAATTTCCCAATAAATAGAAAAAGTAAGGATAAAATATTACTAAATATGAAACTAACATTACTATTTTAGAAAATCATGATGTGAATTATATATGTAATCCAAGAAGTAAGGTTGATCATTTATTTGATAGTATAAATCCTATAATTCTAAGGGTGTTAGTCTATAATAAATTTTTAGTATATTAGGATATAATATCAAGTACTATCAAAATAGTGAATGAATTCTTCATGTTTTATGTTTTTTAGAGAAATAAAAGATGAAAAGGGTGGATAAGAACTCTGGAAAAGGAAATATAACAAAAGTTTAGAAGTTAATAGTGGAATTTATAACTTCTAATAAATCAGAAAATAAAAACCATGGAAAATTATTGATGGGAATGACATTTTTATTCAAGTTTAGAGAGAAAGGCCATTAGGATTATGATTTCAAGGGAAATAAAGCAGCTTACAATGTTCAATGCTTCAATTGAAAGGAGATGGGGAACTATTCAAATGAATTCCCCAATCTTAAAGGGAATTTTCCTAAAAAAAATTCAAGTGATTAAGTTTAATATTAAATGATCACTACAATTGAGGTTGAAGTTCTTAAATATTTAGTGGTTGGTACGTTGATCGTAGCCTTATATTTAGCAAATTATTTATTTGATTTTGAATCATTACACACTTTTATTAATTACATGTTTTCAAATAAATTTATATATTTCCCCAACACCTTAATAAGAGAATTTTCAATAATCATAGTGTAAATATTACTTCAATAAAGAAATTTTAATTAGTCCCTATTACAATGCATTGACTTACCTATTTTTAAACTTTAATATTATAACTATGGTTGATTTTGATCTAATCCATGGTATGTATTATTTTTCTAATTATATTGTAAAAATTTATTAATGAGAGAAGGATATTAATATTTATGTTAGAGATATGGAATCCATTTTCCTCAGAGTGGAGGCTACATCATATGAATCATGTCCAAATCCACCTCTAGTAGCTCTCCTTAATGAAATTCTAGGAGAAGAATATTAGACACAACCTATGAATGGGAAAAGTATCTTTAAAATATAGTATTTACCTAATTTGTAGGAATATATTGATGTGTTTCCTCAAGAATTACCTAGACACCTACTTGAGTGTGAAGTTGAATTTTCCATTGATGAAATCCTTGATGAAACATAGTGGAATTAGTGGAATTGAAGAAAAACTACAAGAGTTTTGTGATAAGGTATTTATATTCCCTAGTGTTTCACCATGGGGAGCCCCTATTCTTTTTGTTAAGAATAAATATGGATCTATGAGGATAAACATTAATTATAGAGAAGTAAATTACATTAATCTTAAGAACAAGTATCATCTTCCCTACATCTATGACTTATTTGATCAAATTCAAGGAGTTAAATATTTTTCCAAGATTAATATTCATTATGGGTACCATCAATTATATATAAAAAAGGAATGTAATCCAAAGACGACATTTCATATAAGGCATGGACATTAAAAATTCATAGTAATTCTACTTGGATTTAATAATGAACCCTATTTTTTATGGATCTGTTAAAAAAATTATTCAATTATTATCTTGATAATTTCATTTTGGTACATATTAATGATATCTTGATATACTCTAAAATATATGATGGCAATAAGATTCATTTGTGAATCATTATTAAGACTCTTAGAGAAATGGTGTTATATTGAAAATTTATAAAATGTGAATTTTAGTTTCAGAATGTTTATTTTTGTGGATATATTGTATCTATGAATGAAATATTAGTTGAGCCATCAAAGAAAAAGGCAATTACATAATTTCCAACTCGAAAAAATATAACTATGGTACATAGTTTCGTTGGATTATCATGTTAGTATTGAAGATTTTTTCAAAACTTTACTCAATTATCTATCCTATTAATCAAGTTGATATATAAAGTTGTTAAGTTAATATGATTATAAGAATATAAATAATGTTTTGACTAATTAAAAAGAAGTTTGTTTAGTGCACTGATATTGAATTTACCATCAGGAAGGGATGGATTTGTGATATATAGTTATATATCAAATAAGGGACATGGATGTGTCTGTATGTAGAGTGATTAAGTTATTGACTATGAATTAACATAAACAAAGATATATGAATAGAATTATCCAACCCATTATCTTGAGTTAGGAACCATAATCTTTAAATGAAGATATCGAGTTATGCCTTTATAGTGAAAGATGTGAAATATATATATTTCATAAAAGTTTGAAATAAATATTCGAATATAAAGATCTCAATATGAGGTAAAGATGATGGTCAAAACTACTCAAGGATTATAATTTTTCAATACACTACCACCATGAGAAAGTAAATAAGTATATTGATGCATTGAGTAGGAATGATTGTGGATTTTTGGCTAAAATGAGGGTCTTCAAAGATCATATATTCATGGAATTAGTAATGTGTATATGGGAATCATTAAGGAAGGGGAAACATCACAACTATTCCTAATTATTACAAAACCATACATATTAAAGAAAATAAAAAGTTTCCATCTTAATGATAAGAATATTCAAAAGAGAATTGAAGTCATAAATGATGGGAAGTTGGTATAACTCATCTATGAAGTTGGTATTTTTAAATTTGGAAAGAGCTTATGTTTTCCATATATTTTTGAGCTAAAAAAAGAATATTTAGATGAAACTAATAGATCAAATTTATTTGTACACCTTGGTAACACCAAAATGGATCAGGATATAAAAGGAAATTTTTAGTAGAAAAATATAAAAAGGGAAATTGTATATTATGTATCAAGATGCTTGGTTTGTAAATAGGTAAAGGTCGATATAAAACATCCTAAAGGATTCATGCAACCTATACCCATTTTTTTTCTAAAAATGGTATGATATTACTATGGAATTTTTCACTGGATTATAAAATACTCCAAAAAATAATGATAACATATCAGTTATTATTGATTTCCTTACCATGTTCAAATATTTCCTGTAACAATTTTAGATTTTATGAAATATTTTTTTCAATTAAATTTAATTTCTTTAATATCTTGTATTACACACAAAACCGACTTTAAAAAAACTGTAATATACTATTAAAATATTATTATTTAAATATAACTATTATAACCTAGACATTAAAATTGGATGGTATAAATAGGATTAACCGCATTATGAAATATATATAAATTTTTAACAAATAAAAATGTATTTATTAATTATTAGTAATTAAACATTCAGTTTTAAAAAAAGAAATTCTATTCTTCAAAGATACATTTTCTTCAAAAATTGTATTTATTGTTTTTTGTGAGTGAATATTATAATTAACTGTTGAAACTTTTATAAAATTTATTTGATAAAAAAGGATATCAATTTTTATATATTATCATATCAAAACTATATTTGGGTAAAATTTTGAGTTTCTTTTGAAAAGTTTGATTTTTCAATGAATAGTAAAAAATATTAGTTTTTATTGAAAACATTATTTTTATTTTAAATTATTTATACAGTAAAATTATATTTTTAATTTATTTTTAAATTTAATTAGTTAATTTTTATTAAATATAATCAAATTATAGTATTTAGAATGAATTTTTTACATGAATTTAATATAAAAATATTTTTTATACTTAAAATGCATTTTTTAAAAAGTATTTTTCATCAAGTTTTACATAATTATTTTAAAATTAATCTTTGAAACATATTTGTATTTAATTTTATAAAATTTATTCCATATTTTGAATCATAAGGTTCAAATTTGGTAAATATTCACATTTTATTTTTGGTCCATGTGAATAGAAACTGTAGTAAAATTTATCATCTTGATAAAGGGTAAATTAGGTCGTTGGATCGTATCTGGCAGGCTGAATTATTTTTATTTCATGATCCCTCTATTATGTTTTTGAATTTTGAATTTCATGATCGGTGATGATTTGGAAAATTTTCGGGTTCCTACTTACCCCCTGAAAGTGGTTTTATGAAATAATAAAAAAAAAATTTGGAGGTAGGTTAAAATAAAGTGATAAGGCCATATTTATTCATCCTCATTCTTACTGAATGAATTTAATTTTACCCTTACCACCTTATTTTCTAAATTTAGTTTTTTAATGGATACTTGTCCATGAAAATGACCTATATAATATTTAAATCAACAAAAGTTACAAATGCCACTCTCTTAGTTTTAAATATCTCTTATGTATTTACATAGGGGAAAATGTATGTTATTAAAAAATATAAGTTTTTAGTTTGAGATTAATTAAATTATTTTCATTATATATTTTTTATAATTTTTAGATATTATATAATGAACCTAAATTCTTTTTCAATGCTAATACAATATTTACTCATTTAGTTAAAAAAATAAAGAAAATGATTTTAAAAATATTAAAATTATTATAATTTGAGTGATTTAGTGTACTATATGCATTTTTTAGATTAACATGACATATTAGTGTTATTTAAAATCATTATATTCTAATTACCCACTTTTCTTGATTCATTTATATTCAAATTAAATGAATATTGTTAAAAATGACATTAATGATATTTTATAATATATAATAATTTATTAAATGATATAAAATTTATAAAATTATTATATTCATAAAAATTAATGGGATATGGTTTCAAAAATAAATTGAAATCCATTAATGATACTTTTGGTATTTTATAGTAACATTGTTAACCCTTAAAGTGTAAAAAAATTTAATATTATGGTAATTGTCAAAAGGGTTAACAAAGGGTTAAAAATGATAAGGGTAAAAATGTGATCCAAAATGGTTCAAATTTTATTTTATAAGATAATTTAGACTCATACTCATTTTATATTTTCATATAATTAATTTTGAGACATTTGGACAACAAAAGCTAATTTATATTAATTTATTATTTTAAGAAATTCTAAGGGTACATAAAATGGCACCCATAATTTCTCTTATTCAAAACACTTTGAGCATTATATCTTGAAATAAATCTACCAATTTATCTTCTCCACACATATATTCACATTATATAGGTTATTTTCTTCCAAAAATACTATCCCTAAATACCTTATAAAGAGATCTAAAGGTGTTATTTCAAAGAGGAGGTAATATCCTTAACTGATCAATTTATTTTTTAATTACTATTTTACCTCATATAAATCTATTATATTCTTCATAAAATAATAAATTCTGTATACTTAATATACAAAAATATTTTTATGATTAAAAATCTTCATTTATTCACCATATTTCCATCAGAGTGGAAATAAAAATATCACTCGTGTGTATATATGTCTTACCATCTCCATGTAGTGATATAATTCATTTATCATAACCATATTTTATGGATTGGTATTTTCACACCCTGACCATATATTTTCTTTTGTTTTATCATTTTTGTCTTTGTTTCTTTTGGTTGAGGTTCAAGTTGAGTCCCCAGTTTGAATTTTTGAGTTTTTGTGTTTTTGAGTGGATTTTTGGTTTGTTCACAGTTTGTGTGCATGATTTGGGGGTTAACCATACAACCTATTAGGGGAGGGAGTTTTTAGTTCAATATATTCTTTAATTATTTGACTTTCATTGATTGATAAGCGATTGGGGGAAACTATGTGAGTCCAAGAATAAACTGTGCGACTTGGGGTTGGTGTTTAGGGCATAGTGCATGGCTTGCACATAGTTATAAAAAACAATGAAGCAAGTATTTGAGGGGGATTTAAAATTTTATAGAACCATTTTTCATGGTTCGATCATGGTTTTTCAAATTGTGTGGCCAAACCATGTGGGCTACACCTTCTCTCCAGTAGGGTGCACATGGTTGGCATATAGTTTTTCAAACCGTGTGGACTAACCATGCGATCTATCTATATTTCTTAAATATTGAAATTCCAAGTTTATACCTATTATGTTTTAAACCCTTTTAGTATTTACTCTCCCATATCTTGTTTTTATAATATTAAGGGTATCCCAAGATCCCTTCCCTTGGTTCCCCTCCCTCCTTTGGTGCTCCTCCTTCATATATAAGGTGAGTTTTTGTTGTTTTTGGTTTATTTCCCCTTCTAATTTTCCTTCTCTCTCTTATTATTGGTCTCTCTTGGTGGGGTTTTATATTGGGAAAACCCTAAGGGTTACGTTTAATGTGTGGGTTTATTTTATTTTGATGTTAGGGTGTGTAGTTGGTCCGCTAGGCTCGATTCTTCCCTCTCCCAAAGTTTTGTTGCATTCGAACATCATTTAGGTAGGTATTTCTATCCATTTCATTTCTGAAACATTCCATTTGATACTTGATATTTCCTAAAAGATTTCAAAATGTGATTCCCTTTCTTGTGTTATGTTAGTATAAACTATTTTGGTGTTTTCATGATATAAAATTGGTGTGAATTGGTTTTCAAAGTGTTTTCTTAAATATTCCTATATATATGCACACAAGGTGTTTGATAAAATGAAAATTGGAAATTTTGAATGAAACTGGGTGTTTTGGAGTCTGTTGGTCCTATGTTGGACTTTATTTACTTGTTTTTCCTTGTGAATTGGGTGTTCTGTGTGGGAATTGGTGAATTTTATGGTTTGATAGTTATGTGCCGCTTGTTGTGTTTGGTGGTAAAGCAAGTAGTTTTTATTTTGTTTTTTGGGTACTTTCATGATCTAACATGGATTCTTGAGGAGTTTTATTAGATGTTGGAACATGCCTATGTTCACACGGTTCACATAGGGATGTGAAGACAAATGATAAATTCCCTTGAGAATGATGCTTTCTCTTAAACCCTAATTTTTCAGAGGATTTTCTCCCTCCCTTTTCCCCTCTTACTTATCTAAAATGGTTATTTAAAACTTCTATTGTTTTAAGAATATTTACATGGCTTATAAATGGTGAGTTTGTTCTCTTAGTGAATTTAAATTTTGTTTCAAATGTGTTCTCTAAGGCTTGGACCATTTGAAATTTTGTGATGTGTAATGGTTTCTAAAATTAAATAAAGTTATATTTATCACCTTCGAGTGTGTTTAATGTTTCATAATGGTTTTGGAAATTTTTATTGGAAATGGATTCGGTCTTTGAAAAAATTTAAGGGCCTGTTAGAATCTTAACATGTTTTTGAAAACAAATGGTTGAAATCTTGTATCGTGTAGATGCTCAGTTTGATTTTTTGTATGACTTGTTGTGTGAAAGACCCCTCTATGGCAGACCCTCCAAGGATAGGGTCATCACATAGGTGGTGTTGGTGTTTAGTCTAGGAAACCATGGTTTATATGTGTTTTAGTTTGATCCACACATGTGAGGACCTCCCCATTCATCACATACTATTACCATGGTATTATTGGGTTCCATCTAGAGGGTCAAGTGATGGTTTCTTATCGACCTTAATTAGATGGGTTGGTTCTCCTTATATTCATAGAGATACCAGGATGTATGTGCCCTTAGATTATATAGTTTATAGTGACCATTTGGTTATTGACTATGGGGACTCACCATATGATGGTAGGTAAGTCCTAATTGAGTACATATTGGGATTGATTATAGAGATGTTTAGGAAAATACCATGGTTGACTATCTGTATATTCTTCTTTATTTATGTTGCATTCTAATTTTTAGTATCACTAGTTTTTACCTACTTGTTTTCTTGTTTTACTTTCAACATATCCCTTTTTACCTTCTAGTATGTATCTATAATTTGGTTTTGTAATGTGAAATTGTTTTAAAAAGGAAAGGTATGTGTGTTGCTTTAAAAAAGGGAATCTTTCGAAAGATGTGTTTGGATATTTAAAATATTAGAACCCTATTTTATAAGTGTACTTTAAAATAGTGTTTATATCCTATTTTAGGAAAGGAAATTTATGGAATCTATGGTGATTATCTAATTATATATTTAGTCTCACACCCTACTTATGCCACTCGACATTAGTTGACCCAAACTATTTTTTAGGTTTAGGTTTCTGGTTTAGTTCGCCTTTGAAGTAGGTTGGTCTTATGGTTGGTGATGACCAATAGGTCCAGTGGAGATCGTTCTAGTTTCAGTTTGGTTTAGTTATCCTTATATTTTACAGTTTTGTTTAGTTATATTTGTATCGAGTCTTGTTGATGTATTTATTGATATTCAATTATTGGATTTCTACATAATCTATTCAAATTATTTGATCCTGGTTATTATTGGGATAAATCATTCCAATTGTGATAACTTTGATGCTCGATGCTAGTCTCCATCCAGTGAGGATCAAGAACACATCTTAGACCTTGTCTTAGGCCAGTTTAGGTGTCAGATCGGATAGAAGCCCTACCTGGTTCATGAAAAAATGGTATCAAATAAGCCCTTTTTTATTTGGGGTGTTAGGTATATTGAAGATTAGGACTGTCAAGACTCAAGAAGTAGGTACTAGAAGGACTTCATGAACTCTTTATCTTCCTGATCCTAGAGTTTATAGGGGTAGTTCAAGATTTGAGTATTTTGTTTTTGTTTTTGGTGCATGGATGGGGAATGACAATTGAGGCGATCTAGTGTCATGTAGTGATCTCACATGGAGTAGTGACCCATTTGGAGTCCTAGTACATGATTTAAGGTCCTCTTAGTGATTGTTTTTTCATAGGGCATGGCCCACTAACCATGTCATCACGTTATGAATATACAATAATTACCTATTAAAGTGGTTTAGTGTGAGTTTTGTTTTATTTTGGTTTTAGTTGGGATGTGTAGATTTTCAAATTAAAAGTGGGTTGGGAAAATAGGTTCTCAAAAAAAGGTTTGGTTTTGTTAAAAGTGAGATTTGGCATTAAATTTGATTTGAAAGTGGATTGTGGAATTATGAGTAAAAGTGGCCTTAGAAGAAGGTGGTTTGAAATTGGAATGAAAATATTAGTTTTAGAAAGATAATTGTGGGGTTTTTTATGGTGTTTGGTACATGAGTTGGTGTTTTTGGGTTGGGGTCTCCATTTTGAGTTGAGTTAGGTTTAATATTGATTTTGGTTTTTGTGTTTTGATGTTGTTTAAAATATTCCACCCAGAAAGGTCCCCAATGTTTCTATCAAGTTTCATCAAGTTGTTGGCTTTGTCCAGACTCCTAGTGGAGTGGTGAAATCTGGTTCTTCCGGGATGTTTCCTATTTTCCATGCTGATCGAGTTTAGTTAGAGTTGTGGAATGAATTGAGGAAGTTGAGAGTGTATTTAGATCACCGGGAACTCTTAAAGTTGTGAGAGTGCATGCTGTTCTGAGCTCATTCTAAGGTCTGAGTTTAGATTGGTGGAAGATGATTTTTCATTATCATTACAAGTTGGGATGACATGGGAGATATTTAAGACCACTTTTTTCTAACAGTTCATTCTAGATGAGTTAAAGGAGAGGAATGTGGCGGAGTTGTTGGGTGTTCAACAAGGTTGGCGGATGGTAAAAGCTTATGTTGACCATTTCAAGGAGTTGGTTTCTTTTTCTCCATAGATAGAATCATCATATCCACTAAAAATTCCATTACTCATATGGGGTCTCTGACCAGATATCATGGATTGAGTTCTCTCATCTAGTGAATATCTATTTGAAAAGTTAGTGGTTGAAGCATTTCTATCCATGTTGGTTCCTAAAATGAAGTCAGTAGTAGTTGATGAACCAGTATTTCTTGATTCATTTGAAGGTTACCCATCTGGAGAGAGTTTTGTGCTGGAGGAGCTTATTTTTGAGAATCCTCTTTCATCGGTTCTAAATTCTCATTCATCAAAAAATTTTGTTTCGTTCTTTTAATACGGTCTGTTCATGCATTTGAAGCCTCTTTGTCATAATCCTCCAAATACGTTTTGACAATGTGGCCATTTGGGTCACCAAAAAAAGTTATGTAGGAAGATTTTATAGAATAATAAGTCTCATTTATAGGTTTTTGGCTCCTGAATACGGGGATAAATATTCTTCAAGACATCAGGGCTCTATCCATATGCCTTAGAGTGAATTTTCTCATGTAGTCAATTTTTTTTGAGTGAAGGGGTGTTATCTCGGTTTTTCCTCTGATGTCAAAGTGGATTTAGTTTAAGATTCCTTGATTTATTTTTACCTACTATTTTTAGTATGTATTCATTATAAAATATTAGTGGTCTTTTTATCTTCTGTATTGGTGGTTTTATACTCATGTTATTTTATGTTCGTTCTTTATAAATTCATGTCTTTAAATGGTTGGCCTTTTTGGATTTTTTTTGGTTATCAATTGTGCTCATTCTATAGATAACCATGGATTGTGAAAGTGATTAATTGAAGTTTTACTCAATGTTTGGTTTGGGTTGGGGGTTTCTGGTTCTCATGGTTATATTGTTTAGATTGTTCGAGTAAGTTATGGGTTAGTTTTTGTAGAGTTTCATGATGTTGATGTTGTGGTTTAAGTTATCTTATTATGGTGGGGAGAACCCTATCCATGGTACTCCTCATTGTGGTTTCTCTCATATCTGGTCAGGTGTGGATAGTGGAGTGAAATTTAACCTCTAGGTTCATTGTTTAATTTGGATTTTTTTCAGACTAGGATCAAGTTTTATTTATTGTCCATCTTGGTGAATTTATGAGGGCATAATGTTTTTTTTGGTAAGGAGAATGGTCACACCCTGACCATGGATTTTATTTTATTTTTTATTGGATGTGGTTATTTTGGTTGAGGTTCAAGTTGAGTTCCCAATTTTAATTTTTGAGTTTTGATGTTTCTGATAGGCTTTTTGGTCTGTGCACGTTTTGTGTGCATGGTTTGGGGGTTAACTGTGAGACCTATTAAGGTAGAGGGTGTTTTTTGTTCAATTTGTTCTTGCATAGTTTGACTTCGATGGATTGAGCCTAGTTTTGGGAAAACCATGCAATTCCAAGGAGAAACTACTGTATTGGGGTTGGTGTTTGGGGTATGGTGCATGACTTGCACATGGTTACGAGAATCTGTGCAGTAATCATGCATGGAGGCTCTCTAATTATCATAACCATTTTTGCACAGTTGGTGCATGTTTCTTCAAATCATGTGGAAAAAGAATACGGGTGCCCCTTATCTCTAGTAAGGCATGCATGGTTGGTGCATGTTTTTTCAAAACGCGCATCCCAACAATGAGATCATTCCATATTTCATTAAATATGAAATTCAATGTTTTCCCCTCTTATGTTTTAACCCCTTTCAGGATCCCCTTTGATTGTTTTTTTGTGTATAAAGTGGATCCAAATCACCCTTCCCTTGGTTCTTCTCCCTCCATCCGTGCTTCTTATTTAGTCCTAAGGTGAGTTATTGTGTTTTTAGTTTGATTTCCCCTTATCCTATTCCTTCTCTATTGGATTCTTGGTTTCTCTTTGTGGGTTTTTCTATTGTCTTAACCCTAAGGGGTAGGGTTTATGCATGGGTCTATTTTCTTTTTATGTTAGGGTGTGCGATTGTTTTTTGGGCTTGATTCTTCATTCTCCCAAAGCTTTGTTGAATTATCACATCATTAAGGTAGGTGTTTCTATTAATTTTGTTTTTGACACATCCCATTTGATTCTTTATATTTCCTAAATGATTTATAAATGTGATTCCCTTTCTTGTTTTGTGTTAGTATAAATTGTTTTGGCATTTTCATGTTTGAAAATTAGTGCGAATTGGTCTTCAAATGGTTTTCTTAAATAATACTATGTATATATGCACACAAGGTGTTTTATAAAATGAAAATTGTCTCTTTTGAATGAAATTGGATGTTTTAGAGTGTGTTGGGACTAGAATTAACTTTGGTGACTTGGTTTTATTTTTTAATTGGGTGTTGTGTGTGGGAATTGGTGACTTTTATGGTTCGACACTTTTGTGTGGCTTGTTGTGTTTTTAGTAATGAAATTAGTGTTTATTTAACATCTTTTTGGGTACTTTCATGATATAAAATGGATGATTGAAAAATTTCATTGGATGTTGGTACATACATATGTTCACGGGGTGCACATAGGGATGAAAAAAAATGAAAATGGCCATAGAGAATGATGCTTCCCTTAAACCCCAGTTTTTCAAAGGCTTCTCTAACTTTTACCAATTTTATTTCCCCATTCCCCATATCAAATTGTTATTTAAAACTCTTATTGTTTTTAAAATGGTTCCATGGCTTTTAAATTTTGACTTGGTTCTCTCAATAAATTTAAATGTGGTTCCAAATGTGTTCTATAAGTCTTTGTCCATTTGTCTTTTTTTGATGTGGCACAATTTCTAAAATGACATGAAGGACCGTTTAGAACCTTTGAGTATGTTTCGTGTTTCATCATGGGTTTGTAAATGGTTGTTATAAATGGATTAAGTCTTTGAAAAAATGTAAGGTCAGGTTTGAATCTTAGTATGTTTTGTAAAAAAAATGGTTGAAGGATTGTATAGGATGAAGGCCCGGTTGGAATTTGTGCATGACTTGTTATGAGATAAGAATGTTTATAGTGGACCCTCTGAGGATAGGGTAATCGGATAAGTGGTGTTAGTCTTTGTGTTAGTAAAGCATGGGGTATGTGGGTTTTAGTTTTATCTATGAGTGTGAGGAATTATCCATTCACCGTGTATTATTACCATGAGATTCCTTTGCATCATCTAGAGGGTCGAGTGAAAGTTTCTTATTAACCCCAATTAGATGGGTTGGTGCCCCTAGATTTGTAGAGATACATGGTGGGATGTGCCACTGGTTTGGATAGTTCAGATCAGCTAGTTGGTTATTTACTATGTAGCAACACCATATTCCTACAGGTGAGTCTGAATTGAGTACGTCCAAGGATTACTTCTAGATATGTTTAAGAAATGCCCATGGTGGATTATCTGTATGTTCTAATTTATTTCTATTTCATTCTAGTTCTTAGTCTTGTTATTTTATGAATGTTTGTTTTCTTCCTTTAATTTTATAATATCCCTTTTTTACCTTGAGGTAAGTATTTTTAATTGGGTTTTGGTTATTGAATTGGGTTTTGGAATGTGAAACTATTTTAATAAATAAAGCTATGTGTGTTTCTTTAAAAAAAGGAATTTGTGGAAATTTGTGTTTGGATCTTTAAAATATTAAAACCCTATTTTCTAAATGTACTTAAAACCAATGTTTATTTATTTTTTGGTAAAGTAAATATATGGACTTTTTGGTAATTACCTATTGAGAAATTTATGCTAAGCCCCTACTTGTGCCACTTAACTTCGGTAGACCTGAGCTGTTTTGTAGGTTCAAGTTTATGGTTCAGTTCCCCTTTGGAGTAGGTTGGTCTTATGGCTAGTGGTGACCAATAGATCACATATAGATCATGACATTTGTGTGTTGGTTTAGTTTTCCTTATAGTTTCCAGTTTTGTATAGTTTCAGTTGTATCAGATCTTGTTGATGCATTTATTGATATTCCGTTATTGGGTTTTCTTCATGATTTGTTATATTTATTTGATCTTGGTTTTTGTTGGGAAAAATAATTCTCATTGTGATAAATTTTAGTCCCAAACCTAGTTGCCAGCTTGGGAGGATCAAGAACACCTCTCAGGCCTTGTCTCGAGCGTTGTCTCGGGCCTTGTTTCGGCCCGGGTAGGGTATTATATCGAATGGAAACCCGAATTGGTTCATGACAGGTATTATGATGGGTTTAATGTTTATTTATGATAATTATGACATAATTATTATTCTTTAATTATAAAATCATATTTACCTTCTTACTTTCTAAACCATTGGAAAATGATAACTTTGATTGTGTATACATGTGGACTACCATCTCCACAAAGTGATATGATTCGTTTTTCATTTCTCTTTCACTGGGATGGTAATAAGGATTAATTTAATGACTATATATAATATATATTATATAATAATTATTCTTTAAATTTTATTTACTATTAACATTTCTTTTGTTCCATCCGTAAAAAAATGGAAACAATGTTCATGTGTACGTACGACCTATCATATCCATGAAAGATGTAATTCATTTTTTGATATTTATCTTTTATGAATGAATATAACCATATATATAATGAATATATATGATATTTATATCATTATTAATATTTTGGAGATTATGGAACCCTGATCAAAATACAAGGACCAAAAATGCCAAACTGAAATATACATGAAAAATGAAGTAGATATCAGCTGAAACCGTGATTTTAATAAAAAAGTGTTAACAAAAGTGTGATAAAAGGTTATGAGTAAATAATTTATTGTATGACATAAATGAGTATGATTTTTAAAAAATTTATAATAAATATTTATTTATTATACAGAAGGCTCCAATGTGTATACTGGAATTCAAACCTAATGTAAGGGATTTTCATCTCACTTTTATTTCTGTGAGACACATGCCTTATACACCACTTGTTTCATTTGTGTGGTGTATATACTTCCAATTAATGTATTTTATGATTATTATCATGAAAATAATGATATATACATAACAATATAAGGTTATTTATTTCATGGGGATTATGATTCAAATGTTACCAAAGTGGTAAGAGTTTTATTTTATAATATCATTATTTGTCGGTATTGTTTATGATTATGTTTCCAATGATGAAATATTACGATATAACTCACAAGAAACTCATGAATTTTATTCTAATATTTTTATTTCTTGAAAATACATTTTTTATTTCTTTTTTCTCATCTCAAGTACTCAATATATTAATTGTTTTTTAATAAAAATTAAATTCATTTCTCTCTTCGGTCGAAAAACCATTTCCTTCAATATCTAGGTTTTCTAAAAATGTTATAAAGAAGGTTTTTACTATAATAATTTTATTTTTTAATGTAATTTTTACCCATTTTTTAATTTTTAAAAAATGGTTTAAAAGGAATATTCTTTTCATTTTTTGATTAAGGTACTTTTTGGATTTTTACCAAAAATGTGAAAGGAATGATTTATTTTAACTTATATGATATAAATGGAATTTCTTTACATCATTAATGCTCAATGTTTTAAATATGAATTTATAATTTTCCATGTTTCTTTTCAAATAATTTTTTCCATAATATTTTGTAAATAGTTTCTATTTTAAAAATGATTTTCAAAATTCAATGGTTATTTTTCTCAATAAATATTTCTGTGACCATTAAAAGAAATTTTCATATATAATAACATCCTTTTATATTAATTATTATTTAATATGAATTTGATATATTTATACTATTATTATTATTTCTCTATTCGGTCAATTTTTATTTTGATGAAATGTTTATGAAACCCATTAATTTTCAATGGGTTATGCTTTAGTGAATTGATGGAATGTTAAACATGTTTTTATTCCATGGGTTATGACGTGATGATATGATGAATGTTTTATGATATCGTAAAACACATACGTGTAATTTTTATTATTTAATGGTTGTTACATTATAACCAAGGATAGTGGTTATTTTATAACAAAGGATGATGGTTACATTATAACCAAGGATGGTTGTTACAGTATAACCAAGTATGGTAGTTACATTATAACCAAGGATGGTGGTCACATTATAACTAAATATAGTTGGTAACTATATCTCCCTCCAATTTATTGGGTAATGATTGATATCTCATGAGATAAAAATTAATGGAATGGGGAGT
Source organism: Viscum album (assembly GCA_963277665.1). Classification (NCBI taxonomy): domain Eukaryota; kingdom Viridiplantae; phylum Streptophyta; class Magnoliopsida; order Santalales; family Viscaceae; genus Viscum; species Viscum album. The sequence goes on from OY728126.1 coordinate 2,016,581,756, forward strand.
TAACCTAGTTTTATAAGGGACTTTGTCCACTATGATAGTCTTGGGAGTGAACCTTGACTACTATAATGGTTAGGGGAGTGAACCCATTCTATTATGATAGTGTTGGTAATGATCCTTTACTACTAAGGAAATTATTTTCAATGTTTATGTTTATTAAAAAAACTTATATCTTATGCTAATGTTATTATCTAATGGATTATGTTTTTTATTCCATTATGATTAATGCCTTTTAGAATTACCTAGTTTTATGCCATGACTCAATATTATAATCTATGATATGTAGGGTATGATTTTAAAATGTTATTCTCATGTTATGATAATCTTATTTTCATGTTATTCTCAAGTGATCAATGATATATCCCATTTTACCCTTAATACTAAACATGATTTGTCTTAGAAGGGTGCTAGTTATAAACAAATTAGTGGGAGATGATGTAGATATTTTATGAACCAGTTGTTTATGTGTACAAGTTTCAAAAGGAACTAGACCTATATGATTTTGGAATGGATATTTATTTATGTAATGAATATTCATCTATTTAGATGAGATATTTATGGATGAAAAGTCTTCATTGCTGTAGTTGGTATTAGAGAAAGGTTTAGTGGACCTTCAGATACTATAATGAGTAAAATTTAGTGTTAAACCTAGGAATAAGTCTATGTATATGATAAAATCATAAAGTTTTGGTAATTATCATTAATGACCTAGGTTAAACCTAAGGTTTCATAAAATAAGGTGTCATGATTTAGACATCCTATAAGTGAGTTTTCATGATTATGTGGTTTTATATTGTGAATATTTTTATATCACACTATGCTTTTGATTTTAGTTGATGGATATAAACCAAATTAATCATGTTAATTATAAATGATATGGAAATTGAAATGATTATGCTCTTAAGAAACCAAATATTATGGGAGATGGTATGAAAAATATCATTGTTATTCTCACAAAAATTTCTCAAGTTATGAATCATTGTGAACTTAAAAATGATCAAAGGAGGGAACCATGTTCTTTGTTTTCCTTTATGAGGAAACATCCAACTTCTTTTAGAGGTTTAGCTAATCCAATAGTTTATGATTAATGGATAAGTACCATTGAAAATATATTTTCTATTCTCCAGTGTTTAGAATATGAAAAATTATTTTTTATGTCTATCATTTGGAAGATGAATCTGATCAATGGTTGGATCTTGTCAATAATATGCAGAAATAATAAGAAATTGACTCCATGGAGTGGGATGTGTTTAAGATCCTATTTTTCAATAAGTACTTTCCTTATATTCTTTGTATAGAAATGGAGAAGTAATTCCTTGAGCTAAATCAGAAGGATGATGAATCTGTAGGTACATATGAGGAAACTTTTACAAGAATTACAAGGTATGATTATGGTATCATCAGTCAACCTAAAATTAAGGTTGATGAATTATTAAATGGATTAAAACCAAGTATTAAAAGAGATTTATCCCAAAATTACTTTAGAAGATATGAAGAAATAATTCTATGTGCTATCAAGTTGGAGATGGAGATTAGATTTACCCATCAATCTCATGGTTTTGATAAGAAAAGAAAGATGAAATTAAAAGGAAGTTCTAAAAACCATGGAGAAAAGAATAAGAACCTTACTTCATACTCAAATTGTGGAAAGAAACATGGAGGAAATTGTCTTAATGGAATTGGTAAATGTTTCAAGCCTGTAAAGGAATGTCATTAGGTAATTGAATTACAATGTGATGGGAATAAGTTTTCTAATGATGTGAATGGATATAAATCTCCATAGAATGCACCACTCACACTATGGTTCTTTAATGCAAGGATTTTGGGAATTATGTGAGTCAATTACCTAATCCAACGGCTAGTTAGGATAATAATCCACAACAACCTTTGACGTCAAAGGACAAAGGAAAACCTTATGAAATCACAACAGTTGAATTGAATCCTGATTATTAGGAAACATTTATCCTCCACTCCATGGTTGGGGATTTCATGTTGAAGTTTATATGAATGTTCCCTATGAAGATATTATTATTCATCCTTAAGTGAAGTTTGATGTGATTATAATCCTTGATTATCTCTATATACAAATATTATGGAATAAATAAATCAAATTTGATATTCTAAATCAACTTAAAATCATTTAGTTGTGCAATGATGAACCCATAATTCCAATGGAAATGTTTTTAGTTAAAAAGGAGATTATTTAAGGAATAAAAGGAGAATTATCTTTTGGAAGAATATATGATTTTTTTGTGAATTAATTTTGGGAAATGATTAGGGTATATAAATTTTTTTATGATACTTTATGTATGATTAAAATTATTTCAATCTAATCATTAATTTAATCATGGAAGGATATGAGATCAAATAATTATAATGTTTGTGATAAAATCTTAGCCAATCATATATTGAAGGATCCTGAATGTTAAATATTTAGGGAATTTATTATGTTGAAACCTGGATGTTATTGGATAAATTGTTCTATCCATTTTGGTTTTGGTACTATTGCAACAACGGAACTGTAGAAATGGTGGGCACTGTAGTGACGGCAGGTCACTATAGCGGTGGCAGGGTACTATAGCGGTAGTGGGTACTATGTGGCACTGTAGCAGCACGGGTACTGTAGCAGTACTATTAACAGAATGGGCCTTGGGCCAAAAATTTGGGCTTATGGGCAATGTAATGGGATAAATTTCCACTGGGCCTTTGAGATATGTAATGGGTCTCCCTCTACATAGTTAAAAAGAGGTATTTTATTTGCTTTAATAATAAATGAGGCTTCGACCCCAACCTTAAAAAAGTAAAAAAGGAAGATATTAGATAAATAAAGATATTAGGAACTATTCTAGATAAGGAAATGAAAAATAAAGTTAGATCCATTCCGAAGTACATCAATATAGCTCGGAGTCGAAAAAAAATTTACACTGATAATCATCGACGTGACATGAAATTTGAAGTTGGTGAGAAGGTTTTTCTAAAAATTTCTCCATGTAATAATGTTATGAGAGTTAAAATGAAATTAAATATGAGCCGTAGGTGTATTGGACCTTTCGGTATTATTGATCGATTAGGGATGGTATCTTATCCCTTAGCACTTCCACCGAACCACTCTCTAGTTAATGATTTTTTCCATGTATCTCTCATGAGAAAGTACAAACCTAATAAATATCATGTAGTAAAATCAGAGGTTATACCATTTTAAGATGATTTTATTATGAGTAACAGCAAATATAAATCTTAGATCACAGAAATAATGTTCTACATAATAAGACTACTCACCTATTGAAAGTTATTTGGAGAAATCAGAAAATTGGAGAAGCTACATGGGAACCCAAGGATATAATCAAACAAATATATCCTAATTTTTTATATAATAGTGATGAATTTGTAGTTAGGAATTCATTTTAAGGGGTATATAATGAAAAAACCTTAGTTTTTTTGATATATATATATATATATATTTTAATTAAATTTAATTTCTTAGATAGCTTGCATTAAACATAACACCGAGTTTAAATGAACCATGATATACTATTAAAATATTATTATTTAAATATAAACATTATTACCAAGTTGTTAAAATTGGCGGGTATGGATAGGATTAAAATATTATGGAATATATATAAAGGTCCTAATAAATTAAAATTTATTGATTAATTCTTAGGAATTAAACACTCAAATTTTAGAAAAGACAATTGATTCTTCAAAAATATGTTTTATAAAAAAAGGTATTTATTTCTTTTTGTGAGTGAATATTATAATTAACTTATGAAAATTTTAATTTGTTTTGTTAAAAAAGATATCATTTTTTACATTAGCATATTAAAATTATTTTATGGTGAAATTTTTAGATTTTTTTCTGAAAAGTTTTATTTTCAATGAATAGTAAAAAATACCAATTTTTTTTGAAAACTATATTTTCCTTTTAAATTATTTATAATGAAAAATTGTATTTTTGATTAGTTTTAAAATTTAAATAACCCCTTTTTATTTAACACAATCCAATTATAGTATTTATAATAAATTTTATTCTTGAATTAATTACCAAAATGTTTTTGTACTTAAAAAGAGATTTTTCTAAAATGCTATTTTCATCACTTTTTGCACTTTCAATTTAAAATTAATTTATTTCACTTATAGGTATTGAATTTGATAAAAATGATTCCATATTTGGAATCAGTAGGTTCAAATTTGGTAAATTGGCCCCTTTTATTTTTGGTCAAGATGAATAGTAACTGTGGTAAAATTTATCACCTTGGTAAAGGGTAAATCGGGTTAATCCAGGTTAAAACTTTGTGATAAAGCCATATTTTTTCATCTGAATTATTATTGGGTGAATAAAATTTTAATATTATCACCTTATACTCAAAAATGAGTTATTTAATGGACACCTTTCTAGGAAAATGACCTATATAATATTTAAATTAATTAAAGTTACAAAATGTCAATCTCTTAGTTTTAAATATATCTTATGTGTCCACATAAAGACAAAATCATGTTATAAATGAATCTAAGTTCATGTTAATAGATTAATGAAATTATTTTCATGACATAAATTTAATTTTAATATTGATAAATTATATAATGAACTTAAATGCTTATGCAACATTAATACAATATTTCTTCAATTAACAGAAAATAAAATAAATGTTTTTAAATTTTTTAAAAGTAATATAATTTTATTAGGCTAATGTGTTACCTGATTTTTATAGATTAATATGACATATTATTTTAATTTTAAATAATTATATTATAATTCTATCTTTGTCTTGATGAATTTAATTTCAAATTAAATAAATAGTGTTAAAAATGAAATTAATGAAATTTTATAATACATAATATTTTATTAAATAATAAGAAAATTAATAAAAACATTATATTCAAAAAACATAATGGTATGTGGCTTTAAAAATTAACCATGGTCCATTTATGGGTCTTTTTTCATTTTATAGTAACATTATTAACCCTTAAAGGGTAGAAAACTTTATTATTACAATAATTGTCAGAAGGTTTAATGAAGGGTTAAAACAAAAAGATAAGGATAAAATTGTGATCAAAACGTGTTCAAATTTTATTTGATGATATTATTTCAACTCATATTCTCATTATCTTTTAATATTATCAATTTGGATCCATTTGGACATCAAAAGTAATTTATATTAATTTAATATTTTAAGAAATTATAAGGGTGATCCTCCTCTCAATTATAAAATGGAACACCTACTTTATCTTCTTCACACCGCTTGATCCTTATGGTGTGACATCCCAATACAATATCCACTAAAACGGTGACCCAAGGTGTTCAGTCGTATCACCTCATGCGCGCATCCCCGTACACTAGAGGTTGCCAACTACCAGCGATGGTCTAGCGATAGTATGGTGGGGAGACTATACCATCATGATTAGAGTGGAACAAAAATATTTCATAATAAATCAATAAATATTATAAGTAGTATAAATTAATGGTAGTAGAAGAAAATAATAATTGATAAAATGGAAAACTCCAAATACACAACCATGGATGTCCATGTGATGCTAAAATATGCTCACAACAGTTATACATCAGGTAATAGATAGACAATAAAAAAAGAAATACAGAATCCTAAAAGGTTTTCTTTATGAGAATCCTAAGCTTCAGCTTAGTCCTATTATCCCAAGATCCCATGTAAAAATGAAACATCACAATCATAATCCATGAACTTGAACCTATAACGATGAGGTCTGTTCCAGTACCTCAATGCAATGGAAGCTCGAACATGGTGTGAGATATACTCAGTAAGCCACCACCAAATGTGTCTAAATCTATCGAATATGTGAATATAAAATTAAAAAGTGTGTCGGTATATCCATTATCCAATTAAAAAACAAATGAAAACAAGTCAGGTTCAGGTTCCTCAAATACACCTGGCCGATGATACCTGCTCCGGCCTAAGCCGATGTACCTAAAAAAAGTCACTATTTATATTGGTATACATATAAGTATTCATGTATATATATTAACTATACATGTAATGATATATATATATCTATATATATAGATACATTCTACTATCCTGGGCCCAAGTCATAACTCCGATATCCCTGAATAATCATAAGAGTTTCCAATATTCTCATTTCATAAGTGCTTAGGAAGGGAGTAAAACTAGGCCAATGTGCATGTAAATCATAGAATAACTCCATGTATGTTATTTAACTTGAGTTATGGGTTAATTGATTCAATAAAAAGGTATCATGATCCCATCACAGGTGTTATATAAAAACGAACTCGAGTATCTCTCTAGGATCACTTATAAATACCCATCACCACAAGAGTCCGTCCAAAGAATTCCATATAAGAACCCAAGTATCACTCATGACATGGTCTAAAGTCATAACCCTATAATCCCATATATGGTATACCACATAGGGATTTAGGTATAGATCATTGAATGGTAAAATAACATTTCTCCCTAAGCTCATCTAAGGTAATCCACTAGAGATCCAAGTATCACTCATGGATCGAATAAGGAATCCACCCAGTGAGACTATCCAAGGTGTTTTATGTAATAAATCATGTATCACTCTAGATTTATCATGCTTCATTTAACATATGAGATTTTACAACATGATCCATAAATATGAATCTATGTATTACTCAAGGATTAATACAATTATTCTTTCCAGTTAAATTTAAGTAATAAATAGGGGCATGTTAGTAAGAATTTCGTGTCACAATTATAATATGAATACTACTTTGTCCATTTATGTTGGAATTCCATATCACAATTCAATTTTAACTCAGTTTCAATTCATATCAAGTAAAATGTAAGAAGTCCATGGTAAAGTGCATGCCTTTTTATCATTTAAAACATTTCCATTTAATCTCCCCTTTTTATTAAAGAAGACAGTGCACATCATAGGTGGTTTTATTACAAAATGGAGCATGGTTTTAATAACAACTCATTTAATTAAATTTAAACATATTATGCACTATAATTAATCAAACACACCTTAATGGTGATTAAAATGTAGGGATATAATTATAAATTCAGTATTTGAAACGACACTCAAAGGGGGGATTTAATTACCTATATGAGGCATAAGTCATGGGAATATAAGAAACACAACCAAAGGTATGGTTTAGGATAAGGTGATAACCCTACCATGGAACAATTTAATACACATTAGAGATTAAATTAAAGGTATGAGATTCTAGATAATTAATTTTACATTTAAATTGAAATTCATAGAAAGTTTGGTGTGTGTAGGAATGAAATAATTTTTAAACAAGTGATACTTTAGGGAAAATTAACGAGGACACCTAACTAATTTTTAGGACAATCCACTCAACCAATAATAGGATTTGATTTGAGTTATAATAGATGAAATAAAAGAATTTGGAAAACACCATTAAAATAGATAATATTATCTCACATTGAAATAACATTGTATATAGAATGATAAGCTGGAAAAGAAGGAAGGAGGAATTTTTGACTCACTGAGGGACTTGTAATGCAATAGACAGTGAGAGATTCTGATATAAGATGGTGGAGAACCAAGGATATGAATAGGAGAGCCAAAGGGGAGATTGATTAGAGGTTTTGTTTGTGCATGGGGGAGAATAAATGAGAGTAGAAATATTCAAAAAATAGGGGGAAAAGGGTAATTTCACCCCATTTAATGAGACATATGATTCATCCACATGGTTGGACAAATAGTTTTCCAACACTTAATAAAGGGACACCCCATTGCATGACTAGAACATGATTTGAAAAACCATGTGCAGCCTATGAGTGTACCTCCAATAACCTATATGCACTTTCTTGAATGTCTGTACGACCTAGGGTGCATAGTTTGATAAATAAAATGGAACCCTACAATATTTTCATGGTTGAGATGCATGGTTAGCACTAACTATGTATTAACAGTGAGCTTCCCTCTGTATTTATAAAAACTATCTTTTAAATCCCAACACTCTCGAAACATAAACAAACAATCGAGGCACCCATGAGGCATTAAAAACCATCTAAAAATTAAAATTTAAGTGATCTAACTCTCAAAAACACAATTTGAACCTCAATTTAGAAATTTAACTATCTAAAAAATGTAAATTTTAAATTCATTTATAAAGTACCCATGATTCTATAAAATGAGATGCTTTAACCTTCCCTACTTATTACTTCTCATCCCCAAGAATCCTTGTGGAACAAAGAAACATCATCTAAACTACCCAGGTCATCAAAATCCCACTGAAATGGCCATGTTTTATTTTAAACACCCAATGCGCCTGCTATTTATAGTTTAACCATGTGATACTTAAGTCGGTAAAACTTGATCCAATTCTCATATTCCAAAACTAAAACATTGACATGATGCTTACCCGATCCTATATAACCCAATACATGATCACATAGTCATATCATTTATCAACCAGCCTATAAAACTCCCCACCATAGGTTCTAATTATGGATGTCCAATATCGAGTCATGGTTCTCCCACCATCAAAATTTCCTATTTAAGCATGCCCTTAGAGTTCTAGAAATGCACTTCGGTGCATTTCTAAACTGTATCAAATGGTTGATTTCCAATCAACCTCATTGAGTCTGGTCAATCCATGTAAATCATAGGCTAACCTTTTCATTTCACTTGAATCATCCCAACAATATTTTTGGTGCGATTTCTCACCATATGTATGCAACTAAACAAGGGAAATCAAGTCGGGATACTATTAGAAAATTATTTCTGAAAATGACAGGCTTCAATAGATAATGTATCTGCAAACTTGATTCTGATTCCTTTAAAATAGGGTATCTCAATATTTCTGCAGTCATGTTCATTGAAACCCATAACTAGATTCCGATGACATCTCTAGATGAACTAACCATCTCTGTCATCATGCCACAACATGAACATAGGTGCATACTCGATCTAGCACCCTTGTATTGTTACACTTAAAACACATTATCCAAGCCTGACCTTATTCTGGGGAAACCTAATAATCAACTACTTGAGTCAAAGGAGCTCATCCAAGGTAGTCCACTATAAAGAATTTATTAGTGAGATGTCAATACATAGCCAAGGTGTCTACATATCAAAACCCCGACTGATCCCAATAGTGGTATTTTACACTACGATCAAGTCAAAGAATTGGATGGTGTCTATGAGTCCATACAAGAACTTCCAACATGGGAATCCTATTATCACTTAGGGTAGTCCATGCCTCTAATATTATCCATAAACCCAAGTGAAACTATGAAAAGTGTTTATTTATCAATACAACAAGGTGTTTAATTAATTTTTTATTCGGTGTATAATTGATTCTCTATTAGTGTACCCTAGATGATGTTAAGATAGGGGACATGATCATCACTAAGACAAGATTAAACATAGAGGATATCAAAAATTACTAATAAGGATTGGGATACTCTTGTATTAAACAATACGAAGTTCTTGAAATGTTTTCAACCAACCATACAAACACAAGAAAGAATAGTTGAACCAATTTTGGCCAAACAACTTTGAAAGATCTTGGATTTAGTTAATAATTCATAATCATTAACTAACAACGATTCCCTCACTATTGAGGCATTCCATGATTATTTCAAAAACCACCATCGTAGTCCAACTTCAACTCATGGTGTTCTCAAAGTATTCATACACATCTAACTATTTTATCATCATTCCTCCTTGCAAGCACTGACATGAGTCGTAAGCATTATGATTTTTGGGTTGCTCATGGAAACAAATCATGAATCTAGCATCCATACTCCATCCAAACCTATAACCGAGTTTTATCATGAGTATCATCTCAAGGACTAGATAACCCAAACTACCAATATCATAGGATTTCAAAAGCAAAGGCGACCACTCTCAAATGGTATTTTATTTTCACACTCCATATACTTGAAAGGACACATTAAAACATGTTCGATATGAAAATCCACACCTTATGAGTGTCTTAATCACTGTTTACTGAGAATGGAAAGTCATATCATGAAGTATTCTCCATCCAACATCGAACACGGGTTACATATGTGGCCAACATTCTTTTACCAACTACCAATTGAAAATAGAGGAAAATAAGTTTCTTAAAAGAATGATTAGTCAGATTTTACTATATGCATGTGTGTAATTCTCACTCATACCACACTGATGCACATTATTAATATCAGAAATTTAATCCAAAACTAAACCAATCAGTAATATTAAAACACTCTATCATTTTGCAATGTCATCCACCAAAATTGAGATAACTCAAACTTCTCTATATGTCTAGGTCATTTTATTCCATAGATGAACTATAAATGTAACTTAATAGCTCCAAACTAAATTATTTCCATTGAACACATATAGTGAACTGTACCATTTTCTCAATTCTATGGGTACGACAAGTATCAACACGTACCACCCTGATATTGCATTAACACAATGATAAACCGTTTGATACTATCCATAGGATTATCAAACCTATGCATCCCAGTATTTGATGACCTATAAAAAAGATTTAATTCCAGTGTTATATTACCCCATATGAATTTTAACCTGGATGAAGATGCACCGAGTCATCTTATATTTGAAAAATTAGAAGGGTTACATAACTTAACAAATGACGGACCATTCCCTAGGCATGTATAACTTGATAAATCCAAGAATTATACATTTACCACATCCCTAAGATGGGTCAACTTACTAAAATACCACATGTCAACTTGGGTTGTATCATTTCATCACTAAGGTTTCTACTCAGGAAAAATGATACCCGAATGAAACCTCATTTCTAAAATGGTTCAAAAGCATTTATAAAGACTTTAAGTTCTGATGGAACTACTACAACTGGGCTATACCCTTCCTTTTTAACACAAGGTATTGATCCTAAAACCATAGTTACACTAAAAATTATTGTTAGTCCCTACCACCTATCATTTAAGTTCAAGAAATAGAAGAAGAAATATATGGGAAACTCTCACATTATCATCCAAGAAAAAACTCAGGGAAATATTTAAACTATCCTTATATAAGGGTTAAGTTATATACACTATTAAGGGTTAATTTAAGATATTACGTTAAGCCACATTTGAGAACATAAAGTACCATTCAAAAGGAAAAATTTCTTAGTAATTTATTTTTCTAATGCACTAATTCACACATGAAAGTAATTTAAAACTTCATTTAAAGCATTATTATTTAGATGAAATCTTCTCATAATTAGGCAATTTAACTTATAAATTCTTTTTTTCCTATTATATTTATCCATAAGTATTTTCACAATGAAGATTAGTTAAAGAAAATGTACATCCAAAACTAGAGTAGAAAACACCCTTTATGCTATAATTGGAAATTTAATTAACTAAAGACTTGAATAATAATAAGTTCCAAATATTATACCATGAGTTATTTATCATTTTAAGGTTATTGGTTTAGTAATATGTCACCATACAATTATACATAACACTATATAAGTGGCTATTGACACTTTAAATAACCATCCTTGGGTAGAATGGGTATACCCTGATGGGGTTAAGTATTATATAATAAAAGAAATAAAGGAAACCTACAAGGGCCCCATCATGCAATACCAGGTCCATTTAAGTACAACCCAAACACATTTATTTTTTAATATCTTTGAAATACCCTTAGCGGGTTTATCTGATAAAAATTAATCACTATGATCGACCTACTTGGGACGATTGACGTCTATCTCATAACTACAATAGGTCAAGATTGGCCTACTTGTATTGAATTAGGAATATAACCCATAAGTAATTGCATCATTTAAAGGTTAGCGTTTAACAATTTATATATTTATTTAATTGTCTGGTTAGATGTAACACCATTCACAAATTATAAAGGTACGTGATTTTATAATTTAAAATTGGAATTCATGTAACTATAACCGAATTTTTATCTTTTATTCCATAATATTACAAGTTATTATATGATGGTTTGATTATATGAGTTATCCTTACCAATTTATAAGGGACCATACACCTTATAAATTGTTATTGGAACTCATTTAATCACAACCCTAAATGCTTTATCCCATGCAACCAATGGTCCATGGATAAAACTTGTCGTGGTTGGTTAGTTAAGGTGACACCATCAAGATATATGGGAAAACATCATTTAGGATGATGAAAACAATTTAATAACCAATCATAGCTATAATGCGGCATGATATCAAATAGATTTATAGAATATAGAAATATAAATAGGAAACCACGGAATCATGGTATATAGGAAAAGAACGTTAAATAATCACCTAATCAAGACATACAGATATGTATTATTCTAAATCACACAAGGAACATCAAGCGTGTATTAGGAAGTCAATCAATGCAACCAATATGGAATGACATGTGAATATATATGTGCCTATAATGATTCATGTAACAATACTTCCTCTCCATACCATTCCAAGGGTAAAATAATATAAATCTCATAAATTAGTAAGCAATGAAAGTATATAATTAACTCAAGGTGAAATAATAATCAATCATAATAATAAAGAACATGAGAAATAGTCACATCCCAAGACACATGGACTTTTTCTGATTCATGGGGTGATCACCCATAGATAGAAATATTTACCAAGTGCCAAGACATTCCTAGTATCATATCTACTAGCCCCAAATAGTTAGAAAAAAGAAAATATGAATCTGATACCACTTTTTAATGTACCTAACTGAGATCCACTGAAATGGTGCCTCAATCCTACCGGTCATAATGATTCAATCATGCCTCCCCATACACCAAAGATTACTGACTAATAGTGAGGGTCTAGTGATGGTATGGTGGGGAGACTATACCCTCATTAATAGAGTGGAATAAAAATATTTCATAATAAATCAATAAAAAATGGAATAAATATAAATGAAAAGTAGAATAAGACTACAATGACTGATAAAATGGCCAAAGCCAAATACACAACCATGCATGTCCATGTGATGCTATAGTATGAAAGAAGTAGTCACACATTAGGTAATAAATAGACAATACAAAAAGAAATAAAAAAGTCCTTAAAGGATACCTCAATGAGTATCCTGAGCTCCAGGTCAGTCCTATGATCCTAATTTCCCATGTACAAATGTAACTATACAAGTATAATCCAGAAAGCTAAACCTATACCCATGATGTCAGTTCGGGTACCCCAATGAAATGGTGTCCCGAATAGGGTGTGAGATATACTCAGTAGGCCACAACCAATAGTTCCTAAAGCTATCCAGTTGGTGAATATAAAATATAATACTATGTAGGTATATCATCAAGTCACTGAATAAATTAATGTAAACAAGTTGGGTTTTGGTTCCCTTAAGATATTTGATCAACCATACTTACTTCAGTCTAAGCTAGAGTACCTTTTAACAAGCCATAATATATACTGGTATATATATATATTTAAGCACTACATATGTAATGAAATATATAGACATATATATAGATATGTATTACTAGCTTGGGCCCGAGGATTAACTCAGGCATCCTTGAATAATAATAAGAGTTTCCAATATTCTCATTTCATAAGTGCTTAAAAAGGGAGTACAGCTTGGATGATGTGCATGTAAAGTATAGACCATCTCTAATTATGTTCTTCGACTTGTTATATCTTTGAATTAATTCAATAAAAAGAAATCCCGAGATTTTCTAAGGTGTTCCGTAAAAAGGAACCTAGGTATCGCTCTAGGATAACTTACAAAGACCCATCGCCGTAAGAGTCCTTCCAAGGAATTTTGTATAAAAAACCCATGTGTCACTCATGAGATGGTATAAAATCACAATCCCTTGATTCCTTCCATTTTATACCACATTGGGATCTAGGTATCACTCATGGCATGGTACAATATCATTGCTTCTGAGTATGTCCAAGGAAATCAACTAGGGAACCAAGTATCTCTCTTGGGAAGTATAAGAAATCCACCCAGTGAGCTCATATAAGGTGTTCTATACAATAAATCATGTATCAATCTCAAAATATAATGATTCTTTTAACCTATGAATCTATCCAAGTAATTTTATAAATAAAAATCCAAGTATCGCTCAAGGATTGATACAATTAATCTGACCAATTAAATTTAAGTAATAAAGAAGGCCATTTTAGTAAGAATGTGGTATCAAAGTTATAATATGATTAATAAAGAGGCCATTTACATAGGAATTCCATATCATAATTAAATGATAGCATTGTGTCAATAAATTCAAGTAAAATTTAGAATTCCATGGGAAGGTCCATAATTTTTTATTTCTAACATTTCCATTTAATTTACCTTTTTTATTAAAGAAGATAACGCACCTCATAGGTGGTTTAATTATAAAACAAGGCACCATTTTTATACAAACAAATTTATATAAATTTAAATATCTCTTTCAATAGAATTAATCAAAATAACCTTAAAGGTAATTAAAATGTATAGAGATAATTATAAATTCATCATTTTAAATAACATCTAGATGGGTGATTTAATTTCCTTGATGAGGCATAGGTCATGGGAATATAAGAAATGCACCCAAAGGGGTGGTTCGGGTTGAGGTAAGAACCCTCCACAATGAAATTTAATACACAATGGTGAATAAATTAGAGGAATTACGATCCATATAATTAAATTTAAATTTAAATGGAAATGAAAAAAAATTTAACATGTGTCACAACGACATAATTTATAAATAAGATACACTTTAAAGAAAAATAACTAGACAACCTACCTCATGCTTAGGATGATCCAATAATCCAATATCAAGATTTGATTCAAGCCAGAATAGAATAAATCAATGAATTTGTAAAATTACTTGGAAATAGGGAACAACTACTCACACTGAAATGGAATTCAATACAACAAGATAAAATGTTAATTGAGGATAGAGGAATTGTAAACTCACCAAGGGGCTTCTGATGTGAGAGACGATTAGAGATTTCGAGCTCAAATAGATGAGAACCAATGATGCTGGGAGGAGAGACAAAGGGGACCTTGAATTGAGGGATGATATGGGTGTGAAGGCGAAGAAATGGGATGATAAGTATTAAAATAATTTATGGGTAAAAGGGTAATTTCACCCCTTCTAATGAGGTTCATGGTTTGTCTGCACTTTTGGCCAAACCATACACCAACTGTGTGCCAAAAATATCTAAAGGGACACCCCTTTCACAGACAATGAATGGTTTGAAAAATGATGCATAAACCATTTTTTTTACTTTACAACTTGTATTTAATTTCTTTCATAGTTGTGAATCTTAGGGTGCATGGTTTGATAAATTGTGCAACACTCTCTAGGCCCCATACGGTTGATGTTCATAGTTAGCACTAACCATGTGCCTCCCTCTGTATTTCCAAAAATAGGAATTTTAAGTCCAAAACTTTCATAACTCAACTAAAAACACAAGAAAATTTTAATCATTAAACACAATATAAAAAAATCACATTTAAGTGGTCCAACTCTTAAAATTATAATCTAAACCTCAATTTAAGAATTGGCCGGTCCACCAAACCAAAATTTTAAATTCCTTTAGATAGTTTTCACAAATAAAAAACATGGTACATTATATATATATTGAAAAACCTCTACCTATTTCTATTCTATAATACAATATCCACATTCTATAGGTACTAGTATTCCTAAAACACCAACCCTAGAGCCCTTAATAGGAAATATAAAAGAGTTATTTCAAAGAAGTGGTAATCATCTTAGATGATCAATTTATTTTTAAATATCATTTTACCTCATATAAATCTATTATATTCTTCATAAAATAATATCATATCTAACTTCATACCTTACAATACCTTGGAAAACGATAACATCAAGCTTGCATACATGTGGACTACCACCTCCACGAAGAGATGATATTCTTTTTTCATTTCTATTTTACCTAGATAATAAAAATGATGTATTTAATGAATATATTTGATATATGATAAAATAATAATTCTTTAATTATTAGTTATTTTTTACCTTTATTTCATTCCATTCATCAAAAAATGGAAACAACATTCATGCGTACATACTACCTACCATCACCATGAATGGTGTAATTCATTTTTATATCTATATATTTTATGAATGAATATAAAATTTTATATAATGAATATATAAGATATTTATATAATGATTTGAATTATGGATATTATTTAACCATGATCATAATAGAAGGACCAACACTACCAAATTAGAACATACCTATAAAACGAAGCAGATATCACCCAAAACAATGATTTTAATAAATACGTATTAACAAATAGGTGATACAAGGTTATAATTAAATAATATATTGTATGATATATAAGTTTATGTTTATTAATTGTTTTATAAAAAATATTTATTTATTATGTAGGATTCTCCAATGTGCACAAAGGAAGTCAGATCTAAGGTAATGGATTTTCATCTCACTTTTATTTCTTTGGGACACATGCCTTATACCCCACTTGTTTCTTTTGTGTGGTGTATATTCTTCTGATGATTGTATTTTTTGAATCTTATCATGAAAATTATGGGATATAAATATCCATCTAATGTTATTTATTTCAAGGTGATTATGATTCAAAAGTTACCAAAGTGGTCAGAGTCTTATATTACAATCACATTATTTATTGGGATTGTTTATGATTATGTTTTTGATGTTGAAATATTATGATATAGCTCTCAATAAACTCATGAATTTTATTATACTATGTTTATTTATATATAATAATTTTTTTAATTTAATTTTCCACATATGAAATTTTCAAGATACGGATTTTTTAAGGAAAATTGATTTCATTTCCATCTTTTATTGAAAAAACCTTTTCTTTCAAATGCATGTCTTCTAAAAATGATTTAAAGAATGTTTTTACTATAATTATATGATTTTTTAGTTCATTTTTAGCCATTTATTTAAAGGAATAATTTTTTACAAACAAGGTAGTTTATGAATTTTTTCCAAAAATGTGAAAGAAATGTTTTCTTTTAAATTATATGACATGAACAGAATTTACCATCATCATTAACACTCAATGTTTTTAAGATTTATTTACATGTTTCTAAGGTTATTTTTAAAGAAGTATTTTTCAATAATATTTTTGAAATATTTGTATTTTAAAAGTGATTTTCAAAATGGAAAGGCTATTTTACTCAAGAAATATTTTTGTGATCTTTCAAAGAAATTTTTAAATATAATAACATATTTTTTTGAATTATTTATGAAACCTGTTTTATTATCATGAGTTAGGATCTAATGATATGATAAATGTTTTATGATCTTGTAGGACACATATTTATTATTTTAATTATGTAATGGTGGTTACATTATAAATAAAGATAGTGGTTATGTTATAACCAGGGATAATGGTTACATTATAACCAAAGATGGTGGTTATGTTTTAACTAAGTACGATGGTTACATTATATCCAACGACAATGGTGAAGTTATAACCAAGGACGGGTGAGACCTATATCTCTCTCCAATAAATTTGTTAAATATTTATATCTAATGAGATAAATAGTATTTGAATGGGGAGGGAACCTTGTTTAGTAATGAATTTATCCTCTATGATAGTATTGGGAGTGAATCTTGACTACTACAATGATTTTGGTTCTGAACCCATTCTATGATGATAATATTTTAAATGATCCTTGGTTACTAATTAAATGATTTTATATGTTTATATATATGCCACAAACATATGTCTTATTAAAATGTTATACTCTCATGTCTCATTTTCTTTGATTCCAATATGATTCATGTCTTATAAATTACTAAGTTTTATTCCATGTCTCAATATTATGATCTATGATATGTTGGGTACGATTTTCAAATTTTATTCTCATGTTTCCATACCCTTATGTTCATCTCATGACCAATTTATCATTAATACCTCCATTTTTTTCCATTATTAATAATCTAAGGCCACTTTTATTTTATATATCCATTCACCAGGGTGTAAATAAAGGTACTAAGTATGACATGTCTATGAAGGGTTATAGTTATGAATAACATATTGGTAGACAATGAATATCTTTTATGAACCATTTTTTATGTGCCCAAGTTTCCAAAGCCATTATACCTATATGATTCTGGTAGGTATTTTTATGTTATATAATGAATTTTCTTTTATTAAGATGTCATATCTATGTATTAAAAGTCTAGGTCACTATATATCATCACTATAAGGGAAGATATACCATTTTATAACCTCATGCGACTCTATAATAATTTTGTTTTGAGACTTCATGGTGCACCACTTTTAATTGTATCCAATCATGATCCATGCTTTACATCAAAATTCTAGAAGATTATTTAGAAGGATCTTTACACCAAGCCATGTTTGAGAATCACATATTATCCTCAAATTTATGGGTAGTCTAAATGTACTATTTAGAAATTAGAAGATATATTGAGGTCATTCTCAGTTTAATTTCAAGTTATATGGGACCAATATTCACCTTTGGTGGAATTCACATATAATAATAGCTTCCATTAAAGCATTTAAATAAAAATATATGAGAAATTTTATGGTAATAGGTGTCATACTAAAACTTTTTGGGATGATGTTGGTGAAAGGAATCTTGAAAGCCCATATATTATGGAGGGGACGATAGAAAAATTAAAGACAATTCTGAATCATATTAAGATAACTAAAAGTAGACAATTTTTTTTTGATAACTGATGGAAGGATTTAGAATTTCAAGTTAGAGAACTTATTTTACTAAAGATATATTTTTGTAAATTTTTTATAATATTTTTCAAGAAAGGGAATATAAGTCCTAGATATATTGGTCCATTTAAAATTCTGGAATGAATAGAATCCATGGATTTCCATTTAGAAATTCCACCCAGCCTCTATAAAGTTCACGATGCATTCTATATTTATTTATGAAGGAATTATATGGTATACCCAAAAAATTTTCTTATATGAGGAAATATAATTGTAGCTAAATTTATCTTACCACTATAGCCTATCCAAATTCTTGAAACTAGATAAAAAGTGTCGAAGAGACAGACAACTCAGATGGTAAATGTACTTTTGAGAAATCATAATACAGAAGATGCAGTGTGGGAAACTAAGAAAGTTACAATGAATAAATAACAACATCTGTTAATGAGGTGAAATTATATATATTTTTATAACAATTTTTTTTAAGGATGGAAGAATGTAACTCCCATGATTTAATTATATTAAGTTTGTTTTCTAAATAAACAATCGTATAATACCTATAGCTTTATTATAGAATATGATTAAAACCTAAATTCCAAAATTTTATAAAATTAATTTGATAAAATTAATTTAATTTTATAATTCATCTTATTAAAATTTTATTAGGGTGAATTTTTGATATTTTTTTTTCAAAATAGTTGATTTTTATGTGAATAGTGAAAAATACTGATTTTACACAAATTGTCACTTTGATAACATTATAATGATATAAGAATAAAATTAAAGTTTAAGAAACTATTTTAATATAAAAAATATATATTTAAGAAGTAATATAATTCATATAAAAATATAATATTTAACTTAGAAATAAATGTTTAACATTTTGGAAAATCTAAGTAACGTTTTTGTTTAATTAAATATTGTTTTTATGTGTGTAAGGTGTTTTTATATCAATAGATTAAATAAATAACTATTTCTTGATAATATTAATAAAATTTATAGAATATTTATTCAAAAAAATATTTTAATATTCATATAATGGTTTTTATATGGTAAGTAATGAAAGTAAATTCAGTTTTATGCTTAAAAATACATTTTTCTAAAAATTGTTTTCATTGCATTTTGAAAAATTATATTAAAGTGATTTTCTTCCTATCATAGAATTTAAATCATGAAAAATGGATTCCACATTTTTAATCATCCTAATTAAGATAATTTAATAGGGCCAAATTATTTATTTTTCATAATGAATAGTAAAAACAATAAAATCTTATTACCACAGTTATGGTTTAAATGGGTTTAACAATTGGGGGGGTGTAAAGACCCGGAAATTTAAAGGATTTTTTTTAATTTATTTGGAATTTTACGAGTCTGTGGATTCTGACGGCACTTGATTCTGAGGCCCGGTGTGCCTGAAATCAATTTCCGAAGTTTAGCTTAGGTACGTTCAGTGAATGAACGAGAAGGTTTTTCTATATTTTGAACCAGTGCTCGAAATTGAAATCTGAGGGCACCGATGAACTCACAACGCTGAGATTCACTTAGGTGAAGCTTAACTTCGGTTGGTAGGAGTCTGACGAAAAAGTTAAATTTTGGAATTTTCAGAAAAATAATTAAATAACTATATGAGTTATTTTATTCTTCCTTCGACCGTTGAGCGACAGTTGGCAAAATCGCAGTGTAACAACAATCATTAAATAAGGCATTTAAAGATCTGTTTCTTTTTTTGTGAAACCACAACACTCTCATAATTAATGGTGGTTTTATTATGGTTCAATAATAAACCATATTAATGAGCTAAACGTGGAGATTGTTTCTTTTTATTTAATCAATCCATTAGTGAAAAAATGTGGGGATCACGGGGAAATATTTGGCAAAGCGTCATCAATGTCATCCTTCAACGAAAAATGGAGAACGCAACAACTGTTGGGGGAAATGATCCGAAGGTCGACGGGCGGTGACAAACGTCGAACGACATCGAATGAAGAATTCCTTCCTTTATCTACATTGGATTCCACCGAATTCAAGTAGGGGTTTAATTTGAGCATGTTTATATTCCTATGACTTCTTCCCTCATAAAACAAAGAATGCAGATCAAATCGATATTAAGTTGATCCGCGAATGTTTTTATTTGCGGGTTCGGAATTTTTGTTGTGGGGAAATTGTAGGGGAAAATTTGTATATTCTTTATTTTATGAGAATTATTCCCTCGTGCTTGGTGATTAAATTGTTGGGCGATGTTTTGAACCTCTAACGCGGTGGGTGTGGGTTAACGAACAAGCCCGAACCCACTGCTACTTTGTACTTGATGTGCAGAATAATTGGCGATGACGAAGCGGGACTGAAATGGCGATTAGAGGCCTTCACAATGATGTACGGGTCCCGAGACGACCAGAGGCATAGAGGAGAGAAAAATCGGACCACCAAAATGAATCCGGTGGCCCGCGGAAGCCCCCGGCGGCCAGAACCGGCCGGCCGCCTGGATGCGGCAGCGAGGGCCGGATCCCGTGGCCATGCGGGATCCAGGGAAGCCGCGTCGCCACCCTAGCGTCGTGTCTGCGGAAAGCGGGGGTCGCGCCCCCTGCTCGGCTCGCTGGCTGAGCCAGCGCACCCCCCCGGCCGGGCCGGGGCGGGTCACGCGGGCCGGGCAGCACCCTACCGGGCCGGACCCAGACCCGGGTTGGGTCGGCCCAATTTGGACCGACTCGGGGGGGGGGGGGGGGGGTTGGGTCCGGTCGGACCAGGCCCAGACCCCCACTTCGGAACATTTTCGGTCTTTTGCCCATAACATGATCTACAGATATCCGATAGACGCACCATCAGTTGCATAGGAATCCTTAGATCGATTCGGTCATTTAGGTATATTACACTTGAGGTTTCGGAAATGTTTGTGTATGGAAAGGTTGGTTTGAACCCGAAACCAACCGGACCCTTGGAGCGGAAACACTTATAACTTAAGGACCAGACGTCCGTTTGACGTGCCATCAACTGCATTGGATTCCTCTTGATGAGACTGTCCTTTTGGTTTACTCTTCTTGAGGGTTGGACACAGCTGGAGTACGGTTGGGTTGGTTTTAGCTTAAAAACCAACCGGGCCCCTAGAGCGGAAAAACCAATAAGTCTCAGACCGGGCGTCCGATTGACGCACCGTCTGTCACGTTGGGTTTCTTTTGACGATACGGAACTTCCGGATACATCAAATCTGGACTTCGTGACAATTTATGTATTGAACCCCTTGGCTCGAGGAGCAGACCCTCCCAGAATCGAGCATGATGTGTGCGGGAACCCTAGAGCTGGCTGCGACTGCGACGATGACGACTGTACTTGGATCCTACGTGGGTTCTTCAGCGAGGAATACTGTACTTGGATTCTCCGAGGGTTCTGCAGTGAGGAAGATTGTACTTGGATCCTCCAGGGGTTCGGCATTGAATACAACTTTACTTGCATCCTTCGTGGGTTTGGTAGCGTGGACGACTGTACGTGGATCCTCCGTGGGTTCGGCAGCGAGGATGACTGTACGTGGATCCTCTGTGGGTTTGGTAGTGAGGACGACTGTACTTGGATCCTCCGTGCGTTTGGAAGCAATGACGACTATACTTGGATCCTTTGTGGGTCCGACATTGATGAATACTGTTCTTGTATCCTACGTGGGTCCAACAGTATGACCTCTGTACTTGTATCTTGAGTGGGTCCGACAAAGTAGCTGGTCTTGTATCCTATGTGGGTCCGACGACTTAGCTAGTCATGTATCCAATGTGGGTCCAACAACGTAGATGAATTAGTGACTACATCTGATCATCTCTAGCATTATACGAAAGATGTATACCTGTGTGAGCTGAGTCTTGACTTCAATATTTATCAACGATGTGTTTGACTTGCTTTCCTGTGTCGACTTGGTTGTGTTTTCTTGTGTGGACTGAGTTGTGCTTTCCTGTGTGGATTGGGTTGTGCTTTCCTGTGTGGATTGGGTTGTGTTTTCCTGTGTGGACAAGGTTGTGTTTTCCTGTGTGGACTAGGTTGTATTTTCCTGTGTGGACTGGTTGTGCTTGGGCTCAAGAGTTGGAAGCGAATTGTAATTGATGACTTAAGTATATGTATGGGCATTTACCTAAGTAGAGTCGGTTGATACTTCATGATTGTATATTTACCTTTTGGTTTATCCTTCGTGGATTCTGAGAGACCTTCATGGGTCTCGGTGTCCCTACTAAGTATCATATACTCACCCCTGCACGGGCTATACCCGCACTACGTTGTGTTGGATGCAGACGACGGACAACACTGATCGAGGTGGAGGCATGCGGAGCTGGACGGTACCCAGAGGTGGACCACTTGGCTGGACGTACACGCAACAGACGACCAGACCCGAGGAGCTGAGGAGACTATCTATAACCACCCTTCAGGTTGGATTTCGGGAGGACGACTCGGTGTTGTTGTTTTACTTACTGCTGTTCTACTATCCTTTAAGTTGTACTGTACTTTCAGTTGGGTTTGTATACTAGCCCATTTACTTTTCAGCACTTACCTTGTACCCAGTTTTACTTAGAGCTTACTTCACTTGTGTACTCTGTTGTGTTTTGGTTTACTATATAAAAGGAAATTCCTTTCCTTTTTTGAGATTTATGCCTTTGGTTCTAGTCTCCATCCCCTGGCCTATGGAAGGCGGGCTTGGGGTAGTCACGACACGAGCCTCGAGGATGGGTCAGGACAAATTGGTATTAGAGGAGTTGGTTCTACCATAGAATTCAGTACTCTAATAATTTCTTCTATGAAGCAACAATGTTAAGAGTATTGAGTGTGGTTTTCAGTCCAGGGAGTCCAGTGTTGGTGCGACGGCCGACGTAACCATACACCAGGACATTGGCTTCTGATTTCTTACTCAGTGCTTGAAAACAATGATTGCATGTGTGTTTCAAAAGTTTTCTTTGTGATTACTTTGAGTCAGCTCACCAGGTACACTGTAATAATCGTGTCACACCTGTTACTTTCCAGGATGGCCCTAAGAAGGCATCCAGCTAGGGTTTCGAGCTTTGTGTGGTATGGAAACCCACCGAGCAATGAGGCCTCGGTGCAGGGCACCATTACAGCAGAGGCACCAGCGATACCTCTACCCGCTGGGCCACCAATACCACCAGCCCCAGCAGCAGAGAGTGCACGCCGCCTGAGTACGTTGCACGAGTTTCAGCGATAGAGGACGCCTAGGTTCTGTGGAGAGACGGATCCTCAGGCTACCAAGGATTGGCTGGAGGCTATCGTCAGAGTCTTTAGATTGGTAGGGACACCAGCGGACCTTATGGTGATCCTTGCCGCGAGTCTCCTGCATGCAACAGCCGGGAGATGGCGGAGCCTGATGCTCCAGGTACACGATGAGGCATATAAACTTTGAACGGACTTCGAGAGCCTCTTCCGCTCAGAGTTCGTTCCAGCCACCCTCTGTGCGGCATCCAGGAGTTGCTACAGCTATGATAGGGCAGCATGATAGTAGCCCAGTACTCAGCAAGATTTACCGACCTCTCACGCTACTCCACAGACTTGGTATGAGACCCATTCTTCCAGGCCTAGACCTTTGAGGAGGGACTGAGGCATGAGATCATAGATTCGATGATCTCCCTCAACATCCCGACGCAAACAGGGGTGCTGGAGAGATCCCTTCTGGTGGAGAGTTTTCTCGCTGAGTAGTCACCAGTGGAGAGACCCTCCGTAGGACGAAAAGTAGCGGAGTCTTTTGCATCTAGCAGTAAACAGTTGATGAAAAGTAGTGGACAGACCAGGATATCAGATGAGTGACCTCTGGATACAGGTTCGGCTGTGCGGGGCACACGGCACAGAGCCAGCCATACGAGGAGTAGGCAGTGCTATGCATGTTGTGGGAAGGGTCACATGGCTCGAGACTGCCCGACCCGCCCTGAAGATAATCAGCATGCGGTAGAGGGACCTCTCAGGCAGAGGTTCAACCGTGGTGGTCCACTGGGAGCAGGCGGACGTGGAAGAGGGGCTGGCCAAGCAGTTTGTGGTGGACGACGACACGAGGTCCTACCACCACCACCACTAGGAGGACCACCCCGACCGCAGGGAATGACTGGATAGGGGAGAGCTCAGCTTCAGGCAGCTGAGGCCTATGACCATAGAGCTCCGGGAGAAGACGGGAAAGAGCGGGACTAGCTCCAGGAATAGAGAATTTTGGTCATGTTGCTTCTATATTTGTTAATTTCATTGTTTGTGGATGCTTTGTGTCTTTTTACTTTGAGCTGCAGTAATAAAAGACACTTATCCTTGTAACATTTTCTATCCTGTCCTTTTTATGTGGTTGATACTGAGAGGTTCAAGTTAAAACCGTTGACTTGACCCTCACTTGTAAGATTCCAACTGGAGGAGACCCAGTAACCACACACTGATGCTGATAGTGTGACTCAACCATTGGAGGCGAGAGTAACGGTTGGATCTCTTAGTAGTAGCGTCGAGGACTTACGACGTCGTCTATGGCATGGAATTGTACCATTCATGTTAGGATTGACTGTATTAGGCAAAGAACGTGGTTCATCTAGAGGGTGAGACCAGATCTCTCTTTTCGGCAAAGGAGAAATCTCAGAAACTCTTTGGAAGAATGTAGACAAGGAAGGGTGGAGATGATTTCTTACAATTGGCCAGTTTCACCCATTGTTTGTTGAGTGAATGGTTTACAGTTCTCTCTAACTCAATAGTCTCAGGTATATCTTCCCCTCAGAAAGAAATGAACCTGAGACAACAAGGATTGGCTTGAATTCCTCCAGGACTATGAGTTTGAGATAGTTTATGCTCCTAGTGAGGGGATCGTTGTAGAAGATTCTCTTAGTAGGAGATCATGCATTCAGCTGTTAGGAGTAGTGAGACAGCAGCTGGCCGCATTGCAGATATCGTTGTGGACAATGATGGAATCAGCATGTGTAGAACTAGAGATGGTTCAGGCTATGATGGAGAAGGTGCAGATCATCCAGGAGTGGATGAAGACTTCACAAAGCAGGAAGAAGTCCTATATTTTCAGGGGACGAGAACACTGGAGTTTCAGAGTGACGACCACGTCTTCTTATGGGTCTCACCTCGATGGAGTCTACGGAGTTTTGGCCGGGGCAGCAAGTTATCTCCACGTTTCATCTTTACTTCCCACCTCAGATGCATCGGGTGCACGAAATCATCCACATACCTCAATTGAGGATATGTGTGCATGACCTATCCATCATCATCAACCACGGGGAGCTGGACATCGATGATGGGGTGACCTTCACGAGGTTCCAGTAGAGGTTGAGGATCGACAGGAGCAGGTCCTAGGAGGACGGTTGATTCCTCTTGTGCACTTTCGTTGGCAGCACGAGAACCTTGAGGAGAGCACATGGGAGCGGGAGGCTCAGATGCTTGCTCGGTACCTCCTTTAGTTTCCCTAGTTTGTGTTATAGCTTTACGGTGACGTAAAGCCCTGAGGTGGGAGTAATGTAAAGACCCAGAAATTTCAAGGATTTTTTTTAATTTCTTTGGAATTTTACGAGTCTGTGGATTCTGACGACACTTGATTCCTAGGCCCGTTGTGCCTGGAATCAATTTCCGAAATTTAGCTCGGGTACGTTCAGTGAATGAACGAGCGGGTTTTTCTATCTTTTGAACCGGTGCTCGGAATTGAAATCCGAGGGCACCGATTAACTCACAGCGCTGAGATTATTTTAGGCAAAGCTTAACTTCGGTTGGAAGGAGTCTGATGAAAAAGTTAAATTTTGGAATTTTCGGAAAAATAATAAAATAACTATATGAGTTATTTTATTCTTCCTTTGACTGTTGAGCGACAGTTGGAAAAACTGCAGTGTAACGTCAATCATTAAATAAGGATTTTAAAGATATGTTTCTTTTGTTGTGAAACCGCAACACTCGCCTAATTAATGGTGCTTTTATTATGGTTCAACAATAAACCATATTAATGAGATAAACGTGGAGATTATTTATTTTTATTTAATCAATCCGTTAGCGAAATAATGGGGGGATCGCGGGGAAATCTCTGGAAAAGCGTCATCAACGTCATCCTTCAATGAAGAACGGAGAACTCAACAACTCTTGGGGGAAATGATTCAGAGGTCGACGGGCAGTGACAAACATCGAACAACATCGAACGCAGAATTACTTCCTTTGTCTGCATTGGATTCCACCGAATTCAAGTAGGGGTTTAACTTGATCATGTTTATATTCCCATGATTTCTTCCCTCCTAAAAAAAACGGGATCAACTCAATATCAATTTGATCTATGAATGTTTTTATTTGCGGGTTTGGAATTTTTGTTTTAGGAAAATTGTAGTGGGAAATTTGTATATTATTTCTTTTATGAGAATTATACTCTCATTCTTGGTGATTAAATTGTTGGGCGACATTTTGATCCTCTAACGCGGTGGGTGCAGGTTAACGAATAAGCCCAAACCCACTGCTACTTTGTACTTGATGTGCGGAATAATTGGCGACGACGAAGCGGAACCGAAATGGAGATTGGAGGCCTTCAAAGTGATGTACGGGTCCCAAGATGACCATAGGCGTAGACGGGAGAAAAATAGGACCACTGGAATGACTCTGGTGGCCAGCGGAAGCCCTCGGTGGCTAGCACCGGCCGGCCGCCTGAAGGCGGCGGCGCCCCGGTGCACCGCCGACAGAAGTCTACCACGTCTAAAGCTGCGACAGTGAGGGCTAGATCCTGTGGCCCCGCGGGATCCAAGGAAGCCGTGGCGTCACCCTGGCGTTGCGTCCGTGGAAAGTGGGGGTCGTGCCCCCCGCCCGGCTCACTGGCCGAGCCAGCGCACCCCCCGGCTAGGCTGGGGCGGGTCGCGCGGATCAGGCCCCGCCGCGCCGCGCTCTACCGGGCCATACCTGGACCCTGGTCAGGTCGACCCGGTTCGGGCCGACCCGGGGGGGGGGGGGGGGGGGGGTTGGGCCGGGTCAGACTGGACCCAGACCCCCACTTCGGACCATTTTTGGTATTTTTCCCATAACCTGAGCTACGTACCACCGATAGACTCACCGCCAGTTGCATAGGAATCCTAGGATCAAGACGGTCATTTAGGTATATTACACTCGAGGTTTTGGAAAAGTTTTCATATGGACGGGTTGGTTCGAACCTGAAACCAACCGGGAACTTGGAGCAGAAACACTTATAACTTAAGGACCGGACGTCCGTTTGACGTGCCGTCAACTGCGTTGGATTCCTCTTGATGAGACGGTCCTTTTGAATTAATCCTCTTGAGGTTTGGATGCAGCTGGAGTATGGTCGGGTTGGTTTTAGCTTAAAAACCAACTGGGTCCCTCGAGCGGAAAAGCCAATAACTCTTAGACCGGGCGTCCGATTGAGGCACCATCTATCGTGTTTGGTTTCTTTTGACGATACGGAACTTCGGGATACATCAAATCTGGAATTAGTGACAATTGATGTATCGACCCCCTTGGCTCGAGGAGCGGACCCTCCCGAAATCGAGCGTGCTGTGTGCGGGAACCCTAGAGCTGGCTGCGACTACGACGATGACAACTGTACTTGGATCCTCCGTGGGTTCTGCAGCGAGGATGACTGTACATGGATCCTCCGTGGGTTCTGCAGTGAGGACGACTGTACTTGGATCCTCCGTGGGTTCGGCATCGAGGACGACTGTACTTGGATCCTCCGTGGGTTCGGCTGTGAGGAAGACTGTATGTGGATCCTCCGTGGGTTCGACAACGAGGGACACTGTACGTGGATCCTCCGTGGGTTCGGAAGCGAGGATGACTGTACTTGGATCCTCTATGGGTTCGACAGCAATGAAGACTATACTGGGATCCTCTGTGGGTCCGACAGTGATGACTACTGTTCTTGTTTCCTACGTGGGTCTGGCAGTATGACCTCTGTACTTGTATCCTGAGTGGGTCCGGCAGAGTAGCTGGTCTTGTATCCTATGTGGGTCTGACAGCTTAGCTAGTCATTTATCCTATGTGGGTCCAACAACTTATATGAATCAGTGACTACATATAATAATCTCTAGCACTATACAAAAGATGTATACCTGTGTGAGCTGAGTCTTGACTTCAATCTTTATCAACGATGTGTTTGACTTTCTTTCCTGTGTGGACTGGGTTGTGCTTTCCTGTTTGGACTGGGTTGTGCTTTCCTGTGTGGACTGGTTGTGCTTGGGCTCAAGAGTTGGAAGCGAATTGTAATTGATGACTTAGGTATATGTGTGGGCATATACCTAAGTAGATTCTGTTGATACTTCGTGATTGTATCTTTCCTTTGTGGTTTATCCTTTGTGGATTCTGAGAGACCTTCGGGGGTCTCGGGGTCCCTACTGAGTATCGTATACAAACCTCTACACAGGCTATGCCCGCACTACGTTGTGTTGGATGCAAACGACGGACAACACTGATCGAGGTGGAGGCTTGTGGAGCTGGACGGTACCCAAAGGTGGACCACTTGGCAGGACGTACACGCAACGGACGGACGAACCCGAGGAGCTAAGGAGACTATCTGTACCCACCCTTTAGGTGGGATTTCCGGAGGACGACTTAGTGTTGTTATTTTACTTACTGTTGTTGTAATGTCCTTTCAATTGTACTGTACTTTTAGTTGGGTTTGTATACTGGCCCATTTACTTTTCAGGACTTACCTTGTACCCAGTTTTACTTAGAGCTTACTTCACTTGCGTACTCTATTGTGTTTTTGTTTACTATATAAAAGGAAATGCCTTCCCTTTTTCGGGATTTACGCCTTTGGTGCTAGTTTCCAGCCTCTGGCCTATGGAAGGTGGGCTTGTGGTAGTCACGACACGGGCTCCGAGGACGGGTCATGATAGGGGGTGTTAAACTAATATATAATTGTAATAATTCCACATAAACTTGTCTAATTATTTTTATTTGAATATATTTCCACCTTATATTTTCTTAAATTTTAACATTTATCCATTTGAAGCTACTTTCACTTGAAAGTGACCTTATATTACTGAAATCTTTTATGTAATTCCATGTGTGTCCCTCCCCCACTTATAAAAGGGAACCTCCTATCCTCCATTATTCACAAAAATTGTGCAGTATAAATTACAAAATACCTAACCTAAAATATTCTTATATTAATTCTGTTAATTTTTTAGAATTGTTTCTTCTCCCAAGACCATCCTACAAAGGTTTAATGTATATACCAAAGGAGGTCTCTCGAAGAAGAGGTAACTGTATTTAATGACTCTTTCAAGGTTTATTTATTAATATAATTACTTCAAATATGTTATAAAAATACTAAAAAACTTTAATCTAGTATCATAAATATACTGATATGTTATTATTATTATTTTAAAACCATTTTTTACCTCTTTTATATCCCACAGAAAATTAAAACAGCGTTCATGCATACATACGACCTACCGTCTCCAAGTAGTGGTTTAATTTTTTTCAGCACCAATTTACTTGAATGGTTATAAATATGTAATTAATGAATATATATGATATATATTACATAATTATTATTTTTTAAATATAATATATCATTTAACTCCTTAACTTTAAAGTAGTTAAAAAATGATAATGTCGCTCTTGCGTACGTATGGACTACTACCTTTATGAAGAGATGTGATTTATTTTTCATGAACAACATTCATGGATGATTATAACTTTTATATAATTAATATATATGACATTTATATCATGATTAAAATTCTATATATGATGAAACCATGATCAAGATGTAAGTACTGAAACTACCATACTGAAATTTACATGGAAAATGAAACAATAAACACTCTGAAATGATAATTTTAATAAATAATTATTAATAAAAGTTGTTTGAATCTTATAAATAGATCATATATGATATAATAAGTATTTATATTATTATTTAAGATAATTATAATAAATTTAAATTTATTATACAGGTGGTTAAAATCACATACAAAGTCAGACATACATGAGGTAAGGGTTCTTCATCTCAATATTGTTTCATTAAGACATGCTTGATTTTATGCACCTATTTAGGTTTATAAGGTGTATATACTAACCATTTGACATATTATATCATGTATACTTTTTAATTAATGGTATTTAAAGATATAATTCAAAATATTTCATCCAAGGGGTTTTGATTCGAAAGTTACCAAAGTTGTAATAGTTTATTTCATAATCTCACCCTTATTAGAGATTATTTATGTTTAAGTTCACATTGGAAGATTTAAATGATATTTATGTATTAAAACTAACATATTTTATTATAATTTAGTAATTTATGGGGTTTTAAATTATTCTTTCCATTTTTTCCATCTATGTACTAAAATTTTCAAAATAATGTTTTTAAGAAAAACCAACTATGTTTTTCTATTTGGATGGGAATATTTTTCATCCATACCAATCTTTTCTATAAAATGTTTTCAATATTTTTTTAGTATTCTACAAGGATTTATTAAATTAATTTTTATCCATGATTTAGTTTTTATAAAAATATTTAAAAGGAATATACTGGTAATTTTCTGAATGAGCCACTTTTTACCAAAAGAGTGAACAAAATATTTCTTTTAACCCTTACCGCATGGACCAATTTTTCAGACACCATAACTATTATTTTATTTTAAGATTAAATTATATTTTATATAGTTATTTTCAATAAAAATATTTTCCCTAATATTTTGGAATTTTTTAGATTTTAATATCAGTGATTTCAAATGAATATATTTTTTTCCTCAAGAAATCTTCCAGTTATCATTTAAAAGTATTTTCATCTATTTAAATATCCTTTGAGGAATATTATTAATTACTATGGATATACTCAATTGATACCGTAAAAAAATTTTATATGGATGGTTTATGATTATGTTTTTTTATTTATTTACTATAGATAATATTAACATTTCATATGCTTGTTTTTCAATATGGATTTTTTATGTTGATTATGTATTGAATTTTTATTAATTAATTTATTATAATAAATGTATTTGAATTAGTATTTAATGGGAGGGTATAGTTATATCCCCTTGATGCATCAGTAGGCATAACAAGACAAAGTAGTTTTGGTATTTTGAGAACACTTAACATATTTATGAATGATGTATTGGAACAATTCCTTGATGGTAAGATTATGATATTAAACATTATGAATTATATCATTATGAATATAGTTTTTTTATCCATGTTATTACTTATGTTATTAGTTTATCTATGTATTTATCCCCTTTTTATGATATAATTTATTTGAAATATTTGATTATTGTTTATCTCAACCATATTATTCATAATTTTTTATTTTATGACATCTTATGTTGTATTATTTCCCTTAAAAAGCATATGAGATCACCCTTTATTATTATTTTTCATTCCATAGGATAACAATAAGAGATATATGAATGATTTTAGGGGTTTACTAAAATAAATTATAAATTCATCACTATAGTATTCAAGTTTTATTCCATGTTTTCAAATATAACATGAGAATAATATATGTATTTAGTCTCCCCATACTTATAAACTATTCGATCCTTCGGGTTGTGATCCATTGTATTTTATGCCAATATAGTAAAATAACCATTGAATCCAGGTTACTAGAGCCGAGGTGTTACACTAAAGCCTCATATAATTTCTTCCATTTCACCTTATAGTATATCATATAAAATAACTTGTAAAATAATATCCGAAACCACTTTTGGATATATTCTAAAATAATATTGGAAAGTTATCATAAAATTCTCCATGTATCACAACATATGAAAGACATTTTGAATCATAATAGAAATCTCCCTTTGGATAAACTCTAAAAAACTTTTAGAGAAACTCTTTGAGTCTAAATCAATCCCTATTTAGTTAACCCTAAAGTGTAACTCTATGTGCCTTTGTAGCACTGTCATAAAATATGAATCAACAAATATATAAATATAAGAAAGAGAGAACTCATGAGAAGAATCAATCATACTAAAGAAACAAAAGAATCTTTCCTGATTTATATCAAACACATGTATCTATATACTGATGTTTTCCAACTGTATCATTAATGTGTGACTGTCACATGTCTCTTAATCAAGAAATGATTTTTAGAAACCCTAAAATGATACTAGGGAAGATTAACATGGTTCGTTCTTCTAAGGAAGGGGTTAATTATTCTTTTCTTCACATCCATACAAACATATTATTTATTTAAATTTAAAATGATAAAATAATGAGGGAAAAATGTATGAAGCGGTGCATACATGAAAGATATTATATAGGGAGAAAAGTAGATGAAAAAATCATGGATGGAAGTTGGATAATTATCCCATCCACTCTATCACAACCTATCATAAATAAATTCATTCCATAACCCAACTCAATAAGTGGCTCAAGTTCTTGAATTAATCACCCACTTTTAGTGTGTTTGGCTAGGCAATGCAAGTAATTTCCACTGGAACTCTACTTTCACCTTCCCATCATGAACATGGACCCCTGATCACCCATTGATCAATACTCATATACTGTATAATACATTAAATTAAATAGAATTGGAATTATGTGATGACTAATGAAATATAAGAGACCAAAAAAATACACAATCATAATGATAATCATATATTTCACTTATGAAAACATAGGGCTCTGATAAAAATAAAAATCATAAAAATAAAGATAGAAAATAAATTAAATTCAAAAGTGTGGATAAGGTAGATTATCCTCATCTAGGCCAAAACATGCTTCAACACCACCATTAGAGATTCAAAAAAGAATTAAGTAGAAACTACTGTAGTGACCCTATTTTCAATGAGAGATCAAACCTCATTCAATAATGAGCATAATCATTTTTAATCTTTCCAGTGAATCCTAAAATTTATTTTTTGAATCAGAGGATCTATACACATATGGATTTATATTATATCATTTTTTATAGACTTTAATCTCAACTTCTATAGTCCTCATATATCTCCCATGATCCCTAGATCACTTCTTGAATAGATGTGTGCCATGTGGAATTTTCCATCGACCCTTAATTTTTTTTCTATGTAATGAAAATAGATTATATCATTTGTTGGGGATACCTTTCATGATGAACATATGAAACTAGAATTGATTCCATAGAAATATTTTGTCTCTAGGAATAATATTTGGACCTTACAGAGTGATCTTGAACATGGGAAGTGTAACGAACATGAGTCTATCTCACCATGGTACTCAATAACACTCTCCCACATCACTTCCCCTTATGGTGTAACTGAAAATCTCATGGAATAAAATCATCATCTTCTTTATTATAGGAATTCAACCCAATACTCATTAAGGCACGACGATTAATCTCATGACATAAATTCATTCTTCATGAAATAGTTCTATCTTCCATAGTGAAAGTGCTTGATTCTTCAAACTTACAAACTCCAAAATGTTATGTAACATTTTATTCCCCAAAAATTATCTCAAATATCATGAAATATCCATCTTATTGAAATATCACAAACTTTGGGATGTTACATATTTTCTTCTTCTAGGAAAATTATATTATATATCAACCTATTCAGAATTAGAAAAGTCCAATCATCTTACAGATGCTTTTCTATATTTTAAAAAATCATATACATCATCTACTCATGGGAAAATATATTATATAAAATTCTTCTATTAATTTTGAAAAAATCATAAATGTTATGTATAGAGAATTCCCATTTAAAACCCTCACATATCAGCTTCTTATCAATATATAAAGGCATACCTCATACATATCACCCCTCCTGAGTCTCAAAAATATTATGTATAATCTTCAAAAATGGTAAAGTATTACTTATGACTTTAATTCCATGAAATATATTATACATGAAGTCTACTTATAAGAATATGTTAAATTCCATGCCCTACCTCATAAATATTTTACATATGAAGAACTTGTGGGGGACTTTTCCATTTTTCCATAGCAATATACAACTTCCAAATTTCACTTGGAAATTTATAAATAAAGACAATTAGTTTTGGATTTGGTCATATTAAATGAAATTTGATTAAACTAGTTAAAAAAATTAATATCATTCCTATTATAATTTAGTTATAAAATTGACATTATTCCAAGATTTAGACCTTTTAATCTAAATTAAAGGAAAAGAAATTTGAAAATTATATAAATTCCTAAGATCAAATTTTAAAATTTGTGGCTTGATCACCCACACACTTAAAGAAGATATCATTCTCAAGTTCAAAAGAGTTACACTTCCTCTCAATAAAAATCCATTTTTCTATGATTATAAATAGAATGAGATTTAGAGGAATTTAGATTTTAGTAAGTGCCACTTTCATAAATCGCTCATCCCGAAGATATATATTTCAATGATCCTTTTCACACTTCCTTGATACTTTATATGGGAAATTCAGATATATCATCTATACCTTTTTATCTAAGTTCATAATTATCCAAACCTTTCCACCACCTTTTTCAATTAGAACTTATTTGAATTTTCCCAACCATGTTTATGGAATGAAATTATTAGATGAGTGAAACAAAACCTAGAAATAAAAAATCCCAAGACACCAAGTATCCCTTGAGAATAATTTTAATACTCTACAAATAAAATAAATTCTTGGGAAAATGAATCTCATGCCATTATAACACTCATTTAATGGTAAAATCACACACATGTTCTTTATTGACTTAGTAAAACTTATATATCAGTTCCTATTTTCCTTTTTTATATCAGTTTATTTGATCTGTCCAAATTTCATTTTAGAAGGATCCCTGAGGATTTAATCACCCACAATGGGTAGGTTATCTATGGTCAAGTTTAAAATTTTAGTTTTATCATGTTATAATTTTGATTTTACTGTGTTCTTTTCCACTCACAATACTTTCACCAATTCTAATTTTTTTCTATAGTTCCCAATATGATTGGGTTATTTATTTATTTAGTAGGGTAATGAAATTTTAAAATCATACTTATATTTTTATTTTAGTTTCAAGGACAAAAACTCAAAAAACTACCATATAAAATGATTAACTTTAACTAAAAAGTCCCACAAAAACTTTTTTATAAAATTATTCCTAGTGATCTCAAGTAAATAATATTATTATCAATAGAAAATGAAAAAGGAAATAGACAACCTAGTTTATTTGGTTAATCAATTTATCTAAATGTTTTCTTAGTACATTCAATTTTTGATTTTCAATTGCAAATATATAATAAAAAAGGAAACATAAATGATAATTTTTTTAAAACTAAATATAATGGGAAATAAATAGTGTGAGTGAAAGATTCTATAGGTATACCTCCAAAGAGGGGCCATGTGTTGACATTATACTATAGAAAGAACCTATTTTTATTCCAAGTATATAGGGTAGTTTGGGGTGGGGGTCTCTTTAATTGAAAAAATTACATCTTTATGGTTACCTTTTGCTTTATTTCTTGATTCTTCTCTTGGAGGACCCATTTGTTAAAGAAATACATTTTAAAGCTGCACTTACTGTTCAATATATAGTGTGGTAGGACTGATAGTATATAAGGGGCCTTCACTTATTCTTCCCTAACTACCTCCATATAGTCTTCTACATATAAATAAGGGTGATCCTAAAAAATAAAATCCCAAATTTCATTCAGATCCCCAATAACCAAATCTTTGGATTATTATTACAGTTAATGGACTAGGGTGTACACATCTCTTTCTTCCTTAGTTGGTAATTAACAAACTCCTCCCTTGTTTCTTCACACTTTTTACCCTATTCCACAACCACTTAATCTTGTATAAGGGTAAAAAAATGATATTGGTTAAAAAATTTCAAATTATGGGGATAAATATATAAAATAGATTATGTGAAATCAAAGTTAAATGGGATAAATATTTTATCAACTATCTCTTATATTATAGTTTAAAACTCTTTCTCTTTATGTAAAGTCCTTGGAGAGTCATTCATAATTCTTATATGATGGGGGTACACAATTATATCCTCAAAATAAAACCCATGAATTCAATATAAATCATAATCATCCAAGGTAAACATTATTTTAGATGAATATATAGAATTAAGATTAGGGAGGTAAATGGATATTTCAATTTGTACGATATTATAATGAAATGAGCCCATTTCAGTGGTATCTCCCTCTTTAGTTTCAACATGTAGTTCATTCTCTGAGTGAATGCCTCATGGAAGTCTCCATGTATGTATATTGTAAGGTATTATATATTTTCCTCAAAATACATCACATCCACTATTCCATTGTCTTTAGTATACAAGGAAAGTTATGAATCAACTGAATTTGTAATTTCTAATTGAAGGGAGTTAGTGGGGAATTTAAGGAGAGTTAAATCAAATAAAATAGAATCTAATGTAAATTATACTCACCCTTGAAGTTTGGTACGAAACAATTCCTCCCTAAGTACACATTCTAGAAATATATTTTTAGAATAAAATAGTGGGGTTTCTTGAAGTGTATAAACAACTTTGTCTATTGAGAAAATTAGAGGATCTAATTTAGGTTCATCTTCTTCTACCACTTCATGATCAAATTCTAATTATTATCCCATATGGTCTTGAAAATTGGATATGACTTGATTAAATAGGTTACTCAATTCATACATGTTGAATTCTTGTTCATCATTTTCATCCAACAGTTGTGGGTGGGAATATAGGTCAGTATGGATGTTATTAAGTAATTGGTATTCCATTTATTTTAGATCATCACCCTCTTATAACTAGTAAATAGAATAATAATCCATAATAAAAAAAATTAAGCACTCACTTTTTCTCAAAAAAATAAAATATAAATAAAATGGATAAATGAAAATGAATGAAAAAGTGAGAAATAATGTACAAAATTTTAAAAAAAGTCACTAATTCTCTCCAACAATTGTTTCAGTGATGCATGGCTGTCGAGGGATATATAATTAATGATGAATTTTTAGAAACCTTGAAATACAGCTAGGGAAGATAACAATAGGCCATTATCTTGAAGAAACAATTACTCAATCATGTTATTAGAATAAATAAGAACAAATTATATATTTAATTTTAAAAAATAATACAATGAGGGGGAAAATAGATGAAATAGTAAATAAATGAAAGATATTCAAGAGGGAGAAAAGTATATGAAAACAAGAATGGTATAACTGTAGATAATTATCCCATAAACTCTATTAAAAACTCATATAAATAATTTCATTCCTCTACCTAAATCGATAAGTGGATCAAGATCTTGAACCACTCACCCTCTTCTGATGTGTTCAACTAGGCAGTTCAAGAAATGGCCACTACAGTACTAATTTCAACTTCCCATCATGACCAAGAAACCTAGATCACTCCTTGATTAATCCTCCAACCCCTACAACATATGATAAATTAAAAAATATTAAGGTGGAATTATATAAAAACCAAATAAAGATAGGACATAGATAAGAAATACATAGTTACAATGATGATCATCTACTTCTCATATGCAAATACATGAATCTCATGAAAATAAAAATAAGAGAACTAAAAATTGAAGCTCATTGAAATTAAAAAGTGGTGATGTGGTAGATTATCCTTGGATTAGAAAAAATATTCTATAATTCCATCACAATATATTTAAATAATAATTTATATGAAACTAGTGAACCAACCATATTTTGAGTGAGAGGATTAAATTCATTCTATAGCGACTTTATAAATTATTTTAAAGCTTTCAAATGACTCTTAAATTTTATCTCTTAAATCATAGTATCTATCTGTGTGTAGGATAAGATTAAATCTATATTTATAGCTTTTATAATCTTCTTATCTTCCCCTAATACAACCCCCATTATCCTTGGACCACTTATTTAATTGATGTACACCTTGTGGAATTATCTATTTACTCTTACTAAATTTGTCCATACAATAGATATTAAAAATGCAATTTTAATGGGAAACCTTTCATATTGAGAATATGACACATATATTGATCCCACAATCATATTTTATCTTCATAAATAATATTTAAACCTTCTTGATTGATCTTTAACATAGGCAATGTTCTGGGAACAACTCCAGCTCACAGAGGTACCCAATAACTCTTACTCATGTCACTTCCCCTTGCGATGTGACAAACCAAATTGTGGTGTGACATGACATTTTTATTTTTTTTCTAATTTTTGGACTTTAAAACAATATGATTTGATCATTATTCTTATGATTTTTCTTCTTTATTCATGGATCAAGTCCATTTTCCATTCCATGAGTCCTTGATTCTTAAACATTATTGACTCTAAAATGTTATGTAACATCTTCTTCTTCCAAAAATTATCTCATGTATCATGCATCTACTATGTTATTAAAATCTTACTAACTATGTAATGTGATGTATTATCTTCCTTAGGAAAAATTATTTTATGTATAAACCTCTTTATATTATTAAAATTTTAAAAATATTTTGTATTCTACTCTACCTCTAATAAAATAATACGTATTAGATACTTTGGATAAAATATATTGGGTATAATAATTCTATAAAATTTGAAAATGTTATAAATGTTATATATAGATAATTACCTTTCAAAAACATCGCATATTATTTTCTCCTAAATCAAAAAAGGTATATTTCATATGTATTCCCCCCCAAGCCTAAAACATATTATGTAACATCTTCAATAATGAGAAAATGAAATGTATGACATTTATTACTCCAAATATAATACATATAAAGTCTCTCTATGGTAATTTGTCAAATTCAAGGCCCTAACTCAAAAATATATTATGTGTGAAGCCCTTTGAGGAGACTTTTCCATTTTTCCTTAGTATTCTATATCATTAAATGTTTGCATGGAAATTGAGAAACAAAACAAAAATAGTGTAGGATTTATTAATATTAACGAAAATATAATTAAATTAGTTAAAAAATGAATATAAATCCTATTATCCTTAATCAAAGTATCAAAATTATTCTAATATTTAGACCATTTATTCCAAATTAATGGAAAATAAAAGTGACATCTAACTAAATTCTTAAAATAAAATTTGAAAATTTATTGCTTGATCAATCATATACAAGCATAAATTTTCATCTGATCCCTTTTCCAAAAAGATCAACTGACCATGGGACACAAAGTATTTCCATCCTATAGATCCGAATCATATATTATTAGATATATGAGTATAAAATAACAAGGTCTATGAATACATCACACATCATTTACCTTTTTTGGATGAGCACATCATATTCCCCTCACCAGATAGATAAACATGTCATATATACTATTTATGTATGACTATACACTTCCTCAGTCTATATAAATCGAGGTCCCATATATCACATGTGAAGCTAAATATTATCCAGGTTTATCTCTAACTATAAACTTGATAAAAAATACCCAACCACTCCTTTATTAGCTAAGAGTCAAGACTTGAATAAGAATGCTATGAAAGTATGAAGGTTATCATGTTAGGCATCTCTTGAACCTTAGGCAGTGGGGACTCCAAATGTGAACCATGAAATTCTAGTATACCAAATACATAGTTTACAACACTCCATGTGGTAAAATTTGTTGGTTATCTAACACATAAAACCCTTTTTTTCCTCATGAGAATATTATATTTCTTGATAAAAGGATCATAACCATGATATCCTTAATATTTCATCCTAACCTATAATACTCCATGATGAAATTTAGATAAGGATTACCCAAGTTTATAATTTGAGAGGAAATTTATCATGACACTTCATGATACAAATATATATATATATATATATATATGAATATGCAACCAGTGTGAAAGAATGATAAATTAGAAATTTCCTTTTTTATAACATGATACATATTATATTCTCAAAATCTTCAAGAATACTTAAAAAATACATGCATAAGTACCCTTATAACAAATAAAAAAGGATAAATTTCCAAATCATTCTTATGCTTGATAAAATTTTAGGGTTTTGTTATCACATTACATCTCTATGTAATTCCTACAAAATATTTATGTAACCATCTGATAAAACCCTCCCAATAAACTCTTTAGTGAGTAAAATTTATAAAGTAAGTATGTTTAAATAAAGGTAATACTTGGTAATCATATTCCCAATGTTCAATTTTTTGAACATATTCAAACTCCATAACTCCCTGAAATCAAATATTATGATGTTAATAACTTATGTTCTATACTTATAACTCTTTATAAGTATATCATCATAATCATTATTAACACTCTTTCTATCAAATATTTTCCTTAAAATCTAATGAAACTATTTACATTATTACATTACCAACACATCTTAATTCTTTTAGGATAATGGGAAATTCATTTTTAATTTTGAGTATCATAATTTTTTTTCAACATTAAACTTCTCAAACTACACACATACTCTTATTGGCCTCTTAGACAATATATTATTCTTAAAATATTAGGTTAAGATATAAAAACTTCTTTGTGTTTAGGGTATAAATATTATTTTTTTTGTAGGAATATTTAACAATTATACTATTATATCCATATAGTATATGGTTTTATATGTGTTTGTATAATTTTCATGAAAATAATATTGTTCTTTAAAATACTACATTGATGGTGATTGAATCTCAATTCATAATATTTTAAAAAACATCTTCATAAACACATTTATCCTGGATAATTTGTTTCCATGTCTTCTTTTTAAACATGTTATAGTTCCGATGAATCAAAAACCATGTGTACTAAATCTATTTTTTCATATCGTTCTAAATAACACTTTTTAACAAAAAAAATTATCTCATCATATATGATAAATCATATGAATATACACATCCTTTAATTAGATCAATATATTCTTGATATATTCATTTACATTCAAATATTTGATGTATAGACTCTTTGCTTCATCACTTGAATGAAAACTATAAGATTTATCTATTCTTTACTTTATTTTTAACTCCTATATATTTAAAAATTTTGTAAAGTATACACTTGGTTTCACATACCCTTCAAAAACAAAGAATTTATTTCTATAACATCAACACATGAAATTAACTTTATATGGTGTTTTTAAAATACCTTCAGTTATTCTAGAAAATTCCATCATATGGAATCATTAATCCCACTCTTAACATCTCCTATAGGTTTAAAATGACCTTGGTAGGATACTTGAAGAATCATCATTGGAATATTTGGAAAAAAATTTCTTCTAGTTTTAACTTTTACCCATGTTTACTATAAACACAACACCAAAACCTTAACATTATATACCTACTTCATTTACCCCCAAAACATTGAGAAAATTGAGTAATCACTTCTCGAACCCATTTACATTTTCGGAAGATTTACAATGATGATAATGGTATGATTTACTTTACTGAATTAGAATTAAAGGACATTTTCTAGTCTCACCAATTCATTAGAATATATAATCATATAAAATATAGGAGCACAGAATAAAATTAAATTGGTCATATTACATATAATGTCTTTGAAACCTGAGGAATATTGTACTATGCTTGTCAAATGAATCTAGATTCACCTATTCAAAAAATTCAATAGTTTGTTTTTTTTCTAGAAGCTGTTTATATAAGACATATAATTTATTCTTATACAATTTTATAATTTTTTACCAGTCCAATAAGTTTCTTACATTAATATTATCCTTTCAAAATATTGATCTCAAAGTTAAGTTTGATTATG
This sequence comes from Viscum album, assembly GCA_963277665.1. NCBI lineage: Eukaryota > Viridiplantae > Streptophyta > Magnoliopsida > Santalales > Viscaceae > Viscum > Viscum album. The sequence continues at coordinate 2,016,623,885 of OY728126.1, forward strand.
ATGACACTATTAATCTATAATTAGAGCTTTTAATTGGTGAGTATCATGTTTTATAAACATTTAATATTTAAATTTAGAAAATGTTCTCCCACTAAAATTATAATCCCTTTTAAATACATCATATCTATTAGTGGGATAATATCCATATTTTACTAAGTAATTATTCTATTATAAAATTTCTCTCCCCACTTAGCTATTTAGGTAGGCCATCATACCAGTCATATCATACATGATCCTTAACTAATTAAGTGGAAAAACCTTTTCCCAAATCCCTTATATAGATATAATATCAACTCTATTTCTATGGAATCTAACCTAAGGGTTTCCCAGCTAAGTGTGAATAAAATATCTGAATGATATTTAGTTACTTAACTCTTAGGGTTTTCTATCTCCACCATCCCTTACACAAGATAATATATGGTAACCCATATTTAGTATAAAACTACCTAGTTGGATGATCTAGGAATTAACATTTGTTTGATTTTGAAGTAATATAACACTTAGTTTTTTAAGGGGATTTAATCTCACCATCTTATCTCATGTTACTCCATTTTACATGCATTCATGATTCAAATTATATAGTTCTGAATCATATTCCTTCCACAAAACCAATATATTCAAACCATATTTATCTATAACCATTTACACAACTCATAAATGTGTTATTAACCCAAATTAAAATCCAACTATATTTATAAACAACCAAATTTATCCCATGTATAATGTACATGAAACCTCTTTATGTAAATGATTATAATTATATAAATTAAAAATCTCTATATGAGTAAGCCTGGATCTATAGATAGTCAACCCTCACTATCCTAAAAAATGAATAATCCTCTTATAATGTGATTAGTATGACTCAAATTCCCTCTACCTAGGGATACTTTACCCAATAGGGATCTCAATTCCCTCATAATTCTAACACCTAATATGTATAAATCATAATTAACCACTTAATTCAAGCTCATAACGATATATAATAAAAAATCAAGGTGGATGGAAAATAAATCGATTATCATACTTAACATGTAACTAATTAGATGCATATATGATGAATTAAAAGTAGTTTAACTTTTTAATCTAAATCAAACATAATAAATCATAATTTTTTGTGATCCCTTTCTAAAGAAAAGAAAAATACATGTTTCTTAGGTACCTATGCATTCCCAAGTCTTTACACACACCAATATTTTTCACACCTAGGCCACTTGTACAAAGCACTATCACATTCCACCTTCATTCCAAGGACAAATTATGTCAATTTATCACTTATAAGAAAGAGATAGGTAGTTTAATCCCTGAAATAAGCTTTTTTGAATATAAATAGGCCTCATTACTCCCATTTTATAGGGGGTATCTAGAAGACGCAATCATGAAATTTTTGGAAGTAATTAAATTTTACGCACACCCTAGTCTCCTACCACTCCATTAGGTGAATCCCTAATTCAAATCTTATGGAAAATAATGGGAGGTCACTGTAATGTTTTCATATGAAGAATTTAACATAAAACCTTCATGAAATATCACTTCACATATATTCATTCAGGACTAGGGAAAAGGACCCCATCCTAGAAGAACCATACCTAGATGTCACGTTCCAAAGTCATCTTAGAGATCCTCTACTGGGGTGGCATATTCCTAGGTCATCCTGAAGATCCCATACTTGTGAGCCACATTACTAGGTCATCCTAGTGATCCCATAATTTGGAACCTTGTTCCCAAGTGATCTCAAAGATCTCATACTTGGGTGCCACACTATCACATCATCTTGGAGATCTCATACTTGGGCATCACACTCCTAGGTTATGTCGAATGTCCCATACATGTGAACCACACACCCAAAGTTTTCCAAATATTCCATGCTAGAGAAACAATTCACTTAGGTCCACATATTAGGGTGGCCCTTCACCCGTTCCTTCTTACTAGGACAATACTTCACCCAAATCCCCATTCTAGGGTGAAACTTTTACCAGGCCTCCATAATATGGTGAAACTTCACCCATATCCCCATAATAGGGAACCACTCTTATCAAGTCCCATAACTGGGATCTTCTTTCCCTATGTCCCATACATGGGTGACACTTCACCTAGGTCCCATAAATAGGCACCGCTTCACCCTGGTCCCACACCATGGGAACCTTTCTTCCCATGAATCCTCTATATCCTCCTAAGATACATGACTAGGTTATGCACACTAGAGTTCTCCCACTTTGATCATGTATTCCTTTGATAATAGATATTCTCTAGTTTTTTTTCTATAACTGATAGGATGATCAGGGTGTTTAAAATCATGTATTACCTTAATAATGAGGGCCCCTATTTTTATACTATCGGTGAACACTTTCTTGGTTGAAGATGCTCATCTTGGATTTCCCATATCACGTATATTATCAGAATTCAAGTACATAATGGGACTATTTGGTCCACTCAATGATCCATACATACTATGGGATTAAATTTTAGTATAATCCCCAAATATCCCTCAGGATACCATAAACCCTATGAGTCCAGTCTTTATTCTTTTCCTAATTATCAATAGATAATAGGTGAAGACACATATGAGACTCCAAATAGGTGTAATCCCAAACCATATCCTCACTGACGATATCATACTTATATATCATCAAAAATACATACATATTATGATTATTCTAAATATGTAACCCCCAACCATACCCTCCCCTATTTAGTTACCAATATACAATATTAATCAAAAAGGTCTACACACGCATAATTACCACACTAACCATTTCTAGATACAACTTGATTATTTGTACTAATTGCATGAATTTAAATTTCATAGAATGTATTCTATTCTAAAAAAATTAAACTTCTTGAAATAGATCTTGAAAGTAATAACTTAATAGGAAATTCAATTGTTCATGATTACATGTCCTTAAAAGGATCTATCATGATTCTTATCATGCAAACTTAAAAGGTATAACATGTACTATTAAGAGGAACCAAAATATGCGGGTTATGATTTTCTTCATAATGATACATATTAATCCCCACTCATGTGTACGATCTCAAATCCAAAACACCTACCACCTTCCTAGATGGTTATAAATTCTAGAGTTCCAAACTATATAACTCTAAACTATAGTATAAACAACTAGAAATTGAAATATAAAGAGTGTAATGGTTTGTGCCTTCCTAGACCATTACATTGTCAGTTTCTTCATTATATGTTCTTATAGGAGGATCAGAGGGAGTTTGGATAATTTTTGATGTTAAAAGAGGTATTTAGGAAGATTACAAGTTATGTAACTAGATTTCAAGATGTGAAGTTTAGTTTTTCGGATTTTCCTGGAAAGCTTCATGATGTGAAGACTCTTACACGGTGTGAAGGAGGGATTCATGACATGTAATATTTTGAGGTTTGAAAAATAAAATAAAAATGAGAGTGATTTTTTTTTCAGTGGAAACCAAACCCTGTGTATTACATAATGTGAAAGGGTATTACACATCATGTAATACCCCGACCCATTTCTATTTAAAAAATTATTTTCATATGAAATTTCATTCTCTCATCCATTTTCTCTCATTCCTATCATTCTAGATGAACCCTAGGTTCCCCAAGGAGTCCTTAGACTCCAATCCCCCACCATGATCTATAAAATCTTGATGGTTGTTCATTTGAGATCCATGATCGATCCATAGTGACTTTTTTCCTCTTTCTCTTTCGTCTCCACTTGTTCTTTGCCCGAGATTCTATGTTGTGATATGGGTTTGCATGAGTTGGATGTTTAGGCATTGTTTTGATAATCCTTTGGTATGGGATAGGTTGATCCACATTTTTGGTAGTGCAGTTATTGCTTTCGGGCATTATTTTTCACCCTGTAGTGGACGAACGAGTTGAAAATATTCTTCAACGTAGGATTCCTTCATATCTATTTAATTGTGAAACATGTGGGAGGGGTTTTATCTTGTATACCTATAGATTTTGGTTGTTCCAGGTTATCCAAAGATAAGAATCAATTAAATGAAATTTGAAAAAGGGGTTGAGGGGTTTTTTCACTTGCTTTTTATGACCTCAATATTGATTATGATTTTGTGATTTTATGGGGTAAATGCCCCATTGAAAATGGTGGATGTTGGGGGATTTTTTTGCACTGGTTATACCTGTTGTATTGCTAATTTTGTTTTAGTTGCTTTGGTATCACCAAAAAATGAAATTAGTTAATCACATATATTCAGCTAATGAATTAATTCCTCAGGATCATATTGTTTCTATGATAACCGCTGAATTAACAAGTGAAACTAAATAAGGGATACATTTTTAAATCTATAATTGTGTTATGATTTGGTATATGGGGAGATGTATTGTGTGGGATAGTTGTGGTTGTGTGTGCATGACATATGGAGTGTGAAGTGACTATGTTGTGATGTGTGGATATTCTCTGGTTTGTTCTGTAGTATCTCTATGAAGCGTGGGTGTGTTTTGTGGGTTGGTTTGGGCAGTGACATGGATGAAATTTTAGATGATATGTCAACCTAACCATGTTATGGAACCTCTGGTTGAGAGATTTATTGATTGTGGAATAGATGAGTAGTGTTGTGCAGTGAGGATTCGATAAAGTTATGTTGTGTTGTGTTGTTGGATGTGGTTGAGGGTTGGGAACTTGTTTTGGTTGGTATGGGTAATTCGCCCGGGGTTTCTTCATGTTTTAATTTTATCGTGTTTCTCATTATGTGCTGTGCTTGGTAGTTTCCTGAATAGTAATGGAATAAATGAATGGATAATTGCTTAATAAAGTTTGGAACTGGATTGGGGTTTTTTGGTCAATGGAATGGGCAAATTAATTGTGAATGAATATTGGTAATGGCTAAATAAATTGTTTTTAAAGAAGTTTTGTCTTGTTATGTGGTGATTACATTTAGAGGTAGTAGAAAAGTTGATCGTGTTGAGAACTGATTGTTTATTTGAGAACACATAGGATGGGAATGAGTGTTTGGTATCATATATGTATGCATACTTGTATTTTTTTCCTTTTGATATATATACATGGCCTACCCTATTTGAGAACCATGTTCCGAACACCCCCATATTCATGGGGGAGGGTGTCTTTCCCAACCATCCTAGTAGGAGGATGGATGGATGGTCACCCACTCTTCCCTACTCCCTCTTCTAGGCAGTGATAACCCAAAAATCTTTGAGCAGGTTGTGGTTTGTGAGGCCCACATGTGTGCGGGAAAGTTGTTCTTTCCCTGGTATTTTCAAGATGAGAGGTGTTGTGATTTACCATGTGTTTTCTGGATGAGATGTGTGGTGATTTACCAGGTGTATTTGGGATGAGGTGTGGTTTTGGCCTGGGTGTTTATGGGTGGGATGTGATGTGATTTGTTTAACAAGTGTGTGTAAGAAGAATGAGGTGTGATTTGTGGCCCAGGTGTCTACGGGTGGGATGTGATGTGGATCAGGGCCTAGGTGACGAGACAAGATGTGGTTTTGGGGCCCATGTTTTTGTGAGCGGGTTTTGACATGGTTATTTTGGAAGAGGTGCGATTCTAATGATGTTTGCTATAAGGAAGAAGTAGCTAAACCCGTGGGAAGTGGTGTGAGGTAACTTATCACCGATGTGCTTACTATATTACATTACTTGACTTGCGTAACTTGGTGAGCATTACTTGGTGAGGTCAGAAAGGCTAGTATACCTTGATTGGTGCTGTTTGGTTCTGCTATTTTCTCATAGGTGAATTAGTATGATTCCTTCCACCTGTGCAAGAGAGACTTATGTTTTTCTTACAAAGTATAGTTATATGATCACCCTATGTATATAAAACTACTTTTAGGTTTTTAAGAGAATTATATAGACTATGATGGGTGTTACTAGCTTAGGTTTGAGGATATTATCTCAGTCAATGCTTTAACCTTACTCTTGGTAATTAAATTGGAGGGATAGGGTCATGACATAATGGTATCGGTGTCTAATGGTTGAGATATAGGATGGAGTTTGGAGTTAGGAATAATGATAATTTCGTGGTTTGGTAGGTAAATACTGTCAAGTGATCTTGGTGTGTGACATAGGTCTGGGAAGCCTATATAGAACACATGATTTTAGCTCCCCCCATGATCCGATGCAAGTACTCTAAGCCTACCGAATGACTAAGTGAGGCTAAAATAGTTGCATGATAGAGACCCTAATAAAGGTACATGCATCATAATGACTTGTGTTATTATCTAATTTGGGTTTTTTTGGGAAATTTTAAATGGATGATGAAATGAGTTAAATCAGTTAAAAAGAATCTTAAATAAAATTACATACTACTCAGGCTTAAGAAATCCATTGTTTTCCTTTTTACCCTTGGATCCCAGTCATTGTGCATGTGTGGCTCAGGTAGTTGAGGCCTAGTAGGCTGATCCAGTTGATCGGCAAAGAATTGATCCAGTAGAGGAGGATGACCAGTGGAAGAGTATTTTATGTGCTTTCCAACATCATGCCTTGGGAAAGTACGAGGTTAGTGTTTCGGACATGGAGACAGAGAGATGGATCAAGGATATTGAGATCACCTTTAGTTTGATCTAGGTTCCAACATAATATTGGGTTCATTTGGAAATGAGTCAGATGCGAGGAGCTATGCGTCTGTGGTGGATGTTATACATTGGGGAGAGGAAGGAGGTTGATGTATTATGGGTTGACTTTGAGAAGGAGTTCCAAGCATAATTTCTATCATCGACCATGAAGGATGATAAGAGATAGAAGCTACTCTCCCTCCAGTAGGGGAGTATGTCAGTATATGATATGGGGATCAATTTCAAGGATCTCATTCATTTAACCTAGGATCTATTTTCAGATGAGGAGTCTCATGCGAGATTTCTAGAGGAGGAACTTCATCCTTCTATATAGTACGTAGTTACTCCCTTTTTGTTTCTAACATAATTATAGGTTCAGAAGAGGGTAGATGTGATTGATCATATTCACTCACAAGGAGGTCTACTGTGAGTGGGGATCCAACAGAGTTCTTCAAAGGGAAAGGTTACCATTTCCAGGTCTTAGGCATCAGGGCCTTCTAGGTTTCAGTCAGTGGGGTGTAGACCTCAGCAGTTCCCTTTTTGACCTTCTAGTGTCGGCAGTTCCCATGCCTTTCCCATGAATTTATGACTTAGGTGTTTAATCTGTGGAGTCTATGGCCATCTTCATAATTAGTGTCCATCATCTGTTCTAGCTCAGTACGATGGTGGTGGATAGGTTCAATGCCAGCCTCAGTAGCAGTTTCCAGCTAGGATGTTTTAGTAGTCGGTACAATAGGCTCATACTCCACCAAGTGGAGACAGAGAAGGAAGAGACCTACCTCAGGATGTTCATCAAGAACCTTGACCCATAAATGTTTGTAGTGGAAGCCATTAGTAGAGAGGTAGATGATTTGGGTGTGGTCATTTTCATGTAGAATAGGCGTAAGTTCCGATAGGACCATAGATCGTTAGAGGTACAATCCATTTTTTAGTACCCTTACATGTAATTTGTTTGATTTAGGAGCCACACAATCCTTTGTTTCACCCACTCTATCCCATTCTCTTGGACTAAACGTAGTGAGGCTTCCCATTCCCCTAGTTTTGAGTACGCAAGTCAAAGGCTAGACCAACTTGTTTAATGTGTTTCGGGGATAAAGACTAATGATGGGACCACATTAGTCTCATGGGGATCTATTCTTGATGTATATGAAACTGTAATATGTCATTATTGGCATCGACTGGTTGTATTCCATGCATGATGTTATTGACTACTTCTAGAGAAGAGTTTTGTTTTCAAATGTGGATGGTTAGTGTGTGGATTTTGTTGGATAGTGTGGTTTTCAGGTGAGTATTCGATATGTTAAGCTTCTGCTTTCCTTATTTTCTAAGATTTTAATGGAATAGGTGGGTGTTGAGATGGTGGAAGTTACTAGGGTTATTGGGGAGTTCATATATGTTTTCTCTAAGGAGGTTGTGACTCGACCCCCTTGACGTGATGTTGTGCTCGAGATATACTTACAACCTGGTGATTCTACAATTTCTATGACTCCTTATCAGATGGAACATTTTGAGTAATGGGAGTTGAGGATTTAGATATATGATCCAATGAATAAGGGTTTTATCCAACCTAGTGTGTCACCATGGGGTTCTCCAGTATTGTTTTTAAAGTAGGTGTATGGTGGTCTAAGGTTGGGCATAGAATACAGGAGATTAAATCAGGTGACGATTAGTAATTAATACCCTCTTCTAATGATAGATGATCTTTTCGATGAGCTAAGAGGGAAAATTTGGTTTTCTAAGATTGATCTACAGTCTAGATATCACCAGTTGAGGGTGAAGGAAAATGATATCATGATGGCTTCTTTCAGATGCATGTATGGGAACTTCGCATTTGTAGTCTTGTCGTTCAGTGTTATGAACACACCCTCCATATTCATGGGGATTATAAACACTTTATTTTGTGGATTATTTGACTCATTAATTTCCATGTTCATCGATGATATCCTTATATAATCAAAGTCATAGGAGGAGCATGCCGAGCTTCTCAAAACATTCTTGTAGGTTCTTCAACGCCACCATCTCTACGGAAAGTTGTCCAAGTCTATGTTTTAGACATGAGAGGTGAATTTACTTGGTCATGTGGTGTATCATCATTGTGTGGCAGTTGAACTTTCAAAGGTTGAAGCGATTATTTCTTGGTAAGCACCCAAGAATGTGGCGAAAGTTCATTTTTTTCTTCATATTGTAGGATATTATCATAGAATTGCACTTGATTTCTCTCAAGTTATAGCTTTGTTGACAACACTAACTAAGAAGGACGATGAATTCGTGTGGAGTGAGTAGTTCTAGACAACATTCAGTTAGCTAATGATGAATTTGGTTAGTACTATAGTGATCTGATTTCCAGAGGAAGGAGTTGTGTTTGGGGTGTTTTTCAATGATTCCTATCTAGGGTTGGGATGTGTCTTGATGAAGTAATGGGTAGTAATATATTATGGGTCTAGGTAGTTATTTCCCCATGAGTGTAACTATTCCAACCACGATCTGGAGTTGGAAGTAGTAGTTTTCACACTGAAGTTATGGATGAATTACTCCATTGTGGAGTGCTTTGTGGTCTTCACAGATCACAAGAGTTTGAGATATATATTTTCCTAGTTTTATTTGAATCTGTTATAGTGAAGGTGGATGTAGTTTCCTCAAGAATATGATTTTGATATCTCCTAAACCTCAGGAAAGGGAAATTTTGTGGTAGATTCTTTGAGTAGGAAGTCATAGAAGGGGGTTGTTCATGAAACTACAGATTCTTGGAAGTTGATGGAAGAGTTAGCAGCCTTTCACTTAGATTCATGGGTGGATGTTGGTAGAGATTATTTTTTTCAAATGAAAATGTAGCCATCTATGATGTAGAAGGTGGAGGTGTCTCAGGGGGATTCTTAGAGGTAGAGGTGTTGGGAGATCACATTGGCCATGTTGATGCCTCAGAGGGATGGTCGGAGGATGGTCTAAACTAGATGTTGTTCTGTGGAAAATTGTTTGTTCTAGTGGTGATGCACAAGTAATTCCTTCGTGAGTTTCATAACTCACCTTTATAGGTACACCCAAGAATTTTTAATATGTAACATGGATTGAGGATGCAGTTTTAGTTGTCTTAGAAGAAACTTTAAGTGCAAGAGTTTGTGGAAAAGTTCTTAGTTTTCTAATAGGTGAAGGCTAAGAATCGTGTTCCCAGTGGTTTGTTGCAACCCTTGGATTTCCTTGAGTGGAAGTGGGATGAAATCCCAGTGGATTTTTTCATAAGGTAACCTAGGGATCAGGGAGGCTATGATACTATCTAGGTAGTGGTGGATCAATTGAAAAAATCAGACCAATTCTTATTGATCAAGGATTAGATCATAGTTGATGTTTTGGCTAAGAGGTATGTGGATGAGGTGGTGTAGATGTGTGTAGTTATGAGGACCATTATCTGAGATTATGACACACGGTTTACCTCACAAGTTTGGAGGGGATTACAACTACATTTTAGAACCCAGTTACACCTCATCATGGATTTACACCATTAGAGGAATGGGTATATATAGTGAACTATACAGATGTTGGAGGATATGTTTCAGGCATACATCTTGGACTTTGGTAGATCTTGGGTATAACACCTGCCCTTGGTGGAGTTCGCTTATAATAATATCTATCACTCTTCCATTGGAATGGATCTATTTGAAGACTTGTATAGAAGACCATGTTTTCTATGTTATTCTAGATAAAGGTTAGGGATATGACTATTCTTGGTCTCGATGTTGTGCAGAGAACGATAGAGAAAGTTTAACTCATTCACAAGAAGATGAAAGCAGTGTAGGACTGGTAGAAGTTGTATGTCGATCGTAGGAGGGGTCCTGTAGAGTTATAGATTGGGGACAACATGTTCTTGAAGGGTTCCTATTAACATGGGTAACAAAGGGTTTTCAAAGGGATAATGCTTTCTCCCAGGTTTGTTAGACACTTAGAGGTTTTGTAATAAATTTTCTAAGTGTCATAGTAGTTGTAAATTCCACCACAGTTAGAGAGGATCTACAATGTGTTTCACATCTCTCAGCTTCTTCAATATATTCACGATTACTCCCATATCATTGACTGGGGATAGTTATATATCGAGGATGATGAAAAGTTCATGGAGTGGCCAATGGAGACCCAAGATCATCGGAATAAAATGATTCATGGGGGGACCACTCCTCTTGTTCATGTGTTGTGGAGGCATGGTGGCTAGGAAAAGAGTACTTGGGAGCGAGAAACAAAAATGTGTTCCTAGTACCCAAAGTTGTTTTGATCCTTTTTTGATCTTTTTTGAATTTTAATATGATGCTTGAACATTGTTTTATATGATATAAGTTGTTTCTTTGTTTTGTAATATGTAATAAAGTCCTGATGTGTGAATAGGGTAGGAATCAATTCATAATATATACACATTAATTACGATGCAATTAAACCCATGAGGGTGAGTCAGTGCCACCGAGAGTGGATAGTATCTTAACATGGAGGATGGAATTCCCAAGTTATCATGTTTAGACAGTGGGACTGTTGTGCTCACATGGTGGGTCTTGTGGTCGTTTGGGTTAACAGATGTCATAGGAGGTGTTCTTGGATGTGGGAGTTTCCACTCCATCCTTCAGACAACACATGGTGGTTTATCATTGAACGTTGATCTATTTGGTTATTAGAGATGTTTCATGTGTAGAAATATCATTGATAGGTATCTCATAAGGTGGTTGTTCAGACCCCTCTTTCTTCTGGGATTGGTTTTGGATTGTCGGGGGAGAGAATCATTAGAGTTGTATCTAATGTAATGGTTTGTGCATTCCTAGTCTGTTACTTTGCATGTTTTGTCATTAGAAATACTTGGAGGAGGTTTATAAAGAGTTTTTAGAAGTTAAGATGTTGAAATATAGAAGGACGGATGTTACATGTCAAGTAACTAGATTTCATGATGTAAAGTTTGGTTTCACATATTATCATGGAAGTCTTTATGATGTGCATACTCTTACATGACATGAAGGAGGGAATCATGACGTGAAATATTTTAGGGTTTGAAAAATAAAATAAAATCAACAGGAAATATGATTTTAGAAGAAACCAAACCCTAGGTATTACACGACATGAAAGGGTATTGCACATTATGTAATAACCCAACTCAATTATGTTTTAAAAATTATTTTCGTTCAAAATTTCATTCTCTTGACTATTTTATATCCTTAATATCATTCTAGTATAACCTTATGTGCCTCGAGGATTCCTTAGATCCCCACACCTCCCTCACTGATCTATCAAATCTCGGTGGTTGTTTGTTGGTGATCTATGATCTATCCATGGAAAGTTTTCTCCTCTTTCTTGTTTGTTTCCTATTGTTCTTTTCTTGGGATTCACTATCGTGGTAAATTTTGGCTTGATTTGGATGTTTAGAAAGAATTTTGATAATCCTTTTGTGCAGGATAGGTTGATCTTCATTTCTGGCTATGCATTTGTTTCTTACGAGCATTCTTCTTCACCCTACGATGCATAGACGAGTTGAAAAGATTCTTCAAGGTAGGATTTCTTCATCCCTATTTAATTATGAAACATGTGGGAGGGGTTTTATCTTGTCTACCTATAGATTTTGGTTGTGCTAAGTTAACCAAATATACTAATCTATTAAAAAAATGGAAAAATGGTAGGATTTTTTTTGAATTTTTTATTGCCCTGATATTGATTGTGATGTTGTGATTTTATAGGCGAAACGCCCCACTAAAAATAGTGGCCATTAGTGGATTTTTTTGTGCTGTTTATACCTGTTGTGTTTCTGGTTTGGTTGTGGTTACTTTGGTATCATCCAAAAAGGAAATCGGTTAATCACGTATATTTATCTAATGAATGAATTCCCTAGGATCGTATTGTTTTTGTGATTACCCTTGAATTATCAAGTAAAAATAAATCAAGGATTCCTTGTTAAACCTAGACCTGTGTTATGTTTGGTATGTGTGGTGATGTGTTGTGTGGGAAATTTGTGGTTGTGTCTGTAATATATATGGAATGTGAAGTGGCTATGTTGTGATGTGTGGATATGCTCTTGTTTGTGCTATGGTATGTCAGTGAAGCACATGCGTGTATTATGGGATGGTTTGGGTGGTGACATGTATGAACTTGTAGATGATATATCAACATGACCATGAGATAGAACCTTAGTTTGAGAGATTTATTGATTGTGGAATGGATGAGTAGTGTTGTGTAGTGGGGCTACAATTGGGTTGTGTTATGTTGTGTTTCTGGATGTGTGTGAGAGTTTGGAATTTAATTTGGTTGGTATGGGTAATTCGCTTGAGGTTTCTCCATGTTTGAATTTTTCGGTGTTTCTTATTATGTGTTGTGCCTGGTAGTTTATTAGATATTAAGGGAATAAATGAATGGATAATTGGTTAATAAAGTTTGGTACTGTCTTGGGTTGTTTTGGTTAACAGAACGAAAAAAAATAATTGTGAATGAAGAATGGTAATGGATAAATAAATTTTCACAAACCGAATCTGGTCACCATCAAAACTAGAACCCAACCCGGACCGCAACATGGTCCAAATGGAGTTATCAATCCCCATGGGTTGTCACAAGTGCCTGTGTATCATAAAATGAAGTTTGGGAATGATTTAATTGAGTTTACAAACATTAAACAACAAACATACTCAATAAAACAAATATGGATTTTTCAACTAAAATAGTATTTTACAAAATTTATGAACTGAATTACATAAGTTAAAAATTTGTTTAAAGACCATTAAAAAGTTACAAAACCAAATGAGGACATCCCAAAAACATCCACATGGCAAGAGGCACTGCCCTCAAGCCATCTCTACAACACGGCATCACAAATGACCAGTAAAAACCCGAACTATTGGCACAATAGTTGTACCCAAACCTGCGACAATAAAATAACCAAGTCTACTTAAACCCAAAGTTTTAAGTAGGGTGTGAGAAAAATCGTAGTAGGATACCACCCCTAAGATAATCCATGCGATAAACATTCAAAGATGAAAAGCATGAAAGTTTTCCAAAACATGTAATTTCTAGTTACAATTTCTAAAAGATTCAACTTTAAAAAATCAGTTTTCAAGTAGGATAATTTAAACAATCAACACTTTTAAAATAAATTCCAAAGCTACTTAATTTTCCGGCCAAATATACCGTATGCCGACAATAATTATAAAGGATATAATGGGCACAATCAATAGGAAATCCCTCATAGGCACTTGCTAGTTGTGGGTCCCAGGTACCTCGTATCTCGGTGAGAGTAACCATCACAAATATCCATTCTCGTGCATGATCCACAAGTAGGGAACATAAACATAACCTATTGGTCCTAAATAATCACCATCATAGTTTAGTTAGTGTTGTGAGAGTCAATATTGTCAAGTTAAACTAAGGCTAAACCCCACAGATTCACTAGCATACTAGTACACGTCCACCCACCTAGATACCCAGATTTTCCCCATGTGCTCAAACAAGTTCAACATGTCAAAAAATATACTTTTCACATGAAAATATCATTTCCACATCACAAATTCCCGAAACATCCAACATGTATACCACACAAGTCACAAAGTCCACTTTTCATTCAAATTGATTTTGAAATTAGACTCACACCAAAATATCCCACAACACTTTTAACATTTCTTTAACACCTCCACAAACCCATTAAAAAATATTATAAAACCATTACAAGATTTTAAAACTCACATAACATCCCACTCACATATTTTATAATTCCCTTTTCATAACAAAAATCCATTTTTCACATCACACTCACACAAAACATCCCACATCACTTTCACATATCTTACAAACTTTAGTAAATCCTTCAAACATTTTTATAAAACATTTCCAAGATGGAACACATCACAAAATAACCCCATTCAAATTTAAAATGTTCCATTTCAAAATACAAACACTCTAAAATAGTTTTCCAATATGGTTTCACCTCTTATATAAATCATTAAATCATTCAAATAATTCATAAAATAATTCTAAAGAGTATACCCAAACTTTGGTCATAAAACCCATTTCAAAACCATATTTCAAGGAAAAAAACACACCAAAACACTACCAAAGTATAATTGGAATCCCTAGAGACATTTATAAAACCACTTTCAAGTGTTATAAAATCACCTTGAATAATACCACGAAAGATAAAAATAAAAACTCCCATTTTCATAAAATGATCTCAAGAAGTATAAAAAAGTTTTACACACAAAAATTATTCCAAAAACCCAATTAAAAGGCCCACATGACACTAAGGAATTAACAGAACAAAATTTTCATCCCCTTTTAACAACTACTAAATCAATTTCATATTTTATAAAACTACCACAAAAGATACCACATGTGTTACATTCGAAAAGTTCACAACTTCAACAAAAATGAAATTATAAAATTGAATGCTTAACCAAATCCCTAAAAACGGTTTTTGCACCACACAAAGCATATGAGGAACATGAAAAACCAGTAAAACAAGAAAACAAACTCATTAAGGAATGGTTAACCATGGAATCACCTACCTTTTGAGTTGAAACCCTCAAATCTTGATGCGAAACATCAAGCGCACCACTGTCGTACCACAAGGAATTGAAGGGAAACCTAAAATCTCAAGATTACAACAAAAATACACCATGTAATACCCTAGTTTTGAACCCTCAATTCTAGACAATTTGGAACATACAGAAAGAGGTATGAAACCCTTAGGGAATGGAAGATATGGAAGGGGGAACACTTACTTGATGGATGCTTAGAGAAATCACCCTAAATTAACCAAATGTTGAATCTCAAAGCAACAAAACCTGATAGCGAGGATTGAATGAGTATGAGGAGGTCATGTGGGGACTAAAATGGGGTAAATAGAGTGAAAAAAATGAATGATATATGAAGGAATCAAGTTACCTTCTCAAATATGGATGATTTGAGAAACAGTGAAAAGATTTGCCCTAATTCTTGATTCAAATGAGCTCCAATAAGGTGAAACCAATAATGGGGGTGATCCTAGAGATATTGGATTAGAGTGGGAGGTGTAATCACCAAACAAAAATAAACAATTAAGGAGATATTAAATAATTAAAAAAAATTAATGAAGAAAATTGGCTTATGGGTAGGCCCAATACCTTAAGTAAAAACCCAAATACACCATGATTATGGATTTCTAAAGGCTCCAAATTTCCATGGTGGTGTTAATAGGTTAAGTGAGGAAAAATATTAATTGTAATGGGTAAAAATGTTAAAAATGAAGGAGTTATAAAAGAAACAAAATTGGTTTTTAAATCTAAAAATGGGCTTACGGTTTGGCCTAAATTTTCAAAACTCAAAATTTACACCAAAATGCATGGTAAACCCCCAAAACAAATCAGGAATGGAAATTAAATGAAAAATTACTTTAAGAAAATTAATATATGTGACAATTCTTCCCACCATAAAACATTCCGCCCTCAGAAAGCCACAACAAGGCCAAAATCAAAAACCAAACCCAACCGAAAGGCCGAAATGGACTCTTTTGCCAAGCTTTTCCCCCAAAGGCCAAAAAACCTCTAGTGATCAATTAAAAAAGGAATAATTCACAACCAAAACATAAACCACTTTACTGAAACTATCAAGAAAATTCATGATTTATCCCAAAATAAAACTGCTCAAACACTATCCGAATGAGGCTCAAGCAATTTACCCAAACAAACAACAACATCGAACAAGGTTACACTTTCCTTGATATAACTAAACCATTGGTCACTCTACAATCCAAACGTCTTTCCAAGGAAGATTTAGGTAGTTAGATAGCACTTAACGATACTAACCACTTCCAAGCCAAGACCAAGGAGAAAACTGAGTTACTGGTATGGGGAGACATAAATGGGCTCCCAACCATAAGAGACAACTTACATTTTTCCCGAGACAGAATAAGGACACTAATAGGGGGACCTGAATAGACTACCTAGTACAAGGGGTATACTTACATTAGACATTTCCAAAAGAACATACATGAGACCCATGGTGGGTCTCCCCACCATAAGAACAAACCATCTTAACTGACCAGTATGGGCCGAAACAGAAAGAACCCAAAACTCAAAGAGTTGGGATGACTGCACGGTTAGTCCGCACAGTTTGGGAAATTGTGTGCTAACCATATAGATCCTTATATCTTCATGGTTTTATGGGATATGGTTATAACTCACCATGTGAGAAACGATGTGCTCAACCTGTCTATCCAAATTTTAAACCTTTCTCTAATAACTCAATAGAATCCAAAGGGGGAAGGAAAGACATTAGGAGACAAACATGGGTATGAGGCCCTCCACCTCTTTCCATCGAATAGGAATAATAGAAGAAATATTACAACACCAGAAGTTTAAACTCTTCCTATCTTTAATATTGAGAGTAGAACTTTTAAAAGGGGTTAAACGACCCTGGTATTTCCCTTGACTACGCATTGGATTCTCTCTGGGACCTACGGATGGAGATCAAAATATTGAAGCATCTTCAGCCTTGAAGTTAGTCTTTGGAAACCCCTGTATGGAACTTCTTCTTTCAGTGAGACAAAAAAACTACACCGCATACCCCGATGGGTTCCCCAAGACATAACAATCTTCTGAACTCACTTTACCAAAACCTGAAATTTCACAGATACAAGGGATCATAAGATGTACACACATCGCACCTTGTTTCTTCAGGTGAAAAACAACAGAAGGGGAGGACACATATAAACACCTTCCTCTAAGATAGAGGATTTGATGTTTTTCCCAAGGGATACATACTTCTAACATAAGAGAGACCCTCATAGGATTGAATGACCTTCACCTTTATAGTCAAATGAGAACATGACATCACAAGGTGTCACTGAACATAACCATTGTGATTGATAGAAACAATACATGGAAAGAGACCTTATGCCAAGATCCCAAACAACACACAATTTTATAAGGTGTCCATAATGGCCTCTCATGAACATATTCCCCACACTGGTGGTTTAGCATGAACTCCTACTTCAAAGAGACTATGAAGGACCCAGCGACCCTCTTAGAAACCACCCAGACACTCATTCACAATAACAACCCTAGACCACTTCCACATTCGACGAATCGGGCAACTTAATAAGCTATGGTCTCTTTCAACCTTCCACAAGCACTCTCCCTCTGCAAGAGTATCCTCAAACCCAAAATTTAAAGGGTGTAGACTCATTTTACAAAGCTTGAGAAAATATTCCATACATTGATCAACATGAGGATTTTCTAATGGCGAAACAATCCGGGTTGCACTTCAGTTGTGTAGTAACCCTTAATGGGGGCGTACCTTATCCAACGAGAGAACCCAAGGACCCAACCAACCTGTTTCATTGGTAAAGAAATACTGCAACAAGATCTAAACAAATGAGGGGAACCAATATAAAGGATTCCCAAACTTTTCTCTGAAGAGACCACTGACTAGACCTTCATCCCAGCTTACCGACCAAACACAAACCCAAAACACCATTCGAACATAAGGGGTTATTGGACTCAAAACATTCCACAACATCAAAATTTATGAAAATAAATAATACAAACCATCAAAAAATAGTCATTAGGGCATCAAGTTTTCCTTTTAATAACATTTCTTTGAAAACAAATAGTTCAACGGTTAGCGTATCCACCAATGGTACCCCATGGGCCCAACACATGCATGCTTCCGTGCCACACCGGGCACCCTCCTCATATCCATCCCAAAACTCATCCATTCATGCCATTAACCATCCATCATACTATATAAACTCATGCATGTGGTCACTCAAGAAAATACCAAAGGTTAAAAAAAAATCTTTCCCCTTTTCAAAACCAAAACAATCAACCAACATTTCCTTTTTCTCAATACCACTAACAATGAAATCGAACCCAAATTACCTCTTACAAAACATTTCAGAAAGGCACAATCATTCAATTTAAAACTCACTTTCAAGTCATACACATTAATTTCAAAACATATCATCCCATTAAAACACCTTTCAAAAGTTTATAAAACTCTATTGGAAACACTTTTTCAAAAACAACTTTAACATACTCCATAGTTTCAAAAAAGGAGTAAACACGCAATTTTCCTAATTCAAAAAAAATTCTGAAATTTTAGTTCCACCATTTTAAAAATAAAACCCTTCAATATTTATTTGAAAATCATTCCACAAAAACCTTACGCTTCTTATAACCATGTTATTTTTACTTTAAAACCAAACTTCCAAGATTTCAAAACTAAAGGACACAAGACAATGCGATGGGAACTGGCTTCGGTGGGTGACTTGGTCATATGGTTGGAATCCATAAAAAAATCAGTTAACCATCACAGAAAGTGTTATAGGGAAATATCCCCAACTCCACATGGCTTTCCAGGCCCTGTGATCTCACTGATACCATTATCCAACTCTCTTTTCATTTCCCCAAATCATCATCAAACTAAAAAAACCAAAGGAATTAGATAAGTCACGACGTCCCATGGTGACTTGAATCCCATCATGAGGTGAGGATATCAGGAACACTACCCATAATTGGAATTCCAATTCCCAAAAATCCTAACTCCAGACTATCCCGACTGTTCCCCAAATAACATGACCCAAACTGTTAACATTAACCTCCTTTAAAACTTTTTGTCACGAACCGAATCTGGTCACCATCAAAACCAGAACCCGACCCAACCCGAAAAAAATTCCGAATGGAATTACTGATCCCTAGGGGATGGAACAAGTGCCCAAGTATCATAAAAGTAAGTTTGGGAATGATTTACCCAAGTTTATAATCATTAAACAACAAACAAACTCAATAAAACAAATCTGGAATTTTCAACTAAAACTGTCTTTTACAAAATTTAAGAACTGAAATACATAAGTTAAAACTATGTTTAAAGACCATTAAAAAGGAAAAAATCAAATAAGGACATCCCAAAAACCTCCACATGTCAAGAGGTGCCGCCCTCAAGCCATCTCCAAAACACCGCATCATGAACTACCAGTAAAAACCCAAACTGTTGGCACAAAAGTTGTACCCAAACCTATGACAAAAAAATAACCAAGTCTAGTTAAACCCAACGGTGTAAGTAGGTTTTGAGAAAAATCCCATTAGGATACCACCACTAAGATATTCCATGTGATAAACATTCAAAGGCAAAAATCATGCAAGTTTTCAAAAACATGTAATTTCTAGTTACAATTTCTAAAAGATGAAACTTAAAAGAAATCAGTTTTAAAGTGGGCTAATTTAAAGAATCAACACTTTTAAAATAAATTCGAAAGCTACTGAATTGTCCAGAAAAATATACTATATTCTGTTGATAAGTATAAAGGATATAATGAGCACAATAAATAGGAAATAACCCTTAAGTACTAGCTAGGTGTGGGTCCTAGGTACCTGATATCTCGGTGAGAGTAACCATCACAAATATTTGTTCTCATGAACATTCCACTAGTAGGGAACATAACCATAACCAAGTTTTCCCCAATAATCATCATAGTTTAGTTAGAGTTGTAAGAGTCAATCTTACTAAGTGAAACTAAGGCCATACCCCACATATTCACTAGCATACTAGTACACGTCCACCCACCAAGATACCTGGGTTTTACCCTTGTTTTCAAACAAGTTCAACAAGTAAATAAATATAATTTGAACACGAAAATATCCTTTTTACATCAAAAATTCACCAAAAATCCCAAATGTATACCACACAAGTCACAAATGTCCACTTTTTATTCAAATTGATTTTGAAATCCGACTCACACCAAAATAGACCACAACACTTTTCACATTTCTTTAAAACTACCACAAATCCATTAACAAATTTTATAAAACCATTCCAAGATATTCCAACTCACATAAAAGCCCACTCACATGTTAGATAATACGCTTTTCATAACCAAAATCCTTTTTTTACATCACACTCACACAAAACATCCCACATCACTTTCACATCTCGTACACACTTTAGTAGATCCTTCAAACATTTTATAAAACATTTAGAAGATGGAACACATGAAAAACAGCCCATTTAAAATTTAAAATGTATAATTTCAAAATATAAAACTCCAAAATAGTTTTCCAATATGGTTTCACCTCTTACATAAATCATTAAATCATTCAAATTTCATAAAACAATTCTAAAGAGTATACCCAAACATTGTCCTTAAAACCCATTTCAAAACCATATTTCAAGGAAAAAACCATACCAAAACACTACCAAAGTAGAAATTTCATCCCTAGATACATTTATAAAACCAATTTCAAGTGTTAAAAATCACATTGAATAATACCATGAAAGATACAAATGAAAACACCCATTTTCATAAAATTCTCTCAAGAAGTATAACAAAGTTTTACACAACAAACATATTACAAAACCCCCTTCCAAGTCCCAAATGACACTAAGGAATTAAAAAAACATAGTTTTCATCCCCTTTAAATAACTAATAAATCAATTTCATATTTTATAAAACTACCACAAAAGATACCACATGTGTTACTTTCGAAAATTTTACAACTTCAACAAAAATGAAATTATAAAATTAAATGCTTAACCAAATCATTAAAAAACGGTTTTTGTACCACACAGAGCATATGAGGAACATGAAAAACTAGTAAAATAAGAAATGTAACTCATCATGGAATGGTTAACCATGTAATCACCTACCTTTTGAGTTGATACCCTCAAATCTTGATGCGAAACATCAAGCGCACCACCACCGCACCATAAAGAAGTGAAGAGATATTTAAAATCTCAATATTAAAACAAAATGAGACCATGTCAAACCCTAGGTTCAAACCGTAAATTTTAGAAAATTTGGAACATCAAGAAAGAGGGATGAAACCCTAAGGAAATGGAAGAAATGGGAGGTAGGAACACTTACTTGATGGAATCTTGGAGAAATCGCCATAAATTAGCCAAATTTTGAATCATAGAGAAACAAAAACTGATAGTGAGGCTTGATTGAGGCTAAGGTGGTCATGTAGGGAATTAAATGGGGTAAAAAGAGTGAAAAATGAATTATTTATGAAGGAGGAAAGTTACCTTCTCAAATCTAGATGGTTTGAGAAACCCTAAAAAGATTCGCCCTAATTCGCGGTTCAAATGAGCTCCAAAAATGAGAAACATATAATGGGGGTGATCCTAGGGATATTGTATTTGAGATGGAGGTGGAATAATTAAAAAAATAAACAATTAAGGTGATATTAAATAATTAAAAAAACATTTAAAGTAGAAAATGGGCTTACGGGAAGGTCCAATACCTTAAGTAAAACCTAAATAGACCATGATTATGGATTTGTAAAGGTATAAAATTGACACGGTAGTGTTAATAGGTCAGGGGACGCCATGTATGAATTGTAATGGATGAAAAATGTTGAAAAATTAAGGAGTTATAAAAGAAAAAAAATTGGTTTTTAGATCTGGAAATGGGCTCACAGTTTGGCCCAAATTTTCAAATCCCACAATTTCCTCCAAAATGCGTGGTAAACCCCGAAAAAAAAATAGGAATGGAAATTAAATGAAAAATGACTTTAAAGAAAGTCATGGATGTGAAATTTATCCAATCCCAACGTTTACCCAAGGAAGATGTAGGTATTTAGATAGCTCTGAATGAGACTACCCACTTCTAATCCAATACTAAGGACAAAACTGAGTTACTGGTATGAGGAGCCAAAAATGGGCTCCCCACCATAAGAGACAACTTAAATTTTTTCCGAGACAGAATTGGGACACTAACAGGGGAGGCCCAAATAGATTACTTAGAATAAGGGGTAGAATTCCATTAGACATTTCCTAAAGAAAATACATGAGACCCATGGTGGTTCGCCCCACCATAAGAACCAACCATCTTAACCAACTAGTATGAACTGACACAAAAATTCATCAAAACTCAAAGAGTTGGGATGACCGCATAGTTAGTCTGCACAGTTTGGGAAACTGTGCACTAACCATATGTATCCTTTTATCTACACGGTTTTCTAGGGCATGGTTATAACTCACCATGTGAAAACCATGTGTTCAACCTGGCTAGCCAAATTTTAAACCTTTCTCCAAGAACTCAATGAAAACCAAATGGGGAAGGAAAGACATTTGGAGAAAAACATGGGAATGAGGCTCTCCACCTCTATCCATCGAATAGGAATAACAGAAGAAATATAATGACACCAGTGGTTTAAACTCTTATTATCAATAATATTGAGGGTAGGACTTATACAAGAGTTTAAACGACCCTGGGATTTCCCTTGACTACACACCGGATTCTCTCTGAGACCTATGGCTAGAGATAAAAAGATTGAAGCATCTTTGGTCTCACAGTTATGCTTTGGAAACCCTTGTATGGAACTTCTTCTATCGGTTCCACAAAAAACTACACTGCATACCCCGATGGGTTCACCAAGACATAACACACTCCAGAACTCACTTTAGAAAAACCTGACATTTCACTAATACAAGGGATCAGAAGATGCACACACATCACACCTTGTTTCTTCAGGTGAGAAACAACAGAAGGGGAGGAAACATATAAATACATTCCTCTAAGATATAGGATTTGAATTTTTTCCTAAGGGAGACATACTCCCAACATAATAGAGACCCTCATAGGATTGCACGACCTTAACATTTACAATCAAATGAGCACACAACATCACAAGGCATCACCAAACATGACCATTGCGATTGATAGAAACAATACATGGAAAGGGACTTTATCCAAAGTCCCCAAAAAACACACAATTCCAGAAGGTGGCCATAATGGACTCTCATGAACAGATTTCCCACACTGGTGGTTTAACATGAACTCCTACTTCAAAGAGAATATGAAGGGCCTAGATTCCATCTTAGATACCATCCAGACACTCATCCACACTAAAAACCCCATACCACTTCCACCTTCAATGAATCAGGTAACTTAAGATACTATAGTCTCTTTCAACCTTCCACGAGCACTCTCCTGCTACAAGAGTATTCTCAAACCCAAAAATGCAAGGGTGTTGACTCATTCCACAAAGCTAGATAAAATATTCCATACATTGATGAACTAGAGTATTTTCCAACGGCGAAACAATCTGGGTTGCACTTCAGTTGTGCACTAACCTTTAATGGGGGTGTACTTTATCCAATGAGAGAACCCAAGGACCCAACCAACCAAGTCCATTGGTTAAGAAATACCACAACAAGATCCAAATAGATGAGGGGAACCACCATAAATAATTCCCCAAATTTTCTCATAAGAGACTACTAACCAGCCCTTCAACTTAGCTTACCAACCAAAAAAACCCAAAACACCATTCAAACAAGAGGGGTTCTTGGACTCAAAGAATTCCACAACATCAAAATTTCCAAAAACACATAATACACACCATATCTAAATAGTCATCAATACATCATGTTTTAATTTTAAAAACATTTCTTTGGAAACAAATGATTCAGCGGTTATAATATCCGCCAATGGTACCCCATGGGCCCCACACATGCATGTTTCCATGCCACACCGAGCACCCTCCTCATATCCATCCCGAAACTCACCAGTCATTCCATTAAACATCCATCATAACGTATAAACCCATGCATGGGGTCACTTATGAAAATAATAATGGTTAAAACAAAAACTCATTCCACTTTTCAAAACCAAAATAATCAACCAAAAATTCTTTTTATCAATAACACTGACCATGAAATCGAACCCAAATTACCTCTTACAAAACTTTCAAAAAGGCAAAATTATTCAAATGAAAACTCACTTTCAAGTCATACAAATTAATTTCAAAACACCTCATCCCATTAAAACACCTTTCAATAGTTTAGAAAACTCTATTGGAAACACTTTTTCAAAATCAACTTTAACATACTTCCTAGTTTCAAAATAGGCGTAAACACACAATTTTACTAATTGAAAAAAAATTATGAAATTTTAGTTCCACCATTTCAAAAATAAAACCCTTACCTCTTTATTTGAAAATAATTTTACAAAAACCTTATGCTTCTTATAACCATGTAATTTTTACTTTAAAACCAAACTTCTAAAATTTCAAAACTAAAGGACACAAGACAATGTGAGGGGGAACTGGATTCGATGGGTGACTTGGACATATGGTTGGTGGCCATACTCAAATCAATTCACCATCACAGAGAGTGTTCTAGGTAAATATCCCTATCTCCACATGGATGGCTAGGCCCTCTGAGCTCACTGAGACCATTACCCAACTCTCTTTTCATTTCCCCTAATCATCATCAAACCAAAAAAACCAAAGGAATTAGATAAGTCCCAAAATACAATGGTGACTTGAATCACATCCCGAGGTGTGGTTATCTGGAACACTACCCATAACCGGAATTCCAAGTCTCAACAATCCTAACCCTAGACTATCCCGTCTGTTCCCCAAGTAACATGACCCAAACAGTTAACATAAACCTTGTTTGATACCATTTTGTCACGAACCGAATCTGGTCACCATCAAAACCGGCACCCGACCCATCCTGAGACAAGTCCCTAAGGGCTTTCCCAATCCCCACAGGATAGTACAAGTTCCTGGGTATCATAATATGATGTTTGGTAATGATTTACTCAAGTTTATAAACACTAAACAACAAACAAACTCAATAAAAGAAATTTGGATTTTTCAACTAAAACTACATTTTACCAAATTTTAGAATTGACTTAAATAAGTTAAAAACTAAATTTAGATACCATTACAAAGGTATATATAAAAATAAGGAAATCCCAAAAACCTTAACATGGAAAGAGGCACCGCCCTCAAGCCATCTCCACAACACCGCATCATGAATGACCGGTAAAAACCCGAACTATTGGAACAAAAGTTACACCCAAACCTGTGACAAAAAAATAACCAAGTCAGATTACACTAAAAGGTGTATGTAGGGTGTGATCCAAATCCCATTAGGATACCTCCACTAAGAGATTATCTGTGATAAACATTCATCTAAGAAAATCATGTAAGTTTACAAATAAATGAAATTTCTAGTTACAATTTCTAAAAGATGAAACTTAAAAAAATCAGTTTTCAAGTTAGATAATTTAAAGAATCAATAATTTTAAAATAAATTCGCAAGCTACATAATTTTCTAGCCAAATATACTGTATGCCGATGGAAAGTATAAAGGATCTAATGAGCACAAGCAATAAGAAATAACCCCTAGGCACTAGCTAGCTGTGGGTCCCAGGTACCTCATATCTCAGTGAGAGTAACCATCACAAATATCCGTTCTCATGCACTATCCACTACTAGGGAACATAAACATAACCTAGTGGTCCCCAATCATCATTATAATAGTTTATTTAGAGTTTTAAGCATTAATCTTACTAAGTGAAACTGAGGACAAAACCCACAGATTCACTATTATACTAGTACACGTCCACCCACCTAGATACCCAGGTTTTCCCCTTGTTCTCAAACAAGTTAAACAAGTCAATAAATATAATTTTTACTTGAAAATGTCATTTAAACATCACAAATTCACCAAACATCCGACATGTATACCACACAAGTCACAAAAGTCCATTTTTTATTCAAATTGATTTTGAGATCCGACTCACACCAAAATAGCCCACAACTCTTTTAATATTTCTTTAACACTTCCAAAAATCCATTAAAGTTTTTTATAAAACCATTACAAGAAATTAAAAATCACATAACATACCACTCACATGTTACATAATACCCTTTTAAACTTTGATTTTAACTCTTTTAACCCTTCTTTAAATAAAATAATAATAAATGTATTAACCAAATCCAAGTAGACCTAAATGGTCATTTTTTATTCCTAAGGTTGTTTTCGGTCGAATTATACTTAGCCAATAGAATTAGGACACATTTTTGGGTAATAATAATATCATTTTTACCCTTAATTACCCTATTTACCTTTAACCGTGGTAAATAAAAGTAAAAAGTTACTATTAAATGAAACTTATTTTTATCTTATTGAACCTCATTTTAATCCTTCATATTAACTGTGTCTCACGTATTTTCTAAATTCAACTCACAGAAGCGGTAAAATTAAGTTTTATGTGAATTTGCAAATTCTCCTAAGTGGTGGGTAAAAAACGGTAAAAAGTTCAATAAAATTTATATATATATAAATTTATTATAAAATGACTCCAATGAATTATTTTGAACTTATATAGGTATTATTTATCTATTTTTACCTAAAATAAATTTAAATAAAATAAATAATTTTTTAAATAAAAAGTCGGTTTTAACCAATAACTCAGTGTTTTTAACTATTCATCAAAAATTGATGTTTTTCAGAAAAATACCAAAAAATCATTCTTAGATATATTTGATATTCCTAATTCAAAAATGATTTCTATTTTAACAAATTCAAAACATGTATGTTTCATCAATTAATTTAAATTTAATTCCCAATGTCAAAACAAATAGCGTGTTTTTAAGCAACAATATCTATCAAAAGATTGACACTTGTCTATGTCCAATTTCAAAGTGAAATTAATTATAATGACCTAAATTGTATTAAATGATAAAAATATAATCTAATTATTCTTCAAAACCAATCAAATTCATAATTTAACTCTAGAAATTATTTCGATTAAAAAAGTTGTTTTTAATTAAAATTTAGTATTTTTCACTATTCGCCAAAATATGAAAGTTATCAGAAAAATACCAAAAATTTATAAAAACTAAAATTTTATGTACTGATTCTAAATAAGAAGTTTATTTGGTCAAATTTAATATATAAAAGTGTAAAATATTGTATTTAAAAAGGGTTCGCCATCAAAAGGTTGTAAAATTGTATTTTTTGAAAAATACTTCTTTTATCTGAAAAAAATGAATTAGTTCTTAAATTATGTCTAAGAAAGTCAAAATATGTATTCTAAAATTATAAATATTATATATAGTTCAAAATTTACTTAATACTATTCATAACTGCTTTTGAATGGCTAGTTTGGTAAGTCGTGGTGCGCTTGAACTCGATGTTGCGTGTAGTGAAAGTTATTGAATTACTTTGAAGAAATAACATACTATGAACTCCTGGGGTGTTACATATATTGAATACATAAAAGTGATATATACACCATTTAATCTAGATAGAAAACCATATCCTTATTGGGTGGAATTGACTCCTCGTCCACCTAATTTTGGGAATCTCACTTTACTAATAGTCCATGGTACATGAGAACTGAAGAAACATCTTATACAATTTTGTATCGATGAAGAAATATGATGGGAATACTAAAAAAATGAAGTAAAAAAGACCATGTGATTCATACTAACCCTAGTAGGACCAACATTCACCAGGTATAACAATCTACTAGTTAGGTCTATTGCTAAATAGAATGATTTTCAATGATAGTTCCTTTACCAATTCATCTCCACATTGAGGAAGAAAACTATTCCCAACCTCTCAAATTTCATACAGTGTGAAAATGAGAGTGTTTCAAAATTCATCTGCATGTGGAAATGTTTAGCCTATTTTATAAACATGTATCTTCTCTAGGAGTAGTTGTTAGAGATATTCATAAAAAATCTGTATGATGAGTTGAAAAAAATTCTTATTCCCTTGAAGTACCATAGCGATTTCCTATATTTTCCAGTTACTACATAGTAAATGGAATATTACTTTCAAAATTCCAAATATATGTCTCAGAACAATTCATAAGCATAAGGGATTAAATATAGAAATGTAGAGATTCTGATCATCACACTCAAAACAATTTTGGTTCCCACTCTAACTCCCCAACCCTCTCAATATCATGTGATGAATCCTCTTAAATAATAGGGGTAGAAATATTTACCTTATTAGGAATGAAAAGGGGAATAATTTTTTGATCCTCAAGGACTTCAAGAGAAGAGTTTACTTCTTCCATAAAGAACAAGTTCTAGGGTTATTTATCACTACGATGGAAAATAACTTGATTAAACTATTGGATATCAGGAGGACTTAGGAAGTCAGGTAAAATGTTCTCCTTGAATAATGCACCTTCCACTAAATGATGAGACAAAAAAATCAAGATTACTTTATCTTAAAAAATATACATTAGAAGATAGTTGATTATGGAAAGGTAAATCTGGGTAAACCCTCCAAAAAGGTGACCCATGCCTCTACTACTCCACCAAAAAGGAGGAAAAATAGAATAATGTTCTAAATAGGACTATATATAAGTATTATTATTACATGGCTATGAAATTAGTTTATCTCATATATAAAACACTCTTGGAATAATTGAATCATTCATTTATGAACTTAATTCACTTTGTGAAACTAGAGGTGACATATTAATCATCAAAACCCTCCATGATTTGGTGTAGTCCATGCTGATGAAATAAGGTGTAGGAAGAAGAGCCCTTACCGGAACCCAAGACAATATAGACCCTAAAAAAAATCGTACCCCTATCACTAGGGTTGGTCACCACCCCACCAAACAAAAAATTCATCTAATGAAGAGTCAAAAACAACTTTTTCAATTTCATCAACTTAATTGACCTATTCAATGATGAAGAAGGGATATATGAACCTAAATTCCACATAAATATTCAGGTAATAGGTCACAGAGGTTAGGTAAGATGAATATGTGGTGTACCTCAATTGTAAGAAATTAAATCTAATAAATCTAAATATAAAACTAAAACATAGATAAAATCTCTCTAACATTCTCATTTGAAACATCGATCTATCCCAAATCCTGTTGGGATTATTCAAAACAAATTATATTATAAGAAAAACTTACAGGCATGATATTTTCAAATAAACATAAAAAATAATAGAAGGATGATTTAGGTTAAACCATATATAGGAATGATGCCCCCTAGTTGTAGTTAAGAAAAGGATTTGATTACACAATCCTATATAAACCCTAATCCTTAATCCAAAGAGAAACCTCGTGATAGGAAGAATATCCCTCTATCCTAAAAGTGTGATATTTTAAATCATATCACTATTTTTTCAACCAAGCTCTCAATATTGGATTCCCTTTATCTTTTAACAGAGCTTAGGGAAGTCCTTATTGTGGCTCTCTTAATACCATAAGAGTTCAAGAGTAAAGTAGCTGTAGTTGAGATTTCTTTCATAGAGACCGATTTTATAGAATGTCATATAGTTATTTTCTTCATAGAATAAAATCATGATACTCCTATATAGGGTCACATAAGACCCTTATACAGATATAGAAATCCTAATGATATCAATATTTGTTGATACCTAGTCGATAATAATTCAAGTTTCAACCTCAACTTGATTTGAATCATTTAGAATCCTAACCATAGGGAATTTGACTTATATCCCTCCACCTTAAAAATTTATGGGTATGATAAGAGTAAATAATGGACCATCAGAAGAATCGTGTAGAGGAACCAATTAAATGATCTCTTTACAACTCCAAATTTAGGATGGTCTTCCTACACATGACCTTGAACATATTATTAGGAAGGACATGACTCTATATTCTTATAGTATTGGCCTCATCATATCATTAGTTCTTAGAATATTATATTTATTATCACATTGGGTAATTTTATGGTGATAGTTCCCCTTTTGAGTCTCATGAATCTCAAAACATAGATTTGTTATTATTGGGCAAAAATACCTCAAGGTATCATTGAAGAATTTTTGAGGTTATTGTGTTTGTTGACAAAGCAGACATCTGAGTGGTGATTGTTGACAAAGAAAAACAATGACATAAAAATTTGTTGAAAAATGGGATTTCATAGTGGAATGTCGAGTTCAAGAGATGTGGTTAACGATCCATGTTTGATTCAAGAACATCGACAATGAGATGGATGATCTGGAGGCAGTACAAAAAGAACAGATACAAGGTGGCGCTGTTTTCCAGTATTTGCCAAATTTTTGGACTAAAAATTGACAAATGAAGAAAAGTGGTTTTTGGAAAAGGGACTTGCGCGCCATGTATTTTAAAGAGATGAAACTTGTGCGCCATATGTTTTTCAGGATCACATCATCAAAATATGGAAAAGGGATAAGGGTCGCGCAGGTATTGGTGGTGTCGGGAAGGTGACTTGCGCGCCGTGAAGAGACTTGCGCGTCGATGCCTTGAATGCTTGAGAACTTGTGCGCCTATTGTTTTTCAAGATCATAACTTCAAAATATGGAAAAGGAAAGAGGTTCGTGCAAGTTTGGAATTGGGTCATGCAAGTGACTTGCAGGGAAAGAGACCTGCGTGCCGAGACTTGTACGCCGGGGGTTGACTTGCGCGCCGTCGCGCAGGGTGTTCAAAATGCCTATAAATACTGGACCACCCCTCTTCATTTTCAACGGAGTTCAACACTTTGAAAAATCAGAGCTCCCGTCGCGTAGGTGTGGTGGTCGCGCAAATGGTGTGTGGTCGCGCAGGTGAAGTTGCGCGCCGGTGTTTGAAGTTGTGCGCCGGTTGGTAGTTGCGTGCCAATATTGGATTGGGCATAAAGGGAAGTGTGTCAGGCAAGTTTGGATTTGAAGAAGCATGTGTCGTGCAAGTGTCTTAGGAGGACTTGTGCGCCAGTTGTGACTTGCGAGCCGATACTTACGCACAGAGTTAGACTTGTGCGCCAAGTAAGGTTGATTCCCTGACCGTATTTTCAGGCTGTGTGGAAGTTGGAAGTTTTCCCGATACCTTCAGTGCAAAGAGAGATTCATCTACGGGTGAAAGTTGGGCTTCATCAGAGCATCTACATAAAGAGAAAGATTCATTCCTTCATGCAAATGAAGAGACCTATAGGTCTATAAACTGTGAGTGGATCCTTTCTAACGCAGTGAGAAAAGGAAGAGGAAGAAGGTGATCCTCTCCACAGGAAGTGATCCAGAGAGAGAGAAATAGGGAGTGACCCTTGGGAAAGCAGTGAGCTAACCCTAAACCTTGAAAAGGCAGTGAGCCTGGGACATAGTGACTGTGACCGAACCTTATAATCCACAGCTAGTGAAGTTTAGTGGAAATTGGTACGACCGACAACCTGTCGGCGTATGCACCTTGAACGTATCCCTTAGCGGTGAACCAAGTAAAAATTGCTATGTCCCGTGCTTGCTTTACTTTATGTTTATATTGTGCAATAGGAAAGAGAGAGAAGAGTGTTTTGGTTAATAGGGAAACAAGATCAGAAGAGGCTATAATTTGAAATTTGTCATACCCTGATTCACCCCGCCTCCTAGGGTATTCAGCCTTGTGGACCTAACAATTGGTATCAGAGGGAAAGGTTGATATTCTCTCAATGGAGGTCACTAATAATAAAGGGATTCCAATCTTTTATGGATATAATTTTCAGATATGGAAGAATCGAATGCAACACTATTTCCGATCTTTGGGAATGGATGTGTTTTCAGCACCTATGCATGGTATCACAACTGATATTACTAGTGGTGCATTTCAGAAGTTGAGTACATAGAGTTGGATGCTAATGCCAAAGCAATCAATGCCTTGGGGGGAGCCCTTAACAATCCCATCTATATAAAGTTGATGTCAAGAAAAACATCACATGCCATGTGGGAAATGCTTTTGAATATATATGAAAAGGATACAAAGGTCAGAGAGGCAAAGCTACAAGTGTTGTGGAACAACTATAATGATCTGAGAATGAACCCGAATGAATCTGTTGATGCATTTTTCGACAGGGTAAATGCTGTTTTGGAAGACATGTAGGGTCTTGGAGAAGTCATCGAAGATATAAATATTATGAAGCGTATCTTGAGAAAACTTCCACCTCGGTTTATTCTGAAAGTCTCAGTCTTGGAAGATAAAGATCCAAAGGAGCTAACATTGGATAACCTGCATAGTACCCTTGTTGCATTTGAAATGAGGAATGATGATAACGACACTGTGGAAAAAGGGAAATCCAAAGAGGTGGCATTTAAGGCCATGAAGAATCTTATCATTGAAGAATATCAGGAAGAAGAAGAGATAGATGAGGTGATGTCATTCCTCTCCTCAAATATACAAAGAGGAAAAGCAAAGTTTAAAGGGAATCTTCCACTTGCTTGTTTTCAATGTGGAAAGGTTGGACATCATGCAGAAAGGTTCCCCAAAAAGTTTCAAGAAGAAAATGATGAAAAAAATTGAAATTCCCAAGAAGAAATATTCAGCCTATGTGAAAGGGAAGAAGTAGTTCAATAGAAATTTCTCCAAGAAGAAGAATCTTCTATCACAAGAAATAGACAGTTCAGATGAGTCTGAGGTTGAATAAGTAGAGGAGATTGAAAATTGCAAATATCGTGGAGAAAATGATATGGTGACAGTAGTCGGTAGTTCTCAAGAGAAGACCGAAACTGAAGGTGATGATGAAGAAGAAGAAGTCGAGGGAAGAGTTGACATGCAAGATGAGTTAGAGGATGCTCTTGAAGAGATAGATGTTTGGAGAGCCAAAACAAAGAAAACTAAAAAAGTTGTTTGTGATGACAAACTCTATATGCAGCAGCAGGAATAAGATAAGTCTGAGTTGATGGAAGAAATTGAGAAACTCAAGACATCAACACAGAGAACTTAGAATCATTTAGGGAGTATAAGATCAAAATTGAAGAACAGAAAAGGTAGATCGATGGATTGAATAGAAAAGTGAAAGATCAAGTCAAGTGCATCGAAGAACTTGAAGAAGAAGTGGTCAGAATGTGATGAAAAATGAAGGATCAAGAAAAACTCGTGACCCTCAATGTGATATCAAAAAAATAGGCCATTTAGAAGATAGAGAAGATGAAAGAGAAGGATATTAGTTCAGCAGGAGTGAAGCAGCAGGTGAGCTCAAATGCTAAGGCTGATTTAGGGCTTGATAAGAAGAAAAAATTTGTGGCAGTTGAAGTCAGACTGCAAGCACCCATCCTGAAATTGAAGGTTGATTTGGGAACAATACAGAATCAGAATATTCAGAGATCCCAATGGGAAACTCATAGTTCTTAAGTAACATGAATAAATACACCTTATATCAGGTGTTATTGTTTTGGGAAGATGGGACATTCATAGTATGTGTGTTCCATAGCCAAGATATATAGAAGGGAAAAAGAACAGATGTGGCAGCCAAATGGAGAACAGTTTTACAGAACATATTTCGAAGGACATTGTTTTTGGTGTGGAGGATTTGGACACATGGCTATGTACTGAACTTCGACCATTCAGAGAAATGTTCCAAAGCATAATCAAAACATTCGCAAGCAGCAGATCAATAAACCGACAGGTGAGTTAAAAATGCAGAATAGATTTGCGGCCTTACAAGATGAAGCTGGTCCATCATACTCTGAGAAAGAACAGAAATCTCCATCCATGCCGAGTTTGAAAGAAAAAGTATGGACCAAGAAGAAGAAAAATGAGAAGGTCATGGTGGCAGATATTTCCCTTAAAGCATCAGACCGCTCTGGTGTTTGAATCCTTGATAGTGGTTGCATATCTCACATGACGAGTAATAAGGATCTTGTTATAGGCATAAAATATGACAAAGAAGGAGTTTTCAAATTTTGAAATAATGAAGGCCTGAATATAGTTGGCTCAGGGAAATCCAAGTTTGGGGGCAAAGAAATGAGACATGCTAATGTCTTGGTAGTAGAGGGTCTTAGTCATAACTTGCTCAGTGTCAGTCAACTATGTGACTCTGGGCATTCTATCCGATTTACCAAGAATATGTGTGTTGTGAAAAGAAAAGATAGAGTAGTTGTTATTTAGGGAAAAAGGAAAAAGGGAAATCTTTACCTTGTAGGTGGGGAAGAAGATTCATGCCTTTTATCCAGAGAGGAAGAAAACCAGCTGTGGCATAAGCGGCTTGGTCATCTATGCCAACCATCTATGGAAGATCTGGTAAAGTGTGATGCTGCTAGAGACCTTCCCAAACTATCACATGATCGCACACATAGGTGTGATGCTTGTCAACAAGGAAAGATCATCAGAAAGACATACATGCCAAAGGAACTGAAATCAACTGGAGTGCTCGAATTGGTGCATGCTGATGTATGTGGACCTATCTCACCTCGAGCTATAAATGGGCAAAGGTACTATGTTCTTTTTATTTATGATTATAGAAGAATGGCTTGAGTATTTGTCATTACCCATAAGATAGAGGTGTTCAGTTTCATAAAGCAGTATAGGAGGGAATCAGAAAGGATGCTTGGGCAGAAAATTCTGAAGTTTTGTACTGATAATGGTACAGAATTCACAAACAGTCAAGTCGAAGACTATCTCGAAAAACACAGGATAAGGCATCAAGTTTCATCAGTGATAACTCCTCAATAGAATGGAGTGTTTGAGAGGAGAAATTGGATCATCAACAACATTTCCAGAACGATGCTTATTGAAAAGGACCCACTAGAGAAATTTTTGAAGGAAGCAGTTTTGACGTTGGTCTATATTTCGAACAGGTCTCTATTGTGTCCGAAGGAAGGTAAGACTCTATATGAAATGTGGTACAGAAATAAGCCAACATTGAAATACTTTCGAATCATTGGGATTAAGTGTTTCATACTCAACAAAGAAAATCATAGGATGTTTGAGTGACGAGGAGATGATGGGATATTCCTTGTATACTCAGGGAAAAGCAAATCATATAAATGCTTCAACAAAAGGATGGAAAAAATTGTTGAGAGCAATGATGTCACTATAGTTGAAAATGAACAGAATGCTCAAAGACCCAGTGAATAGTTTATGGTTGAATGTGATGATGAGTTAAGAAACACAGGGGGAGTAGAAGTGGCAAAGGCTGACTCAGAAGAAGATACTGACGATGAACAAGAAAGTGTCAAGTCTGTGTCTGCAGGGAATCCCAAGAGTCGAGCTGAAATTGATAGGCAAAATATCATTGGTGGTCAGAAAGCTCCAGTTCAGACTTGAAGAATGAAATCATTACAGCAAACATAGTTTTTATCTTAGGTGGAGCTAAAATGTTTTTTCTATGCGGCTGAAGATGAAAAATGGGTTCAGGCTATGAATGAAGAGCTTGATCAAATTGAGAAGAACCAAACATGAGAGATTGTTTTAAGACCAGCAGATAAGAATGTCATTGGAACTAAATGGTTCTATCACAACAAGATGAATGAAGATGACACAATGATTCAGAACAAAGCACGACTAGTGTGCAAGGGATACTCCCAGATAGAGGGAATAGATGTTGATGAGACATTTGCACCAGTTACAAGGCTGGAGAAAATCAGATTATTTTTAGGCATAGCAGTGCAAAGAAAGTTCAAAGTGTTCTAGATGGACATCAAGCCTACATTTCTAAATGGGGTTCTGGAAGAAGAGGTGCACATTGAGTGGCCATATGGTTTCCTCATTCATGAGTATGAGAACAATGTTTGTAGGATGAAGAAGGCATTGTATGGGATGAAACATGCACCGAGAGAATGGTACTCAAGGCTCGATCAGTACTTGAAGAAGCTTGGTTTCCAGCATGGGGGAGTTGATTACAATCTTTATTTCAGCAACGAAAGTAATCAAAGGATGATGGTGCTGGTTTATGTTGAAGACATAATATTTGGCGGAACAGATGAAGCTCAGGGCAGACAGTTCTCTGAATTCATGAAAAATGTGTTTGAAATGTCAATGATTAGAGAGCTAACATTTTTCCTTGGTTTACAGGTGACACAAGGAAGTAATGGTACTTTCATTTCTCAACCCAAATATGCCAAGGAGGTTCTAAGAAGGTTTGGAATGGATAATTCCAAGGAGATGAAGCTTCCGGTTGCTACCCAGATGAAATTATCAAAAGATGATGATGTCAAGGCATTTAATATCACAGAATACAAGAAAATCATTGAAAGTTTGTTGTACTTGACCGTAAAAGGCCTGATATTGTTTTCACCACATGCCAAGTAGTGAGATATCAAAGTAATCCCAAGTAAATCCACATTCTTGTAGTGAAAAGAATACTTCGGTATATCAAAGTCACCGTGGATTTCGGTCTGATGTATAATGACAAATCTCAATCAATGTTATTGGGTTACACAGATGCAGATTGGGCCGGATCAGCAGATGATAGAAAATCAACGTCTGGAGGTGAATTCTATTTTGGTGGATTGTGTATTTCTTGGCTGAGCAATAAGAAAGATTGAATTTCATTGATCATTGTGGAAGCTGAGTATATTGTGGCCACTCAAGCGTGCACACAGTTATTGTGGATGAAGAAGCAACTTGAAGATATGGGAGTTGAAGTGAATTCTCTGATCGGAATCCAGTGTGATAACTCAAGTGCTATCAATCTTAGAAAAAATCCCATCCATCACTCAAGGACCAATCAAATTGAGATAAAATATCATTTCATAAAGGAGACGGTTGAGCAGGGAATCGTGAAGTTGGAGTATGTTCCTACAGAGATACAGGTTACATACATTATGACAAAGGCCTTACCCAAGGAAGCATTTGAAAGGCATCGACTGGCTCTGAGAGTTCAGTTGACTTCCCGCACTTAAAAGAGTGTGGATACGGAACATCCCCCCCCCCTCTCCCCGAGGTTTGATGTGTTTTCCCTAATTCGCTGATATGTGTTCTCTACTCTGTAACAGACTGCAAAGGAGTGACCTTTGGGTTCATTGAAAAAGGGGGAGAAAATAGTGATTGTTCAAGAGGGAGATAGTGTGGCTGTTTGAAAAATCATGATTGATATGGGGAGAAGATAACAAGTGAAGCAGCAAACTAGGAGGAGTAATGAGAAAGGGGGAGCATATCAAACCTGACGATGCCAGAAGTGATCGATCAAAGAGTAGATATCACGACAACTGAGGATCATGATAAAAGTAGAAGAGTGGTGTTGGAGAGTGGTAAGAATATTTACACAAATTGGTATCAGTTTGGAAGCAATTGGTATCAGTTAGGTTTCAACAGAGGGTGTCAGAGTTGAAGTGATTCATTGATGAACTTTTCATTTATTCTTGTTTCTCACGCCGAGCATTGCTCATGTGGGATTAGAGTAGGTGTTGAGTAAATCCTTGATCGCTATCAGAATCGCGATAGGCAAATGGTGGCTAAAGAAGTAACAATATATCTCTTTATGTAAGAGTTTTCAACAAACCCAAAGGGGGATATTGTTGGGAAAAAAATCCCTCAAGGTATCATTGAAGCATTTTTGAGGTGATTGTGTTTGTTGACAAAGTGGACATCTGAGTGGTGATTATTGACAAAGCAAAACAACGACATACAAATTTGTAGAAAAATGGGATTTCATAGTGTAATGTCGAGTTCAAGAGCTATGGCTAACGATCCATGTTTGATTCAAGAACGTTGAATAAGATATGGATGATCTGGAGGCAGTACAAAAAGAACAGATACAAGGTGGCACTGTTTTCTAGTATTTGCCATATTTTTGGGCCTGAAAATCGACAAATGAAGAAAAGTGGTTTTTGGCAAAGGGACTTGTGTGACATGTATTTGAAGGAGATGAAACTTTCACGCCATATGTTTTTCAGGATCAGATCATCAAAATATGGCAAAGGGATAAGGGTCGCGTAGGTATTGGTGGTGTCACGCAGGTGACTTGCGCACTGTGAAGAGACTTGCACGTCGATGCCTTGAATGCTTGAGAACTTGCGCGCCTGTTGTTTTTCAAGATCAGAACTTCAAAATATAGAAAAGGAAAGAGGTTCACACATGTTTGGAATTGGTTCACGCAAGTGACTTATAGGGAAAGTGACCTGCACGCCGAGACTTGCGCGCTGAGGGTTGACTTGTGCGCCGTCGCATAGGGTGTTCAAAATGCCTATAAATACTGGACCACCCCTCTTCATTTTCAATAGAGTCAAACACCTAGAAAAATCAGAGCTCCCGTTGCACAGGTGTGGTGGTCACACAAGTGGTGTGTGGTTGCGCAGGTGAAGTTGTGCGTCGGTGTTTGAAGTTGCGCGCCGGTTGGTAGTTGCGCGCCAATATTGGATTGGGCGTAAAGGGAAGTGTTTCGCGCAAGTTTTGAGTTGAATAAGCTTGTGTCATGCAAGTGTCTGAGCAGGACTTGCGCACAAGTTTTGACTTGCGTACCGATACTTGTGCGATGAGTTAGACTTGCGCGCTAAGTAAGGTTGATTCCTCGGCCGTATTTTCAGGCTGCGTGGAAGCTGGAAGTTTTCCCGATACCTTCGGTGCAAATAGAGATTCATCTACGGGTGAAAGTTGGGCTTCATCAGAGCATCTACATAAAGAGAAAGATGCATTCCTTCATGAAAATGAAGAGATCTACAGGTCTATAAACTGTGAGTGGATCCTTTCCAACGTAGTGAGCAAAGAATGAGGAAGAAGGTGATCCTCTCCAACAACAGTGATCCAGAGAGAGAGAAACAAGGAGTGACCCTTGGGAAAGTAGTGAGCTGACCCAAAAACTTGTAAAGGCAGTGAGCCTGGGACAGAGTGACTGTGCCCGAACCTTGTAATCCACAGCTAGTGAAGTTTTGTGAAAACTGGTACGACCGAAAACCTGTCAGCGTATGCACCATGGACGTAGCCCTTAGCCGTGAACCAAGTAAAAATTGTTGTGTCATGTACTTGCTTTACTTTCTATTTATATTGTGAAACAGGAAAGAGAGAGAAGAGTGTTTTGATTAACAGAGAAACAAGATCAGAATGGGCTTTAATTTGAAATTTTTCATACCCTGATTCACCCCCCTCTCATGGTATTCAGCCTTGTGGACCTAACAATTATATTACAAGTGGGGGGATAGATAATGGTAAATAATTCAATATAGGTTGTTTATATTAATGGCCTATAAATCAATCATATTATTCCATGGATTTAACTTTTTAAAGGTTTAATATTTCCCATTAACCAAAAATAGTTGATATATAATTATTTGAGGATTAATTAGGTCCTGTGGGTCACAATAGATGATGAAATAAACCCCCCAATCACATTACTCACATATAATAGTCATGAATATGCTTCGATTGAGTAGCTTCCACTAATTGAGGAGAAGACCTATAGAAAATCCATACAAATCAATATTTACCCCATGCATCTCTATCACAATACAAGTCTGAAAAATATTTAGAAAACATATCCACGAATCATTAATTGGATGGATATATATCCTAAAATATGGTAATGGGATTTGGTCACATTTAATTATATTCTAATGGTGTCAACCATACTGAACTTACCCAAACATTCCAAGGGGTGTGATACTGGTAGAAGTATAAATTCCCCCACATAATCTTCCAGATCTCAATTATATAGTCTATATTCCACTTTTGATAATGATGAAGAGTAAGAGGATAAAATCATGGATTCTCCTCTAGAATTTGATGATTTTTTACCACCATCAATGAACTTAGATAGATTCATCTAGGTATAAAGGAAGATCTAAGGTCTACATTGATCAATGATTACATGAACCATGAGGAATAAAACATGTACATCTCTTTTCTAGAGAAAAAATGGAGATATATTTGTACTGAATTATATAAAAATTTCAAAATTTTATCCATAGGTTTCCAACCACCATTTTGTTTTTTTGGATGACCACCAAGGTTACAAATAAGCAGCAAAGAGAATGTATCTAACCCAATCTTCCAAATTGGATGAATAATTTGTTAAGTAGATCTAGTATAACTTAATTTTATCTATACTTGAAGCAACTTGCCAATATTTTCACCACATTGAAAAAGAACAAGAGAATTAGGGTCTGAATTGATTTTAAGGATATTAATCATCATTTCCCAAAGGGTCATTTCCCAGTCCCAATCACAGAACTAACGATCTATACAACCTATGAATTACATGCCCTTTACTTTATAGATTGGTATTATGGATAGAACCAGATTTAAATAAACCCTAAATAAGAGGATACAATACCTTCATCACACCCCAAGGGGTATACTATTACCAAGTAACAACCTTTGGATTAAAGCATTCTTTCGCTATATATGAATATACCATGTATCATATTTTCAATCCCTTTCTAGGAAAAAATAAGGAGTTATATATGGATGATATAGTTATAAAATATCATCAATTTTGTGATTATCTTACTATCCTCAAGGTGACTTTCAAAAAATTGTGGAAACCAAACTTGAAGAAGAACCCCTTAAAATGTGATTTTGAGGTAACATCGTATAATTCCATTGACTTCACGGTATACAATAATGAAATATAAGTTAACACTAAATATAAAAAAGTGATACTTGATATTTCTCCACCATGAAACCTAATTGAATTATGGGGACTCTAGGGATATCTTTCCTTTATCATGTTCTTCATAAGTAACCAAAATGATAAGTGTTTTACCTTAAAAATATGACAAAGAAAGGGGTAACCTATCATTGGGATGGATATTTTCATTTTTTTATAATATCAAATAGTAACTTATACACCCACAAGTCTTAACACCTATTGTGGAAGGGAATCCAATCATCCTATATATGTAAATTTTGGGGGAATCATTCAGTCACTTTTTTTCTCAGAAGAATGATTTAATAAAAGAGAATGATATCTGTTATCTCAAAAGAACAATTTTGTATATTGATACATGATATTCTAATACCAAAAAGATTTTACTTTCAATGATCTTCATAGTGTATAAAATGAGATACTATTTTTAGCATCACAAGGTAAACCTTTTATCTTATATTGATCAAATCAAATATATCCTAAATCATCCAATTTTATCTAGAATTTTTGTCATGATGAGAAGTCATTGTTAACAATTTGAAATCTATTTTTTTTATATTATAATGAAATCAAGGGGGAAATGTTAGCAGATTTCCTCATGGAAAACCCAATCCCAGGAAGTTTATGTTAAACATAGATCTTCCTAATAAAGATGTAATTTCCATCTATGAAACTTACCAAATAGGGTAGATATACTTTGATGGTTCCTCTAGGATCCCAACAAGTAGAAATATGGAAAACTTGAAGCTCAAATTGGTTTTTTTGTTATTGTATTTTTAATTCTAGTAAAATTGGTTCCACTTTATTCATTATTATTATTAGAAGGATGAATCTATAATGAGGTATAATACTAGGTTCTTATTTTAGTCTTGGAATTGAACTTGTTGATATTATTACCCTGATTAAATATTTATGGTTATTGAAATTTTGTAGCTAAGAGAGTTAATGGTGAATATAATATTAAGAATGAAGAGATTATTTCCTTACTTGACTATGTATGAGGGTTGATGGAAATATTCACATAAAATCCACTAATATATCACATTCCTCATCTATATAATTACCAAAAAGACTCACTAAATAATTTAGGTATAGCTCAGAAATATCCTAAATAATAAAAGATAGTTATTCACATTACACATCATAGGGTGGTTTCTCCATTTATCAGTAATGATATTTAAGAAATAAATGAAGTAAATATCATCGTAGTATAAAGAGATATTATATCCTCATAAATTTATTTCATTATTATCTAGATGTGTCCCATAGTTTAGTACCTAGAAAATAGAATTCTGTCACTGGATTGAGTTAAGAAAAAATAGATCCATTATAGAGAAACAAAATTATCTTTCTACGATGATCCAAATTCCTAAAAACAATCCACTATGAATAATGATTTTATAGAGTCACTATAATGAACCAAACTTTAAATACATAAATATGACATCATTTTAGATTAATATTCAATAAATTTCAAAATAATACAGGATTAGGGATCATAGTGGTTTGTATTATTTGTAAACTTGGATACATAAACAACTAGTATAAAAAAGATCTTTATCATTTCCTATTAATCTATTCACAACTAGAACCTTTCTTAGACATATCATTCTTAAAACCTTTTTCCAAAACTTGGGGAAATGAAGCATAAGAAAGGATGATCTTAAATGATAAGTAAGGGTAAACATAAGAGATATCAATCATTGATCATAAGTGGGAATAAGATAAGCATATGGGTATGATAACATGATCAAAAATTATAAAAATAATACCCAGTCAATGAAATATATTTAATCATGAAACATGCTGTAAGGTTTTTTCAGTCAAATGAAATAATACATAGTAGTAAAGAATCATAAATATTCAATAATTCATAATGAGAACATAACATAAGAATAAGTAATAATTTTATAGAATACACATAATCATATAAAGTAATATCCTTAGTCAAGGCTCACTATCTATAAAATCACAGTGGATTGTGTTCACTCCCCATTCCATTATTTCCTTAGTTGAGGTTCACTCCCAAGACTATGTTATTAGAAAAATTCACTTACTAAAATAGGGTCACTCCCCATTATAGTCCTTATTATCTCATGGGATATCCATATTTACCCAATGCATTGGAAGGATATATAACTCTAGGCCCACCCATCACATAATTAAAACCATACATATTGTTTCCAGAAGATCATAAAATAATCATCATATCATCATATCACAACCTATGAAAAGGATAATTTTTTTATAAAAATTTCATCATCATAATCATAAAACAAAAATAGAAAGAATACAGATGTTAATATTGGATTATATACCCAGTAAATAATTGTAAACATTAGAGAATTTTGTTATATATTATAATATATTTAAAGGATCACTAGAATATTTCTTGGAGAAGATACCCTTTTCATTTTGAAATCACTAATTTAAAATCTAAAAATTTCAAAAATATTTTAGAAAACATTTTCTTTTAAATTAACCATGTAAAGATTTAAAGTAATATTAAATGTAAATATAATTCATGATAGTGTAAAAATTAATTTATATGTTTTACATAAAAACACAAATTCTTTTAATATTTTTGGTAAAAAATTTCTTGAAAACATTAAAGAAAACATGGATTTGGAAGAAAGTGGATTTTCGACCAAATATAGGAATAATATCAGTTTTCATGAAAAAAATAATTTTTATCTCTTGAGTACATAAAGAGAGTAAAATGATATGAAACATGTAATATATAAAAAACATAGGATAATAAAATACATAATATTTAGGAGAGATAGATCATATATTTTCATCATCATAAATTTTAGTGTAAAAAATCTCAGTAAAAATGATATTGTAATATAAAACCCTTACCGTTGTGTTAACTTTTGAATCATAAACCCCATAAAAGTTATAAATTCAAATTAAACATAAAAAACCATTAAAATAATTATATTAATGATACAGAATATCATTGGGGAAACATATACACTCTGTAAAATAAGAAATGTGTATAACATCAAACACTCCATAATGAACCAAAATTGAGACGAAGAACCCTTACGACTTTAGATGTTTTGGAATTGAATGTAATTGGAGGATTGAAAATCCCATGGTTATATAAATTCATTTCATAAACCCATGTATTATTCAAAAATAAATTCTTTGGTAGTATATATTCCTTAGAAATAAGAAATTGGTCCATGACATTAAAACATGTATTAATGAAGAGAAATTGAGACGAAACCCTTACAACTTTAGAATAGTTAGAATAAAAGGAAATTTAAATAAAGAGAATGATATATATCTTATAACACCATTTGTTTAATTAATATTCGTAAATATTCATTAGGAATTAATCAAACCACATAAAATAAATAATGGTGTACAATATCAAACATGTCTCATGAATTTTAAAACGAGATAAAAAAACCCTTACCTTATGTCCGCCTTTCTTTATAAGGGATCTAAACTCATACATAATAAATTTAAATTTATTATAATTATATTATAATACAATATTAATTCATATCTTATCTTATATGATCCACTTATATCATTTCAATGTTATTTTATTAAAAATTCTCTATTAAAGCTATCATTTCTGGTGTTAGCTGCTTCATTTTTCATGTATGTTTTAGTTTGAAATTTATGATCATTGAACATTGATCATGGTTAATCCATCTCCAAAATGTTAATCATGTTATAATATCATATATATTAATTATATATACCCATATTACCAATCATATTAAGTGGTGATGAAAAATTAATTACTTTACTTCGTGGAGAAAGTAATCTGTACGTACACATAAGTGGTGTTTCCACCTTTTGATGGATATAAAAAAGAAATGTAAATGATAAATAAAATTTATAGAATAATTATTATGTCATAAATATTATATATTTTATGGAAACCCTTGTATTTTACACATTTTATTACATTATTCTTAAACATAAATATCCATTAATAAAACACAATTATCATAAAGGCCTAGTGTCTTTAGAAGACTAGGATCATATTATAATAGGAAACTTAAACATATAATATTTATTTTATTCTCCACTGTGAGATCCTACAATCCATTTGATATTATAAAAATTCATGGTATAACCTAGGGAATATATAATTAATTCGGTGGTCTAAAAATCCATGTAAGGGAATAAACCTATTAAGTAAACATAACATGTGAGTCAAATGTATAAAAAGATATCATAAAATAGAAGGCATATGGGTAATAAAATGGAAGAATAAAATAAATTACATGGTAACATAATATCATTTAATCAAAATAAATTTAGTAGAAACACAAAACATGACATAAACATGGGTCAAGGTCAACTGTATAGACAATATCATGTGGTGGATAATGTCCCATAAAGTATTAGGTTTACTACCTAATTCGATACACAATGTCTTATGAGACTAAAGCTTTACCCAA
This sequence comes from Viscum album, assembly GCA_963277665.1. Lineage (NCBI taxonomy): Eukaryota > Viridiplantae > Streptophyta > Magnoliopsida > Santalales > Viscaceae > Viscum > Viscum album. The sequence goes on from OY728126.1 coordinate 2,016,668,815, forward strand.
TGCATTGGAGTTCATTTTGGGCACACCCATTATAACATTATCATGTTCTATGTGCTTCAAATAAAGTAAATCAATCATAAGATATGGCATAAGAGATATCCATAGAGAGAAAATGGGTTTTATTATCTTTATTAATATTATAATCAAAGGAAATTTCATAATGAATGCATTTTTGAAATCATCATAAGGAATGTATTACGCCATCAATTATGGGAGAACATAATAGATATATATGTGAGATACATATATACATAATTTATAAGAAATAAATAACCTCAAAGGTTGGTTTTGTTGAGGAAAACACTTTTAAAAAGATTAAAAAAATTCTTAATGAAATTAACCTTTTCACTTTGAGTAACAACAATGTATTTATTCTTAGATGGTAAAATATTTTGAAATATCCCCTTAAACATTTCTTGAGGAAAATATATTTTCTATTTTGAAAACACTTAGTTATAATCTAAAAATTTCAAAAAAATTAATGGAATATTTTTTTTAAATGACATTTGAAACATAAAAAGGGTGCTTTAAAACATTGAGTTTCCATGACATTAGAAAAAATATTTTCACACTGAATACATAAAAAAAATATTCGTTAAATTATTTTATTAGAAAATTAAAAATTACCTTGTTTGAAAAATGATAGGGAGATCCATTTTAAATTTTTTTAAAAAATAAAATTAAGGGTAAAAATGAATTTAAAAAATTATAGAAATTTTTTTTCAATTTTTTTTGAAAACATGGATTTGTAAGAAAAATAATTTTTGAGAGAAGAGTGAAATAATATCATATTTTTTTTAAAAAAACTCAATAATTTTATATAATAAGTGAGGAAAATGGGACTATTAATTGAAAAATTCATAATTAACTATATTATAATAAAATTAAATGCTTTTATTAGACACTGATCAAATAATTTCCTTCAATGGAAATTCAAGTATAAGCAATCCTGATTAAATTGATATTTAATCATAAACCCTTATAGCTTTCGTAACATTTGAATCCTAACATACCTGGAATGAAGTATATAAATGGTAACTTAAGATATTATTATATAGTATGAATTCATTATATATTATGTAAATGTTTAGTATATACACAATTCAAAATAAAATAGGTATAAGAAAGAACACGTGTTTCAAATAAGGAAGTTTGAGATGAAACCCTTAAAAGGTCATATAATTGTGGTGAGAGTTAATAAATTGGGTGATTATGTGTAAAATAATTATATCCAGACAAAGAAAATTTTAAATAAAACATAAATCAATCAATAATAATTTAAAATATAATTTTGTAATAATATTATAAAAAAAGTAGTCAAATAACCTAATGAATTGAAATTTAGTTAAGAAACCCCTTACATTTTACATCCCTTTAGTTGAGAGTTATTTAAAATATTTTATATTTGTTTTAAACATTTTATTAACTTATAACATAATATTATTATTATGTACAATATCATATATTACCCTTTAATTCTATATTTTTACCCATTCATTAATAATCATTCATTATCACTATAGTTTTAGGGGTTAATTGCCTTGTTTTCTCCTACACGTTTCATCGTGAAAGTTTTAGGTCTTGAAAAAAGGTTATAGTTAAATAATATATATAATTATATTAATTTTTAAAATATTAGTTCTTTCATTAGATACATATTTATAATCATTATTGAATTTTGAATATGGAGAATGAATCACATCGCTTCGTGGAGATGGTAGGTCATACGTATGCATGAGGGATGTTATCATTTAATTAATGGGTAAAAGGGAAAGTAAGTGGATTTAATATTAATTTTACATAATAAATATCATTTCATATATATATCACATATGTTCATTAAATTTATCATGTTTTACCTTCCATGTAAAGAATTACTGAAAAATGAATCACATCACTTCGCGAGACAGTAGTCCACCATACACACAAACGACATTATCAATTTTTCAATGGTAAGGTAAGAAATAATATGATATGTTTATTTTACAGAATTATTAATATTTAATTAATGTTATATATTAATATAAAATTAATCCTTATTATGTTCTATGTAAATTTTATGTGAAAAATGAATCACATCGCTACGCGAGGCGGTAGTCCGCCATACACATGTGCGACATTATCTTATTTTCTATGGAATGGAAAGTAAGAAGGTATATATCATATTATGATTATATAAGTATAATTAAATCATAAATATGACATATATTAATTAAATACATAATTATATACATCCATGAGTGTGGGGAATGGAAAAAAAATAACATTGGTTCACGAGGCGGTAGTCCGTTGTACACAAAAAAATGATTTCGTATCCCATTTAATGGAAGTGGTGATAATTATAGGTAATTATATAAAAATAAAAACATGTAATTATATTTGTGATAAATAGGATACTATATCACGATATTTTAATTATAATTTAATGAGGTGGAGGAATAAATAAAATAAAATACTCGGTTAGGGATGTTACATATTCTACGAAAAACACCTTTTGATTTTCACCAAAAGGCTACATAGGTTAGATTTATGAACAAGATAAGGATTATAGAATGAGAGGAGAAAATTAATTAAGTTATTTTTTAAGTAGATTATTAACCAAGGGGGATTTTATGTTTGAATAAGAGAAGATAGGGGGTGGAATTTTAAAAGTGAGGTGAGTGGCATACTTGTAATTTTCTAAAAGAAAAAGGTCTACCACATTTTCCACGTGCCAAAAGGATCCAAAATGGACCATTATAAAACATTATAGACAACAAGGTAGATATATGGCTACAAATATGGGGTTTTACAAGTTTATAGGTCATTTACCCATTATATTTGTAGTTAAACCCCCGCTAAATACATTTTACATTAACTGTGGTAATTATTTTTTATTAAATTTACTATTTATTATGGCCAAACATTAAACTTAACTTATTAGATAATATATATTATTATTATTCAAAATATGGAATCTATTTTTCTGAATTTCATTCAGATATTTGGAAAATTTTCATTTAAAATTAATACTATAAATGCGACGAAAAACGGTTTTCCAAAGAGAAAACTTTCAAAAGATTAAAAACATTATATATAAAAATTAAATATTAAATTGATTAAAATGAAATAAATTAGATTAATTGATATACAATTAAACTAATTTTAAATTTTAAACCATGGTTAAATACTTTTATAATTTTTTAAAATCTTTAATATAAATAAATATACTAAATAAAAACGTGGATTTTCACTACTCATTAAAAACTTTCTTTTTTTAGAAAATTCTCAAAAATTAACTGCAAGATAATTTTAAAATATTTATTTGAAAATTTAATTTTTTTTAAAATAAATTTTCTAAAATTATGAGAAATTTATTTTAAAATAATTGTTCAAAAGGAGAAAACACTATTTTTTGGAAAACACAGTTTTTAAGTGTTAAATTGGATTTATTTTTATCTCTTGTCTAGAAAACACATACGATGAATGTTAAAAATTTTATTTAATATTTAATATCTAAATTTTATTAAAATAATTAAATAAAAGTGATTTTTTAATTTATTAAGGTAAAACACATTCATGTGCATAAAATTAGTTTTTCATGAAAATATTTTATTTGTTTTCAAATGGTTTTTATATTCATTAATAATTAATTTATTACAAAATAATTCATTATATATACATGTTTTAATCATATATTTTCATAATTTTGTAAATCCTATTCATACCCATTATTCCAATGGCTAGGTGATCACTATAATATTAAATAATAATATTCTAATAGTATGTCACATTTTTTAAAAACTAAATATTATGTGCAATGAAACTAAGCTTGGTTTTGAATATAACACAAGATATTGTAGTAATCAAATTTATTCGAAAAAATATTTTATAAAATCTCAGGGTGTTACATTCTACCCCCTTAAATAAAATTTCTTCCTCACAATTTGAACTTGTGATAAGTATTCATGGTTTTAATAATAAAAAACCTCTTAATTAAGAACCCATATCATAAAATAGGTTAATAAAAATTCCTATTGAAAATATAGAAAGGGATTTGGTAATATCATCCAAAATAACTCATAACTAGGTTTTCATATAGGAGAACATTGGTGGGAAGTGAAAAAATAGACATATAAGAGAAAACTAACATCCAAATACAGATAGAGAGTGATAGAGATCATTGATCACAATAAAGTTAATGATCATGGGAAAGTAAAAAACCACAAAACCATAAAAAAAGAGGTGTGAGAAAGGTCATTGATATCATCAGAAATGATAATAATAGGACAATATTTTATTTCAAGATCCATTTTTCTAAATTAGAGGAATTATTTTACTATATAGACTAAGAAAAAAGGAAAAATACTTACTTGATAAGTTCAATTTTATCCTTCAATAAATTTTCACTATAATATTATCTTTTTTCTCTAAATGATGTGTATTAAAGATTAATTCTTCATTCCTAAAGCACAAAAATAAAATTATAACAGATCATATATTACAAAAAGAAATGTTATTCCTCCAATATTTACTAAAACCAAAATGTTTAGAATGAGTTTTCTCATACATTAATATTTAATACGTTATGATTAATTACCAAACTTCATCTTAATCCATTATATAATTATTTATCCTTAAAACGCTTCATATGTCATCTCCAAAAATATAATAGACTTTTCCCAAATAGTCTTTTATGTTAAACATTAAGGTTAAATATACTTCTACTTAATAAAACTTATTCTAAAATATCATTAATCACCTAAAAAACATTTAAACAGCTTAATAGTTATTCATCAAATTATTTAAGTAAAAATAATGTCATACAAACTAGAACATCATATAGGCTAGTGGTAGGCATTTCACATTTATTGACCTTTGAATATGGGTTCAAGCCCCACTATCTTGTCTGATGTGATGTGTTATTTCATGGAATTTGAGTTATAATTTTTTGAAACTATGGAAAAACTTATGTGATGATCATATTCATAATTCACCGTGATCTTATAATGTTATCAATAATATGATTATCATATTAAAAAACATTAATCATCATATCACTTTTTTTACCCCTAAGGTTCTCTATTCATCTCATTTTTTTTCAAAAAAATAAACCAATTACCTCAACATCAAGAATATCTCCAAGATTACTTTTTCCTCAATCATTACTTTTTTCTATATAGTATCACCTTACCATAAAATCACTTTTTTAGGTCATTTGTGACATTCACAATATTTTTTCCAATTCTTAATGAAAAAATTCTATAGAACAATTCATATATATATATATATATTATGATTCACATATTTCTTGAATTTCAGTACATAAAAAATTCAATCATTATACTTTATTCTTAAAACCATTAATTAGGATTCATCATCTTATTCTCTAATACCTTCTTAATTTTATATTTCATTTTTAGTCTCTTAATCATTAACAGAAAAACTTTTACTCATACAACCTTGTTGATCATCTTCTCAAGATTTTCCCCTAGGATATAAATTTGGATAATTCCCATTATTTTCTCATTTAAAACATTTAACCATAGATGATGTCTTAGGGAAACCATTAATCTTATTTATTTCATTAAATAAACTAATTATTTTTCCTAAAAAATTACTTAATTCATTCCCATCTTCTCTAAACATAAAGAATCTTCTCATTCCTTTGAGACACTCCCTTGTATGATTCTTCCCATATTCTTAATATATAGGAAACTTAATATTCTTTCCTCCATGGTCTCCACCACCCGAAATATCAACAAACTCTATCTTTATCATCTTTTGAAAGTCTGAGAGTTGGTTAAAATGTAAGTTGGTAATCATATATCATGATAACTGATTAGAAATAATTATAATATCATGTACTCCGGTAGTCATCTTATTTAGTTTCTTATTAACACATTGTGTATGAAAGTTAATGTTAACTAAGTTTCTTCTAGTTCTTTCCATTGACTAAAACCCAAAATAATTGTTTAAGAAACAATATTCATAATGAGAAAAAAAAAACAATTTTGAAAAATTATTTATAATATTTCAAAATCATGACACCTTAATTTCAATATAAGACATCTTAGGTTTAACCTAAGTCATCAATGATCATTATCTATTCAAATCCATCATGATGGTTCATAAAGAGTTTTTGAATTTCTAAAAGCAATATTTTGATAGTGTCAAACCAATTGTGCAGTAAATCCCATTATTGAGTGGTAGGTAATTCTAGAGTTAAGAGAAACATAGTTTTTTTTAGATTTATTACCTCTAGGTATATCTATTCCAGAACCACGTTCACTTATAGTATCCAGAAGGATATTTAATTCCTCAGAAACCATCTCCTCTAATCTTCAAAGTAATTCTAGGATATTTTCCTATAAAAAGAATTATACTTATACTTATCCTTAGAACTATCCCTAGGTTTCTCACTAAATTTTTCTCATCCTAGTTCAAAAGGTTATCTAAAGATTTCCTTGGATTTCAACTAGGATGACCCATTCCTTTTACAAATTTTTTTTAATGATTCATAAAAATAAATATACATTAATAAACACAAGGATCTTAAAGGCCTAGTGTATTTAGAATACTAGCTTCATATTATAAAAGTAAACTTAAACATGGATTATTTATTTTATTCTCTATAGTGATTTACTAAAAGATATTTGAGAACCTAAAACTGCATAGGATAACCTAAGTAATAGAAATGGGTTAGATAAAAATACCAGTAAGGGAATAATTTTTTTTAGGAAATATATCATGTGAGTCAAAGGAATTACATAGTATCCTAAAAGAGAATCCACATGAGTAATAATATGGAAGAGAAATGTAAATAACATGGCATCAAAAGATCATCAAATCAAAGGAAATGTGGAATAAATAAAAAAATGATATAAATATGAGTGAAGGATAACTTCCCAGATAATATCATATTATATAAAATGTCCCATAAAGCATTATTTTTACTTCATAATCCTATACATGACGTCTAACGAGACTAAAACTTTATCCAATTCATTGGATTACTATTTGGGAACACCAATCATAACTTTTTCATGATATATGCATTCCACATAAAGAAAATGAATCATAAGGAATAACATAAAAATTACCCATAGAGAGAAAATGGGTTTTATAATCTCTCTTCTAATCATAATAAAAGGAAATTTCATAATTAAGGAATTTGAGAATTGATCATAAGGAATTTATTTCCCCATCAAAGTAAGGGATAATAAACTATATATATGTAAGAGACATATATACATAATTTAGAAGAAATACATAAAATTAAAGGTTTTTTCGTTGATGAAAATAGTTTTTAAAATATTAAAAACATTATTAAGCAAAACAACCTCTTCAGTTTGAGTAGAATCAAAGGATATCATATTAGATAGGAAATTATTTTGAAATATCACTTTGAACATTTCTTGAGGAAAATATCATTTCCATTTTTGAAAATAATTATTCAAAATCTAAAACTTTCTCAAACCTTAAATAATACATTTTTTTTGAAAATAACCTTTTAAACCTAAAAATTATTCTTTTAAACATTATGTTTTCTTGATGGAAGAAAAGTTCTATTCATGAAAAATATGTTAAAAAAATAGAGATTCCTTTTACATTTTTTAAGAAAATTCCAAATGTACCTTGTTCAGAAAACGATATCGGGATTCCATAAAATTTGTTTTGTAGAAACCAATTAAGGTTAAAGATAACTTTAAATAATCATAGTAAACCTTTATGAAATCATTTTTAGAAAACATGGATTTATAAGAAATAGTTTTTGACCGATGAGTGAAACGGAGTCAAATTTTAGTCTAAAAATTTATCAACAATTTTAAGTATCAAAGAGAGGAAAAAATGTTCTATTAAAAAAAAATCCATGGATAACTAGCATAGAAGAAAATTAAATGGGCTTATTATAAAATGATCAATTAATTTCCTTCAATGTAAATTCAATCATAAACAATCCTGATTAAAATAAGATTTAAACATAAGCCCTTATCACTTTGGTGAATTTTTAATCATAACTTACCATAAATTAAGTAGATGAATTGTAAGTTAAAATATCACAATATCAGAAGAATTCATCGTATATAATTTAAAGGGGTAGTATATACACCATTTAAAATAAATTAGGCGCATAAAATAACATGGGTCTTAAAGATGGAAAATTGAGATGAAACCCTTACAAAGTTTATATCATTGATGTGAGAGTTAATTAGTGGGGTGATTATGTATAAAAAATTTATATCAAAAAAATATAATTATAAATACAACACAAATAATTCAATATTCATTTCATACATTTGTTTTTCATAATATAATCAAAGAAGTAGTTGTATAACCCAATCGATGAAAATTGAGTTGAGAAACTCCTTACCTTGCACTTACCTTTAGTTAAGAATTATTTACCCTCATTTATAGGGGTTATAAACATGTTATTAACTTATAAAAAATCATATTATTATTTATAATATCATATATTATCCATTTATAGTATCTTTTCATATGTTCGTTAATAATATTTCATTATCACGATTGTTTTGGGTGTTAATTGACTTATTTTATCCTACATGTTATGTTGTGAAAGTTATGAGTATTGAATATAGGTTATAGTTCCATAACATATATAATTATATTAATGTTATAAATAAATTTTTTTCATTAGATATATATTTATAGTAATTATTTAATTTTGAATGTGGATAATGAATCACATCGCTTTGTGGAGATGGTCGGTCGTACATACGCCCGAGCGACGATATCATTTCATTAATGGGTGAAAGGGTAAGGAAGTGGATTGTATATTAATTTTATATAATTAATATCATGTCACATATATAACATATATTAATTAGATTTATCCTTTTTTACAATTTATGTAAAGATTCAGTGAAAAATGAATCATATTACTTAATAAAGAGGTAGTTCGCCATACACACAAATGAAATAATCATTTATTAAATAGATGGTAAGGTAATAAATTATATGATATTTTTATTTTAAATAATAGTTAAAATTAAATTAATATAATATATTTCCATAAAATTAATCCTTATTACCTTCTATGAAAAGAATAAGTGAAAAAAGAATCACATCTCTTCATGAGGTGGTAGTCCGCTGTACCCACGAGAAACATTATCATATTACTGTAGAATGGAATGAAAGAAAGTATATGTGATGTTATAATTTAATATGTATAATTATATCTTAGATATCATATAAAGTAATTAAATACATCATTATATACTATTGTTAGAGGTGGTGATAGAAAATGAATAACATCAGTTCACGTGGTGGTAGTCCGCCACACACACAGATTATGATATCGATCCCATTTGATGGAAGTGGAGATGGTTATAGATCATAAAATTAAAATAAAAAAATATTTTTGTATTAAATATATATAGGATGTTATATCTTCATGGTTTAATTATAATTTAAGTATGTGGAGGAAGAAATAAAATAATATGCTTGGTCTGGGACATTACCTCTTCTTCAGACAACTTTCTTTGGTTTGCACCAAAAGCATTCCAAGGTTGGATTTATGACCAAGATAAAGATTATAAGATGATATTTTGTAATTAAGAAAGTTATTTGGGTAGGTATTTTCCATACCAATGCATTTTTTATGTTTGAAGTGGAGAGGAGAGAGGGTGGCCTTTTATAAGTGAGGTGAGTGGAATACATTTAAATTTTAAAATGAAAAAGGTGTACCCATGTTCTTTACATTGAAAAAGGATCCAAAATGGGTTATTATTGAAAATTAATGGTTATAAGGTTTAAATATGTCCATAAAATGGGTATTTAATAAGTTTCTAGGTCATTTTTACCCCGTATCTGTTTAGTTTATCCCCATGGTAAACCCATTTTTACCAGAACCACGATAATTAATTTTTACTGTTTTTAAAATTAATTATGGTAAAAATTTAATATAAAATTATAAGATAATATTAATTATTATGATTCAATATATGTATTCTTTTTTTCAAAATTAAATTAAACTAAGTGGAAAAGTTTAATTTAACATTAATCCCACAAGTATGATGGAAAATATTATTTCCAATGAGACAAGTTTCAAAAGTTTGAAAAGTTTTTATATAAAATTTCTATATAAAATTAATTAAAATGAAAATAATTGGATTAATAGATATATTATTGAACCAGTTTTACTTTTAAAACCCCTTAAAATAATTTAGATGTTTTTAAAATCTTTAAATTAAATGAAAATTCTTAATAAGTTCTAGTATTTTTCACTATTTATCAAAAATATATATTTTTTCGGAAAGTGATCAAAAATTAACTCCAATATAAATTTTAAATGATTATTTGAAAAATGAAAAATATATTTTAAATTAAATTTTCTATTATTTTTAAAAAATATTTTTAAAATAATTTCTCCAAAGGGGATAAAAATACTTTTTAGAAAAAAACACATTTTTTAAGCGTAAAATTGGATTTATTCTTATCTCTTGTATATAAAAATTGTAATATTACTTTTAAAAAATTTATTAAATCATAATATATAAATTTTTATTAAAAATATACAACAATTTTTTTTAATTTATTGAGTTAAAAAATGCTTGTGTGCATAAAGATATTTTTCCAGAATATGATTTCCTTTGTTTTAAAATGGTTTTTATTTTTATTTATAATTAATTGGTCACTAAATAATTCATCATATATACATGTTTAAACAATATATTTTCATAATTTAGTTAATAATATCCATACCCACTATTCCAGTGGCTTGGTGATAACTATAAAATTAAATAATAATATTCTAATATTATGTCGCGCTTCGTTAAAACTTTGTATTATGTATAACATAAGATAAGATCGATGTTGCGTGTAACACAAGATATCAAAAAAATAACTTTATTCAAAATAATATTTCATAAAATATTGGGGGTGTCACATATGTTCATTAAATCCATCCTTATTTCCATCCAAGTAAACCAGAAATGATAAAAAAATCACATAGCTTTATAAAGGTGGTAGTCCACACGTACACATAAGAGACATTATCATTTACCAATGGATCAAAAAGTAAGAAGGTAGATATGATATTAAAATTTATAAAGAATAATTATTTCATAAATATAATATATAAAAATTAATCCCATAAAAATAACCATCAATAAAGTATGGGGAAGGAAATTGAATTGTATCGTTACGCATAGGCGGTAATCCATGTACGCATGACCGATACTTTCAGCTCCCATTTAATTGATTAGGGGTTGAAAATGGATGTAAAATAATCAAAATAAATTATTAGTGTATTTATGATACTGTACTCATCATTAATTTATTAATATATCAAATTTATATAAGGTATAAGAAGAAATACATTTGAAAGATCTTGGTGAAGATTTATACCTCTTCTTTGAGAGACCTCTGTTGGCTTACAAATTAAGACTTAAAGGATTGGTATTTAAAGAATAAAATAATCACTAGGATTAATGGAATGATTCTAGGAATTATTTCTATTAGAAATTGGTTGTGCTAGAAGGACAAAATTTTGTGAATAAGGGAGGAGGATTGGTTCCCTCTTATAAGTGAGGGTAAGAATAAACATGGAATTTCTTTAAATACTTCAATGATATAAAGTCAATTTCATGGAAAAGTGTCTCTTAATGGAAATTTATTTTAATTTATAATAATATAATTTTTAAATAAATTCAATAAATGATAATTAGATAGGTTTCGGTGTCAATCCTACCCTTATCTCTTAGTTTAATCGCCACGGTAAACCCGTTTTAATCTTAACCATAGTAATAAAATTTTGCTATTTTTATTATTCAATATGACCCAAAATTATTCTAAACATATTATATTATATGAATTATAGTGATTAAAAATATTTATTCTATTTTAATATATATAATTTATATATTTGGAAGAAATTAATTTTAAATAAGTGTGCAACCTGTGATGAAAATCCGATTTGGAAAAATGAATCTTTAATAATTAAGCATAATTTAATTGAATTAATTTACTTGTAAAAAAATATAAGTATTGTAAAAATATATTATTCAATATAAATTCTATAAATTTCAATAAAAATATTACTAAATAGTGTTTAACTTAAGATAAAAACACATTACCCACATAAAAATAGTTTTTAAAAAAATGTGTTTTAAGCCCCAAAATAAACTTATACCAAAATGAAGTATGATAATGATTATTATGAAATTAATTATATTTTTTATAATTTCATGAGACTTTTATTACTTTAATATCAAATTAAAATAATATTTGGAATTTTACTTGAAAATAAATGACAACTTTTTCAAAAATTATAATTTTTCACTATTCATTGAAAAATAAATCTTTCCAGAAAAATACTAACAATTCACCATAAGATAATATAGACATGATTATTTCAAAAAATATATTAATTTAATTAATTTATTTTTAAAAAATGGTATAAATTAATTATAATTTTCAAGCACGTAAAATGTAATAAAAAAGTTTTTTAAAGAAAACACATTTTTGAATCATAAAATGGTTTTACTGAAAATTTAGTACTTATTCATTATGAATTAATAAATAAATTTGAATTATTTAATACCTTTATAAATATTTTTCACAATTTTTTTATTGTTATACATACCTACCAATTTAATATCAATCTTTTAATGATTTACTATATCATGGTTTATATAGACCTGAGGCTGCCTGTAGAGAATAATATCAAATTCTTAAAATTTCTTTAAAGAAAAAAATATATTATAAAATTTTAGGGTTATATATTATCCCACATTAAATAATTTGTCTTTGAAATTTTCATATTGGTAATAAATGGTTTATTGTTTAAAAATAACTTTTCTTAAATCCCATAACATGCAAAGGAATAATAAAACTTCCTTGGAAAGGGGAAATGAGAAACACAATGGTTAGCTTAAAAACACATAATATCATTCCCAGATATGGAAAAAATTAGTAGGAAGTGAAAATACGGACATAAAGAAGAAATTTAATGGATAAAAAATAGTATAGAGTGATAGAGAACATGATTATAATAAATTTAATGATTGAAAAACTGTAAATCGATAAGTGGTGAAAAAGACCATAAACCCCTAAAAAATAGCTATGAAATGAAAAAAAATAATTTTCAAGAACTTTTTTCCTAGAGTTGAAAATTTATTTTACCATGGAATATGAGAAAATATAATTACTTTATTTTATCCTATTATTTCACCCTTTTGTTGTGATTTGATCAATTTCCACTTCTATATTTACTCTTATTCCAAGAAATGAATATTCAAGATGATTTTCCATTCATAGGGCACTAAAATTAACTTCTAATGGATCATAATATCCATAAAGTAATGACAAGTAATTCATTTTATCTCTAGATATTTTCCAAAAAAAATGTAACACAAATTATCCAATACGAATATATCTTCATCTGATGAAATACCATGTTAATTTCTAAAACCTCAACATCCAAAGCTCAACATAAACCATTCCATAAATAGTTAACATTAAGACTCCTCTAAAATATGTCTGAACAAATTCAAAACTAATATTTTTACAAAAAATATCAAAAAATTTCTAAAAATAATGTTATCTTTAATCCCCATACAATATAAATTCCCTCTTAATATAACATACAGAAAATGTGAATACCTTGATCATATATTATCCTAAAACAAACTAATAACTTGAATCACCATATAACCTCAATAAAATCATATATGCTTCCAAAAAACTAACACTATCCTTATTTATCAAATACAATCACAGACTATTGAATATATTCCATAAATCTAAAATTGCTATAAACATCATCAAGGATAACATAAATCACTTCTTCTTAAAATTACTAATTAATTTAAGGCCACCAATACTATCCAATTTACTTTTCAATATCAATTATCTATTTATACACAATAAAAATTATTATCTCAATATCAGGAATATGTTAAGGGTTATCTATCCCTCAGTAATGTATTTTACAAAAATTTTACCTTACCACTGAATCACCATTTTTATGTTGTTAGTACCATTAAAAATATGACTAAAAATACTTAATTAAAAACTACTACAGAACAAAATATAGATGATTAATAATCCCCATAAATTTTAGATCACGCCATTATATCATTGATAAAACACTTCTACAACTTAATTATCAAATACCAATAAATAAATTCTTCAACCGTCCCACTTACTTTATATACCATTAACTAGTCTTCATAATCTTATTCCTTAATAATTTCTTCCAAAAATATTAAATATAATCCATGTATTAAGATTAATCAACCTCAATTTAATTATGCTTATTCCTTTTAACATAAGAAATTCTATTAAAATAATTCTTATTTTCATATTTCATTCCTAGTGTTGTCATCATCAACAGTAAAAAATTTACCTGCATAACCTTAATGATTTTATTTTCAAACTTTACCCTTATAAAATCAATTGAATAATCCTCATACTTTACACATTTAAAACATTTTACATAAGATGATACCTTATCAAAACCATTTATCTCATATATTTGTTAACTAAACTTTTCATTTTTCGTTGGAAATTACTTTCTCAATGTCCTTCTTTTCCACACCCAAAAAATCTTCCTATTCCCTTGATACATTTTATTGGGTGTTTCGTCCAACATTATCAACATGTAAGAAGCTGAATCTTCTTTCCTCAATGGTATTAACAAAACTCAAATTTTCTCTTATTTGGCATGTTAGGAAACTCACACATGTTGAGATTTAAAATCATATGATGATATATCTGATTAAGAATAATCCCATGGTTTTGTATTCCATATCCCATTACATTTGGTTTATCATGAGGAAAATCATTCCATTGTCCATCACATTCAGTGTTATCGTGATTAATTTAAGTTCTAGACATTTAATGAATCAAAAAAGAATAATATGAGCAACAATAATCATAGTAAGAAATCATATATTCATTAAAATCATTTTTAGGAGGTATAAATCTTGAAACCATATTTTCAATCTATGAAACTTTGGTTTAATCTAGGTCATCCAAGGTCAATATCTATTCAAATCCTTCATAATGACTTATAAATAAAATTACATTTAACCTAAGTATATCCCTCAGGAGTTTCTATACAAGTGTAACATTATGACTCTTTGTCATGAACCGAGTCATGGTTGAGTTAATACCTAATACACCCTATTTGAGGTTACTAAATATAGGTATATCTGTGTGAGAGACATCATCCACTTTGTAGTATCTAGAAAGGGATGTATTTTCATGGAAAATGAAACTCCTTTCTTTATCTTAAAATTGGATGTTCTCTTTTACTTAGACTTATCCCAAGGGTTCACACTAATGTTTTCTCAACCTACTTTCCAAAGTTAACTAAACCACCCTATGATACTAACTATAATTATCCAAACCTTACATAAATAAATATTACATAATTTTAGATGAATATTCAATAAATTTCCCAATAATACATTCTTGAGGATCATAAAGGTTTTTTATTTTTGGAAACTAGGATACATAAAAAACAGTATATAAAATATCTGAAATATTTCCCACTAAGTTATTTATAACTATCACCCATATTTGACAAATCATACTTAAAACCATTCTCCATAACACATGGAAAGGAAACAAAAGGAAGGGCGAGCTCAAATGACCAGTAAGGGTAAACATAAGAGATATCAATAAATTAACAAAGTGGACCTAAGATAAGTATAAGGGTATGAGAACATGATCAAGACTTATAATAATCATACTAAATCAATTAAAAATCATTAATCATAACACAGGGCATAAGGTTTTTTCAAACAAATAACATAAGACATAAGAATACAAAATCATCAAAAATCAACCTTGTATCATGAGAACATAATATAAGAATGATTAATAAAATTTTAAAATACACATATTAATAGAAATTCATTTCATTAATCAATTATCACTGCCAATACTATCGTAGTGGATTGGATTTACTCCCCATTCCACCATTTTCTCAATAAAGGTTCACTCCTAAGATTATCTTATTAGTAAAAGTCCCTTATAGAACTTGGTTCACTTCCCATTATAGTACTTATTATCCCGGGAGATATATATCTATAACCCATTTATTTTAAGGATATATAATTAGAGGACCATCCACTATATAATTAAAATCATATATATGTGTGTCAAAAGACTATATAACATTCATCATATTATCATATCATAACATGTGGAAAGGATATGAGTTTTATAAAAATTTCATCAACATGATTATAAAACATGTAGAGAAAGAATAAATATGTTAATATTGGATAATATATCCATTAAAGTATAAGGAATATCAAAGGTTTTTCTTATAGATTAAAATATCTCTAAAATATCACTAGAATATTTCTTGAGGAAAATACCCTTTTCATTTTGAAATCACTTTTCTAAAATCTAAAAATTTATAAAATATTATGTAAAAAATTTTATTTGAAAATAACCATGATATTTTTTAATGTAATCTTCAAAGTAAGTATAATTCATTAATGTGGTAAAATATATTCATGCTGTCTATGTTAAAACACAAATTCCTTTAACATTTTCAGTAAAAATTCAAAAGTACATTCTTCAGAAAATAATAATATGATTCATTTAATTTTTTTATAGAAATTAAAACATGGTTAAAAAAGTATTAGATAAATATTTTAACAATATTAAAAAATTATTGAGAACTTTTCAAAAAACATGGATATAGAAGAAATATTATTTTTGGCTGAAGAGAGAAATAATGTCTGTTTCCTTAAAAAAATAATTTTGGTCTCTTGAGTAATTAAAGAGAAGAAATGAAATTAAATAATTTAATATATATAAATAAATATAGTATAGTAATATACATAATATTTTGTAGAGATAGATCATATATTATCATCATCGTAAATTTAAGCATAAACAATCCCAGTAATAATGATATTTTAACATAAATCCTTACTATAGTGGTAACTTTTGAATCATAATACCCATGGAATTAATTTATTCAAATGAAACTTTAAATAAAAATAACATAATTATATTCATAATAAAACATAAAAATGGGGAAATATGTTGTCCCCATAAAGGAAGATTGGTGTATAACATTAAACATGTCTCAATAAAACAAAATTGAGATGAAGAACACTTACAATTTTAGTAAAATTTCAATAAAAAAATTATTAGAAGATAAAAAATAATATGAGTATATCAATGTATTACATTAAATCATGGATTGTTCCAAAATAAATTATTGGGAAGTATATACACCTTATAATTAATAAATTGCTGTAAGACATTAAAACATGTCCCAATAAAGAGAAATTGAGAAGAAACCCATACAACTTTTGTATCTTTTGAGTATAATGCCACATAAAGAAAGAGAATGATATAGATCTTAAAACACAATTAATTTAATTAAAATTTTAAAATATCTTCATTAGGTAGTAATCACACCATATAAAATAAATTATGGTTCACAATATCAAACATGTCACATGAATTTGAATATGAGACAAAGAAACCCTTACATATTGTCTATCTTACTTCATAAGTTATCTAACCTATTGTATAATAAATTTTAATTTATAATAATTATAAAAAATAACCTTAATAATAAATATAGGATAATATATTATCCACTTACATTATTTCATCACCATTTTATTAATAACTCTCTATTAATTTAGTTATTTTAGGTATTAGCTGCTTCGTTTTTATATATATTTTAGTTTAAAAATTATGGTCCTTGAACTTTGATCATGGTTACTCCACAACCATACAGTTAGTATTGATATAAATATAATATATATTTATTATATATATATTTATAACCACTCATATAAAGTGGGGTTGAAAAAAAGAATTACATCACTTTGTAGAGATGGTAATCCATACATATACACGAGTGATGTTTCCACTTTTGAATGGATATAAAAAGATTAATGTTAATTAAACATTATAGAATAATTTTTAGATGTTAAATATCATATATATATTTATTAAATATTTCCTCATTACCATCCATGTAAAGAATAAATTATAAACAAAACCCATTGCTTTGTAGAGGTGGTAGTCCACACGTATGAATGAACGAAGTTATCGTTTACCAATGGATATGAAGGTAAGAAGGTAGATATGATATTATAATCATATAGGAAAAAATTATTTCATAAATATCACATATAAATATTAAAAATATCATAATAACCATCTATTAAATATGGATATGGAAAATAAATTGTATCTCTAAATATTGGCGGCAGTCCACACGTACACAAAAGCGATAATTTCATCTCCTATTTGATTAAGAAGAGGTGGAAAATGGTTGTAGAATCATCCTAATAAAATATAATAATATTTATTATATTTTATTAATTATGTTTTTAGGATAAAATAAGTTTATATAGAGTGTAATAAGAAATAAAATTGAAAGAGTTTAGTTTGGATTTATACATCTTCTTCGAGAGACCTCATTTAGATTAAAACTTAAGACTTGAAGGATTGGTATTAAGAGAAGAAAAGAATATATAGGACTAAGGTAAGTATTATATGAAGTAATTTGAGTCTGTATTGGATTATCTAGAAGTATTAAATGGTGTTAATAAGGGAGGATGAGAGGTGACCTTTTATAAGTGAGGGGAGGGACTTATACATGGAATTTCTTAAAAGATTTCAATTATATAAGGTAAATTTCATGGGAAAGTGGAGAAAATAGAAAATGATTAAAATTTATGATAATATAATTTTTGAATATCTTTAAACAATAATAATTACACATGTTTTTGTCAAAATCATACCATTATCTCTTGGTTTAGCCCCTGATAAACCCTTTTTAACATTAACCGTGCGAACAAAAGTTTAGTATTTTTACTATTTAATATGAACAAAAAATATGTTGAATATACTATATTATATTTATTTTTATTATTATAATTTTTTAATCCATTTTACAAGATTTAATTTTTTTAAGTGTAAAAAAATTATTTTAAATATGTGTGTAACCCATAATGAAAACCCATTTTAGAAAAATGAATTTTTAAGCATAAAAAATAATTTAATTGCATTAATTTCATTTTAAAAACCATCAAATGAAGGTTAAAATATATGATTTAATATAAAATCTATATATTTAATTAAAACCATGAATAAATAGTGATTAATTTAATCTAAAATCACATTTCCCGTATAAAAAAAGTTTCTAGAGAAATGTGTTTTTAAGCCAAAAAATTAACTTATACCAAAATAAATAATAATAATGATTATTAATTAATTAATTATTAATTAATTAATTATATTATTTTTAATTAAATGTGACTTATGTTACTTTAAGATAAAATTAAATACATAATGATTATTCTACTTGAAAATAAATGATTTGTTTTTACAAAAAATAGTATGTTTCACCATTCACTGAAAAATACATATTTTTAGAAAGTTTCTAAAAATTTACTCTAAGATAAATTTGAAATTATTCTTTACAAAATTATAACAATACCATAAAAATAATTTTTTTAAAATTTTATAAATTAATTATAATTTCTATTTGTTTAAAATTCAATAAAAACAAGTTTATAAGAAAACAGATTTTTGAATCATAAAATGGTTTTATTGAAAATTGTGTACTTATTTATTATGAATTAATAAATATATTTGGACGACTTCAAAAATATATGAATTAATTAAATAATTTTTTATTAATATTCATAACTTAAAATTTATCTTTGATTTTATAACGGTTTAATATATCATGATTCATATAGACTTGGGGTTTCATGTAAAGATAAATATCAAACACTTAAAATTTATTTAAAGAAAAAAAGTATATTCTAAAATATGGATGTGTTACAGTACTATTAAAATTATTTAAAGAAGGAGTGACCCTAGTTGTTATTCAAGAAGTCCATACTTGTGCTTATGATTCCCACCAGTAGCATGATCTTCCACCAGATTAAGAGACTTGGATATTTATTGAAAGAAATAATGCAAGAATGAATTAAATTAAAAAATGAATTATTTTTTAGATATGTTTCAAATTATTTCAATATTGTACACAAGGTTTTCCAAGACTCATATGGCTAGTTACATGAGCTTAACCACCCCACTTATTGGCTGTTATGTTCCATGTTGTGACCCTAACATGTCATGTCATGGAACTAAAATTTGAGTCCTACATGGAGTGTGTGTGTGGGGGGGGGGGGGGGGTAGTTCAATGATATCATATAAACACGATATGGGATCTCTGTCCCTCTTTGATGAATTTTAGATCTATGAAGTGAGATTACAAAGAGGGTAGTATTGTACTTTAAGGGGTATAAAAATATGTATTTTTGTATTAGCTCTTGTGGGGGGGGGGGTTGAACAACTAAGGTAACATTGATGGTGATATTTTTGGACATAGGGGTGTCAAGTGCTCCTTGTGGTTCATGAAATGGGCTTAACCAACCTTCTAATTATCTACTGAGAGTCACCCCATCACACTATCAAGTCACACTATGATTCTATACCTCGATTTCCACATGGGGTGATTGGTAGTTCCATGGTATCATATAAACACCACATTTGAGGCATAATCCTTCTTGAGTCCTTTTACAACTTTGAGGAAGGATGAAAAAGTGGATTGTATCATGTTGTGATGGGTGGTAGGACCTATTGCGTCATTGTGATTCATTCTTAATAACATTCTCGTTTGGTTTCCATATTTATGGTAACCACTTTATCTGTTAATGTTGTCACAAAGAGGTTGTTTGTTTGATTTACTAATAATAATTGTTTGATGCCTTGAATTTATCTTTTGATGTTTTATTGATAATAGTAATGAGATGTTCTAAAGTGTGGTAGTGGTTGATGGATGCATTGTAGCATTATTGACCATAGTTTGTTGGATTGGTTGGAAAATACATTAGTGTTTCATAAGTTAAAAGTATTGAAGTAAGATAGGAATGTTTTGTAAAAAAGAGAAAGTGGTTACAATAAACATGGAAACCACACCTAAAATTTATTGATAATTCATCATAGTGATACAACCTGACTCTGGAGTTTAGCATATATTTTAGAAGTGATTCTCTATAATTCATAAATAATATTATATTTATAGTGGTATGAATGTTGGTATTTAGTAATCCATTAAGTTAGGTGTTCTAAGATAACCCTTTAGATAATCACCCAAATAGTGGAATCAATTTATTTTTATAATAGTGTTATTTTCATAAATATGTTGTTCTTTTAGGATTCATTTTATGTTTATCCATCTTGGAATTTGGAAATGGAAGTGTTCTTTCTTAAGTGTGTAAGAGTCAATTCTAATGAGGTAGATGAAAAAATATCCAAGGCAAGAATTCATAAGGGTCATCTAAAACCCCTATAAGGGTAACCTATACAAACAGTCTAAAATTTAATAAAGTACAACCATAAAGGTCATCTATGATCTCGTAATGGTGAACTGTAATTTTTTAAGGGTTAGTAGATACTTTTAAAAGACATTATTATTTCCTAAAATTCATCTATCCCCGAGCTTGTGAAATAAAAAAAATCATAAGGATCATTTGACTTATTTCATAAGATTTATTGAGACCATTTTATAAGGTTAATTTCATTTAATATTTAAGGTGAATACTCAACAAAAGAGGGTAATTTTTAGGAGTCATTTATGATTACCTAATCCTATTATAGATCACTATACTAATGTTTATACAATGCTGGAGATGTTCTTGATAATATTGAATGAAAATATTCCATGATATTAGTGATAACTTAAAATTCAAATATTTTTTTAGAGTTTTTTTATTTAAATCACACCGAGACTTAGAGTCTAGATCTGTGAATGTATGCATGCATGCAAGAGGATTATAACAATCCATTTATATCACAATACCTTTTAACATTCATAATATATTATTGATTACTTGTCAAATTTGAAAAGGAAGATGCATATTTGGCATGGAAAGGAAGACTATTAGAATATCATATTTCTTTTAGAGAATTAAAGGAGGGGGATTTATTTGTGTCCCATATATTTCAAATATGGGAAGTATCTAATGTAGAGATATAAAGTAGACTGAACAAAGAATCCTGAGATCTTGAATGAGGAAGAACTCAAGACTAAAATCCGAGGAGGATTACTTTATTCTAAATACGAATAAATTTATCATTTGGATATTTTTTTCCATAAGAAATGGTAAATAAAAGATCACAATGAATTATATAAAGAAGAGTGTCATTAAAAATAGTAGACATCAAAACAAATTCAATAACATCCCTATCTAAAGATAGTAGTCACTATTTTTAATCACTGGATGGTCTTCTCCTTACCTTGGCAGCAACATAGGAAGAAGAAGCCTATAAGAAGAGGTTGAAGTAGCGGAAGGGGGTGAACTGATGGACAAAGAAAGTAAAGGGAGTCCTTCAAAAATAGAAGGGGCCAAGGTAGGGGTAGTAGAAGACCAAGGAAAATTTTGATCATGGATAATACGCCGGATCTGAATTAGGGACTGACTGAAATACATAGATGTGGAGGCTAGGGCAGAGGTGAAGGTAGGTAAACCAGCTCTCAAAGGTGCAGCTGCAGGAGCCACAATGGAAGTACTTTCAACATGAAGATAAGGCCTTAAAAGCTTGATAAAATTATCAATGATATCTCCACCATAATGCAAGGATTTTTCAAAGTCATCATTGTTTTCCATAAACTTCTCCAACAAATGAGTGAAATCAGTGAGCTTTTGGACTTGAGTTTTGAAAGATTGAGTAATAGGAAGAATCCTCAGATTCTCCACAAGGTACTTAAAATGGTTGTTCATTTCATTATTATAGAATATCCGATTGAAGTAGAAGTCCACATTCTGTGAAATTTCTTGTTGAGTATCATTGGAAATGTTGAAATGGATTCTCACCAAATCAAGAACTCTTTCAATGTTCTTGATAACTTCATATAGAGATCCATTATCAAAACCACTAAGCAATGCTTGAAGTTCTTCTTTGAAATCTATTCTGAGTAGATCACTATCTAAATAAGGTTGAGAAGATTTTCCATTAGCATTAGATGTAGTGACATTCTAGGTAAGAGATTTCAGTTGATTTTGAACTTTCTAAAAGCACCCATTATACTCATCATTTAACTTGTTAAGACCAATAATAAGTTCATCCATTTCTTGAACAATATGCTTATTTATTTCAGCTACTTTGTCAGAAAAAGAGGTTATATGAGGTTGAATCATTGAGGATACTTCCTATGAGGTACGAGTAACAAAATTCTCAACATGATGAGAATAAAGTTCGGGTCTCACGTTTAGCACTCTCTGCATATCTTCAACCATACCTTTTAGAGTCATTACTTCATCACTAAGCAGTTTATTCTAAACTCAGACTTCTTGAATCTCATGAAGCATTTTGCGTTGAATATGACATATGAATTTTTCCAACAATAGTGAATCATCTATTTCACTTAGATTTTTTATAGGAGATGGTTGGGTATTCATAAGTTTCTCAACACCATCCAATAGGGTAGCCCCAAATTCTTTCAAATCATTCTTATTCACCAAGTGTGAATGTTCTTGTGAGGGTTCAGAGATAGAAGCTGGGACAAGCTCATGTTATTTGGAAGAGATGGCTTCTGGAGTAGATTCCATTTTCAACTGAAACATAGTAGACATTTCAAGACCTTTGACTATGAATACCTATGAATCATTCACATCAAAATAAATGGGAAATTTTTACCATGTATCCAGTGAATTTGGATCAACCGGATTGAGTACTTCAACATATTCTAGATTGGGGGGGGGGGGGTTCTCTCCAACAATAGGTGCATCCTTCTTAGGAATAATAGATTTAGACCCTTGATATATTTCCACTATTTCATCTCTGATTTCCTCATCCATTTTTTATCTAGCCAACTGAAAGGCTAGCTCCATTCTCTCTTTAGCAGAAAGAATAACTTCAGGAGCAGTTTGTTCATCTACATGTTCCTCTCCAACAACTTCTTGCACAAGAGACATGTCTTCTTCTATTTGTTATTCTACAACTTCTATTTCTCTTTCAACAATAACAGAATCTTCTTTTTAAGAAATTGGTTCTTCCAAATCAACAACCTTTTTAGGAATAATCACTTCTTTCTCAGCTAAGTCTTGAATAAAAGGTTCACTGTCCTCCTCATTCAGGACAGTTTCTATTGTAGGTGCAACAACTTCTTCTTCTTCTTATTCTTCTTCTTCAGGATACTCAAAAAATTCATCTGGTTATAAACCAGGATTAGAAACATCTTTAGGTATTGAAGGGTTTTCCACCAGATTCAACTTTTCATAGATCCAATCATTTTCTTCCACCCATGGTTTTCTCCAAGGATTCCAACTTATTTTCATCTTCTTTACTGTAACTTTTGAGATAAAAAGCTCATAATCCTTTATAACTTCTTTATTTGTTCCAACCAATCCTTTGGCATGAATCCTGGCTAAGATAAGCCTAGAATAAAACAGGGAGTTTGACTTGGAAGTTGTTTTGATCAACTCACACATATAGTGTATAAAATACTTGCATAGATTGATCTTATATCCATTTTTCATGAGATGAATTAAGAACACATCCTGATAATTTATTAAAGTTAAATCACCTTTTCTCGGGCTAATCGTATTCTCAATAAATTTAAATAGAAGTGTGGTTTCTCTATCCATCTCCATAGCTATGGCTCTCATCTTGGTTCCATTTCTAGTTAAATATCTCAAAGCTTCTTCCAAGACCAAGAATTCACTTGTATGTGCAGGACCTCTCTGATAGTCCTCAAAAATACCCTCATGATGTATCCGAATCCATGAATCCCATAACCTCGAAGAAAAAGTGCATCTATGGCCATTTATCAAGATTCTCACAACATATCCATCTTCCTTATCAAAAGAAAACTGAACATACTGGTAAAACTATGAAACTAATTTCGGGTAAATTGGTCGATCCTACTTTGTAAACAAGTCTAACCATCCTTGCTATTTCAATACATTCAACACCATAGACTTACTTGATATGATCCACTTTGGTAAAATATCCTTTTCAGGAACCACTATTCTATCTACTAGAGTCGGATTAGAGGACCTTCAGGTGCTATCTTCAGCATTATTTTTCCCTTCTTCTTTGAACTGCGTTTCTCCGAAGTTGACGACAAAGGGCATTTCATCCAAGGAATTCACTAAAGGTTCGAGAGAGATAAGGGTTGAAGAAGGGTTACGGGTTGAGAGAAGATAAGAGAGATCTAGTGAAGAATGATTGAAACTTCTTTTATTTTATCATTTAGAAATACCAATCATCGCAAAATCAAAAGTTTTGGAAAGTAAAATGGTAAAATAAGTAATTACCACGATACATGATATAATGTATAAATAAAAAATTAAGGCATATTTTTGTGGAGATAGAAACTGACTCTCACGGTGAGACAATTACTGGAATTAACGGTGAGATAGTAACTAGTGTTCATGGTGAGACTGTAACTATGTGATTTCTAAACTGTGTGATTGTATTGTTTGAGATAGTAAGTGTCAGATAGTAGCTGAGAAATAGTAACTGTGGGACCATAAACATGAAACTGTATGTTTTAAGATAGTAAAACTATAGAACTGTTAGAGTTAAATAGTAATCTCAAGATAGTGATTTATGAAACTGTAAAGTGTGTGATATGAAATAGTAAGATAACTACTTAAGATTTATCATACCCAATTCATGAATGATGTAATCTATTCTTTCAGAATTTAGTGGTTTGGTGAATATATCAGCAAGATGATATTCAGTTCCAATGAATTCTAAAGTGATGTCACCTTTTTTATAATGATCTTTCAAAAAGTGATGTCTTACATCAATATGCCTTGTCTTAGAGTGTGAAACATGATTTTTTGATTTGTTGATAACACTTTTATTATCACAATTTATAGGTACATTCCTGAATTGATATCCAAAATCTAGTAATGTGTTTTTCATCCACAAAATTTGTGCACAACAACCACCAAAAGCTATGTATTCATCTTCTACAGTAGATAATGCAACATAATTCTGTTTCTTAGTACACCGTGATACTAGTGAATTGCCTAAAAAGTGACATGTTCCAGAGGTTCTTTTTTCTATCTAACTTACAACCACCGAAGTCAGTATCAGAATAACTAACTAATTCAAATGACTGTCCTCTCTGATAGAACAATCCTAGATTGAGTGTATGATTGAGGTATTTGAAAATTCTCTTATCAACATTTAAATGATATTCCTTTGGGTTTTCTTGAAAACGAGCACACATACACACACTAAACATAATGTCAGGTCAGCTAGCAGTTAAATAGAGTAAAATTCTAATCATTCCTCTATAAGTGGTTTGATCAACAAATTTTGTATCTTCATCAGGATCCAACTTACAAGTGGCATACATTAGAGTGTCACTAATTTTAGTGCTATCCAATCCAAAACATTTTAGAATATCTCTAGTATATATGATTTGAATTAAAATAATACCATCATTATTTTGAAATATTTTAAATCTAAGAAAGAATTTTAGTTCACCCATTAAACTCATTTCAAATTCATTTTGCATCATTTTAGAAAATCCAACACATAAAGAATTTTTGGAATATCCAAAGATAATGCCATCTATAGAGATTTGAACAACTAAAACATCATTGGAAATCAATTTTATAAAAAATAACAGGATCAGATATTCCTTCTATAAAACCTTTGGAAATATAAAAAGTACTTGATCTATCATACCAAGCTCTTGAAGCTTGTTTTAAACCATATAATTGTTTTGATAATTTAAAAATCTGATTTGGAAAATGATGGTTTGTAAAACTAGAGGGATTCTCAACAAATATATCATAACTGATGTACCCATTTATGAATGCACTATTAATATCCATTTGATATAGTTTAAAATTCAGTTGTGCAGCAGAAGCAAGAAAAATTATGATGGTTTCAAGTCTGGCTAGAGGTGCAAAAGTATCCTCCTAGTCAATTCCCTCTTCTTTACTATAGCCTTGTGCAACGAATATAGCCTTGTTTCTATCTATGTTACCAAATTCATCTTCCTTATTTCTAAATACCCATTTAGTGCCTATGGGGAATGTGTATTTGGGTCTTTCAACAAGTTTCCAAACTTTGTTCCTTTCAAACTGATTAAGTTATTCTTGCATAACAATTACCCAAAATTCATCATTGATAACATCATTAATGTTTTTAGGTTCAAGTTGTGACAATAAGACTTAATGTTCATCCTGGTTTGTAAGAGAAGCTCTAGTTTGAGTTCCTTTATCTAAGTCTCCTACAAAATAATCTAAAGGATGGTTCTTAAGAGTTCTAACAGCTCTAGAAAATGAAGGACTATTGATTTTAGGTTTATTAATAGGTTCTGGCTCATTGTGAATTAATTCTAAAGAATTTCCAGAACAGGAAATTTGCACAAATTGTTTCAAAGGAAGGTTTGAATATTCTAAATAAATGTCTAGATTTGATACATCATCCTCCAGGTTCTCTAGATTGGTCTAAGGATCATGTGGATCTATTTCATCAAATTTTACATGGATAGATTCTTCCACACATTTAGTTCTTTTATTAAAAATTCTCTAGGCTTTACTAGACATTTAATATCCTAAAAATATTCCTTCATCACTCTTGGATGCTAATTTGTAAAGATTATCCTTAGTGCTAAGGATATATACTTCGCAACCAAAAACCTTGAAGTAGCTAACTTTGGGTTTTCAATTATTCAATAACTTACAAGGATTCCTTTTAATAATGGATCTAATCAACACACTATTGATTATGTAGCATGATGTATTTATTGCTTTAGCCCAAAAGTAAATAGGTAGGTCATACAGACTAATCGTGGTTCTAGAAATCTCTTAAAGGGTTCTATTTTTTCATTCTATAACTCCATTCAATTGAGGTGTTCTAGGAGTAGAGAAATTATGACTATAAACATTTTGTGAGAAAAAGTATTCAAAGTCATGATTTTAAAACTCACAGCGATGATCCGTTCTTAAGGATTTAATTTTATGTCCATTAAGATTTTCTATTGTTTTGGAATATTTGGTAAAATGAGAACATGATTCACTTTTGTGTTCTAAAAAGAAAGTCTAAGTATATCTAGAAAACAAATCTACAAGAACATAAACCTAGCGCTTCCCATTAAAACTAGAAACTCTAGATGGTCTAAAAAATCCACTTGAACCAATTAGAGAGGTTGAGAAGTTGAAACTTCTTTCTTTGGTTTGAAGGAAATTTTGTGTTGCTTTCCTTTTAGACAAGGATTACACACTTTACCATTTGGAAACTCATGTTCAGGTAGGTCTTTGACTAGGAATTTTCTAGTCAACTTTCTAAGGGAGTGAGTGTTACAGTGTCCTAGTATCTTATGAAAAAGCTAAGACTCTTTGTGAAACACACTTAAAAATGAAAATTTTTGAGAAGCTAAAGAATCTATGTTAACAGAATAAAAATTTTCATTTCTTAATGTAGAAAACACTAATTCATCTTTAGAATTAAAAACAGTGCAGACATCATTTTCAAATTTAACATGAATTCCATCATCTCATAACTGTGAGGTACTAAGAAGATTATATTTCAATCCATAAAAAAAGTACTTTAGAAATCAAAACTGAGTTAGAGTTACCGATTTATACAAGGCCAATAATCTTTCATTTGGAATTGTCACCAAAGGTGACATTTCCTCCATCAATTTTTATTAAATTCTTGAAGCATGAGTAGTCTCCTATCATGTGTCTTGGACACTCACTATCCAAGTACCATATTCTCTTATAGGAACTCTTTAAGTATCTTTCCAACAAAAGAGTCAAATGAAAATAGATCTCGGTACCCACACTTGTTTGGGTCCAGTAATATTAGTGATAAGTGATTTAGGAACCCATATCTTCCTCATAGGTTTCCTATAATCATTATGTAAAGTATTTGAAAAATAAACTCTATTTGGTCTAGAAAAACTTAAAATAGTAGAGAGTGTATCATAAACTTGAACTAGTTGAATGTTTTACAGAACTAGGAGTAAAGATATATATCCTAGATTTAGAAACAAAGTTTATTCTTCCAAAATTTCATTTACCAGGTTGATAACCAATGCCAGTAGTATATTTAGGAGGAATCTATTTACCTATAATTGTACCAAGGTATCCTTACCATTAGTAAACCTTTTAAGATCCTTTTTAATTTCTCATTAGATATTTTTTGTTAATTTTTCTTTTTGAGTAATTAAAAATTTTTCTCCCTTTCTAAAGTGAGATTAGTTTTAACAGTTGAGGTAAGAGCAGGCTATTTCTTCAAATATTTTTATTTTTATTTTAATTCATTGCATGTCTCTTCTAGAATATTATAGTATTCAATGATTTCTTCATTAGACATATTTTTAGAGTCACTCTCATCTATATAATAATAATTGTGTAAAAGTGATTCTAGTGTTACCTCATATGTGTTTGTCATAAAACACATATTGGATTTGTTTGCCTATTCATCATGTGAAGATTCTGAGTTACTTGAACTATCCTCAGAAGTACTCCACGTTGCTCTCATTTCCTTTTTATATTTTCTATCTTTATCTTCAAATATATTTTTGTACTTGAGCTTTGGACAGTCAGACTTGATATGTCCGTTGCACCTACATTCATAGCAGACTGTCTCATCAGACTTGTATCTTCTTTTCCAATCTTTCTTCCAACTTCCTTTGTGATCATATTTTCCCATAAAGTTAGGATATCTGAGAAAGTTATTATTCTTGTAGAATCTCTTCAACCATATGTCTAATTGATCCATCTTCTCATCACTGTAAGGTGATGATTGTTCACTACTAGAACTTTCTACAGAAACTTCCAATTTCCCTTTGTATTTGTGTTTAGAGGTGGTGGTCTTGAACGCAACAAATTTTACTTTTGGTTCATCATCCTCTTTATTGTTAAATTTAATCTCCTCTTCATATATAATTAGTATTCCAATGAGTTATTTTACAGGTAGCTTTCAGATGTTTAATGACTCTCTAATAGAGACAGAGATTCCTCTCTATCTATCAGGTAGGCATATTAGAATTCTCATGATCTGTTCCTTAGTAGTGAATTGTCTTCCAAGAGAAGTCATTGTGATAAAAATTTCATTAAACCTGAGATACATGTAAGAAATAGTCTCATCATGTTTCATTTTAAAGTTATCATATTTAATAGTATAAGTATTAAGTCTCATTTCTTTCACACTAGATGTTTTTTCATGTGAAACAGATAAGGTATCCCAAATTTCATGGACAGTTTTACAAGAATAAATTCTATTAAATTCTTTATCTCTTAAAGAGAAGTATAAGGCATTCATAACTTTTCAATTGTTATTATAGGCAATTTTGGTAGGTTCATCCGAAGTGATTCTATCAGTAGCACGAATCTTATATTCATCTATAATTGAAGACCATATTTCAAAGATTATACTTTCTAAATGCATTTTCATTTTAATTTTCCATTGAGAATAATTGTTCTTATTAAATAATATTGGTATGTTTTTTGAAGCACCTCCCAAGTTTTTATCCACAATACATAAATAATTTAAAAGAGATAGAAATTTAGAATTAATATAAATTTACAAACCCTTAAAGTACAACTAAAATCACGGTTGAATAGAGTTAAAAACAGAGTCTTTAGAAAAAAAATCCTCTAATACCGAAAGTTGGTCAGAGTAGAGTACTCAAGGGGGTAGGGGTTAATTGAGTATCTATTCAAAATTTCGGTTTAAAAATCTCTTCTTAAAAGTGTTCCCCAATAAAATTAAATACATCCCATTTAATCAAGGTTATACTGTTATGAAATTTTTTCTGTTTAAATAACTTATTAGAAGTTTTATTAATTCCCATTAATCATAATATTGGTTATTAACATTACTTTTTAAGCTATTCTAATAAGGAAATACAATTATAACTTATTTCAAAGATTAACTATCAAAGTAAATTTAGTGAATTCTGAATTAAACAGTAAAATAGACACAACTAAAATAGACAACATAGTAGATATAAAACAGGTGGTTCAGTCTCAAGCCGAGACCTAATCCACTCCAATTAGTGATCACCTGCCACCAAGAAGTTTATATAAATAAACTAGATACACAACCTGTATCAAGATTTACAACAGTACTGTCCAGGTCACACGACGTCTTCTATAGTTTTTCGTGGGTATGAACAACAGGTTACACACAACCTCTTCCACACTTATATGTGGGTATACACAAGTGTAAAAGGATGTTTGAGAAAGTATATATTGTATCCTTCAATTTAATGCAGGAGACAATGTGTGTTTTTATATAGATATACACACACTGATCGAAAGATGATAACAGTACACAATAGAGCAGAAGTATAGAGATAAGGTTAGAAGTGCTCTGAGTGTTAGTCCATGCAGCTCTGGACTTCTACGATGAAATAGATTCAGAAATCGAGTCCTCTTGTGGAAAACAGAGTATCATAAGTCAGCTAGATCTGGCTCATGTTCTTCATGGTGTTGACAATACAAATATGTGCTCAACAATTCTGATCTATGGTGTCCATCTTGTTGGTTCAAGAATGCTTTGTGTGTTCTTTAGGAATGTTGGATTTCTTGTGTTGGTTATTTTCTCAGGAAATCTCGTGTGTTCTTCATTGTTACACTCTCGGTGTGTGTCTTTGTTTTTGGGTCGCACTTCTCTTTTATTCTTTGAGTGCATGTGTTGGAGCTGAAAGGTTGCATGTATTCTGCACCTCATACCTCATACTATTAGGTGACATGTCTAAAAAGAAACATTAATTATGTCAGTGCATTTAAAGTCTTAAAATATGACCATTAGGAATTAAATGAAAAATGACAGAATAGATAAAGAAACAGTGTCACAGTTTGTTTGTAAACGGTGTCTCCATGAAACGATGTCTCCTTGAAATGATGTCTGAATGGTCACAGTGTCTAGATGATCATGGTGTCTGGTCACAATGTCTGGATGGTCAGAGTGTTTGGATAGTCACGATGTCTAGTCATGGTGTTTGGTCATGGTGTTTGGTTGCGGTGTCTGGTCATGGTGTCTGGTCACAGTGTCTGGTCATGGTGTTTCGTTACGGTGTTTGGTCATGGTGTCTGGTCATAGTGTCTGGGTCCTTTTCCAGAAAAACAAAACCGGTGGAAAAATCATGGTGTCTCAGACATAGCCAAATATTAATCATTTTTACATATGATTTGAGATATATTACACCGTATTAATTGGATTTACCAAATATATAAGATTTGGGATCATTAAAACATGATTAATACATGAGGAGTCCAGTAATCTCCCCCTTTTTGATGATTAGAAATCATATGAGTGAGAGAATACATATGTCTCTAGTGTACATATAAAATTTTGGTTGGAGTAGAGTACTCAGGGGGGGGGGGTGAATTGAGTATGTATTCAGAATTTCTTTTTAAAAAGTTAATCTTAAAAGGGTTCGCCAATAAAATTAAATACATCCCAGTTAATCAAGGTTATACTATTATGAAATCTTAACTATTTAAATAACTTCTTAGAAGATTTATTAATTCTTATTAATCTTAATATTTTTTATTAACATTAATTTTGGAGCTATTATAATATGGTAATACAATTATAACTTCATTCCAAGATTAACTATCAAATAAAATTTAGTTAATTCTAAACTAAATAGTAAAACAGAGACAACTAATATAGACAACACAATGGATATAAAACAAGTGGTTTAGTCTCAAGATCTACTCCACCTGGGGATCACCTATCACCAATAAGTTTATATAAATAAACTAGACACACAACCTATATCAGGCTTTACAACAGTACACAAGACTATCCAGGTCACACGACCTCTTCCACAGTTCTTCGTGGGTATGAAAAACAGGTTACACGCAACCTCTTCCACACATATCCATGGGTATACACAATTGTAAAAATAGGTTTGAGAAAGGATATCATGTATCCTTTAGTTTAATATAGGAGAAAATGTGTGTTTTTATACATACACACACACACTAATCGAAAGCTCAAAATAGTACACAATAGAGAAAAAGTATAGGGATATGGTTAGAAGTTCTTTGAGTGCTATTCTATGCATCTCCGGACTTCTAAGATGAAATAGATGATGAAATCGAGTCCTCTTGTGGAAAAAGGAGTATTGTAAGTCAGCTAGATCTGGCTCTTGTTCTTCATGGTATTGACAATGTGAAGATATTCTCAACGATTCTTGTCTATGGTATCCATCTTGTTGATTCAAGAATTCTTTGTGTGTTATTTAGGAAGGTTGAGTTGCATGTGTCAGTTCTTTTCTCAGGAAAGCTCGCGTGTTATTCATTGTTGCGCTCTTTATGTGTGTATTTGTTTCTGGTCCGCACTACTATTTTATTATTCAAGTGCATATGTTGGATATGACAGGTTTTATGTATTCTACACCTTGTAGCTCATACTGTCAGGTGACATGTCTACAAAGAAACACTAATTGTGTTAGTGTATTTATTTTCTTCAAATATTACCATTAGGAATTAAATGAAAAATGACAAAACAGATTAAGAAACAATGTCAAAGTTTGTCTGTAAACGGTGTCTCCATGAAATGGTGTCTCCTTGGAATGATATCTGAAGGGCCATGATTTCTAGATGGTCACGGTGTCTGGTTGCGGTGGCTAGTCAAGGTGTCTGGTCATGGTGTCTCTTCAAAGAGTCTGGTCACGGTGTTTGGTCGTGGTGTATGGGTCCTTTGTGAGAAAAACATAACCAGTGGTAGACTCACACTGTATCAGACTTTGCCAAATATTAATCATCTGTACATAGGATTTGAGATATATTACACAGGATTAACACCACAATCTATTTTTTATTTTATTAATGAACCACTTTTAAGGGTAAGTGGGAACCAACAGAATCATCCTTCCACATAAAGACTTACAAAATACCCATTACAAAATCCAAATTCCAAACAACCATTCACCCCGCCAAGAAAGTAGCATGAAACAGAGGATTCCAACGGAGGATTCCTTTATTCTAAATATGAATAAATTTATCATCTGGATATTTTTTGTTTCCATAAGAATACTAGGAGAATAAGAAAGAAGAGAGAGGGACTCGACTGTAACTATCAAAATATTTGTGAGTCGAAGAAGAAGAGATGAAGAAAAAAATTGGAGGTCCCATTTTATAAGAAGAAGGAGCTCCTGTATACATTTTCATATCTAGTTTCATAAAATAAAGAGGATGAAATCCATAAAATAATTATAGTGATCATATCTAGTTCAATTCAAGTAAACAAATATTATAGGAAGGAGGAGTACCACTACTACATCTAGTCATTAAAGAAGAGTGAAATAAGACAATTCCTATGAATTAATATCCTCACGTAGAATTTTTTTTCAATAAATATGATTGTTAGAAGACACAAAGTAAACCCTCATAGTATGGTCATGCTCTTACTCTAATTGAAGAATAAGAGAGAAAAAAACTCAGAAAGTAAACCATTCTTATACCTGGAATAGAAGGTATATGAAGTCATGATTTCATTGATGGTCATAGGGAGTCCTAAATGTTTATAAACCATTGAATAACTTCACCAAATTAATTTATAGAGTGTAAAATAGGTAGTGTTCCTAGGACTAGTAGTGAAACTTTCCTAAACAATTGTAATAACTATAGTGAGTAATATTACCACTCTGATATGTCAATACACTGTCATCGTATACTCGTTGGACTAACCCTTTTTTGTGAACCATGTAAAAACCTTATGTCCTATTCAGGATTTATATTTCTTCTTATATTCTTAGTGATCATTGATATTGTGAGAAAAATAAATTAATCAATAGGTTGAACACACATTCATGTAAATAAATGAAAAATATCCCAAATGAAGAATAAAAATGTAATATAAAAAGTTTATTTAAGGTAACACCTGACCCCCCTCTTAGGATGTATCAAGTTGTAACATTCATCAACCCATACAATTATTTCACACCACAAAATAATCTTGAATATTTTCCATATAGAGGATATATTTTATGGGTCTATACCCTTCAGCTACAATAAGGAAGTTCAAGTATATCCTTACTACCACTTATTTTTTTATCTAAATGGGTTAAAACAGTTCACCTCAAAGAATTTGGAATGAAATATGTTATAAATTTTATGAATCAAAATATAATCACTAGATTTGGTGTCCCTTGAATAATATTAATAGAAAATTACACCAATTTATATAATTATAAATTGATGTAATTGTATCAAGATTATATTATCCAGTGCAACCATTCATCCCGCTATCATGTGGAAACAAATTGATAGATTTAGGATTTCAAAAAAACATTATCTAATATCCTTCAAAATATATTGGTTAAATATTATAAATATTGGATATAAAATATTTTATATACTATGTGGGATTATTGAACCATGATACATACATCCACACAAGTGAATTAATACTCACTTGTATATGTTACAAAGGAATTCTTGAATATTGTGGTCTAATTTTCTTCACTTCAAATTTTCATTTATAATAACCTTTATGAAGATAAAAAGTATCAGATATTACTTGATGAACTTTAATGAATCAATGAGAAAAGGTTCCACATACTATACAACCTTCAAATATATCAGAACTAAGTCAGGTGAGCATCTAACAAGAAATCTCACCTTCACTCATTTATCAATATGGAATTGGTGTTGGCCCTATAAAACCATTCAATACCTAGGAAGGAACCTCCAATTATAGAGACAAAATTTAAAGTACCTTATGCCTTACATAAATTATAATCCAATAGATCCAATTCCTTGATTAAAATGGATGTAGAGAGTAACATTATTTCCACCAATGAATGGTTTCTCAAGAAATAATGTTCATAATTTCATGATGGGTTTACAAATTCCTCAGCGCATGATTTTAATTTTAACAACATAAATTCCTCATTTCATGAATTTAAAATAAATAACATAAATTACACATTTCATGAATTTAAACTACATATCTTGAATTCTAGTCCTCATGAATTTAAATTAAACAGTATGAAGTCCTCATTATATGAATTTAACATACATAGAATGAGTTCCATTTTTACTGACTATAATTTTCTTTGAAATAGTCCCAGGCGTATGACCTTAAATTGAAAGACACCCGAGTCCTTTTCATATAATGTAAAGCTACATGATGTATATTCCATCCCATATGTATTTAACTATTCATAGTGTTATATTCCCTATTAACTTAAAAAACTTGAATAGCTCTATTATATATGGCCTTAAATCATAAATTCCACAAATAAGTAAGGTCTTTGTCTATATAGGATTGTTTCTTTCCTTTGGGAGTTAATGTCTATGGATACACTTGCTAACCCGAATGTCATGGTGTAAATATACCCAAGCTACAATTAAAATAAATAGTACATTAATCTCATGATTTAAATAATAAATCTCATAAATAGTCACACATCCAAAAGAACAAAAGGTTTATTGTCATAGAGATTAGTTACATAAAAATCTTTTTTAACAAAACTTTAAAACATTTTTCTATAATATTGATCCTCTAGACCATTTCCTATATATATCACATTATATAATCATCTACATAACCTGGGAATGTAAACATAAGAAAGTTGTGAGATCAAATTCTCAGTAAGTGATAACATAAAAAGAAACATAATGTTTAGATCATAAAAATGTGAAAAAGATTGAATAAGGAAAAATATCTAATTTAAAAGAACATTAACCAAAAAGTATTAACCATATACTTGAAATATAGATATAAAATCTCAGATTATAACACTTTTACCATGGAATGAGAAAATAAAACATGAAGAATATGACATGGGTCATGTAACATATAAAAGAAAGTGGAATAATCATAAAAATATGATTTCTTATCATTGTGAACCCAGAAACCCACCAACCCATTCGTTCATAAAATTGTGAATAAATATAAATTCAATCACACTCACCCTTTATGAGACTAACTACTCGCTAATCTATTCACATGTAAAATTATGTTAAGAACATGATTTCAACACACCCAACTTTTTTTAATCTAGTGACTTTTTAACCAATTCACTCATAAAAAGTTCAGTAAAGATTAACTCCATCACACTCACCCTTTGTGAAAATAGTTACAAGATAATCTGTTCACACTACATCAGTAGATATAAGATTTTACCCAAATAATTAGAGGAGGATATAGGTCCCACAAATCCCATAATCCATAAACTTTTGTGCTACTTAATAAAAACAATAATCACAATATAAAATAACCCATAGAAAGAAAAATCGATTTGTTGACATTTTGAAATCATAATATTAAGAATCAATGGAAATAAAATAGGTTTTTTAGAAAATCCAAAATTAAAAAATAAAATTTTCATAAGGAAACCATGAAATAATATGAGTTTCAAAAAACAAAAAAATAAAGTCATAAATTAAAATTTTTGATACCAAAAACATAATCACACAATATAATCTCATTATAAAAGAATAACATAAGGAGAAACATGAAATATAACACCAGTAGAGATAGATCACATTGAAAACCAATTCTTGAAAATATATTTTTGAAAAAATTCTATATTCAAACCTGTAAAATTCATAGTCATGAGTATCTTTTTTTAAAAATCCCCATTTGTTTTTAAGGAAATAAAAAGAAAAACTTTCATGAAAATGTATTTTTTTGAAAAATAATTTTTCCTAGAAATAAAAAGAGAAAGTGTCAATACATTTAATACTTTTACTTTTTAAAATAATATTTAATAATTTTAAATTATAAAATACATAATGTTATAAAAAAAGTGACGTGTAAATACTTTTAAAAATTTTGATTTTAAAAATAATATTTAATAATGGAAACATAAAAAATAAATAATGTTTTTTAAAAATTGCTATGTAAATACATTGAAAACATTTACTTTTAAAATTAATATTTAATAAGAGAAAATATTAAAATAAATTAAAGTTATCAAATTAAAATGGGGAGTATATGATTAAATATTTTCTTTTTAAATAATGGAAAATCGTTTTGAATATTTTGAAATAAACTTTTTGAAAACCCACATCATTAAATGGATAATGAAATTTTTTCATTAAAATTAATTAATGGGACTAAAGTATAATTGAAGATAATTTTTCTGGGATGTAAAAATATGGACATGGAATAAAGACCATTAAAAGTAATGGAAATTATTCTTAATAAAAAGGAATTTTGGCAAAATGATAAAATAATTGAGGAAAAATATTTTTTTTGTGAAAGATTATTTCCCAAGAAAATAAAATTTAATACATCCTAAAATAATCATAGATTATAATATATCAATTGTAAAATAAAATAGACAAAGAAGAGTCATTACAACCTAATAAAAACACTTGATTCATTAAAAACCATTAAAGATTTTATAACATTTGAATCTGAACCCTATGAGATTTATAAAATTGAAAATAACATCAAATATCATGAAATATAAGATAATAATGATAAAAATTATGATATTTTAGTATTTACACTATTGAGAATTAAACGTGGTGTATAGATTAAACATGTCTCAAAGGATTCAAATTTGAGAAAAAGAAACCCTTATAACTTTTTAAACATTTAAACCAAAACACAATGAGAAAGATAAAATGAAATTGAACATTGAATATCATGAAATATAAGATAATAATTATATAAAAATCACATTTGGATAGTAATTACACTATACAAACATAAACATGGTGTATAACAAAAAATTTTCTCAATGAAAGGAAATTGCAACAAAAACCCTTACCCTGTTTCCTTGATTAATTCATAACACTACATAATCTAGTAAAGAAAACATAGATAAATTAATAACACATTCCAAGACCTTAATAATAAAAATTACCATTTTATAATCCTTATTTTAATTCCTTATCATGAGTAAATT
Source organism: Viscum album (assembly GCA_963277665.1). Classification (NCBI taxonomy): domain Eukaryota; kingdom Viridiplantae; phylum Streptophyta; class Magnoliopsida; order Santalales; family Viscaceae; genus Viscum; species Viscum album. The sequence goes on from OY728126.1 coordinate 2,016,707,636, forward strand.
AATTAATTATAATGTATTGTGACCATCAAATGTTAATAACTTTAATTATTTTTCACATGTTTAATAATTTTTGATACCATTACCCATAATTTTATAGAAATTCAATTATTGATATATCATTTATGATTATATAATATATAAATTATATTCCATCATGATTTTCTTATTTCATTGCATATGTGTTTTGGTTATGTAATGTTGAAATAAAATCAATAACAACTTATTTTGGTAATTTTAGAGAATGAAAATGTTACATTAATAATAAGTTAAATAATTAATATAATATTTAGTGAGGTAATTATAATACGAATTTTATTAATATATTATGATAATATTATTTTCTTACTCCCATAGTTATCCATAATCATATTTTTAATAATTTTTCACGTAGGTGGTTAAACCAACCCGAACTTGAACATGCATTAACTTGGTTTGCGAGTATGGTTAAGGAGGTGTTTCTTTTGATATAAAATAATTATTTCAGTATAATTGTGGTATTAATTTTAATTTTTATTATGGTTAACCATATTTTAATATGTTTTGAAAAATAATGAAAAACTTGATGAAAAATTGAAAAACAATTCTCTATGGAGGTAGTAGTCAACACATACACATGATTAATGTTCCTTTATTTTTATATGTGGTTGGAAATAATTAACTATTGATTTTAAAACTAATATAAAAACATATAAATATAGTAATGATACTAAATTCATCATATTTTCATGGAAAAAAGACATTTAGAAGATTAATATTAAGAAGATAAATATATGAAGAAGATAACACTTATATTGAAGACTTGATCTTTCCTTGGAAGTCACCGTGAAAGTAAAGGGATTAAGTTAAATATGATGGAAAATTGTATTATGTTAATGGGATAGGGTTATTGAGTGAGTAAATAAACATAGTTTCAATGAGGAATTCTATGGTTAAATGTAACTTTTAAATGAAAGAAGTTGTATCCTTTTATAAGAGAAGAAAATGGAATTTTTGGAAACTATAATCATTTTTCAAACATTCCATGACACTATTCAAGGTTTAAGGGATAGAAAGTGGAAGAATGTGGAGTGAGGGAAAATATAAATTATAAATTAATCTCAATAACATATTTGAAAACATGTTTTAACATGTTTTGGATATTTTACATAAGTAAAACTCCTTTTATCATTTTTACTTTTTACTCTGGCTACTATTATTTTACCATTATAGTTAATTTTGATAACTGAAATTAAAATTGAAATTATTAAATAATTTAAACCTTATGATATTAAATTTTAAAATAATTTTATTATATAAAATTTAGAAATGTATGAAAATTTTTATTATAAAGATGAGATCTTGTTCAAAATGAAAGTCTCTTATATTAGAAAAAAACTAATCTTACAAAATTCTGAAGTATATAAATTTATAATAATCGCTTTGAAAAAGGGGAAATAACTCATTCATATTTTCATTGGAAAATTTTAGGTATTAAAAACTTACCACTTTTTATCAATCCCACCAGCTATTAAGTTTCCATCCCGATATGCATGTGCAATAAAACAACTCATTTTTTATAGTAGGTCTAAGAATTTGATCCATTGGGCTGTAACCTTCCATGAGAGATTCATTTGGCCAGTTGTCAATGCAAGAAAATGATGGAGGAATCAATATTGAGGCAATATTTTTTCCATATACTTTCTATTTCCTTGTAAATCACATTAATCAAGCCAAACATTTCCACCTCTATGGATATAACAATTTTTTATAGACTATAAAGACATCCCATTATATCACCATTATGATATCTAAAGATAGCTCCTAAACCCAAGGGTCTTGGGTTTCTCTTGGATAACACATCTAAGTTACATTTAATCCATCCAATTAATAGAGAGTTCCATATGATTTCTAAAGTCCCATATGGTGGAGGGAATTTACCAATAATGCCAATTCATCTTTAAATAGAGAGGTCAGGTACCGAATTGTTGTGCTGGCCATGCTGTAGGGTGTTGGCATTCTTTACATCCCCAATTATGATCTTAAGATACACTTTAATAATAATGAGGAAATTTTAATGTATTATTTTATTTCTACAAAACCATATGAAGTGAATAATTTCCTTAAAGTCCACATGGAATAAATTAAGTAGCTTCAGTGAGAGAGAGAGAGAGACCTAAGATCAGATTTTGAGGTGTTCTTATGTCATCATTTTATGGGAGACAAACTTCAAAATTTTCATAAATAGTATTTCATAAATACAAAGTATTTGTGAATCTCAATAATACATTATTGAGTTATTTCCAATGTTGGTGTCATAATCTTCATCTAGAACATCAAGAAATACTAAATTCTTGGAGACAAGAGTCAACTAGAAGCTTTAAGTTAGAAAGTCTCCATAATAGTTTTAATATAGAGGGTGGAATCCAAATATCATATAGATTTCCAATATAGACATGATTTACCCCATAAATTCTATTTTGGTAATGTAGTTTCAAGTTAAGAATTTTGTTGATAGCTGGTTCCCAGATGAAGAGACCATCTTGTTTTTTGAAATTGTAAAAACTTACCACTAATTTTACCACATCAGGAAGTTAAACATAAGAATCCTATAATTGATCTTTAATCATAGAATTGAGATCCACCATCAGGTAATTAGAGTTTATAAGGTTCTCCAGGGGATAACCTATCCATTGTCCAACTAGAAGTTAATTGAAGAGTTTTTGTAACTAACCAGTGCGCTTGTGAATTGATGATAGAAAAGGATAGTTTGAAAGTGGGACACACAAAGGAATAAATATAATTAACTTTTAAAACTTTTAGCTTGTTTATAAATCTATATATCAAAAATAAAATAATATATAATTTTTCATTAATCAGTATCCATGTGAATTATTCACGTAGATAGAGGTTAAAATTACACAGATTCTTGATCCCAAGACCCCAAGAGAAATAGGTTTGCAATATTCTTTGTAGGGTATAATGAAAACACTTTACTAAAGAGTTATTCCACTCTAAAATAATTATTTATGGAGATCCTAATGTTCTTGAATAGTGAATTCAGATATTTTTAGACTATAAAGGAGTATACAATCTTCAATACAATGACATGCTTCAAATGGAAAATCCATCGAACCATAGATAGAGATTTAACCTTCATGGAAGATAGTTTCTTTCATATCTAACTCATGACATGATTGAAATATGAATCTTTAGGTTTTCCCCAAAACATGGGAACTCCAAGATAAGTAAAAGTTAGCTTCCATTTCCTAATATCAAACTCATTGAAAATGTGAATCTTCCTTATAGATGAAATGTTCTTACCAAATAAGACAATAGATTTTTTCCAACTAATCTCTTGACCTAAAATCCTTTCATAGTGAAGAAATACATATTTGATATTTATGAAAATTTTCTTTTCTTCTTAGGTGAATTGAATGATATCATTTGAATATAGAAGGTGGGAAAGAGAAAATAGACCTGTAGACACTCTAATGGGTATCAACATTTCATTTTCAACCACACTAAGAAGTAGTTCACTTAGGTAGTCCTATATAATAGAAAATATAATGCATGAAAGAGGGTCAACTTACCTAACCCCTCGTGAACAGGTAAAATAACCCATTTGGGATCCATTTTCCAGAAATGAGATATTCTTTGAGACCAAAAAAGTCTAGACTAGTAGATGAAAGTGTCATCAAAACCTAATTTTTCAAAAACCAAGAAAATAATGCCCCAATAAATGTTGTTGAAGGTATTTATTATGTCAATATTAAGATAAATATTACCACCTCCTTTTTATTTTTTTATAATACCAATACACTCTAAAGTAGTTAATAGTTGACTGAAAATTAAAAAATTTTATTCCAAAAGAACTTTTGAGGGAAAAGTGGGAAACAAGAAAGACATCAAAGACTTAATACACAACCATACATCCATGGGCCATGATCATTAAGAAAAAAAACAATCCAGTTCACGAGTAAGGAAAACCTCCACCCTAGAAATAAAAAAAATATGATTAGCGTCCCCCTTCCTATCGCTACTCGGCTAACAATATCGTGTAATTATGCACGAGAATAGTACTTATGGAAAACACCATACCCTCTAAAAACATGCAATTACAGATAGCGGTGATAAAGAGAACACTTACTGCTCTGAACCTCTTTTGAAGAAATCCCTAGCAAGTAAACTGGATGCAGTGTCTCATTGACCAAGGCCACAATGCCATAAGAAAATGCACAAAATCAAAACCTATAGAGACCAAACCAACCTTCCCCACGTCATAATAAATACAAGTCGTATCCTTTGAAAGCCTAAGGTCAAATTCAATAAAACCATACCACCAAGAAATTCAAACCACTGCCGAAACCAAAGGCACCACTAGTTCCTCCAAAAAACCACACATCAGGCACAAACACATTTTCATCCAAATAATGCTGACAGGAAACCCTCACCATTGCGGCTTCAAATTATCATTCACCCAGATTCAAAAATTCCGTGAAGAATTCCTGAAGTAACTCATACACACTACTACTGAAACACTAACGACGCTACCATACCAAAACCATTACAAAACTTTGCAACCCAGAAAAATCTTCCATATATAACAAAGCATGAAAAACTCACATCCAAACACTGGAATCCATCATGAACAGCAAAAATAGAATAAAAAAAGATGATAACCCACAACATAATCACTAACATCATAATAGGTCAGGACAACAAGAAGAAACAAACAAGAATCCCGAAGACAGCTGCAAGACCCTACCGCAAACCAGAACAAGATCCCATCGCCGCCTTCACCTACTTATCCAATGACCACCTTGAACCACCGTGCATGCTTCCAGGTGACACAGAACCGCGCACCGACCCACTTCCAGGAGAAGTTGGAACAACAGCTACCAGATTCACTGTGCTTCCATATGAGACCCTACCCAGCAAAGATAAGGTATAACGGGAGAAGGCCAGAAAATGAGGAGAAGTGTCACACTGGAAGCATCCTCAAAGACAACTTCACCTCTGAAGAGCTTCTATGATTAAGACCAAAGTCTGCCTCTTTGATTTCAAAATATAGGTGAATTGATGATATAATATTATTATGCTCAAGAATAATAGGAATTGAAATAAAATATTCTAATGGATTAGATATAATGGTAGACCACCGAATATATTCATATAATAAGAGACAACATGGTCTATGGGGTCATGTCTATTATCAAAGAATTGACGACCATTTTTGAGGGGAGAGAGGGGCTTGTTGGAATTTCTATAACTATGAAGATAATGGAATAATTTTGAATTTTGATTTCCATCCTTGAAGCAATTTTATTTTACTGTTTCTCTTTGAATGTTCTATTTGAGAGTTAAGAGGTGAAAAATCTCAAGAGAGACCTTAGCTTCATATTCAAGATAACAAGATAAATCATGACTTTTGTTTTATTAAACTAAAATAATTATTTAGTTCTAAAAATGTTGGACATAATAGTTATAAGATTAAATAATATAATAAAATATATAATATTATTCCTTAAATATATATTTAATTACATGAAATTTCTTCTATACTTCTCGGACATTCTTACATAGTGATAAAATAAAAAAACCACATTTTTTTCCAAAAACATCATTATTTTCAGAAAAAATTCAAAAAACCATACTTAGTAGATTTTCCTGAGAGGAGTTAAAAAATGAATTTCATTTAATTAAATATACATTTTAAATTTTATAAATTCATCTTTTAATGGAATGCACAATAAAAAGAAAAATAATTTTCTTAAAACATTTTTCAATATTTACTCATATTAATTTTTTATTTTCTAAAAGAAATAGCTATTAATGGCATACAATCTTTGTGTTTATTATATATTTATTGATAATTTCTTCTTAATATGTTGTGTTTTTTTTGTTCTATCATGTGACATAAGTTAATGTACATAGTATATATTTTAATGGTTCTCAAAATCTCAGTTAGTTATATTCTACCCCCTTAAATAAATTTCATTCTCATAATCTAATTATCATTTAATATAGGAATAAGCTAAAGGATCCATGAGAAACTCGGGTTATATATTTTAATAATATTTCCAAATCAATATCCTTGATAAGACTAGGAAACTATTTATGAAAAATATGATTCTTAGGAGTTCATAGGGACATAACTTTCACAACTTCATTTTCATGATCTCATTTCTAATCAAATACTACAACAAAAAAGGTTATGATAATATATGATAATGAAATTATAAATGATCATATGAATATGAAATTTAATTTTTAATATTTATTATCCAATGAAACCTTTGTTTCACTCTATAATACTTTGTTTTCAATTATGTCAGACTTGGTTTATCCTATTACTCTCTTGATTTATCCGAGGTTACTTTAAGCTCTATTATCTCATACTTCTCAACCTAATAAATCAATGTAAATATGAAATAAATACATTATATCTATTTATAAAGATAATATTATCATACAAAGAATATCCACCAGGATTTTCAAACAAGTTGTTAAGTTAGGATTATTTTTCATGAATCAGGTGACGATCGAGTTAATACCCAATCTTTCATATTTAGGGTTATTACCCCTAGGTACATATGTTCGAGTGCCTACATCCGATTTTAGTATCCAGAAAAGGATATATTTATATATAAAACCATATAATATTTAATTTACCAATATTTAAAGATATCATCCTATAATTATATTCATATATAGGGTTTTTAGTAAGGTTCTCTAACCCTAACACAATAGTAAAATAAATTAATCTTAAAAAAATAACTAAACTAATCTCCAAAATAACTCAACCCTCATCTAATTCTAATTAAAGAGAAACAATATAAACTAAACATAAACAATACTCTATGATCATGATTTAAATATTATATCTAAATAATAGTCATACATCTCAAAACGGAAATGTTTAGTGTTTTGGAGATTATCTACATATACATCCTTTCTTTACTACACTTGTGAACATTTCTCCATGATCATTATCCTATAGAAACTTTCCTATATATCTCACAAGATATAATCATATTAATAACCTAAGGAATTTAAATATAAAAAAGGGGTGAGTTCAAAAACACTATAAATGATAACATAAAAAAGGCCATAATGGTTAAATCATAAACATATGGAAAACCATGAATAAGGAAAAATATCCAATTTAAAAATCAAAAAAAATAAGTATTAACCATAAAAATGAAATATAGGAATACAATCTCAAATTATAAAAATATTACAATGGAATGAAAAAATAAAAAAATCATATAACATGGGTCATGGATCATAGGAAAGAAAGTGGAACACTCATAAATATAGGATTTATTATATTTGTGTATCATACTACCTTTCATTCAATCATAAAATTATGAGTAAAGATAAATTCCATCACACTCACCCTTTATGAACCCATCTAATAAAAAAACTAGTCATGCATAAAATTGTTAGTAGATAATAATGACAACACACACACACTTCATGAACCTAGAGAGTTACTAACCTATTTACTTGTAAAATTTTGAGTAGAGCTTAACGCCATCACACTTACCCTTTGCGAACCTATATAATCACTAACATATTCACATAAAATTTATATCACATGATATATAATCCTTTACCTAATATATTATAGGAATATATAAGTCCCACTAGTCTCATAATCCATATATTCATGTTCCACTTGATAAAAACAATCATCACATCATAACATAACCCAAAAAAGTATTTCATTACATTTTCAAATTATTATATAAAGAACCAAAGGAAATAAAATGTGTTTTATAAAACATATAAATGGAAATAATTAAATTTTCATGAGGATACCATGAAATAATTGGAGTTTGATAAAAGAAAAAAATAATGTCATAAATTAATTCACTTGATACCAAAAACTTGATCACCAAAAAATAATCACATATTAAAAGAATAACATAGGGTGAAACATGAATCAAAATCCCATTAGAGATAGATAAAAAAAATTCATGAAAATATATTTTTATAAAATTTTGTATTACTTTTTTAAAATTCATAGTTATGAGTATCTTTTAAAAATCAATTTTTTTTAATAAAATGAAAAAGAAAACCTTTCATGAAATGGATTTGGTTCAAAAATATTTTTCCATAGAAATAAAAAGAGAAAGTATAAATAAATTGAAAAAATTTACTTTTAAAAATAATATTTAATAATGGAAACTTTAGAAAGATATAATGTTTTAAAAAAAGAGAAGAAATAATAAATTGAAAAATTTTACTTTTAAAAAGAATCTATAATAATTAAAACTTGAAAAATATAAACTATCTTCAAAAAATGGAAGTGGAAATACATTAAAAACTTTTACTTTTAATAAGAATTATTAGTAGAGGAAACTTGGAAAATAAATTAATTTTATAATAACACAAGGTGGGGTGAAGGATAAAACTTTTTATTTGGAAAATATGGAAAAGAATTCAAAGCATTTTGAAATAACCTTGTTGAAAAATAACATCATTAAAAGTATAATGATTTTTTTTATTAAAAATAAATTATGGGAAATAAAAGGATAAATAAAGATAAAATCAATTTTATATTATTTTAGGTAGAGAATAACATTGGTGGGAATTAAATATATGTACATGAAAGAAAAATCCATTAAAAGTAACTGGAATTATTCTTAACAAAAATGTTTTTTACAAAAAAATAAAATCATCGAGGAAAAATAATTTTTTTTGAAACATGGTTAAACCATAAAATAAAAAGGAATTCATACTAATATCATCATGGGTTATAATAGATCAACAATGAAATAAAATAGAGACATAAGAGTGATTATGACCCATGGAAAAGTTTTGAGTCAGGAAAACCTCTTACAACATTTCTAACATTTGAATCAAAACCCATTAGAGGTGTAAAATTAAAAATAAAAGTGAATATCAGGAAATATAAGATAATAAGGATAATAAGTGACAATATTTTAGTATTTAAACCATTTAAAAGGAAACATGGTGTATTACATAGATATGTCTCAAGGGATTAAAATTTGAGACAAAGATACCATTATAGGTTTTGAAACTTTTTAACCAAAACCCCAAGAGAAAGATAACATGAAGTTGAACATTAATATAATGTAATATAAGATAATAATTATATAGTGATTACATTGGTATAGTAAGTACACTATGAAAATGTAAATGTGGTGTATAGCATAAAATGTCTCATTGAAAGGAAATTGAGATGTAAACTCTCAACTTATTTCCTTGCTTATTTAATCACACTATAACATCATATAAAAAACATATATAACTTAACAAAATATTTCATAACATTAATTATAAAGATTAAACTTTTATAATCCTTATTATTTTTCTTTATCATGAGCATATTAATTAGTTATAGAATATTATGACCACCAGGTGTTAATAAATTTAACTATTTTGCGCATGTTTAATAATATTGAAATAATTAATAGTAATTTGATAGACAGTTAATTAATGATAAATAATTTATAATTATTTAACATATATCTTATATTTATTTAAAATTTTATTATTTCATTCCATATGTTTTTGGATATATTATGTGAAAACCAAATCGGTAATAACTTATTTCATTATTTTTAGCGATCACATATGTCACCTTAATAATAAGTTAAATAATTAATATAATATTTCTAGAACAATATAATAATAATTATATTATTAATAAATTAAAATAATATGTTTTTTTGAGGATCCCATATTCATCAATAATTGTATTTAAATCATTTTTCACATGGGTGGTTAAATCGAACCGAAATTTGAACACGCTTTGAATCGATTGCCAAGTATGGTTAAATAGGTATTTATTTTGACATAATATTATTATATTTGTATTATAATGATATTATTTTTATTTTTTATGAAGGTTAACCATATTTAAACTTTTTTGGATAATGAATGAGAAACTAGAAGTAGAAAAAATGAGTCTTTGTGGTAGTAATAGTTCACACACACACATGATTGACATTCCATTCTTTTTATAAGTGGTTGGAAATGAGTAAATAAGGGTTTAAACACTATCATAACAAGATATAAGTATAATAATTATTCTTAAGTCATCATATTATTTTGGTAATAACATATTTGGAAGAGTATTTTTAGAATAAAAACTTATGAATGAGATAACACTAACATTGAAGAATTGATCTTTCCTTGGAAGTCCCCTTGAAATTTAAGGGACTAAGCATAATATGAATGAACATGGGATTATGTTAGTGGGATATGGTTATAGTTAATTTAAAATAGTATATTTTAATGAGTAATTCTATGGTGAAGTGTAACTTTTGAATGATGGACGTTGTGTCCTTTTATAAGAGAAGAAAATTGTACTTTTTGAAACATTGATAAATTTTCAATAATCCCACGAAACTATTCAAGGGTCAATGGATAAAAATTACAAAATTTTTTTATTGTGGTATAATATAAGGTTAAAAATATTCTTAAACACTTATTTTAAAATATGTTTTGTCCATTACCCCTATGTAAAACTCTTTTACCCATTTTTACTTTTTACTGGGGTAACTAATTTTAAACCTCTCTAATTAATTTTGATAACTAAAATAAAAATTTACCTTATTTTATAATTTAAAAAATATAATTTTAAATTTGAAAATAATTTTATCATATCAAATGTATAAAGTTTTTAAAAATTAAATTTTAAAATAAACACAATTAATTGCATCAAAACAGTTTTTTGAAAATGATGTTTTTATCTTTAAATTTATATATAAGAAATAATTATCATTATTACTAATTTTATTGACATAAATTGATTTATTATAAATAATATGATATTTATGAGGTTTTTAAGGAAATCCAAAACTGAATCTCACTATGAAAATACTTTATTCAAATAAAAGACTATTTTTTATATTAAATTAACATTTTGATTTAGTTTTAAAAATATTGGACATGGTATCTATAAGCTCAAAGAATATATTAAAATACATAGTGTTATTCATTAAGTATATATTTTATTACTAAATTTTTTTGTTCAACTTCTTGGATACAATTATATAGTTATAAAATATCAAAAACCTTATTTTTCACTAAAAAATAAATCCTTTTAGAAGAAATTCAAAAATTCATACTAAGTAAATTTTCATGAGAGAAGTTAAAGAATGAATTTTATTTTATCAAATTTACATTTTAGAATTTTTAAATTGGGTTTTATAAATAATTTACAATATAAATAAAATAGATTTTATTATAACCATTTTCAATATTTACTCATATTTATAATATATCTTCTAATGGAAATATTTATTAATGGTCTGACATATTAGTTTTTCTTATGGTTTTAATAAAAATATAATTTTAATATGTTTTGTTTTTTTTATGTTGTAACATGTGAAACAAGTTATGGAATATAGTGCGTATTTTTAAGGATTTCAAAATCTCAGGTTGTTACATGGTAACTTAACCCATTAAAAAAATACCCTATACTAAAATTATGTGTTTCACGATCCCTATTACTTCAGGGCCCATAGTAATGCCTAGATCACCTGTCCCAATAAAATATAAAAATTCTATATTCATTCCAAAATTTAAATAGGGGATGATACCTACACCAATTCATGTTAGGTCTTCCCATGGTTGTGTATTAGGATAAAACTATTTCATCTTGTCTTTATGTTGAGATTTCATTCACACTAGGTTTCCTCACTTCTTGTACCATGATAACCATATCTTTATTTAACATACAACATACATAAGAGTTGGATATACATATATACATAATGTATAAATAATTGGTGTAACTTTATTCCCATTATTATAGGATACATAGTGATTCCTGGATATCCTATCCTAGGCCTAATAAAAAAATTTCATCTAATTCTCCATTTAAGATATATAACCTTAAAATATAATCAATAGATTTTTGTCTAAGTTGAAATTCTATAAAATATATATTAAAAATATATAGACTCTTTTTAGGTTGAAAAATCATAAAGTGCAACCCTGTAAAAATTGAAGTCTTCACCGATTAATCTATGGTGATTCCCATGTTTCATACATGATTTTTAACATAACTCCTTAATAAAATATTACATGAATAACTTTGAAGAACCATTTTAGGGTCAGTGTATTGGAAAATAGGTACATAATACATAAATTACATAAGGAAAAAAAATAAACATAATCATTATTCAATCCTCTTGAAATTATCTTTTTTTATTCCATTGCAGTTTACCTCACTACAAGTAATTTCCTTAGGACATACAACAATAGAAAAGGGGGAACATGCAGCCCGATAAGGGATAAATGAAGGAAATGGAACATTAAATATTATGATGGATATAACACGATGCATTAAATAATATAATAATCATAATCATGTGATATATAACATAGAAATGGTGCTACAATATAAAAATACTACATTCATAAACATATCACCAAGGATCATCACCAAAGTGTCATAAAACATATTACCAAGGTTTTTCACCAAGGTATTGTAATCATGTAATATATTGAGATTGATTATTTACCCAATGCATTAGAGTTTTATTAGAAATAACCCTTCATATTTTTATATTCATGTGTGACACATATATCATAAACCATAATTAATCATTTCATCATTTATCTGTGGAGAATAAAGAATAAGTTTCATATAAAATAATTGAGTACATAAGAGTTTTAAGAATTAAACATTTCAACTTTTTTAATCCATGATAATGGAATCTAGGTTTAATACATGTAAATAAATAATCAATTAAGTATAATTACATCTATATATATACCATTTAATAAAAATAGGGTTGCGTATTCACAACATAAAAATGGGCATAGAAAATCAATGAATGATTTCAACAGTATAACATATATTAAAGTGGTTTGTGGAATGAGATTAATGAGAGATAATATAAGTATCTCATTGATAAAAAAATATTTGGATAGTAATAATATTATCATAATTTCATGAGAACATTATAACTTTGAAATTATAGGACCAACTAAAAAAAGTAGTTAGATAAAAATGGAGAGGAAGAGAAACCCCTACCTTATGAGATAGATTCTAAAAGATTTATGAGAGTTTATTGGAACCTTAGAAACTCTTTAGAAAGGATAAATAGAGACAAGTTACTGTAAAATCTTTCTCAATGTATTAGTATTGAATGAAATGGGGTGTATAGGTGGGTATTTATAGCGAAATAAGGGGAATTATTTATTAATTTCTATATATGGTCCTTGGAATTCTAGGTTGCTGAAATACAATACCACAGGCTCCATGATCTTAGATTATGGTTTATAACATATAGAAGGTGGTTATTGAAATATTTATGTTTCATAACTGAAATTTTTATTTTTATTTTACTTTTGGCATGGTAAAATAATTTTTTAACAAAATATTATTTTTAAAACCTTAATTTCCATTTTAGACTTTAGAAAGTTATTTATAAGTTTTATTATTAATTTTAATTCATTAAAATAAATTATATGAATAAGGTAAATTATTTTAGGTTGGGTATTGAGTTTTATTTATTATTTCATCGTTATAATATATTTATGAAACATAAAACATACCAAAAACATAAAAATGTATTTTTACTATTTACTAAAAAATAAAGTATTTTATGAAATTCTCAAAATTTCACTCTAACCTAATTTGAAAATCTGATTTCAATTATAATATTAATTTTAATAAAATAATTTTTTAATAGTATAATTTTTTTACTTTTAAATATAAATCCTTATTTATAGAAAAATAATAGTTTTTATAAAATAATCAACTTTTTGACCCTTATAAAAATTACATCAGACATTATAAAATTATATCATAATTTATATTTAAATAAATAATATTTTATAAATATATTTCATTAAAATAATTTTTATTTAAAATATATTTAAAATTATATATTTTCCAAAAATATAATTATGTTTTCTTTATACTTAAAAATCTATTACTCATATTCATATTATATTAATGTGTATTTTGTTAAATAAAATGATAATAAAAATGGGAATTAAGAAGCCTCAATTTAAATTATAAATAGAATATTACAACTTTATAATACTAATATCTTGATATATAACCCCTTATTATACTGGCATACACCATAACAGAAAGGTGTGTGATTATGGTACTTTCATGGGGTAGCCCGACTAGCATTGATTTAGTGGTGATCTATACTAACTTGAAATTCCACCATAGTCGATTCCTCTTAAGGCTTACTTGTTGAATAATTTCTTAGGATTGGTCAAGGGTGAACCCCAATGATTCTACCTACCTCCTAATTTCTAATAATTGGGACTCAAAAGGCATGATCCTATTGGTTGAGGCCATCATTTCTACGTTATACATCAATTATCTCTTACTATTAGCCGTTATATACACTAATTCTAATGGTAACATTATTACCAATGGTTATAATTCCCCAAAAATTATATTGACTAATTTTGAAATACCAATGATAAATTTTCCCTTTATACCATATATATACTCTACCATTCTCATACCTCAACTTTCACTACTTCACTTATAATGGGTCTACACTTCATTTGATAATGACTATCCAATTCCTAACTCTTCTGTCTCTTTTTACCATTTTTATAGTAGGACTAATCTTCATTAATGAATTAAACCTTATGGAGTTTACATTAGCATGAGAATTGTTCCTTTTTTTATCTCCCTATATTATTTCCAGCTGTTATAGTCAATATTAATTCATGAAATTTAATTAAATGTAAAATTATTTCTATGTGATTCTATTATAAGACATAATAAAATAGTCATTGTGAAACATGAGTTATTTTATTAATAAAAAATGAAAATTTTAGTTAATTATATTCTCCCCCCTTATGAAATTTCACCCTCAAAATTTTTATCCTTAAAATAAATGGGGGCTATTTCTCTTTCATCTCTTATTCAGGCTCGCAAGTTACTTCTTGGAACATTTGATTTATCCATATGCATTGCACGAGTTATGTGGTCTTCTTCCTCAAGACTTGTTCCCTATCATCAAGAATATGAATCAGTACTTCTTCATATGATAATTCAAGTTTTAATTCCACACCATTTTTGTATAGTAAATTTTTTTTGGTCAGATATATAATTTCTTAATAAGGAAACATGGAATACATCATGGAATACATCATGGATATTGGAAATATTCAAATGTAGTGCTAACCGATAAGCAATTACTCTAACCAAATCTAGAATCTAAAATGGTCCAATAATCCTTAGTCTTATTTTCCCCTTATTTACAAATACCATGACCTCTTTCCATGGTGTTACTTTGAGGGATACATAACCTCCAACATGAAAATGTATGTTATTCATTTGACTGTAAAAAAATTATTTTTTAACTATGATTATCCTTGATATGTTTCTAGAACACATGGATTTTCTATGACACATCTTTCACAATGTATGGTCCCAATAGTTTCTTTCACTAAATTCATCCCAGTGTGTTGGAGTTTTTCACCACTTCCCATAGAGTGCTTCATAAGGGTCCATTTGAAAAAATTATTGAAATCTATTGATATAGGAGTATTGGACAAGTGGAATATGTTTGTATTATCTCCCTTTAAAATCAAGTGATCTATCCCATAACATGTCTCTCAATGTCTTTGTATTCCTCTTAGGCTGCCATAAGTTTGAAAATGATAAACCGTGTGAAGGTTTAGTTTAGTATTCATAGGCTTTTTAAGGCTTCTCTAAAACATAGAAATAAATATTGGATCACTGTATGAAAAAATAGACATTGGTTCCCAATTTAGTCTCAAAACTTCTTGAATGTACATATGATAAAGGATCTCAAGAGAGAAATCCTCTCATATAAAGAAAAAAGGGCATAATTTTTTAATTTATCAATGAACCCATATGATTTTTTTTACCTTTAATGTCATAGTAAGTCCAATACAAAAGTGTATATTGATGTTGTCCCACTTATATATAGGTATGGTTAGTGGTTCCAACACTCCTTTGGGTAATTTTTTCTCTAACTTCACATTCAGACCACCAAAAATCTTACAGTTTAATCAATGGTATCCCTTTTCAAGTTATCCCACCTAAAACTTTCTCGTAGATTTCTATAATTGTTTTCATTTAGAGGATGTATAGAGAAAATATACTTGAGTACTTTATCAGTAATCTATTTCTTTAAATTTATAATAGTTGAGATACACAACCTTGTATCAAACCTCACTAATCCCTCTTGTTTAACATTACACTCACGAAACATCACATTTTTCATAGTTTCCATATTATTTTGTAACTTAGGATAATATATTTTTGATTTCTTGTTATTCTTATATAATAATGGTTTGGAAATAATTTGGGACATGATTAATGATATCCCTTCCCTTATAACTTTAATTTCCAACTTTACCAAGAACTTAATCAATGGATCTCATTCAATCCTCATCATTCAAAGAACTCTGGAGTCTTTCTTACTCAATACATAATTGACTTTATTTAATTTTCTAGGTTGATAATGGATTAAACAATCATTATACTTAATAATCTCCATCTATATCCTTTTTATCATGTTTAGTTAATATGTTTGAATATATACTTTAGACTTTGGTTGTCTTTGTATATATCACACTTCTCCTAATAATGATAATGTATCCATTTCCTTAGAGCAAAGATAACTATAGATAACTCTAAATCATGGGTATGATAATTCTATTAATACAGCTTTAACTATTGAGATGCATAGACAATCACTATATCATTCTGTATGTTTACACATCCAAGACTTTTTTGGATTTATCAAAAAAATTTAAAATCCTTCCCCATTAGAGTGTAATGTTATCACAAGTTCACTAACCAACCTTTTCATCAGTTTTTTGAAACATTAATTACACACCTTTATCCATATAAACATAACTTATATTCTAGTTAACTTGGTTAGTGGATTTTAAATCCATGAAATTTTTTTCACAAATCATCTATATTATCTTAATAACTAAGGAAAATAAAAATATTAATTACTATTGTAGGTTGAGAACACTCCTCTACAACATTTTCCTTTGCTGGAACAACCGAAATTCCTTCACTAGTCGCAATGTGTTCTAAGAATAGAAATTTGTGTAACCATAAATCACATTTATTATATTTACTAAAAATATTATCCTTCATCAAAGTTAGTAATATTTCCCTCAACTGATCTTCATTCTCTACAAGAATTTTGGAATATATCAGAATATCATAATAAATACCACTAAAAATTTATCAAGGAAGTCTATAAATACTCTATTCATAAAATAAATAAATATGGAATGGTCACTAGCTAATCCAAGGCGAATAGTTTCGATATATTATTTATAAGGAACTCTTTGAGATATATTCTTTCTCTAACCTCAAATGATGATACCCTGATCAATGGTTAATCTTGGATAATAATTGAGCCCCAAAAAGCTGGTCAAACAAATCATAATTCCTCATAAGATTATATTTGTTCTTAAATGTGATCCCATTAAGTTCTATATTGTCATTTCATAAATGAATTTATCCATCATTCTTTTTCACAAATAGAATAGGTACTCCCCAAGGAGACACACTTGGTCAAACAAAAATATTTTCCTAAAGATATTTAAGTCACTTATTTAATTATTCTATCTCATAATATGTCATTATATATGGGGACATTAATATTAGATTGGATCCATGAATGAGTTTAGTGGAGAACTCTATCACTCTTTCTTGGGGAGGTCCAAGTAATTATTTAAGAAACTCCTCAATGAATTCCTAAACATCAAGTATATATCCAATCTTTATAAATTCAATTTATTTCCCTTATTCAAAAATAATTTACATAAAGAATGTAATGGGGGTGGTTCTTTACCATATTTGGGTTGTGATATCTCTAATTTGAAGATAATTCTTGGTTTTCCGTTCAAGAAAACTAAATTTTCCTTGCTTCTATAGTTTATCTTCAAATTGTAATTTGATAACCAATCCATCCCAAGTATCATGTCGAATTCTAACATTAGAATAAAAAATTGGTTTGTGGAGAGATTTAAATAACCAAAGTTAATATAGGAATATCTATATATCATTGATAATTTAATAGCTTCTCTAGGATTTTTAACTAATAACTCTATCACTATTTGTTTAGGGTTTAATTTGATGTTCTTTGAGAACTTGAATGAAATAAAAGAATTCATAGAACCAGAATCAAAAAAATGTATTACTATATATGAGGGTATAATTAATGTACCTACCACTACATCATTTGGAGCCTCAACTTTAGTATTCATGATTGAAAAATAATCAACTTTCTACCTTAGCCTCAGTTGTGGTTGATGGTGGTTTCCCTCTATTATCATTTGATTTGGAAATTTATTAACAAAATGTCTCTTAACACTACACTAGAAGCATTGTACTGAAAGTTATACATGCACCATACTTCCTTTTTAATTTGAATTTGTATGTGGAGGTTTTATATGTCCCTGATAGTTTTGAACTATATGTCATTATCTACCACACTTGTAACAGTTTCCACCTCATTGTAGGAAATCCCATGAATTTTTATTCTCACACTTATTACACATGAGTAGATATTTATTTCCTTCTCATTCATGTTCTAAATTATTTTCAAAATTTGGATCCATCCTCCTCTTTTTATCATTTATTCCATGCACTATACATCTCCAAATAGTATTTACACTTTTAGGGAACACCAGACTATCTTCTCATAACTCCCAAAGTCTTAAATTGTAATAGATTTCCATATATAAAGTTTTATTTCACCAAATAATCAATCAATTTTCCTATTAGTATGAATGAATAATATTGAAATGTATCACACAAGTCTTGTAAATTTCCACTCATAACCCCCCACTAATTCATTTTCACTTTGTTTCAATTAATGAAATTTAGTTTCAATTATTATTCAAAGGGTATGGGGAAAATACTTATTGAAAACGATATTTTTTTAGGACTTCCCACTCTATAGATTCCACAACCCCAAATCCATTAACCCAGATATGGTGTTTACTTTATTTAATTAGTATAAGATACAAGAGATTACATAACTAAGGATCAATAATTTTATTACTCTTGAAGAACCAAATACACACCTGATTCCCATACAAGAGTGTAAATATAAAAAGAAACATAAAATAATAAATAATCTCACATCGTTAATATTATTCATAACATCTGTCTTCATATCTTGAGGAATGGAATAAAATAAAGGAGATATCATATGATTTGTAAGGATCAAGTGAAATATAATCAATTAAGAATAAATATATCATAATCAATATGGAAATGTAAATAACTGAAAACACAAGTCATTTAATCAATAAATTGAGCACGAAATGAATCCATGTAAAATATCAATAAAGTAATATAATGGATAATAATAACATAATTATCAATGAAGAAAATAATTAATGATCAATTTAATTATCTTAGACAACATGATATATATTCCTTCAATGCCCTGTTCTAAGAAAATTTAACTGATATGAAAGTATATACCAAAATCCCATTTAATAAGTTAGAACAACTGGTTTGTCTCATTAAACATGTATATGCATTGAGGGGATATAAATAACCATGCCCATTTAATCAATGTTTGTCTAATGAAATCCTTATATATTGAATGATAAATTTAATTCATGGCCAATATTACTTATTAGAAAATATCTTTATTGATTAAATAATACAAAATATGAGTATTTCCTTAGTTAATCAAATAAATTTCATAGTAAAACACAATATGTAATAATGGTATAAGTTTTAGGAAATAAGTATATAAATGATACATAGAATATGGATATTTAATATAAATATATTTTCCAATGAATTATGATCACAATAAAGTGAATTTTTAATATGGATTTTAATGACCACATAAATAATAAGAGATAAAAGATGACACTCAATTCATCGAAAATATAGGTTTCATAATAAATTCATTTCTTTTAGATAATATGATAAAATCAAAGAGAAATATTAAAATAAGTTTAAATTAAATAGTTTAATTTTTAATTTTATATAAAATATATAGAATAATCAAAATATCATAAAATGGGTATGGCAGTGATAAATTTTGTTAACACTGTATAAGTTAAAAATAAACATTCCTTTTAACATTTTTGTAATGAAATTCAAAAATGAATCTTTATAAAGAAAAATTAAAGGTCCATTTAAAAAACTTTAAAATTATAAGGATAATGTAAAATTTAAATAATAAATCATTTGAGTAAATAAAATTCACTTTTTTCAAACAATTTTAAAAATTATGTACACAGGATTAAAATATATCTGATCAAAAAAAGAAATAAGACTAGATTTTCTTTTAAACATTTATTTTATTGATTAAATTCCCAAAGAGAGGAAATTTTGAAAGAAAAAACATAAAATACTTAAATTTAAATAGGATAATAAAATATTTTATGTGTATAAAGGATAGATTAAAATATCATTCAATGAAAATAAGACTAATCCCCCAAAAAATGAGATTCTAAAATAAATTATTTCATATTTGGTAACATTTAAATTATATGCCATTGAAAGATTAAAATTTAATTAAAACATTAATCATCATGAATAGCTAGATATTAATTTCAAATATCTCCGAGGGTAAGTATATACACCACATTATAGTAAATAAGTGCATAATATCGAATATGTCTTAATGGAGGGGAAATTGACACAAAATCCCTTACCCCAAGTTTGACTTACCTCGTAAGTGATTTTAACCTTCTGTATAATAAATTTTGAGTTATTATAATTAGATGATATAACCATATGTAATATCTATAATATCATATATTATCCATTTATAACATCTTGTAACTCATTTCTGAACAATCTTTTATTATTATCATTATTTCGGCTGCTAACTGTTTCATTTTTCATGTATGTTTTGATTAGGCAATTATGATCCATGTATATTGATCCTGGATACATCACGAATGGAATTTTAATCATTTTTTAAACTACATAATTATTAATTATATATATATATATACATATATATATTTAAAATCATATGTAAAAAAAACATGAAAAATAAATCACATAACTTCATAGAGATGGTAGGTCGTACGTACTCACAAGTGACATTATCATTATTTATTGGGTGGAAGGGTAAGGAATTAGGTTATATATTATACATAATGAATTATAAATATATAATAATTATAATATATATTCATTATTTCCATCATTTTGACAATCCATGTGAGGCAATAATGGAAAAAATATTACATCTATTCATGATGTAATAGTTCGGCATACACAGAAGTTTAAATTTTGTTTCCCATTCGATGGATAATGTAAAGACCCTGAAACCAGTATCCTAGGGCTTTTTGTTAATTTATTAAATTTTAATTTAGATACAACTGATCACATCCCAAATTACCAAATTGTTTAGTAGTCTTGGTAAATTAGATACATATATAATTCCCACACCACATTTGAAAATATAAATTACCACATCATGAAATTAAATATTCTACATCCTTGGACTCATTAAAAGATTCATTATTAATATGTCGAGTAAAGGTAAAAAATAATAGGGGTGATCAAATTATCAGTAAGGGTTATATACAAAGTAATTTATAATGGATCGATAATTCATAAACAATATGCCAAGGTAAATAACTAAAAAACATGATATTTAATCAAGTAAATGGGACCCAAATGCATATATGGCTAATATTAATGAAATAATATCTTGTATAATAATAATTTAATTCTAAATGAAGTAAAATCTTAGTATTGGATTTCATGATCTCAGACATCAAGATATCTATACTTTGAAGGCCTTGTGCCAAGATAGTTTAATAGATGGGTATGTATACACTAGAAACCCATTTAATGATGGATTATTGATTTGTCTCAAGATACATGTCAATTAATAAGGGGGATATATATGACTAGGAAACACCTTTAAATACTTTTATAATGAATTCCTTTTATATTAAATGATCAATTTATTTCATAAACAATATTCCATATCAATAAATATATGTATTGAGTAAATAATACAAATTTATTTTGATTTTCCCCACCAATGAAATGAACTTCATAGTAAAACACCATTTATAAAAAAATGGTATAATTTTTAGGAAATAATAATATCCATGATACAAATAAAATAGATATTTAAAAGGAATTTAATGTCAAATTATCACAAGAAAGTGAATATTTTAAGAGAAAGTTAATAACTACAAAATTAATCAAGAAAGTGAATATCGATAATAAATTGGGTCAAAATGATCATAAAACATTTATATAAAGAATAATGATGAAATCATTATAATATATTCCTAGTGCGGTGGAATTAAAATAAAGTGTTTTTATCTTTGATGAATATAAATAGCATAAAAATGTCCTTAAAACATTTTTGAGGAAAATATCATTTTCACTTTGAAAATAACTTTTATAAATTACAAATTTCTTGAATATTAGGGAAAAAATTAATTTTCAAAATAACCTTATAAACATGTAAAGTAATATTCAAATTAATTAGTGGTCATAACATTAGAAAACTTTTATTCATACCGAGTACGTTAAAATGGAGGTTCCTTTCACATTTTTTTATAAAAAGTCCAAAATTACATTCTTAGGAAACCTATAAAAATATTCCTTTAGAACCATTTTTTTAAAACTAAAACCTTGGTAAAAATTACATTAAACAATCATAGAGTAGGGTCAAATTTTTTTTGAAAATATTTCTAGAAAACATGGATATTGAAGAAAAACATTTTCATCCAAAAAGAAATAATTTTGGCTTCTCTTAAAAACATTTACTCAATAATATTAAGCATCAAAGAGAGAAAAATGAAACTATAACTTGAAAAATCCTGAATAAAACTATTAGAATAAAATTAAATTGTTTCATTAGAAAATGATCAAATAAATTTGTTCAATGTAAAGTCAAGCATAAATAATCTTGATTAAAATGAGATTGAAGAATAAACCCTTACCACTTTGGTAACTTTTGAATCCTAACCCCTATAAATGAAATAAATTTAAAAGAAAAATTAAATATCAATAATATAAATATATTCATGATATAACATATCAAAGGTGTAGTAGATACAACTCATAAAAATAAAAATATGGATAATACTAAATATATCTCAATGGAGTGAAAAATAAGATGAAATATCTTAAAAAGATCATTAAATTTAAGCAAGAATTAACCAATGAATTGATTATTTATATATATATATCAAATGTAAATCCAAAAAAAATAAAATAAAACATTAAATAATAAAAAATAATTACACATATAATCTTATAATATCAATGAAAATAAATAAGTAATATATCACAATGAAAGAGATTGAGTTATGAAACCCCATACCACTTGGTAACTTTGATGTCAACTCCCCTAGGATGAAATAATTTGAATTGATACTCAAAATACCTTTGATAGTAAATAATTCATGATATAACATATAAAAGGGGAATTATATGCACCATATAAAATAATTTAGGCTCATAACATTAAAATATTACTAAATGAAAGGAAATTGTGACAAAACCCCTTACCTCTAGCACGAGTCATCACATATGTTAATTAATTGAAATAATAGTAAAGTTATGTTAATTATTTACTTACTTAATAACAATTTTTATGTTTATTATTAATTTTATTTTATTTAATACGATTTTATATTTAATTATTTAATTAATTAAGTTCATGTTAGTTGTCTTGATGACATTCAGCACATATGTCCAAAATAAATTCATTATTTTGATTATGTTAAAAGAGGTAATTGTTTCATCATCTCCATAATAATAATTATGTAATGATTTTCATTTTTATAAATAAATATAATTTAAAAAAAACCATGATGTATGTATATAAAAAATGAACTATGTTTCAATCATGAAGACAGTAAGTCATCCGTATGCATGAACAACATTTTTATTTTCCAATGATCATTATGAAATAATTTTTTTTATCTTTAAATAATGTTAATTGTAAATAATATCATATTATTTCTTTAAATACACTTATATATATCATCCATGTGATGTGGTGATGACAAACATATCACATCGTTTTGTGGAGGCGGTAGTTCATACATACACATAAAAGACATTATCATTTTTTAGTAAATGGAAAGGTAATAAAGTGAATGCAAGGACCTGACATTAAAAATTACACATTATAGTGTTTTTGAACTATAAATCACATTGTAGGATATTTTTAGTTTATAGTTTTATAGAATTAGAAAAAACTCATACAAACTAAACCCATACATTATAACTGGACACTTTTACTCAGTATCCATTTCTTCCACCAAAAAAATTCTAAAATAAAATATAGTATCATTCCACGATATAACATCACGATTTTCATATTTTCCTAATCCTTTCCCATACTCGTCCATTAAAATTTTTATTTTTTTAAAACTTATGATGAGCACAAAATTCTCAGTAAGGGACATAGAAAGAAATAAAACCACTATTCTATTGAAAAAATGAAAACCTATTTAATGTACTTTGAGAGAATGAAACAAAAAAAATTCACATGAAAAAACAAACATATTTTTTTCTCAAATAAAATTATTAAAACCATTAACAAGTAATTAAAAATCCTTTTGGTGACTTAGAGCATCATATACATAAAAACCTTTGAAAACCCTTTCTATTTGAATAACCATATGAGCGATTTCCAATATTATTATTCCCCAATTCATTAGAGATTTATAATGGGGGTAACCTTTATATAAGCTATATTGGGCTCATCTGTGAGGTAAAATGGGGTTCAAACCATCATATATGCTTTATTTACCTCACGCACTTCTCATGAGCTATAATGGGGCTCAACCTTTCATATAAGATGTATTGGGAACACCTGTGAGCTATAATGGGGATGAAACCTTCAAATAAGATGTATTTAGATCACCCATTTCATATTATTCTCATGTAACATTTCATGAATTAAAAAATTTCCTCCTAAAACCCTTTTTAAATCTATTTTAATCCTATATGAAAAAATCAGATAAAAATACCCTTTTCTTTTAAGAACCCATTTTTAATACCAAAACACCATTTTCATTAAAAAAAAATTCAATAAAAAATACCCATATATATATATATATTAATTTAAGGAAAGTTGAACAATTTCAAATTAATCCAAAATTAAAATAATGGACATGGTTGTGGAAAAGTCATTATCAATGAGTATGTTAAGACTAGAACATTCCTTTTTTGTTTGTCATAATGTTACATATAAAATATGTAAAAACATTATTTTTCGAAAAAAATTGAATGAAATTTAAATAGAAATAAAATATAATTTATAATACTTTTAAATAAATAAAAATATAAAATAATATCAATAATATTGACATGGAGTATTTTTTTTGAAATTAAATCTTAAAACATTTAAAAACATTATTTAAATCAAAATATTCCATACCACTTTAAAAACATTTGAATCACAAAAATAATTAAATAATAACATTAAAAAACTTTAAAAATAATTATAAAAGATAAAATTAATGATATAATATGTCATAAGGTCTTTATAAACACAATATAAATAATAAAGGTGCATAACATCAATGCATGCCTCAATGAAAAGAGATTGAGACAAAGACCTTTACCTTGTGTCTGAATCATCGTATTCAATATTTATATTCCAAAATAATAAACTAAGGTTAATTATTTTCATTCAATAGGAAATTTTTACAGTTTATTATTTATTTTATATCATTTATTATCATTTTCTAACAATTACTTATTTATTTAAGTTCACATCGGACGTTTTGACGATATTTGATACTAGATTCTCAAAATGACTTTGGTATGATGTATTTAGTCAAAGTGGTAATTATTATATCATTTCTAGAATTATATTAATGAGATAATAATAACCTTTTTACATCAATTATACTTTTAAATTCATCCATTAAATATTTATATGAAAAATTAACTATGTTAAATTCATGGAGACGGTAAGCCATTCGTATGTATGAGTGACATTTCCATTTTTCAATGATCATTATGGAAATATGGTAAGTATTATTTTATATATTCAGAATTATAATAATATATTTAATATCATATTGATAATTTAAATATACTTATATATATCATCTATGTTATGTGGTGATGAAAAACGAATAACATCACTTCATGGAGGTGTCACACGTACGCACAAAGGACGTTATCATTTTTATGTGCATAGAAATGTAAGAACATAAACGATATATTATTATTTAATAATGATAAATATTTCATAAAAAAATATAAACATTAATTACATAATTATAACCAGTCTTGAAAGACGGTGATGGAAAACAAATTATATTGGTTCACGAGGTGGTAGTCCACCGTACAGATGAATGATAAATTCTATTCAAATTTGATGGAATTTGAGAAGGATTTTGGTTATTATATTAACATAATAACATCTAAGTATATTGAGTATAATAAATATATTATATCAACATGTTTGAAAAATATTTGAAGGACTTGGAAGAATAAACAAAACAGAAACACTTAATTAAAAATGATACCTTTTCCATATACAACATCCTTTTCTTAACACCTTAAGACCACTAAAGTTGGTGTTATGCCTATAATAAAATATCTAGAATGTGGGGAGGTATTTTAGGAAGGTTTTTGGAATGATTTTTTCTTAGAAAATACAATTTTAAGTGTTTATAAAATAGAATAAGATGTTCCCTTTTATAAAAGATGGGATGGGAACTCTTGGAATTCCTCAAAATATTAAATTAATATAAATTTATTTTCAATGAAAAATGGATCAAAAATTATTTATTTATAATATATTATGATTTTTTATCTAAATAAATTCATCCAATTAAAACTAGAAAAGTTTTTACTATTTTTTGATCGTTATCCCTTTTTAACTCTTATTTAACCTTTTTAATTCTTACCATGAAAAAATGTGTTTTTACTTTTTGAAGGTTAATATAGTTACTTTCCAAAAGAACCATAAATATATAATTGATGAAAATTTAAAGCTTATAAAAATATTATGGTCTAATTTTATATTTTTATGAATTTTTTATCATTTAATTAAATAGTATTTATTTTAAAATATCGTTAATGTCAATTACTATTCATTACACGACTTTTTAAAAATATCACAAAAACATGATATATTAAAACCAAATATTCTAAAAAATAACTAACATATAAATGTTGTCTAGAAAATTCTTGGATGAAATTAATTTTATAAAATTATATTTCATTTAACAATTTTAATATCATATATTTGATATTTCCATTAATTAAATAATTACTGCATCGTCATTATGCAAGACTTTAAGGTAATTATTTTGTCACTTAATAATTATAAAAAATTACCATGAGGTATATAAATATTATATATTTATAATTAATATTTATAGTTTAATATATCTTATATAGAACCCTATATTAAATGTGTTATAGTTATTAAAACATAAGTATGGAATCTTTTACCTTTCTTTAAAATAAAATACTATAATAGGATTAAAGACCTCTAAGTGGCTCCACGAGGTCATAAAATCATCCCAAAAATCAGGAAAAAAATATAATCTGGATAATTGTTAGTGTGATTTTTTAATATTTATAATATTATTTTCATCCTTCATTACCTGATTTACCCTTAGCCATGGTAATTAAAAATTTACTAATGTTACTATTCCTATTGCCCAAAAATAAAAGGGTGGTATTTAATAAAATTTTACCTTATGATTAAAAATATAGAGTCAATTTTTCAAATTTAATAACTTATAATTGGATAAAATTAATTTAAAATTAATCTTGTTTTCAGGATGAGAAAATTTGTTTTTAAAGTGAAAATGTTCAAAATATTGAAATGTTTTTTTTATCCAAACTCAATGTGAAATAGATTAAAATGAAAGAATTTTTATTAAATGATTTTAAATTGATATAATTATACATTAAAACCAATAAAAAATAAAATTTAACACTATAAATTATTTAGCAAAAAAGCTATTTTCATTTAAAATTTGGTATTTTTAATTATTTATTTCAAAAAAAGTATTTTTAATTATTCATCAAAACATGAAACTTTTCAGAAATATAAAAAAATTAAACTAAAGTAAAATTTGATATTAATATTTCAAAAAAGATGTTTATTTTTTTCAAATATAATTTATAAAACATCATGAAATATATTTAAAATATTTGTGCCTTCAAAAGGAAATAAAACCGTCTTTTTAGAAAAATACATCTTTTATGTATAAAATTGGATTTATTATTATTTCATGTCTAAAAAACACATAATATGAATGTTAAAAGTAATTATATTTAAATTTAATTAATATAATCGAACATGGGTTATTTTTTATTTATTAGTATAAAACACACTTGTGCACATTTAAATTTTCTTTTAGGATAACATTTCCTTTTATTTTAAAAGGGTTTTTATTTTCATTTATAATTAATTGATTAAAGAATTAATTATATATACATTTTTATAAAATATTTTAATAACTAATTTAATCCTGTTCATACCCTCCATTCTAGCATAAAGGTTATAATGGTAACATTTAAATAACAATATTTAATTGTTCATTTAAGCTTGATGTGGCGTATTTTGTATGTTATATAACATAATATTTCCTAGTTAAAAACTTAGTATGTTACAGTAAATGATATAGTATATTTTTAGAATGATAATTATTTAATGAATTTAATATATATACATTAAATCCATCATTAAAACTTGTTGTGAGTGGTGGTGATGGAAAATAAATTACATCGGTTTGTAAGGTTGTAGTATACTGTACACATGAATGACGTTTTTTGTTTCCCATTTAATGGAAGAGGAGATGGATATAGATATGAAATTAACAGAACAAAATCTTATTATATGGTATATACTAATGTTATTATATTATTATGGTTCAATAAAATATTTACGTTGTGGAAGAATAAATAAAATAAAAATGCTTGGTTAAAAACGATATATCTTCTTTAGAAACCCTCTTTAGGTTTACACCAAAATTCATCCTAAGAGGGATTTAAAATAAAACCAAGTCCTCTAGGACATGTTATGAGATGTAATTAAGTTATTTGGGTAGTTATTTTAATAAAATAAATGGTTCTTTATTTGTGAAGAAAATAGGATAGAAGGTGTCCGTTTATAAGTGAGGGAAGAGAAACTTTGGTATTTTCTAAGTATTAAATTATAATAAGGTCATATTCAATTAAATATTTCAAAATGGATAGGTATTATAATTTGGATAGGATAAGGATTAACTATTTCCCTAAAATGGTATTTATAAATGTTTAATTGGAAAACTAATCCTTATCTCTTGGTTTAACCCCTGAGAAACCTGTTTTAACCCTAACTATGGTAATAAATTTTTCAAATTCAAAATGTTATAATTTTATTTAGAGGAATTTTTTTTATAAATGTAAATGGGAAGAAAATTTAGACTATTTATCATCCTAATATTCTTATTTCATTATTTTTAGTACTTTTAAAAAATTTAATAAAATATTATTTAACATAAAATATAATTAATGTCATTTTTGACACTATTCTTTTAATTTAGATTCAAATATATGAATATAAAATTTTAATTTTGAATAAAATTCATTTAACCATAAAAAATAAATAATTATTAACTAGAAAATTATCTCTGAACCACCAGTAATCCCAACTACATTGCATTTAATGTTTTTTAAATTATTTACCTTTAGTTTTCCTCTCTTTTCGTATGCACAATGTCGGTGTAGTACATTCATTTAAGTTAAATATATAATCACTAAAAATAGTAATAAATTTTCATAATAAAAATAATTTTGTTATACTAATTTTTTTAATATTCATTCACCACTTATTTTTATCCCTTTATAAACATATAAAATATATTGAAATAAAACAGTGGCATTTTGTCTTTTTATTTACTTAAATTATTTTATAGGTCACTTTAGTTGACAAGTGTGCCATAAATAATTTAATATAGATCCTAAGGTGATAAAGGTTGATATAAATTCATCCAATAAGAATTAAAGGAAAAAATAGTGTCCTTATAAAAGAGTTTGAACCTAGGTTAACCAGATTTAGTCTTTAGTGTGGCGATACCTTTTTTTAGTTTTTACTATTCATAATGACAAAAAATAAAGTTGGAATTATTATATAATATATATTATGATTAAAAATATCAAATAAATTTTATCAAATTTAATCCCCGTAAGTGGTAGAAATTTATTTTATAATAA
This sequence comes from Viscum album, assembly GCA_963277665.1. Lineage (NCBI taxonomy): Eukaryota > Viridiplantae > Streptophyta > Magnoliopsida > Santalales > Viscaceae > Viscum > Viscum album. Next base: position 2,016,737,781 of record OY728126.1, read on the forward strand.
TCTCACAAAGCTGGACAAAAAGTCATTTTCAAGTAAATGCATTTCTCATACACAAGATGATATTATATTAACACTATGACTAGAAATCATAATTATGGGAATTTAAATCCATATAAATAGATACATAATATATAAATTCAATTTAAATAATTCCTCATTAGGGGTTATTTTATATAATTAAAATGGAGTAACATTATGCACTTAAAATTAGTTTTAGGAAAAATATTTTTTACGACTAAAAATATTCTTATACCATAATCGTGTATATAGATGATTAAAATATAAATAATTATATTAAATATAAGAAATAATACTTATTTTACTTTTAAATGAAATTAAAATCATAATGGTAATTTTAAATTATTTAATTTAATGAAAAAAACAATATTTGAAGAATCGGTATATTCACTATACATTAAAAAATCAACCATTTTTGAAAAATATAAACAATTCACCATAAAATAATCTTTATATTATGATTTTAAAAAATATATCCATATTATTAAACAAATCTAGAAGTTTTACAAATTAATTATAATATTTTCTCACAAAATGTAATAAAAATCATTTTTGGTGAAAAATATATTTATGAAGCATGTAAAGACTTTTCTAAAAAGTTGAGATGTTATTTAATATATATTTATTAATAAATTTTTATTTATTATTAAATTTATATATATTTTATAATTTGGTTAATTCTATTCATATCCGTTAATTCAATGACTCTGTTATAAAGACCATATTAAAATAATATATTTCATGGGTCATTTAAGATCAGTGTTGAATTTCACATATGATTACTAACATAATGTTCTTATTTTAAAATATTGAGGTGTTAAATTATCCCAACCTTTAATAAATTGCATCCACACAATTTGAACTTTCACTTAGAAATAGTGGGGTTTGACATTTGAAAATTCATTTGGGGAAAATCGTAGAGTAAAAGGATTAATAAAAATTCCACTTAAAAGAAGGAAAGGTAAATATGATGGTCATATAGAATAACACAAAACTATGTTTTAAAATAAAATATCATTAATGGGAAGTTAAAATATAGTAATGGAGGAGAAAACTAACACCCAAGGATATATAAAGAGGGATATAGAACACCAGAACATATAATTACTTGATATCATTTTATTTCATAATAATAATTTCATTATTTTGATGTAATTTGATAAATTTAAATTACATTTATTACTCTATTAAATAAATATACAATATTATTTTCTTATTCCTAAATCAGTAAAAATAACTTTTAATGTACCAACAAAAGTTTCAGTCCGGTTATACCGACCCAAATATTTATTAATGAAAAATATAGTTAGAATATTACATAGAGAAATGATATTTAGAATTTAAAGAGTGAGAAAATCCCCTCATATAATCCTCCACCAAATATATATAGAAATCAGGAGTCCTAAAGGTCCACAAAGAGGTCATTTCCAGTTCATCTCTCTTTTACAAAGCATCAGCCACTTGGTTATCCTCCACATAAACATGTGTGATCCTTATGTTGATATGCTTTACCGGATCGATATAAAATCCATTGAGGTAGAAGTGTACATGGAAAATACATGGTCCTTAACTTAAGATCATTAACTATAAGTTTAAAGTTTGATTCAATCCCTATTATTTTGCCAACTATGATAAATTGCGTTCTTGACAGCATGAATAATAGCCCATAGTTTGGATTCATAAGAAATTCTGATCCCAATGAAATGATGAAAACAACCTCTGACAAAGCCACGGTGCATACAGAAGACATAACCATAACCCAATAGTCCTAATGATCCCAATGCATCTCTGTCAACATTAAATTTTATGTTGGAAATAATAAGAGGAATATAGCATATATAAATGAACATGAGTGGATTCTTCAGCCTACTAAGAATTCCCAACAATTGAAGTGTCTGGAGTTTCGAGAAGGTGTTTTCCATAGAACCATTTTTTATGGAAGAAATAACTTGTATATCACAATGAATTGGTAATGCACCAAAATGAGTGTATGGAGCCTTGCTATAAAATAAGATCTCATTTATAACTATACATACATCATGAAAATCTTTTGATGTAGAAAAAATTAGTAGATTCTCAATATTTTCACTCCATATAGCTTTAGTGTTGTTGATCATTAAGTCCTCAAGTTTCTTGTGATAGCATAAATCAATGTTAAAGATATCACTAATGTAACTCTATGGTTTCTGAGTGAAATAGTAGGATATTACTAAGTTTTGGACATTTTCAGCATCATTAAAAAAGAAATCATAGGAATATATAATTCATTGGATGGCCTTTCTCATTTGATCATGTGCGGTCAGCCGGTTCCTCTATATTTTCTAGAGGAGGAATAGAGTAGAGGGTCGAACAAATGGAACTTTTAATTATAGAATCCAATAAGGTTATTAGGAATCACTAGTGAAATTCATATTATATAACTCTCTAGTTATTTAAGTGACCAATCCTATTGTGATTATATATAATAAAATCATTATCTGTGAAAGAATAGTTTTGAATTTTTATATGGGCCGGAGGAGCCACCATGATATAAAGGGTGTCTCTATGATTCAGAAAATCAGCCACTGACATGTTCAAAAAGTTATTGGGTATGTCACCCATGTGTAAGGGACTATCCATCCGAGGATTATGCCAGCAATTTATATTATATTATCTAATCACAATCCATCTTGAGTTTTGAATAATTTCATTGAATGAATGCCTAAGATAAGTCCACATAGATGGAAGAAATAGTGTTTATATCCCTTAAAAAAATTCATTTTAAACCATCATGACAAAAATTCAAAAGATGAGTCAGTCGTGGTTAAGATATTCCATGTGAAATTATTAATAAATCCATCATTTAATACCTTAAGTTCCTTGATTCTAAGGCCTCCCATGTCAATGGTCTTAATAAAATCTTTCCATTCAATTGTGATCAACTTTTTCTCATTGATAAATCATGTCAAAGTGAAGTTCCTTATCATGCATTAGAGTCCACTATACATATTTCTTGTCCATCTATAAAGTTAGAAGTAATACAAAATTTTTGATGTAATTGCTGAATTAATGAGGCACACTCTCCCAAATTGATATATATATTTCCATTTCTGTATGATCATAAGATTAACAATTTCTGAATAAATTCCATCAAGATACTACATCCTCACCTTGACACAAAAAGTGGGACCCTAATATAAGTAAAGGTATTTGACCCCTTTCTAACTCCAAGGGTCCTGTTGAACCTTTTTTGTATTACCACAGTGAGTCCACCCCCAAAAAATGAAAGATTTACTCTAATTTATGCGTTTTCTATCCACTACCTCATAATGTAATAAAGGTTTTTGATTGTATAGATAGTGGTTCTTGTGGATTTACAAAATATGAGTATGTCATTAGAATATAATAAGTGATATGGGATGAGGTTACCTCTCCTATATTTGATCTTTTTAAATAAACCAACTTGAGATAGTTCATTAAGGAATCTTCTCAAATATTCTACAACAATGAATAAAATAATCCCAGATAGTAGATCACCTTTTCTAACTCCTCCTGTACATTGAAAATACCCCCTGGGAGAGGCATTTATAAGAGTGGACAACCTTTTAGATCTAAGAATACTACTTATGAGTTTGATCAAAACATTTGAGAACCCAAACCACCTAAGCACACCAATGATAAAGCTCTACTTTAATGTGTCAAAGGCTTTGGAAATATAAATTTTTAAAGAAAAGTTACCTAACTTTTTATTTCTTTTCATCAGGTAGATTCTTTATGATGCAGTAAAGACGAAATTATGAATATTCCTACTAAGAAGAAATACAAACTTATTTGGGGAGATATGTTCCTTGATGATTTTCCCCAGTTGATTTATCATGATTTTACTAATGATCTTAAAGTTGATATTTCCAATAGCCACATACCTAAAGTATTTAATTTCAAGTACATTCTCCTTCTTAGGAATCAAATCAAAGAATTTAGAATTAAAACCATAGGGAATGTAGTCCTAAGTAAAAAAATCCCTAACTGAATTTACCACATCATCTTTCACAATATCCCAATAAATCATAAAGAACTTATTGGTGAATCCATCCAATCCAGCAACACTTTTCATATTTAGAGAGGAGGAATTTCTTAATTTTATCTATCGATGGGGCCATTATAAGTGAAAGGTTTTAATGTTCCTCAATATAGGGGTGGTGTAATATTAGTATTCATCTCATGAGTTATGTCCATATTATTATTAGAGTATAGAGTATTAAAGTGGTTCACCACTGTATTTGGGATCTCACTTTCAGAGGTGAAAAGGAATCCATTAATATTAAGTTATTTTAAACATGAGTAAACCCATTTTTCCATTTCCATTATATGAAAAAATATGGAGTTATTATCACCATCCTTTAATAATTTAACATTCATAAGATTGTGATCCAGCCTTTCCTTCATGGTTTAGAGAGAATCCAACCATGAGATGGCTTGTATTTTCTCCCTTAAAGGGATGTTAAGGAATTGATTCGTAATTTGACATCCTTCCAGGTCTGATTAAGCTAATTTAATCTCAAGATAAATTTTAGAAAAATAATTCCTACTAAAATAACTTAAGAGTCATTTAACATTCCTGAGTTTTGAAGTAAGAATATGAAGAGGGATTCCATTTTGAATAGGTCTCAAAGCCTCAATAATTGCTTCTCTGCATCCTGAGGTTAAAATCCACCCATTATTGAAATGAAAGGGGAGGGGGGAAAACCTAAAAAAATTTAAAATCTATGTCCATCACAATGGGGTTATGATTTTATTTATGCTTTAGTAAAGTGTGCCAGGAAATACTCAAATCACCACTCGCATATTGAATCTGAACAAAACATTTTTCAAGTTTACATAACTATCTTCCATGCATAGTATAGTAGCTCCAAGTAAACTCATATCCTAAAATTGATATTTTAGCAAAATGAAATTGAACAATAAAGGGGGAGAATTACAAATAGGCAACTTGGTTGAAGTTTAATCTTGTTTTTTATTCAGGTTTCAAGAGAATATTGAAATAACCCATAACTAACCATTTATTAAAACCACTTACAGAAAAAGCTTAAAGCCCATTCCAAATATCCCTTCTTCTGATATAAGATGAAAAAGAATATAGAATGGAAGCCTAAAAATTTTAACCTTGATTAGTTCAAGAGACATAAATCCATTATGCTTTTTTAATAAAGGTGGCAACCTATATACACTCATTCACAAATACGAAAAGAATATCAATGGTAAGATCATGAGAGTTCAGATAAATAAACTAATAGCCAAGGGACGACCACTTAAAATCCTTACATTTATCAAAATCCATTTTAGGTCTAGAAATCTCGATTAGAATAGGATTATAGCACAATATGTAATGTCTGAGGGTCTTGATCATTGCGATGTTCCCAAGCCCTTTATAGTTCAAATATAATAGCTTCATTAATGAAGGTTTTGGATCCTTGTTAGGGGCCCTTCCTAATTAGATGTATCCCTTCAACATTTGAGCTTCTACCTTCTTACTTTTTTCCTTCTTCACAATAGAAGTTTATTGCACTGAAATTTCATTTTTTGAGTCCACCTACTTGAAAAATGAATCCACACTAGGTGGAATAGCCTTGGGGTTTGAAGGGGTTCTGTCATGCTCAGTAGGATGTGGATATTCAGATTAATCTGCCCAAAAATTGACACATAATTGTGTGAACTTATTCCTGGAAAGAATATGACTCAGATCACTTCTGTCTTGATAGAACCTTCTAGACACCTTACCAAGATTAATATGTGTGAATGTACTACCCAAGCTGTACCCACCTGGTGTAGACACTATTAATTTCTCATAGAAAGATTTTCTATCAGTCCCTACATAGCTATGAACCATCAGGGATGCAGCTTCAAAAGACTTGTTACTTTCAGCTTGATATGCAGTCTCATTACACATGTTTTAATAAGATTCCATAGCCACATTAGTGGGGGTTTTCCTGGAATACTTCTCATTAGTATGAGACAACTCTTGGTGAGAAATAATAACCTTCTGATCACCCATAGATACCTCACAATACTCATGTGATATTAATGCATTCCTAGAATCATGCTTTTCATGTGAAACACTCCTAAAGTAACCCAAAATAGTGACTATTTCAGTCTGTATCTTGGTAGTTTGTCCATTAGTGGGTACATTATCAAGTGTTCCAACAAAATAACTAGTCATCACAACTTTTTTATCTAATTTCCTCACATTAGAAGGTACTAGATCATAAAAAATAATATTATGGATATACCCATTGTTTGGAGTGTGTCCTTGATTGATTTCAAGATCTTCCCCAACCTAGGAATCAACACTTGAATTATTCTTAACCAACTCATTCACTTAAGTTGAAGGAGGAGTTGAAACTGGACCACCTTTAGTCCATAGAGCTGTAGAATGAATCCGCACCAAAACCTCACCACCATTAGAGGTACTTTCACCCATGTCACTAATAGTTTGTGAGGTAAAAGGCTTTTTATTTTATTTCTTCCTCCAGCAATAGGCGTCATCATTCCCTCTCACTTTGAAAAAGTTTCATTCCTTATCCCTTTTTCATTCATAAGATAGATGAACAAAAAACCTATGGTTTATATAGAATTTTTTCTTATTCTCATATTGAATTTCAAGCATCATACTATCATCCCTCATGGTAAGAACTACTTCCTCCCCTAATGTGATGGCTATATCAACTTCAACATAACTCTTGCATAATTCCCAAATTGAGGATTATTTATTTGCCTATCAATTCAAAAGGGATTTCTAACTGATGAGGTAATATCACATAAAATACTTAGATGCCAATATAACCAATTCAACCTACATATCAGAATCTAGATTCAAACATGAGAATTCCATATATTATTCAGAAAAAATCTCCTATCCCGCTCTTGAATTCGTAGGAATCCAGGCTTCAGGAGCAACAGAATGAAACTCCACACCTTGTGCTTATATTCATCAAATGAGAAGATAATGGAATAATAACCCCTCCCCATAGCCATCATTTTCCAGTCTTTAAAACCCCATAGTTCCATAGTTATCTTTTTAAGATCATTAAATTTCCATATTTTTTCACCTTAGGGTATAATATATCACATGATGATAAAAAACATACATAAATTCACCCATTACTCAAAATCATCCTTATTGGATGAATTGTGCACAATACTTCCTTTAATAATAATACTTCTAAGTGGAGGTGTATCAAAATTTGAGAAGGAAAAAATGGATGCAGATTTCACCACATATGAAAAGATTTTCCTTAGTTCGACCAGGCCATCAGGGTTATTGATCGCTGGTTTAGGTTTGGAGGCAAAATGAAAAATTTATTTGGGTCCAAGAAGGGCACATAAAGAATCAATGCCTTATTTGTTAGTTCTTTCATCTCTATCATCTTCAATGGGTCTAGTCACCTTCATTCCCTCCCCTTGCTATACCATCCTCCCTTTAACATATCATAATATCCATAAAAGAGAGAAAATTATTTATTATTTATTTTTAATTATTTTCCAAAATAAAAATGGTTAGCACATTTATCCAATATAATACATCAATATATAAAACTAAAATAGTAATACCCAAAGGTAAAATTAATATTTATCTATCAGATCATTTAAGTAAGACAAATTTCATATTAACTAGGACATCTTTTTGTCCATGGTAGGAGTTTCACCCTTGTCGACCGTCAATTGTGAGTTCAAGCCCCATGTAGTTGATTGATGTGATGGGTTGTCGCCTGAAATATGGGTTTTTCTTTTTATAAAACTATATTTATATAATTCCTATAATGTTCCCAAAAGGATGATGTACATCCAAAAAATAAAAAAAATCATTAAATAAATTTTTAACTATAAAGGTTCTCTATAAATCATATTCTTTTTCCAAAAAATCAAATTATTTTAATTAAATTTTATTAATTTAAAATAAAAATGTTCATATTAACCCTAAAGTTTATATGTAACATTAAACTAATTTCTAAAAAATATAATATAATTATTCCTCAAATAAACTTTTCATTAAAACATATACTAAACAAAAGGGTTGTATTTCAAAAAAATTATTAAAAAATATACTTAATAATGATAAAATCCCCACACATAAAACCTCAAAATTGGTATCTATGCCTTTAAATTCATGCTAATCTTTTTAATTATGAAACCAATGCACTTTACGTATATCCTATATCACTATGGAATATCATAGGTTTCTATAGGTTTTATTATCTCAGTCATCATAATAGTTTATAATTAAAATGTGTATTAACCCAGGCATATCCACTAAGAGTGTCATACCAGGTGCATAGTAGGGGAAAACTCGTCTTGCACCAGAATGGTGGAGAAGATATACTCGAAAATCTCTATTCCGGGTTATTACCCATAGAAGAATCATCAATTATAGTATCTAGATAGTTATGTATAATTAGGAAAACCACACAATCTACACTTTACCAAAATATTAGGATGTTATCATATACTTAGACTTATCCACAATGTTATTCATCGGGTTATGTTCCATAATCTATTTTTTTTATTAAATCTAGTTTCCAAGGTTTCAACTAAACTTCCTATAATACCAAATTTAAAGGTTCTAACCCTAGTAACCGAATTCTAGTGGTTACTTTTTTATATTATCATAATATAAAACTGGTCAAATCCAAAATAACTAAGTAGTTTATTACTCATAGTAAACTAGATACATATATGAATCTCATATTACATATGAAAAAAATAAATTACAGCATAGTGAACTTAAATATTCTTTATCCCTGAACACATTAAAAGATTACTTCTTCATATCACGTGTAAAGGAAATAAAATAAGGGGTGAGCTCAAACAATGAGAAAGGGTCATATATAGTGGATAATATCATTAATAAATAAGGAGTAGATAATATGGAAACACAAATAACTGAAAACACTTTATATTTAATCAATTACTTGAGAATAAAATTCATTAATGCATAATATCAATGAAATAATATCATGAATAATAATTACTGAATTCTCAATGAATTAAATTATTAATATTGGGAATCATGGTCTCAGACATCATGATATCTGTAGTGACCCCGAACTTGACATACATGGATATTACATTAATTTTGTGAAATACTTAATACATAACAAAAACCAACACTCAAGGATCGTAATAGTTTAGTGTCTTTGGAAACTCAGAATATAATCTTCTAATCTTAGTGAAAGATCTTCAACATCTCCCATAAAGATCTTCCCCTTTTGTTTTCTTACCTGAAACATTTTTTTATATCATGGGGAAAAGAAAACATATAAAGGGTGAGCTCAAATGATCAGTAAGGGTATTCATGGAGAGAATAAAACAAACCATATACATTTGACCTTAAAAACATGTACATAATGCTTAAACATAAAAATCTTGAGCAATGACATAAAACATGGCAGTACATAAGGCATAGATCATAATGGAACATCAATCATGATAAAATGGAATGGGAATAAAACATGTAACTGTGGAAAACCATTAATAACATGATATGATTTCCATAGTAGCCAAGGCATTGCTGCCAAGACCATATTAGTGGAAAAAGTCCCTTTCTGAATCGATTTCACTCCTTGTTCCAGTCCAATACCACAGAACCGGATTAACTTACCGTTCCAGCCATGTCTATCTCATGAGATATAAATATTTACCCAATGCATTGGAGGGATATATAGGTCCCACCCATCTCATAATGAAATCATTCTTACGTGTTCCACAACATAAATGTAAATCATTCATCATAACCTAAAGAATAATTTGAGTTTCATAAACATCATCCCATCATAACATAATCCATATAAAATAAATGGATATCATTTCATCATAAGAGAAGTGAAACCATGTAAATCATAGAGACATTATACTTGAAACATACACATATGAAATAATGTCATCTTTGATGGAAAATGGTTTTGATAAAACACTTGAAATAAATTCTTGAGGAAAATATCCTTTCTTATTGAAAATCATTTTATTTTGACAAAATGCCATGCAATTTTAATTGAAGAGGATTTTGTTGAAAATAGTCATGAAATATTGTAGAGTAAGCTTCATGAAAATAAGGTGTTATGAAACCATAAAAATCTGTTCATTCCATATAAGTTAAAAAAACATTCTCCTCGTACTTTTGTCGGAAAAGTAAATTAGTTCCTTGTATGGTAAATAAAAGAAATATTCCTTCCATAACATGTGGTAAAAGTAAAAATTGGGTAAAAATGACATTAAAAATACATGAATTTTTTTTATAAAACATGTACATGGATGATAACAATAACCCCAGTAAATACTTATGAATAACAATCTCAGATAAGAACGAGATTGGAATAGTTATCCCTTACCTTAGGTCCGATATGCTTCATACGTATCTGAACCTCCTGTATAATGATTTAAATAATTTCATTTACTTATTACAGAATCATATTCATTGTTATGATATCATATATGGTTCTCTTATGACTTTATATTACCCGTTCTTTTGTAAATTCCATTTTAAAGCAGCGTTTTGGGAAAAATCGTTTTATTTATCGTACGGGTTTGGAATTATTGTTCTTGATTTTATTATTACTTATATAATGATTTACTTACTTCCATAATGTAAATAATTATTTATATATAATATATATTCAGTATATATATATAATAGATAGGTAAATGAAATGAAATACACTGTTCGTGGAGACAGTAGGCCGTACGTACGCATGAACGCTGTTTTCCTTTCCTTGTTGACTTGAATGAAAGTAAGTAGATGTCATATATATATACATAAATCAAGTAGCTTTATCATGTCATATATTTAATTATTATTCATTATATATACTTTATAATCATTCTTGAATGGTTAACATTGAGAATGAATCTCATCACGTCGTGGAGACGGTAATCCGTACGTACGCACGAGCGATGATATCATTCCCATAATTATTGAATTGAATTAGATTGGATGATATAATATCTCAGAATCAGTATGATGTTATAATAACTATATATAGTTATTCTTTACACCATTATACCCATCCAAGTAAGGTGGTGGTGGAAAAACTTATTACACCACGGCGTGGAGACGGTATTCCATACGTAGGCACACAGGGTGATTTCGTTTTCCATAGGATGGATAGAAGGTGAAATGAGGTTTCTTAATATATATAATAACATATAAGTATATTAGTGATACTTATTTTATTACTTTATAATGAAACAACTAAAGAAGATGAAGTTTAAGAAGAAAGAAAACTTGAAAGAATCGGTAGAAGAGATTACCTCTTCTTCGACGCACCTCTTTTAACCTTCCTCTTAAGGCACTAGAGTTGATCTTTTGAGGATACCAAAACCTCTATAATGTTTCTAGGGAAGTTGAGAAGGGAAATTTTCAGGGTTTGGCCGATCTTGAAGGCTCAAATGTTTGTGAAGAGGAGAGGGAAGGAGGTTCCCTTATATAGGAGAGGAGAGGGAACTTTTGGAAACCTTAAAAATATTAATTAATAATAAAATGAAACCCCACATAAAAAACTCAAAAAATGACTCAATTAGAATATGAGATGAGATAGTGTTGTAATATCATCAACAAAAAAAATTAGACATGTTTGGAATTTATTTTAAACCTTATCAATTTGATTTATCCTTATATAATTTATTTAATCTTATTTTTGGTAATAAGATTCTAAATTTTAAATTGTTATAAATAATTACTTATGTGTTGTGAATTATCCATAATTGGGTATTTTATGACATTTTTGACCATATAAATTTCAATTTTTAATTTTTAAATATTTATTTGATTTTTAAACAATTTAATAATATGTTATTTTTATAAAATAATAATAGTGTTAATGTTTAAACTATTCATTTATTTGAATTTAAATAAAATCCACACAGAGGATATATTCGAACAAAAATGTTTAATAGATTCCTAAAATGTCATATTAATCTATAAAAGTTTTGGAGAACATTAATTAGTTCATATAATGTTTATTTTAATATTTATAAAACAATTTAATTGATATTTCTCTTAATAAAACAATTACTACAGGATTTTTGTATAATCATTTAATATACTTATTTGTTGCATAAAAATTAAAACTAAAATCATATTATAAAGATAAGTATAATAAATTTCATAATAATATTTTTACTCTAATTTATAATCTTAGAATCACAGCATGTAAATTGTTATATTTATTAAATTATGAAGGTGTCATCTTTGAAATCATTGAAAATAAAATAATATAAATGTCCTAATCGGTTTATAAGGCTCCAAATGGTCCAAAAATCGACCCTTGGATGATTAGGGTATAGATATTCTTTACCAATAATGTTTTGTCAAGTTTATGGTCCTTTTTATAGGTATTATTATTTTAATAAAAACTATATTATTGATTTTTCACTAAATAAATAATTTCTATATCATTAATTTATAAGCTTTTAAGGTAATAAAATATTTATTAAAAATAAAAAATAAATTTACATGATAAATAAAAATATTTTATATTTAAAATGATTATTTATAATTGAATTTATATTCTGTACAACTATATATGAAAAATAATATAATTATTAAAGTTTGAGTGAGACATTTCACTTTCCTTTAAATAAACTAAATAAAAGGTCTTAATAAAAATAAAAGTGGGTTCCATTAGATTCCATTTCGACCCAAGTATGATTTAGGATAAAATATAACCATCCAATTATAATAGGACAAGTGTTAAGGTAATTTTGTAATATTATATTTATCCTTAATTACCCGATTTACCTTTAACTATGGTAAATAAAAATTACTATAGTTACTATTCATAACAACTAAAAATAAAAAGTAGATTATTAACATAATTTGGAACTACTGATTCAAAATATGGAATCCATTTTTACAAATTCAAATCACAGAAGTTTCAGAAATTAATTTAAAATTAATCCCGTTGTTAAGAAAACGAGTTTTAAAAGTTAAAACATTGCAAAAGATTGAAATGATTTTACCAATGAATTCAATGTAAAATTAATTATAATGACATAAATTATATTAAATGGTAAAAATATATTCTATTTATACTTTAAAAACATTCAATAGTATAATTTAACCATATAAATTATTACGATGAAAAAAGTTGTTTTTAATTAAAATATAGCGTGTTTTTACTATTCATTAAAATATGAAAGTTATCAGAATAATATGAAAAATTTATTGAAAGTAAATTTTTATATCCTGATTCCAAGGAGTAATTTTATTTTGTCTAATTGAACTTATAAAAATGTCAAAAACTATATTTAAAGTGTGTGCGCCTCAAAAGGCGGCAAAACTACATTTTTTGAAAAATAATCATTTTACTCTAAAAATTTATTTTGTTCTCACACAATGTTCTAGAAAATGTGTATGATGAATAATAATTTTATAAAATTAAAAATTTAGTTAATACTATTCATAATGGCTAGTTCATAATAATATTATAATAATATATCGTTGTTTAGTGAAACCTGGTATTGCATACTACACACGCTATCAAGGAAGGTTGTGGTTGCGTGTAATGAAAGCCAAGTCAAGGCTGCATGTAGTTCAAGCTCCCTTTGTTTTTGAGTATAAAATAATCAAAACATATTTCATTTATACATTAAACAAAATCTATACTTAATGTTGTGTAGAATAATTTCTACAAAACGAACTTGAAATTGTGTGTAACACGAGCCAAGAATAGTGTTGCGTATATTGCAAGCTAATACGGTGTTGTGTACAGCACAATCTAATTTTGGTGTAGCGTACAACACAAGACATCAATTAAATTAAAAATAATAATTCTCATAAAATCTCGGGTTGTTGCAATATCTATACCATCAATTCCTTGCACAGAGGCAATTTATTCGATTAATAGGTATACACCAACAACCCATTTAATGCTAGCTTACTAATTTGTCATGCGAGACCTACCAATGCATCAAGTGGAAATCTATGAACATGACCCACTTGTCACTACATTTCCAATGAATTTGTAACGCCCCGACCCCATAAGCCCAGAGTTGGTGCATTATTTTAATACATTGGCATGATCACAAGTGATCAAATCCAGAAAGACTTATCAGTTTAGTTGCCTTATAAGTAATAGATACATACATAAGTTTTACATTAAATTATAAAATGGAAAACAACAACAACCAAATTGTCTCCATTGACCACATTTATATCCCTTAGATTATCACTACAGTTCATTCATCACTATTTTCTTTATATCCTGGGAAAATAAAACATAAGAATGGGGTGAGCTCAAATGCTCAGTAAGAGTAATAAATATAGCAAAATATATCTTAAACATTAGGCATGATGAATAATTGAAAACACATGCATTTACAAATAATAAACATGGAAAATTTATGGTAGGAATAAGAGATGAGTAAATAATTCCATAATAAAACATAATCATGGGTATTCTACTAGTCGAATAAGCACATGAACCATCAATATTATTTTCATAATAAGGAAATGAATATTGCGGGACATTCTGAAACATTTTTTCATGGCCTCGGCCAAGACGTCTAAAAATGATTAAGGCCTCGACCAAAACCATATATCAAAATGGGAAAGTCCTTGGCCAATTCCATGTCTAATTGTCTTATGAGACCTACCGATGCATCGAGGAGCTATAGTGGGCTCTACCCGTCACTTACTTAGTCCAATACATTCCTCATATGAAAAGGTTGAAACATATCATAAACATTCATATTAAAACTAGAATACGAAATGTCAATACATTAACCAAAAACCATGAAGGGTATAAAAATAACACATCCATATTTAAACATATCAAAAAACCTTTAATATAATATGGAATATGTGTATCATAATAAATCAACTTCAAACAAGTGTAAAATTTATCAAAGGATATTAACATAGATGAAATCAAAACTATTTGAGGGAAATATCTCTCTCTATTTTGAAATTATTTAAGAGTAACATAATTATAAAAAAACATTAATTTTGAAAATATTCTTATAATCTTGTAAGGGAAGCTTCAGTGATGTTATAATGGAAAAAAATAGCCGCACCTACCATATAAGTTAAAAAAATATTCTAACCTTAATTTTGTCGAAAATGTCATAAAGTACCTTATTTGGAAAATGACAGAGAGATTACTTTCAAAACATATAAGGCCAAATAAGGGTATAAATGACTTTAAACCATTATATTGTAAATAGTAAAAATGTTTTGAAATACATTTTTAAGAAAATGCAGATGTGGATGATAAAGAGGTCCCAGTAGATACTTATGTAAAAATAACCTCGGATAATAAAGTGATTGTGAAATTAACCTTTACCTTGTACTTTTCCTTGGTCGAGGGTATGTTAAAATCCTTTATAATAGTTAAATCATTGTTGTTAAATTATACAATAACTACAAACATAAATATTATATCATATATGATCTTCTAATAATGCTTTGTTAATAATATTTTTGTAGTATCATTGTTTCAGGTGTTAATTGATTCGTTTTCATTTATATGTTTTGTTATATAGGTCATGTTTGTTATGGATAGGATGTATTATATTCATATACATAATTATATTATGTTCAAAAACTTTATTTTTATCATAATATTAAAATTATTCTTGAATTATTATGATGGGGAAGGAATCTCATTGCGTTCGTGGAGATGGTAATCTGTATGTATGCACGAGCGACAATATCATTATATTGATGGTGAAATAGTATTTAATTGGATATTATATCATATATAAAGAATAATTAAAATGTTATATTTATTATTTACATTAGTTATACTCATTATTATACCCATCCAAATAATGAAGTGTTTGAATAACAAACTACACCACGACGTGGAGACGGTAAGTCGTACTTACACATGTATGGTGATTTTTTTATTTATAGGATGGATTGAATAACGAATATGATTGTAAAATATTTATAATAATATCATAGTATTTATATGGTACTATAGTTATTTTTTTTATGGAAACAACAAACAAAGAGGAAGTGGAAGAAGAAAAGAACTTGAAAGAGGGTGGTGAAATTTTTACCTCTTCTTCGAGTGTTTCCTTTTGCGTTGATCAAAAGGGATCTTTAGATTGACTTTATGATCAATGTAAGGATTCTAAGTTTAATTGAGAGAAGTTGGGAGGATATTTGGGTAGGTTTTGGCCGATCCAAATGGCTTTGGAGGTGTGATTTTGAGAGAAGGGGAAGTGCCCTTTTATAAGAGGGGAGAGGGTCACATTAGGGAAAAATTAAAATATTAATTTATTATACAATCATAATCTCTTTATAATGGCTCCGAAAGAATTTATTTAGAGAATCATGTGGTTATGGGTCTAAATAATCACAAAAAATAGGTTTTAGAAAGTTTTAGGTTACCATTTTAACCTTATCTTTTAGATTTAACTATTAGTTAAATAGTTTAACCTTTACCGTGTCTTCTTGTATTCTTACACTATATGGTTAATATAATTACTCTAAACTTTAAAGAGAACCTAAAGTGGTTAATTAATGACATATATAATATTATTTAATCCCTTTGGATGAACTTTAAATTTTTATGAATATTATATTAAATAATAATATAGTATTTGTTTTAAAAATTAATATATGTCAATTTTGACAATATTTGTTATTTTGTTTTTTTGAAAGTCATAACAACCTTATCACTTCGAACACAATTTATCTAATCAACTCTAACATGTCATATTAACCTATAAAATTATTGTAATTCATAAGAAGTCTAAATTTAAATTTATTTGGATTTTTATAATATTAACTATTTTAATATTTCATTATTAAGGTAATTACTGCATCATCATTGTGTCAGAAATAAATTAAATTATTTAACGTCTAAAAATTATAAATAAAATAAAATTATATAGGAAATATTTTTAGATTTCTAATGAATATTTATAGTCAAATTTATATTGTGTGTAACCCTATATTAAAAATGGTTTAGTTATTAAACTTTGAATTTAAGACTTTTAACTATTCTTTAAATAAAATAATAATAAAAGTCATAATCTAATCTAAGTGGACCAAAGAGGATCATATTTTATTCCTAAGGTTTTTTTGGTCGAATTAGACTTATCCAATAGAATTTGGACGTGTGTTAGGGTAATTATAATATCATTTTTACCCTTAATTACCCTATTTAATTTTTAACCGTGGTAAAAAAAGTCAAAAGTTACTATTCACCAAAAATTATTTTCATCTTATTGAACCACATTTTACTTACTAACATCAACTGTGTCTCTCGGTTTTTGAAATTCAACTCACAGAAGCGGTAAAATTATGTTTTATGCAAATTTGCAAATTCTCCTAGAGGGTGGGTAAATGATTGTAAAAAGTTTCTTTAAAAATTTTTATATCAAATTTTATTATAAAATGACTCCAATGAATTAAATTGAACATATATAGGTATTATATATATTTTTTTTACTTAAAATAAATTTAAATAAAATAAATAATTATTTAAATAAAAAGTCAGTTTTAAACAATAACCTAGTGTTTTTCACTATTCATAAAAAATTGAATGTTTTTAGAAAAATACCAAAAATTCACCCTAAGATAATTTTGACATTTCGAATTCATGAATGAATTCTATTTTACCAAATTTAAAACATAGAAGTTTCATTAATTAATTTAAAATTAATTCCCGTTGTCAAAACAAAAAAAATGTTTTTAAAAAGTAAAAACTATCAAAAGATTGACATGTGTTTATATAAAATTTAAAAGTGAAGTTACTTATAATGACCTATATTGTATTAAATGATAAAAATATAATCTGATTATACTTAATAACCATTCAAATTCATTATTTAAAACTATAAAATATTTCAATTAAAGAAGTCATTTCCAATTAAAATATAGTATTTTCACTATTCATCATAATATGAAAGTAATCAGAAAAGCACCAAAAATTTATCCAGACTAAATTTTTATGTCCCAATTCTAAAGAAGAATTTAATTTCGTTAAATTGAATATATAAAAGTGTCAAATATTGGTTTTAAAAATGGCTCACCATTAAAAGGCAGTAAAATTGTATTTTTTGAAAATACTTCTTTTATCTGAAAAAATGAATTTGTTATTATATTATGTCTAAGAAACACATAATATGGATCTTAAAATTATATAGAGTATATAGGATTAAAAATGCAGTTAATACTATTCATAACTGCTTTTTGAACGTCTAGTTTGGTAAGTTGTGGTGTGCTCGAACTCGCTGTGGCATGTAGCGCAAGCTATTGAATTACTTTATTGAAATAATGTACTATGAAATCTTGGGGTATTACAGAATTAATAATATATTGAATGATTAATTAAATTTATATACAATATGAATTATTAATAAATATCTATATTGAGTGAAAAATATATTTTTATCAGGATTTTCCCTTATCAATGAAATAACTTTCATAGTAAAACACTGCATATAAAAATTTAAAATGGTTTAGGAAATAATTATATCCATGATATAAAGAATATGTATATTTAAAAGAAGTGTAATGTCCTATGATCACTAAAAAGTGAACATTTTAAGAGAATGTTAATGAATATAAAATTAATTACGAAAGTGAATGTCAGTATTTTCCCTAGTCAAACTAATTATAAACCATTCATAGAAAGAATAAGGATAGTATAATTACAATATATCCACTTTTTATTATAACTAAAATAAATGGTTTTTAGTTTTGAGGAATATAAATGCCATAAATACCATTAAATAATTCTTGAGGAAAATACCCCTTCCCTTTGAAAATCACTTCTAAAAACTAAAAAATTCTAGAATATTAGGGAAAAAAATTCTTTGAAAAGAACCTTGTTTGTCACGACCCATCCCCCGAGGCTCGTGCCATGTCTACCCTAATCCATCCTTCCATAGGGTAGGGGTTGGGGACAAGCACTGAAAGGCGTATTCCCTAAAACTGGGAAGGAATTGCCTTTATATCCTGTAAACACACTCAACCAAGAACACAACAAGATATGAACACAAGTATACTTTATAGAAAAATATTACTAAATGTAAGAGGGGAAGGAATGCCAGCCTAATAGTAAAGGTACAAGTACAACTGAAAATACAATACAACTGAAGAAAGAGAAAGATAGTTACTGGTTCATCCTCCGAGGTTCCTACCTAAATGGTAGGTACAGATCGCCTCCTCATCACTCCACATCTGCCCGTCTCTTCTGCATACTGACACACCGTATGGTCCACCTCTAGGCACCATCCAGTCTTGGTACTCTCATCCTCAGTCATCAATGTCTGTCAGCTGCACCAAACACAACAAGGTGCGGGCATAGCCCATACAGGGGCGAGTATAATAATACTCAATAGGGACCTTGATACCCTCAAGGTGTCACAAAATCCACCAAGGATAAACCACATAGCATGTAATCATCTCACAACCCTACTTTTGTATATTCCCATACATATACCTATGTTATCAAGTGTACCCATCTTAATCATGAGGAAACACAGGGTCCAACTCCAAAGCCCAAATCTCAACTGTTAAAAAAAGGAAGGAATACCATGAAGGTAAGTACCAAACAAGTATGCCACACAGAAGAATACCACAAAGGTAAAGACTCAGCTCACACCAGGTATAATATTAGGTATGATAGTAAAGATCACTAGATGTAACTACTGAATCTTCTTACTCCATTAAGAGGAAGACCCACATAGGATCCTAAATCATCATCAGAACAACATAGGATCATAGTAAATCGTCAGACCCACACTTGATCCTAGTACAATATCTTACCCACACAGGTTCCTAGTACATCATCAGACCCACATAGGATCCTAGTATAGTAGACCAACATAGGATCCTAGTACATCATCATACCCACACATGATCCTAGTACAGTAGACCCACATGGATTCCTAGAGCAGATCCATGTGGAATCATCAAAAACACACCCACAAAGCATCCCTTTCCCATGTTACAAACAGCTACAGGGTTCCCGCACTAAGCTTGCTCATCTTTAGGAGGGTCTACTCCTCAATCCATTGGTCAATACTCCAACAACCACGATGTCCCACAAAGAAGAATCCCAAAGGAATACCATGTAATAGAGGTCTCAACGCAATGTACGGTGCTTCAATCAGACAACCCAGTCTATAAGTTATTAGCCTTTTAGTCCCGAAGGCCCGGTTGGATTCTTGCTCGATCCAACCCGACCATACCCAAACATTATCCAAATATCAAGTGTGGTATACCAAAAGGACCGGATCACTCCAAGGTTTTTGGAACCAAAGACAGTTCATCAAACGGATGCTTGTAGCATAAGTTATGGGATAATGAATGTATAGGGTCAAAACTGGTCTGGGTCCGGTCCGACCCGGTCAACCGACCCAGCCCGACCTGACCAGGTTCGGATCGGCCCGACCCGCGCTAGGTAGCCCGGCCTGCGCTGGGCTGTCAGTCCCGCGTAGGGCGGCCTGGACTGATGGACTAGCTTGGCCGCATGCAGGGGGGAGTCGTGCACCCCCACTTCGACTCACTGAAAGGCCGCAGCCATTCAGTCGCCAGCAGTACGTGGGTCCCGCCGCGGGTCCCGCTCTGTCCATATCGGCGAGCATAAATGGCTAGCCCCTTACATCCCAATGGCCCGTCATGCGCCGCCCCTACGCGGTCGGCCGAATGTTGGTTGCATTCCCGTCTCCGCTATGGCACAAGCCATGAAACTTGCTCGCCGGGCGGCGCAGACGCGCACCGCATCCCCGTCCTATGGCTGGCCTCCACTAGCCACCACCCTTGCTCTACCATGGTCGACGGGCTGCGACCCTTCTCTGGTGGCGTGGTTGCTCCACCGTTGTCTTCGCGGCCATCCGTGGTGCCGAACACCTTTCCCGAACCCCACTAGTGTCAATAGCTGGCACCAATTTTCGTCTTCCTCCATCGCAAAGATTACATCAAAAACCACAAGGGATTGTGTAGAGATCGATCCATGTTCGTTTGGCTCTCACCCTCCATGTTTGAGTGGTAGCAAGCGGTGCAACAACTTTTGAATCACAAAGAACATCAAGAATGGGTAAGGGGTGTTTTTAAAACATCAAACCATACCTCGAAGGTTCCATTGAAGATCGTCTGTGGTTGAAGACAGATTGGCATTTGTCGATCCCAAAGAAAGTCTCCTCCAACGACGTTGGTGAGGAAGGAAGGACGGATGTCAGTTCGTTGTCGTCGAAGACATCGGCCTTTGTCGCTTCTTCATGATGCCTCCAATCCGAGCTTAAGTGTAGTCCCCATTTTTCATTGGATATGGCGCGTTAATCATTGGGAGAGAATGATCCTCCAATGTTCTCCCTTTCGCCAACAGTTTTCCCCCAACAAAACAAGTGAGGAGCCAACCAAAATAAATTAAGTTTATCAATTTAATTGTTTGCCCAATTAATTGGAAAATATTAATTAATGGGAAGTGGAATATTTAAAGTGGGAGGATTCCAAAAGTTATCTCCCATTACATGGGAGTTAAAGGGTCAGGTGGTCCCCACCCTTTGAATTCAAAATGGGTGTTTTTAGTTTGGGTGGTACCCACCTCCATAACTCCCAATAAAGTTACAAGAAAAATAAAAAATGTCAAATATTTTTATTCTTCTATTCCTCTATGAAAAAGTGATAAACTATCTTTCACCCTCGACCTACTGCGATCGCGGTGAAGGTGTCCTTAAGAAAATACCGACACAGCGAGTTCAACGGTGCCCTCAGATTTCAATTCTGAGCAATGGTTCAAAAGTTACAAAAACCCACACACCCATTTACTGAACGTACCTAAAAAAAGATCAGAAATTCATTCCGAGCACACTA
The DNA here is from genome assembly GCA_963277665.1 of Viscum album. NCBI lineage: Eukaryota > Viridiplantae > Streptophyta > Magnoliopsida > Santalales > Viscaceae > Viscum > Viscum album. The sequence continues at coordinate 2,016,759,607 of OY728126.1, forward strand.
GGCCTTGGGATCATGTGCCATAAATTTTTGCGAACTCGTAATATTCCATAAAATTTTAGAAAAAAATTACATGGAAAATTTGGGTCTTTACATTCTCTCCACCTCAGAGATTTTCATCCTCATAAGCCACAACTCAAACTAAGGGAACACGTGGGGGTACATAGCACGTATCTGGGCCTCCCACTCATATGTGCTCTCCTGGAGGTTCCCATGATTCCAGTGAACACGCACCAGAGGTATCGATCACCCACGAAGGACCCACTCCTGTCGATCCTCAATCTCTACTAGAACCTCCGTAAACGTCGCCCCATCATCGATGTTCATCTCATCGTGGTCGATGACATGAGATGGGTCGTGCATGTATCTCCTCAGCTGCGATACGTGGAAGAGGTCGTGCACCTGGTACAAATAAGGTAGAAGAGATAAGCGGTAAGCCACCTCCCCAACTTTGATGAGGACCTGAAAGGGTCCAATGAACCTCGAAGATAACTTGCCACCCCGACCAAACCTCTGCAAACCTCACCGGAGTGAGACCTGTTGGAATACGTGGTCACCATACTTAGACTCCAGAGGTCTCCGTATCTTATCGACATTAGACTTCTTCCTGCTTTCTGCAGTCTTAATCTGCTCCTAAATGATCTGCAGCTTCTCCGTGGTAGCCTGTACCATATTTGGTCCCATGAGTGCTAACTCCCCTGGGTCAGTCCAGCACAAAGGCGATCTTCAGGGTCATACGTACAAAGCCTCGAAATGTGCCATCCTAATGGTGGAGTGATAACTGTTGTTGTATGGAAACTCCACCAAAGGTAAGTGATCCTCTCAGCTATGACTGAAGTTGATGACGCAAGCACATAGCATGTCCTCAAGGGTCTAAATGGTGTGCTCAGTCTGGATATTCGTCTGAGGATGGAAGAAGGTTCTCAAACGAAGCTGTGTCCTGAAATCCTCCTTCAACCCCTTCCATAGTCAGGAAGTGAAATGTGCATCACGATCGGAGACAATCGTCGAGGGTACTCTATGTAGCGGCACAATCTCTTATATATAGAGGTGTCCCGAGCTCTCTAATGAACCCTGCTCTCTGATCAGTATGAAGTGGGCCGACTTGGTGAGTCAATCGAAGATCACCCAGATAAAATCATGACCCCTGGATGTATGTGGAAGTCCTGTCACAAAGTCCTTGGATATCCCGTCTCAATTCCACTATGGGACCTCTAAATCCTGAACTAAGCCTGCTGGTACCTGATTCTCCGCCTTCACTTGCTAGAAAATGAGGCACTGAGAGACAAACTATGCTACTACTTTCTTCATTCCCGTCCACTAGTGCTGTCTTCGGAGATCCTGGTACATCTTCGCCACTTCTAGATGTACCTCTAGAGGGGATGTGTGGAACTCCCAAAACACTTCCTCCCAAAGTGACACTGGTGCCATGGTATGTCCTCTAAAGAGGATGACATTCTCCTCATCTTCAGAATATCCATCAGTTTCCTGTCCTATGGATATCTGACCACGTCGAGCCTTACAGTCAGTGTCCCCACATTATGCCTCTCGAACTTGCTGAAGGAGTGGGGGAGTGACTATAAGAGACTGGAGAAAAACTACTCTATCTCGATCCATAAAAGATATCTGCAAAGAATCCAGTTGCTCCATCGCCTCACCTAGTAGCTATATACAAGATATCATGTTGAGTGCATTTGGTACAACGTTCCCTTTCCCAGGAGTGTATACTATCTCGAAGTCATAGTCCTAGAGGAACTCAAGCCAACGTCGCTGTCTCAGGTTCATGTCCTTTTGAGAGAAGATATACCTAAGACTCTCGTGATCCGAGTAGACTATAAAACACTCACCCGTAAAGTAATGTCGCCACTTATTAAAGGATAATACCACTCCTACTAACTCTAGGTCATGGGTAGAATGGTTCTTCTCATTATGTCTCAGTTTTTGATAACCATATACGATCACTGCTCACTCCTACATCAGGACACACCAAAGCTTGGTCCCTGATGCGTCGTAGTAGACTACACACCCTATGCCCTCATCTGGTAGCCTCAAGATGGAGGCACTAGTCAGCCTCTGCATTAGCTGTTGAAAACTCCGCTGGAATCTCTCCGTCCACATGAAGGGTTGTCCCTTCTTCGTCAACACTAATAAAGGTGCTGCAACTCTGGAGAAATCTGGAACAAATCTATAGTAGTATCTGGCCAAAACTAGGAAACTTTGTACCTCCGTCACACTCTTGGGTGGCTCCCAGGGATGTACTGCCTCTATATTCACCGGATCCACTGCAACTCCAGCCTCCAAGATGACATGTCCTTGAAGGTGAACCTCTCGGATCCAAAACTGGCACTTCGAGAGCTTACCATAAATCTAGTGCTCTCAGAGTGTGTCCAGAGCTATCTGCAAATGATAGGCATGCTCATCCTTGGTAGCTGAGTAGATCAGAATGTCTTTGATGAAGACTACTATTAAACGATCAAGGTATGACTGGAAGATCCTGTTCATGAGTCCCATGAACACTACTGGAGTGTTGGTCATGCCTAACGGCGTGAAAAAAAACTCATAATGGTCATACCGACATCTGAAATCTTTCTTCTGCACATCCTCATCTCGTACTTTTAGCTGGTGATAGCCTGATCTGAGGTCTATCTTCAAGAACCACCGTGCTCCCTTCAACTGATCAAAGAGGTCCTTAATCCTCAGTAGTGGGTAATTTTTCTTCGCAGTCACCTCATTCAGGCACCGATAGTCAACACAAATCCTCAAGCTCCCATCCACCTTCTTGGCAAACATAATCGAGGATTCCCAAGGAGAAACACTAGGTTGAATGAATCCTTTCCCTTGTAAGTCCTCCAGATGTACCTGCAGCTCATGAAGCTCCAAGAGAGCCATCTGATATGATGGTGTAGATATCAGTGTCATCTTGGAGTACAATTCAATGTAAAAGTCCACCTCTCTATGAGGAGGTAGACCTGAAACATCGTCTAGGAAGACATTCGAATACTGGTCCACCACTATAGGATAGCTCGAACTCTCCACATCAACTGCTCTGAGGGTATGGCTAGACAACTGATCTGTAATCGGCTGCACCCTCCTTCGGGTATGTCCATCCTGTGCTGCAAAGGCTCCCTTCTCACTGGTGAAGGTAAACCTAGTCCCATCAATATGGACACACCGCACATTGTGCCTAATGTAGTTAATATGATCATGGATAGTAGATAACTATTCCACACCCAAGATGACGTCGTAAGGCCTAGACGCCACTAGTAGGAGATCCCAGCTGAATCTCTCGCCTCCTAGATTAAGATCACACTACCAGCACCATTGCGTAATTGTCGAATCCTCTCCCGTAGGAGTCTCTAGACATAGGGATCGAGACAATGACTCCTTCGGTATCTTCGAGCTCCGAACGAGGGAAATGGAAATAAAAGAATGACTGGAACCTGTTTATATAAGTACTACAACTAAGGTAGAGTAGACACAGATCGTACCTCATATCATATCTGGAGCACCATGGTCGTAAGCCTCAACTGCCTAGAGCTGAGCTCACCCCTCTCCACCTGCTCCCTGTGGCCGGGGTGGACCACCTGGTGGTGGTTCCTATAACACCTCGAATTGCGCCCACCGCCAGCTGCACAGCCTGGTCCTCTACCACATCCTCTTTCTCTCTGCGGACCTCCTCAGCCGAACCTCTTTCTCTACTAGAGTGGTACTTCAACAATATTATGATCATCTGTACGACGGGTCGGACAGTCACGAGCCATGTGACCCTGCCTGCCACATGTGAAACACTGCTTATTCCTCGCATGATTGGCTCTGCCTATGGTACCCCATACAACCGACCATGAATCCTACGGTCGTCTACTTGTAGGTCTGGTCCTCTTGGAAATCTGTGACATCGGTCTGCTGCCAGCTGCAGAAGACTCCACTACGTGAAGACTGGTGGTGGGTCTCGCTACTGGTGACTGCTAAGCAAGAAAAATCTCTACCAAGAGGTTTATCTCTAACACCCCCACCTACGTTAGGATGATAAGAGAAATCATCAAAGCCCTTATCTATTTCCTGAGTCCCTTATCAGAGGTTCGGGCCCTGAAGAATGGGTCACGAACTATATTAGTGAAGTAGCGTGAGAGGTCAGTGAACCTAGCTAAGTACTGAGCCACTGTCATGCTGCCCTGATTTAGATGAAGAAGCTCCTCTATGCATACTGCACGAAGAGTTTCTGGGACAAACTCTGCCTGAAACAGTCTCTCGAAGTATTCCCAAAAAAGCATCACCTCATCGTGAACCTAGAGCATCAAGCTCCACCATCTGCCGGCTGCTTCTATTAGAAGACTGGCAGCAAGGATCACCATGAGATCAGTTGGTGTCCCTACCAGTTGGAAGACTCTCACTATGGCCTCCATCCAATCCTCATCCACCTGTGGGTCCGTCTCTCCCCTGCACGTGGGTGGCCTTTGGCGTTGGAACTCATGCAATGCGCTCAAGAGGCGTTCACCCTCTGCTTCTGGGGCTGGTGGCATCGGTGGCCCAACGGGTGATGGTACCACTGGTGCCTCTGATGGTGCCTCTACTATAAGGGGGCCATGCACCGAGGCCTCGTCACTCGGTGGGCTATCATCACATACTATACCCAGAACCCTAACTAGATTTTTGCATGGAGGCATCCTAAAAATAAATAGGTGCTCCACAGTCAATAAGTTATAACTAGTGATCTGAATCAAAGAGATCACAAATAAAACTCTCCAAAACACACACGCAATCAGTGTTTTCGTGCACTGAGTCAGAAATTAGAAGTCAGGGTCCTGGTGTATGGATACGTCGGCTGCCGCACCAACACTGGATTCCTTAAACTGATAACCAAACTCACTAAACATAACACTATTGTCATTTAAAATACCAGAGTCAAATCTTATATGGTAGAACTGACTCCTTTGATAACAATTTCTCATGACCCGTCCCCCAGGGCCTGTGCCGTGACTACCCCAAGCTCACCTTCCATAGGCCAGGGGATGATGACTTTCACTGAAAGGAATATTCCCTAAAACTAGGAATTCATTGCCTTTATATATTGTAAAAAAACTCCACCAAGCACACATCAATATACGAACACAAGTAAACTGTATAGAAAAAAGAGTGCTGAAAGTATGGGGGCCGGAATACAAGCCCAATAGTAAAGGTACAAGTACAACTGAAAAAACAATAAAACTGAAGAAAGAGAAAGACAACTACTGGGTCGTCCTCTGAGGTTCCTACCTAAAGGGTAGGTACATATCACATCCTCAACAGTCCACATCCACCCATCTACTCTGTATACAGACACGCCATATGGTCCACCTCCGGGCATCGTCCAGTCCTGGTACTCTCGTCCTCGTTCAGCGCTGTCCGTCGTCTGCACCAAACACAACAAGGTGCAGGCATAGCCCATGTAGGGATGAGTATAATGATACTCAATAAGGACCCTGAGACCCTCAAGGTCTCACAAAATCCACCAAGGATAAACCAAATAGCATGTAATCAACTGATAACCCAACTTAGGTATATGAACACACATATACCTAAGTTATCAAGTATACCCATCTCAATCATGAGGAAACATAGGGTCCAACTCAAAATCCCAAAGCTCAACTATTCCAAAAAGGAAGGAATACCATAAAGGTAAGTACCACACAGGTATTCCACATAGAATAATACAACAAATGTAAAGACTCATCTCACCCCAGGTATAATCTTAGGTGCGATAGTAAAGATGACTAAATGTAACTAATGAATCATCCTACACCATTAAGATGCAGAACCATGTAGGATCCTAAATCGTCATTAGACCCACATAGGATCATAGTACATCATTAGACCTACACATGATCCTAGTACAATATCATACCCACACAGTTTCCTAGTATATCATCAGACCCACACAAGATCCTAGTAAAGCATACCCACACAAGATCCTACTACATCATCAAACCCACACATGATCCTAGTATAGTAGACCCACATGGATTACTAGAGCATATCCATATGGAATCCTCAAATATAGACCCATGAAGGATCCTGTCCTCATGTTACAACCAGCTACAGGGTTCTCGCACTAAGCTTTCTCATCTCCAGGAGGGTCCAATCCTCAATCCACTGGTCGATACTCCAACTTTCAAAAAGTCCCATGAAGAAGTATCGAAAAGGACCTCTATGTAATAGGGGTCTCAACGCAACAAACAGTGCATCAACTAGATGCCCGGTTTGTAAGTTATAAGCCTTTTAGTCCCGAGGGCCCGGTTGGATTCATGCTCGATCCAACCCGACCATACCCCAACTTTATTAAAATCTCACGTGGGTTATACCAAAAGTATCGTCTCGCTCCAAGGCTTCCAGAACCATAGACAGTTCATCAAATGGAAGTCCATAGCTTATGTTATGGGTGAAACAACATATAGGTTTGAAACTGGTCCGGGTCCGGTCTGACCTGGTCGGGCCGACCCGTCCCAACCTGGCATGGGCCGACCCGTCCCGGTTCGGATCGATCCGACCTACTGGGTCTGGCCCGGCCCGCGTTGGGCAGCCCGACCCGCACTCGGCGGCCCAACTCACGCATGGCGGCCCGGCTAGCGCTTGGCGACTGGACCTACTCTGGGCGGCCCGACCCGCGCTGGGCGGCCCGGCTGGCGCTGGGCAGCCCGACCCACGCTGGGCGGCCTGGTCTGGCAGCATGTGGGGGGGGGAGATGCATACCCCCCAATTCCACTCACAGAACGACCAAAGCCGTTCAGTCGCCAGTAGTACGCGAGACCCTCCGCGGGTCCCGCTCGGTCAATCTCAGTCGGCCCCTTGCCTCCCGGCGGCGTGTCGTGCGCCGCCCCTCTATGGCCAGCCGAAAGAAAGCCACCTTCCCCTCTCTAAAACATAACAATCCGTGGCCCTTGTTCTCCAGGCGACTCAGACGTGCGCCTCCACTCTGTCATGCAGTCGGCCTCTGCTAGCCGCCACCCTTGCTCTGCCGTGGCCGACGGGCCGCAACCCTTCTCTGGCAGTGCAGTTTCGCCGCCGTTGTTGTCGCGGTTGACCATGGTTCCATCCACCGTTACAGATCCCCACCAGTGCCAATCGATGGCACCATTTTCCATCTTCCTCTATCGAAATTATTACATCAAAAACCACAAGGGATTGCGGAGAGGTCGAGCCATGTTCGTTTGGCCCGTACCCTCCACGTTAGAGCAATATCAAGCAGTTCAAAAACTTTTGAATCACGAAGAATATCAAGAACGAGTAAGGAACGTTTTTAAAACATCAAACCCTACCTAGAAGGTTCATTTGGAGATCGTCCGTAGTTAAAGATGGATTTGCGTTTGTCGACCCCGAAGCAAGTCTCCTCCAACAATGTCAATGAGGAGGGAAGGATGCAGGTCGGTTCATTGTCTTCGAAGACGTCGACGTTCATCGCTTCCGCAAGAATTCTCCGATTTGGGATCAAGTGTAGTCCTCGTTATTCGTTGGAGATGGCGCATTCTTTGTTGGGAGAGAATGATCCTCCAAAGTTCTCCCTTTCACCAACAGTTTCACCCCAACAAAATAAGTGAGGATCCAACCAAAATAAATTAAGTTTATCAATTTAATTTTCGGCACAATTAATTTGAAAAATTAAATAATGGGAGGTGGAATAATTAAAGTGGGAGGATTCCAAAAGTTATCTCCCATTAAAGGGGAGTTCAAGGGTCGGGTCGTCCCCACCATTTGAATTCAAAATGGGAGTTTTTAGTTCCGGTGGTCCCCACCTCCATAACTCCAAATAAGGTTACAAGAAAAATTAAATTTGTCAAATATTTTTATTTTTCTATTCCTCCATGAAAAAGTGAAAAACTATCTTTCAACCTCAACCTACTACGGTCGAGGTGAATTTATCCTTAAGCGAATACTGACGATGCGAGTTCAACGATACCCTCAGATTTCAATTTCGAGCACTGGTTCAAAAGTTATAAAAACTCACTCACTTGTTTACTAAACATACCCGAAAAAAGTCCATAAATTTATTTGGCGCACACTGGGCCTTGGAATCACATGCCGAAAATTTTCACAGACTCATAATATTCCAAATAATTTAAAAAAATTTACATGGAAAATTCAGGTCTTTACATTGTAAATACGTAGGGTAAGATTAAATTAAATGAACGACAATGATTATGAGAAAATTCCATTCATTTCTAGTACTTTAAAATAAATATTCCTTTCATATTTTTAGAAAAAATTCAAATATTGCATTGTTTAGAAAATGACAAGGGGATTCCTTTTAAACAATTTTTCCAAAAGTAAAACATGGGTAAAAATGGATTTAAACAATCATAAGATAAGATTAAAAACATTCTTGAAAACATTTTTAGAAATCATAGATATGGAATAAAAATAATTTTCAACCAAAAAGAAAAATAATGTTTTATTTTCTTATAATAATTTTCTCAATCATATTAAGTACCAAAGAGAGGAACTAGGGTATGGTTGTGCCATCTCCTCCCCTCATTGGACTCACCGATCGGGGGGGGGGGATTATCCCAACCTCTTTATCTCTTTTTACATAACCCTTTATTACCTTTATAGGCCCTATGACCCACCCAAGACTCCTAAAATTTTTCTTCTACCCTAAGGTCTAGATAGGTTTCAATGGTGTCCCCTCGATCTCGATTTCTTCACTGGAGTTCACGCAATCTTCCATGATGTTGGATTTCTCTTTGGTGTCCTTATTCGGAAACAAACTACCCTTCATGGATTCCTTCAACATGTATTTTTTTGATTTATGGAAGTTTCAAGAGTGAGTGATTATAGAGATTTAGGACCGGTGACACTTCTTGATCAGATTCGTGCCAGAAGGAGACCTAATCGATGCTTGGATGAATGTCCCACACATAGTATCAAGTTTTCAATATCCACTTTTTTTAGTTGTATTTATATTTTCATTTGATGCATGATTCCCCTATCATAGTGTTTTGGATATCTCTTCATTGACTTCCCCTACCATTACAGAATCCATCAATCCTTCAGTCGGTTGGGAACATGGTGGGCCAGTACCTCTATTATGACCAGCACACCCGGACTAGTTTCTACCCAATTTCTTTGAGGATATGTGTTGTAGATTATGTATTTAAGAGTCCATGTAAGTTTATTAGCATTGATATTGAAGGAAATCTGCACTAAAAAGAGGTGTGTTATGAATCATGGGTTTCATTTGGTTCTTAATGCAATTGTATTGGACATGGAATAAATGTCTTACAAGTTGTGGATTCTTATAGGCTTTCTCTATTAATGGTAGATGGTCCTCCCTTTCAGGCTCTGGAGAAGGTCAGGGATGGAAAAACTCTGCACAAATCTTTTGTGGAGGGACTAATGGGTTTTACTAAGAAGGCCCCTTCTACTTAAATCCAAATAAAGGTAAGGAATATGAATTCTGATATGAAAATTATTGATATTTTTCACCATTTAAAGAGGGATTTAGGTGTAAGAATTAAGTTAGGATAAGTGAAAAATGACTCAAGGGGGCCTGATATAGAATTAGAGGCCACAAACAGTAGTAGAAGGCACACACACACTCTCTCATAGAAATATGGTATGTGATTCTTGTAATCCTTCTCTAGAGGTTTGGAGATTGAAAGCTAGTGAGGGTGATTGAAGTAGCCACATTAGTATAGATGTTGTAATGAATGGTTCCCCAACCATTTTCCTGGATTTCACGGATGGAGTCAATGTAGTGATGAAGTTAAATTGTATATGAGATAGGGTTTCTATCAAACTAGAAAATCTATTTGAAGGTTTGTTGGAGGAAGGGCTAGATCAGAAGTAGGAAACAATACAAATATCTCTCTCTAGTGGTAGTACAGAGGCTGCACAAAAAGTTCAATATTAGGCATCCACCCCAACTACTATTTGAATGAAAACTCCATTGCTAGAAGAGTACTCATTAGGCGACTAAGTTCTCTTGGATGATGATTATGATGATGTGATTTCTAGTAGAATATCTATTAACTGTTTGTAGGGATCAATATTTAGAGGTCTTAAAAGCCCAAGGAAGAAGAAGGGAAAGAAGGGGAACCATGATGTCAGAGGTTTCATTGGGGTTAAAGGGAAGAAAACTAAATGAAGGAAAGACTAATCCCATCTTCCCCATTTGATACAAACAAGATCATCTAGAAAGGATAAGGTAATGGAATATGAACCAAGGCCTCAAGATCGGGAATGCAAGGAGGGATCAGATCTTAAAAGTGGAATGATAAAGGATAAGCCTGGAGACATTAAAGATCATGTTTAGGCTGGCATGGTGGGAAAAGAAGATGGATAAAAAGAGAAATACCTATATATAATTCTTCATTATATGGAAGAAATTTAGGAAAGGTATATTAAACTTAATTTCCTAAGGAAGGATTTGGAAAAAACTGTAGAATGAGAGGTTCAAATTATTATTATCAAGGACCAAAGGTCCAGGATAAATCAACAATACTTGATTTTGGAAAGGGGATTTAATAGAATGAAGATAATTTCGAAGGAGTACATCGAGATTTGGGACAATATGTTCATTAATTTTTAAAGATTAATTTTGGGAGATCTGAGTACTAAGGTTAAAACACTTCAATGGGGACTATATCCGGTACACAATTTTCATCATCATATCTTTAATTTTAATGATTAATTTATTTTTCTTCTTTATTGGCAGATCATTGGAACTCGATTAGATTGGTTTCCCATATTTTTCTCAAAAGTTATTTTGAATAAAAATTTAATTTTATAGTAATAAAATAAGTTTTTTCAATGGAAATTCAAGTATAAACAATCTTGACTAAAATGAGATTGAAGAATAATCCCTTTCCACTTTGTAAATTTTGAATCCTATCCCCCATGAAAGAAATATCTTAAAATGAAATATTATATACCATAAAAATATATATTCAAGATATAATATATCAAAATTTTAGTAGATACACCTCATAAAAATAAATATGTTCATAATAACAAATATAACTCAATGGAGTGGAAATTGGGAATAAATCTCTTACAAAGATAATACAATTGAAGTGAGAATTAATTAAGGAATTTATTATGTGTGTAAAATGTAAATCCACCTAATAAAAGTTGTAATGAAACATAAAATTATCAAAATTACCACACACATAATCTTATAATATCAAAGATAATGATGAAGTAATATAACCCAATGAAATAAATTGAGTTATAAAACCCCTTACCACTTGGTATCATTCCTGTTGAATCCCATTGGATGGAATAAATTTAATTGAAACTTAAAATAAAATTAGTTAAGAAGTATTCATGATATAACATATAAGAGGGAAAATATATACCCCATATAAAAAAATTTAGGTGTGTAACATTAAAATATGCATCAATGAAAGGAAATTGAGACAGAATCCCTTATCTTAGGTCCGACTCATCATGTACATTATTTATCTCCCTGAATAATAAAATTATGTTAATTATTTAATTTATTAATAATATTTGTAATGTTTATTATTACCTTTATTTTATTTATTACTATTTTAGATTTAATTTTTTAATCAATTATGTTCACATCTAATGTTTTGACGGTATTCAGTTCATATGTCCAAAATGACTTCAGTAGTTTGATTATTGTAAAATACATGATTATTCTATCATCTATAGAATAATAATCATGAAATAGTTATAATTTTTATAAATAAATTAATCTTTTTTAATCAATCAAAATGAATGGTTATGAAAATTGAACTATATTACTATCACAGAGACGGTAATCCGTACATACACACGAGCAACATTTCCATTTTTCATCAATCATGATAAAACAAACATAATTGTTATTTTATCTTTTAATAATTATAATTATAACATAAATCTAATATTATTTATTTAAATAAAATTATATATATCATCCATGTGATGTGGTGATGAGAAATGAATCACATCACTTCATGGAGGCGGTAGTCTACACGTACACATGAATAATGTTATTATTTTCCAGTGAATGGGAAGGTAAGAAATTAAGTGATATATTATTTTTTAATAATGAAAAATATGACATTAATATAATAATTAGACATTAAATACATCATTAAATCATCCCATTAGTGTTGGTGATGGAAAGTGAATTACATCGATTCGTGAGGAGGTAGTCCACCAAACACATGAATGACAGTTTCCTTTCACATTTGATAGAACATGAGATGAATATAGGGTATTAAATTAACATAAGAACTACTCATTATATGAAAAAACTGATGTTATTAAATTATAATGTTTTAATACGATTTTATGGATGTGGAAGAAGAAATAAAATAAAAACGCTTGGTTAAGAACAATACTGGTTTTTCAGACGACCTCTTTAGGTTTACACCAAAATCCTTCATAAGAGGGATTTATAATCAAACTAAGTCCTTTAGTATGTGGTAAGGGATTTAATTAATGGATTTTTTTAGGTCTTGTCTAAAAATAATGGCTATTTATTTTCGAATGAAATAGAATAAGAGGTTCCCTTTTATAATTGAAGGTAGGGGAACTTTTGGAATTTCTAAATGTATTAAATTATTATAAGGTTATATTTAATTAAAATACATAATAACGTATAGTGATTAGAATTTTTATAATATAAGTTTAAAATTTATCCATAAAATATTATTTATACAATTTTAATCTATAAAATAACTATTATCTCTTTGTTTAACCCCTAGTAAACCTATTTTAACGTTAACCATAGTAACAACTTTTTCAAACTCAATGGGTTATAATTTTAATTATAAGATAATAATTGAATAATAAATAGTAAATGGATAAAATTTTAGAAAATTTATCACACTAATATTCCTATTTAATTATTTTTATGAGTTTTAATTCATTTAATTAAATATAATTTAATATAAAGTATCATTAATGTCATTTTGTAATTACTCATTTAATATGACTTTAAAGGCGTAAATATAATAATTAGTTTAGAATACAATTAATTAAAACATCAATAATACATAATTATTAACTATAAAATTATTTTTTATCCTGAAATAATCCCAAATGCATTACTTTTAATGGGTTTTAAAATTATTTACCTTGAGTTTTCCATTATCTGCATAGGTATTGTGTCAGCATTTTATAAGTGTTTAAGGTAACTATATAATAATAAAAAACTAGAAATAAATTACCATAATGAAAATAATTTAATTATACTAAAAATAAATTTTAATATTCATTCAACACTTATTTTTATCCTTATGTTAACATTTAAGAGATATTTAAAGGAAAGAGAGTGATATTTTATCTTTCTTTACTTAAATTATTACATAGGTAAATGTCATAGAAAAGTGTACCATAAATAATTTAATATTGATCATAATTTGAGAAGTTTATAAATAAATTCATATAAAATAATTAATTTTAAAAATGGTGCCATTATCACATAGTTTAATCTAGGTTGACTCGATTCACCCTTATACTACGATGATGAATATTTTAATATTTTTTTCTATTCATAATGAAAAAAAATTAAGTTGGGATTATTAAATAATATAAATAATGATGATTAAAAATATGAAATTCATTTTAACAATTCTATCCCTATAATTTATCTAAATTCAATTTATAATAATCCCACAAAACGCAATAGAAAGCAATTTTTAAGAAAAATGCAATTTTTAAGAAAAAGATGATCTTATATTAACTCTATGACTAGAAATCATAATTATATGATTTTAAATTCATATAAATACATAAATATAATTAGTAAATTTTATAAATATAATCAATGAACTTAAAAACATTTTTTTTGAAAAATGCATTTTAAACCTATATATAATCTTACACCAAAATCGGGTATAAATATGATTAAATTGTAATTATTTATATTTAATATAACTAAATAATAATTATGTTTATTTTTAATCAAATTAAAATAATAATGGTACTTTTAAATTACTTAATTTAAAAGAATGAAATAACATTATTTGAAAAATTGTTAGTTTTAAATATTTATAAAAAAATCATCCTTTTTAGAAAAATATAAAAAATTCATCTATAAGATAATTTTGATATGATGATTAAAAAAAGTATATATTTTTTTATAAAATAAAATTTCTAAAGTTTTTATAAATTAATATGAAAATTTTCTCAGAAAAAGCAATAAAAACCATTTTGATGAAAAAATATATTTTTGATGCATGTAAGGACTTTAGTAAAAATCTGAGTGATTGTTTACTACGAATTTATCCATAAATTTGTATTGATTATAAACTTTATATAATTTAATAATTATTTTAATCAAATGCATACCATATAATTCAATGTATAGGTTATTATGGCCATATTTAAATAATATACTTCATGAGCTCTTTAAGCTTGAGGTTCCATGTCCTATACGCTATCAATCATAATGCTATTCTTTTAATATATTGTGGTGTTACTGAGAAGTATATGGATAAATATTACACCATAAAAACAATAACCTATCATTATATAGTATATACTTCTTTTAATATATTTTAATGGTTAGTACATGATTGAATGTGTTATAAGAAGAAGAAAAATGAAAGTGATCAGTAAAGATGATTACTTTTTCTTTGAAAGAGAACCTTTATATCTCCTCTTAAGTCAAATGGAGTTGGTATTATGGGAATAAAATCACCTCTAGAACTTGGATAAGGATAAAAAATAAGAGTTTTTAATTAGGTTTTTGTTCAGATAAGTTTCACTAAGCGTTGTATATAAGATATGAGAGGTGGTTCTTTTTTATAGTGAATAAAATGACACACATAGAATTAATAGAAATATTTAAATATAATAAATTAATTTTCATGTGGAAGTGGATCCAAGCTACCTAAATTTAGTGTATAGTATAATATAAGTTTTAAATTATTCAAACTAATAAAATTTGGGTATGTTTAGGTGGTATTTTAAACCTTATCTTTTTGTTTAACCCCTTTATTAAACAATTATAACCTTAACCTCAATAACAACCTTTTCAATATTAAAGGGTTATAATTTAACTTATAAGGTAAAAATTTTCTCATATATATCTAAGAGATTAAATTTTTTGACATTTATGATCCTAATTATCCCTTTTAAATATTTTTATTATTTTTAAATAATTTAGTAAAATATTATTTGTCATAAAATATCATTAATGTCGTTTTTAACACTATTATTTTAATTTGAATTTAAAGTCATCAAGAAAAATATGTAATTAAAATAAAATAATTTTAATAATTAATAATACATTAATTTTGACTATTATACTATTTTTTAACCATAATTCATCACAAAAACTTTAGTATTAATTTTTTAAATCTACTTACTTTGATTTTTCCACTCCTTGCACAAGCAATGTGTCAGCACTGCGGAAAAATTTATGGTAATAATTTCATAACTAAAAATAAAAAATAAAAAAACATAATTAAAATAAATTAATTTTTCGAGTATAAAATTTAATATTCATTAAATATGTATATTTACTCACATTTATATCATAAAAACTTATTAAATATGTTATTTTGACTTTTCCATCCTTACACAAGCACTGTACAAGTATTTAGAAAAGTCACTTTTTATATGGATAAAAAAATAATATATATCCATAAAAATATTAAATAACACTTTCTATATATTAAAAATATGGGAAAAATACTTCCCCCTTCTCAAATATTATCTTTTGGACACAAAATTTGACCCTTCCAGTGTTGCGTCAATACTACAAATGATTTACATTTTTATCAGGAAATAAATTATAATTTATATGTTTTGGATTATTTGTGTATGGTATTTATAGTATATTATTATAAATAATTCATTTCATAGGTTTATTAAATTTTATATCCTATTTATGTCTTGGAGATATCATAAAAGATATTATATTTCAGAAAACTATATTTTTACTATTCACAAAAAATTTAACTTCTTCAGAAAAATATCAAAAATTCATCCTAGAATAAATTTAAATTCATGAATCCAATAAATTAATTAAAAACTGAAAAATTAAATTCCTATAATTTATATATATTACTTTCAATATAAATTCATAAAATATAATATAAAATAGTTGTTAGAAAAAATGTGTTTTAAGACAAAATAAACTTATACCAAAATGAAGTATAAATATGATTCCTATGTAATTAACTATATTATAAATAAATAAAGGTTAATTAACATAATTTAAGATCAAATTTATATCATAATGATAATTTTCAATTAAATGAAATTATATTTTTACAAAAAAACTATATTTTTTAACTATTTACTGAAAAATAAATATTTTCAGAAAAAATCAAAACATTTAACCTTAAGGTAATTTTGATATAATAATTTAGAAAATGATATAACTAATAATATTTAAATAGTTTTTAGGCTCATTTAATGTCGATTTTTTGAGTATAACAATCTATTAAGGAAGTTAGATTTATTTGAATAGAGATATGTTATTAAACCTTAGGGTGTTACAATAGCGTCCACCTCATCCTTTTGGATTTATGTTCATGATTATTTTCCACCACTGTTTAGCTATTACCTATAAAAGATATTATAATGTATCAACCCGAGAGACACTAAAATGGTTCCCAGAGCTAGTTGGCCATGTGGCATCAAGAAAACATCCCCGTATGTCAGAGGTTGCTGACTAGCAATGAGAGTCTAAAGGTGGTAAAATTGGGAGACTATTCCCTATAGATTAGAAATAAACATAACAACAGCATAAATAAATTAATTAAGTGGAAAATAATAACAACTTATAATTAATAATAATGAATAATAATCATGTATGAACATGGTACAATGTATAATAGTAGACATATAGTAGAAATACAATAAAAAAATAACAAGAATACTAGAAGTCCTATAGGACATCTCCATGAGAATTATGAGATCAAATTTATTTATGTACTCCTAAGATCCCATATCCAAGAATACATCACATAGCATGATCTATGATCCAAGTACTACAACCAAGTGGTCTGCTCGGGAACCACACAACTTGCCTAACAAGATGTGTAATAAACTCAGTAGGCCACCACTAAGGATGAGTAATATAATATAGTCTACGAATATAAATAAAATTGTGTGTAGGTATAACAAATAAAAAATGAATAAATAATTTAATCCGGCCAGCTCATGTTCCTCAAGGACACTCGACCAACTATACATACTTTATCCCAAGTCATAATGTATCAGAATACATATCTCTATGTATATATGTGTATATATATAGGGATAAATGTATATATTTGTTCTATATATGTAATAACATATACACTCATATATATAAATATGTAGTACTATCTAGGATCTAAGGCCTATCTCAAGTGTCTCTGTACAACACTAGTCATCTAAGACCCAAGGAGAACCCGAGGCATCCTTATTAATGGTGATCATAAAAGTCTCTACATATTTCAAAAAATTAAAGGTTTAGCAGTCATGGGTAATATAATTAGCACTCAAGCATGATGTAAGAACATATGGCCTCTGATCTCATCTAAGTTCATTCAATGTCTTCACAAATAAAGAAGGATTCATACAGGTATAACCTCACTTAAAGTAGATGGAAGTCTTTAAAACTCTGAACTAGAAATATCAAATACTGTGGTCAACTACTTTGATGGTCTTTATTCAGGAGATAATGAGGATTTTACCACAAACTAATTAATAACATTTCTCCAACTATTGATGATCACCAAAACAAGATGTTGAATGTGGTTCCCTTGGAGTGTGAAATCAAGTTTTCTTTCTTCTCCCTTAATATTTATAGTGTGGAAGGTCTGGATGCTTTCACTAATAATTTTTTTATGTTCAACTGAGATATTATTCGATAAGATGTCATTGGTGATGTCAGATATTTCTTCACTAATGCTTCAATGCCATATGGTGTGAATGCCTTCTTTATTGCCTTAATACCAAAGAATGATAATTATCTGAATATCAAAGACTTTATACTAGTTTTCATCGGAAATAAAATTCCCAAAATCATTAGCAAAATCATTAGTAAAATCATTACATCTATATTGGGGACTATTGCCAGGAGGATTATCACCCCCAGCCAGTTTGGTTTTTCCCCCGGAAGAAGCATTCAAAATTCTCTTTTCACTGCTTCTGAATGTGTTAACATCATGAGGAAGTGGGTTACGGATGAGTTTTTTTATCTTAAGCTGAATATTTTGAAAGCCTTTGATATTATCAAATGGGATTTAGTTTTTTACTTATTGAAGAGACATGGAATATCCAATCCTTTCATCTGTCTTGTCAATGATTTTTTTCACAAGTGCTCGTCTTTATGTGCTTATTAATGGATCCCCAAGGGGGTACTTTCCATGCTCCATAGGTGTTAGACAAAGTGATCATTTCTCTGGGTTTCTTTTTTCTATGGATGAAGACTACTTGGGTGGTTGTATTAATGATTTGGTTCATGCTAGACTTTATAAGAAGTTGAATACTAGAAGGAAAATCATGTCTCTATCGCATCTTTTCTATGCTGATGATATCCTGATGTTTGGACAGGCTGATAGAGGCACTGTTTCTTCTATTCAGAAGATTTTTATTTAGTATGAAGAGGTCTCGGGAAAAGTGATAAGCTAGAATAAGTCCTTTTTGTTATTTGGGAAAGGTATGACACTTCATAATAAAAACAAAATTTACAGAACTCTTGGAGTCAAAAAGGAACTTTGCATTTCACCTACCTGGGGGTACCCTTATTTTGGGGTAGGATTAAAAGAATTCATCATGGGAACATATCCTCTAAAATTATTTCTCAGCTTTCCACATGGAAAGGAAAGAATATATCCCTAGCTGGATGGGTTTTCCTTGTTAATTATGTTATCCCATCGATGTTTATCTAAGCCTTCTCCATTGATAGATGGCCTAGAAATCTAATTAAGGAGTTGAATGTTTTAATTAGGAACTTTTTATGGAAAAGATCCATATATGAATAGAAGTTGATCACCCTGTCCTGGAAAGAGTATAAAAAATCCATTGACATGTGAGTCTTAGTAATTAAGGATTTTAAGACTTTCAATGATGCCCTGCTGTATAAATTCACTTGTAATCTCTTGAGGTCTGATGACATGTCTCTGGGATTTCTCAATCATAGGTTTCTCTACAAGCTAAAAAGTGGTTATTCATTGCATCTCTTCTCATCCACTTGGCCTACCTAGAAGAATTCATATCATCAGATTATGACCTGCTCACAATGGTGGGTTTGTAAGCAGTCCAAGTTGAATGTTTGGTCAAATATGTGGCTTGGTGGACCCTAAAAAACTGTAATAAATGTGCCCCTTACCATGAAGAAACTTACTGTTGTTGATGCACTTGTATCAGATGAATTCAATGGTTGTATTCTTGTGGATTTCAAACTGAAAATACAGTGCTATGTCATTACTGATTCTTACATTTTAGTATGGAACCCTAACTCCAATTTATGATTTTCTTCAAATGAGTTTTATAGGCATTTGTGTGATGGAGCTTACAACACTCATGTTTGGATAAAAATGTTTATCACTGCCTTTATTTCCCCCTCCTGCTACATGTGGCTATAGAGGACGTGGAAGCGCTGATTGCCAACACAAGCGCTGCTTCAAAGATTGGGAATAAATATTTATTCAGTCTTCAACCTATGCTTGCAGGAGGAAGAATATGTTACTCACAGCTTTATATCATGTAGTTTTTCCTGGTGGTTTTGGCTAAATTTGCATGATGTGTTTGGATTTTATATAGCCCTGAAAAGCTATGCGGATCTGCTAAAGTCTTTCCAGGATACTTAGCTGAGTGAACAAGTTGGTTATATGCTCCTCACCACCACTATTAACAATTTCTTGGTTATATGGAAGGCACAAAATGGTGCTTTCTTTAAAGGCCAACGCCCCTCTTTTAAAGCTGGATTACGCTCTATATATAGTGTTTTTTTGACAGAATCCAAGTTTCATCATGGTACAATGAAAAATGAGCAGTTTGATTTGCTTATCATGAAAACCTTTGGTGTTACAGGAAGATCCAGGAAACCTCTTGTCCTGAAGTCAATCTGATGGATCCCACTGATTCCAAACTGGCTGAAAGTGAATGTGGATGGGGAGGCATCGGGTGTACCTGGTCCCTCAGGATGTGGTGGTGTCTTCTTCACTTACCAATGCTTCGTTAAGGGATTCTTCTTCCGTTACATTAGACATGGTACAACAATTGAGGCTGAGTTGTGGGCTATGAATAAAGTAATCATGTATGCCACTCATTATGGATGGAGAAATAATTGGGTGGAATCTGACTCCACCACTATGGTGCACATACTCAAAGCTCATTCCAGATCTGTTCCATGGAAAATCCATCCCTTATGGATTGAATTCCTTTAGATTATAGAGCACATCCTCTAGGATGTCATTCATGTTTACAGAGAGTCCTATCAGGTTACAGATTCTCTGTCAAAGAGGGAAGTTTTGGAGGTCTCATGAGGATGGTCTTTAGTTATTCTTGAATTATATTCTAATCTTGTTGATTTGGATGCTCATGGTGTTTATTATTCCCATATTTGTAAACCCCCTGCCCTGCCACTTTCTCTGGTTTTTTAATAATTTTTTTAGGATCAAGATTGCCTGGATCCTGAACCTGTTTGCACTATGTCATGAAACCCCTGAGTCTATCTAGGATATTCTATATCAAAAACCTACTCAAGGTGCATCATTAATCAGTTAACCATTGATCCCATCTAAGGAATCTAATATCAGGAATCCATGTATCACCCTTGGTTCATATATAATATCAATTATCCTACGAGCACATCTAAGGAATTATACATAAAGAACCCAGGTATCACTCAAGGCACTGGGTAATTCATCACATGTTTCATTTTAATATTAAAAAATAGGCTATGGGATCATTAATTACACTATAAATTTAAACTATATAACTATAACATTAATTATAAATGGTAACCCAACAATAAAGTGAGGTGTAATAAGGGGTCATGTGAACATTCCATAAATAGTCAGCACCATACATTTAAAAATATTTATACGACATTCCATGAGAATTTCCCATGTCAGAATGGATAAGATTTACCATGAGCATATAATTTTAAATTTAACTTATAAGGAATAAATAAGGCCATGAAATAATATATTCCACTATCAATTTAAAATTTGAGACAATTCAAACATTACGTATAATAATTGATACATGCCAAGTGTTGATCCTTGTTGTTAACATTTTATTCTATTTCAATTGGTTTATTCATATATAAAGGGTGGTTCTATCATAATATAACTAATTATTTTATGCTAAGGAGGAAACACCCACACCACTTATCATTCATTTAATTTTCTTTAGAATCTAATTCTAGGAGAAGCAAGTCAACTCACCTCAAACGGGGGATTTTTAATTCCAAGGGTAAGAATAAAGGTCAAGGAAAATGAGTGACACACAAAATACGGTGGTTTGAGTCAAGGTATACATCCTATAATGGTAAAAATTTAAAGCACAAAGGCAATAAAAAATAAGTCATAAGCATTTACATGTTAAATTTTACATTTATGAGGTGTTTCACAAAAGGTATGGTGTACAAAAAAATGGTGCATTTTATAAACAAGATAAAATTCTAGGGGAAATCTTGAGACGACCTAACTTATACCATGGATGCTTCATTCATATAATCTTAGGCATTGATTCGATCTGAAATGAGAAAAATAGAAAGAATAGAAAAAATACCTATAAATAGGGAAAATGATCTCGTATAATGGTTATATAAAAAGAAATAAAAGAAACTAATAAAAGATGAAATAGTATTTTTAGACTCACTATTATGATTCCAACACACTCGATAATGCTTTAATCAGACCAAAAATTAAGGAAATATACCCATGGAAGGAGGGGGAATATGAGAAGTGTACGAGGGCCTTTTTGGGTGAGTGTGGTAAAATAAATGGGAGAAGAATATTTATGGACATAGGGGAAAATTATATTTTTTCCTTTATAATCAGCCACATGATTTGGAAAATCCATACACCAACTATGAAAACCCACTTCCTAAGTGGCACTAAGTGTGTGTGAAAGGCAAATGGTTTTTCAAACCGTTCCTAGGCAATGAGCACCCCTTTATAGTTTTGTATAGACATCCTACATGACCATACGACTTTGGGAACATTGTTAAACAAGATGTGTGAAACCCTTCATAACCCTGAGTCAGGGAAAACAATTTCCCCTATAGAGTTTCACATTTTCATTGAACCGCGTACCTATACAAACAAGATGCACCTTTTGGGCCGTATGCTTAGCACTAAGCATAAACGCATATCTATTTCTCTCAAAACTGATTTTTTGGGGCTTGTTTATTTTGAAACTCATCTAATCACCCAAGACACATATTGAGCCTTAAATACCATCCAAAAACATCACTTTCAAGTTTAACAATGCTTGGATTTACATTCCGAGGATTAGTTAAAGATTTACCCATCCACCAAATGAACAATACAAATTCTCTAAGAATTTTTAACTAATTTAAAACATGGTTTATTGTAGATATAATTACAATGTAACATTATCTTTCCCAAAATAATTTAGTAAAAATAATATCTTTTCTATAGTGTTGATCCATTGTTACGAGATCAGTGTGTTAGATGTTCTACTAAAAATAGGTGGTCATTGACCCATGAACAATTTAACTACTATTTGTTCCTTCCTCAATGAATCTGGAAACTCATCACGGTTTTGTTAGTTGTTCATAACTTTAGATAACTGATTAATTATCATCATAAGGTTTTCAAATATAGATCCCATAATATTGTAAATTCCATTATCACATTGACCATTTCATTTTTATTTACATGAGTCCCTCTATTTTCTTCCATTTTTCTAGAATAATAAAAACTAAGTGAGAAATTCTTTACTGTCGAAATAATTATAATAATAATTCTAAAGGAAATTTTAATCCAAAAAATTTATAAAAACATTATTCTAGTATGTTATACTTAAAAAAGAAAAATAATTTTCTCCATATAATTCATAATGGTTTATAAAAATCATGTGATTAACTAAAGAACATCCCCTTAGACAAGGTGTGAAATAAGTCCTATTTTTCATGCACTTTGTATATGTCAATTTAATAACCAATGATCCCTTAAATGGTTTTTATCCCTCTCTATATCTGTGCTAGATCCACATCTATATGCAGTATCCAGACAGTGATTTCATTTCTTGAAAAACACTAACTTTATACATTACCAAAATTACATAAGGTTTTCCTATATTTAAACTTTCCCCTTGGGATCTTAAGAACTTTTTCTAATCCTATTTTCCTTAAATAACTAAACCTTTCCTTGGATACAATCTATGGGTGCATTCATTTTTAATAATTAATTTTTACGTAATCCCATAACAAAATATTATATTAATAAATTAAAAGGACATTTTTAGGTTTAGTGTCTTGAAAATTTTGAACATAATATATGAATCACCTATGGAAAAACTATATAAAAACCTTATTTAATTCTATTTAACGATTCATTTATTATTCCATCCTAGTTAAACTCATTGCAAGTGATACCATAGGGACATACATCAATAGAAAAGGGCATGTATAAATATGTGTAAGGGATAAATAAAGGAAATGGAACATGTAAAAATATCATATAATAAATATAAGATCATAATATGAGTATATGATACATAACATAGAAATGTTGATGAAACATAAAAATGATGCATTTATAATCTTATCGTTAAGGTTCATCACCAAAGTGTCATAAAAATCACCAAGGTATTATAAACATGTCATATATAGAGATTATTTCTTTAGCCAATGCATTGGCGTGCTATATGGGTGAACCCTTCATATTTTAAAATTCACATGTAAAAAATATATCATATATTATAATAAATTATTTCCTCAAAAACTTTTGGTTAATAAAGAATGCATTTTATACAAAAAAAATGAGTACATAAGTGTTAAATGACTTGAATATTTCATAATTTTTGACCCATGAGAAGGGAATGTGGGTTTTATACATGAAAATACCAAATAAATGAATTATAATTACATCTATATTAATAACCTTGAAAAAAATATGTTTGGTTCTTTATAACATAAAAATAGAGGCATGGAAAATCAATAATGTTTTCAGAAGCACAAAAAATAAACAAATTGGTTTATCGAATGTTCATAATCATAGATAATGGAATTACCTCATTGATAGAACAACATTTTGAAAACAATCAAATGATAATAAGTGCATGAGAACATAATAACTTTGAAATTAGAGGACTACCTACAAAGAAAGTAGTTTGGTAAAAAGGGAGAGGAATAGAATCACTTGTCTAGTGAGATAGATTCTTAAAGCTTGAGGAGAGTTTATTTGAACCATATAAACTCTTTGTAATGTATATAAAGAAGGAAATTATGGAAAATTCTTTCTCAATGTATTGAGAGTGAATGAAATGAGGTTGAGATTTTGGTGTTTATAACAAACTAAGGAGAATTGTTTATTAATTTCTAAATATAGGCCTTAGAATTATAAGTTGTGGGAAATATGAAACCATTAGCTTACCCATGATTTGGGATCTTGGTTTATAAAATTGTGTATGTATTTTTTGAAATATTTAGGTTTTGGAACAAAAATTAAATATTTTATATTACTTTTGGCATGGTAAAATATGTCTTCCATGAAATAATGTTTTTAAAAACTTAATTTCAATTTTAGACGTTGGAAAGTTATTTATAAGTTTAGAAATTTATTTTAATAAATTATAATACATTATTACATATTTAGTAAGTTATAAAACATATCAAAAACACAAAACTAAATTTTTACTATTCACTGAAAAATACTTCATTTTAGAAAATTATAAAAAATTTCCACCTAACCTAATTTTTATTTGATAATTTCAATATAGATATTTATTTTATGAAAATAATTTTCAAAATATGGTAATTTTATCGTGTAAATATAAATTATGATTTATGTTGAGTCAATAAGGTTTCCTTATTAATTTTCCATTCTTTCATATTTTGAAAATGACAAACACTATTCTTTAAGTAAAATTTCATTTTCTTATGTTTTATCTTGATAAGGAAAATTTTCCTTCCCCAAGGAAATTTATCCTTACCATATTTTTATTGTTCATATTATATGTATAAAATTTGGTTTCATATCCAAAACCTTGGAATCATATATATACATAGATATAAATTATTCTGTTTTCAGGATTCGAATTCAGGTTCCGAGTTCTCTGAATTCAGACTCTAAACTCTTCTGAGTTCAGACTCCGAGTTCACTGAATTTCGTCTCTGAACTTTCTGAGTTCAGATTCCGAGTTCCCTAAATTCAATCTCTGAACTCTTATGAGTTTAGAATCTGAGTTCTATGAGTTAAGACTCCAAACTTTCTGAGTTCAGATTCTTAGTTCTATGAATTTAGAATCCGAACTCTTATGAGTTCAGACTCCGAGTTCTATAAATTCAGACTCCAAACTTTCTGAGTTCAGATTCCAAGTTCTCTGAATTCAGACTATGAACTCTTATGAGTTCAGACTCCAAGATCCCTAAATTCAGACTCCAAACTCTTATGAATTCAGACTCCGAATTTTCATGAAATTTAGATTCCGATTTTAATAGAATTCAGGTTCTGAATTCTTTTGAATACAGAATCTGAATATTCATATATTATAAACACCAAATGATTTTTGGTTAGACTCTGAACTTTCATTTTTCTTAGAATCCAAAAAATTAATTTTGTTAAGAATCATATTTTTTCTTACTCTTGATATGGTTATGAAACGATATCGTGCTTTCTGTTTCTAACTAACCATTTTTTGAGTGACACGTGTATAGATCCCTCTGAAATTCAAGGAAAATTATGACCGTTGGAGGAGGGAGTCAACCATTGAATATGTTCCTATAAATAGGATTTCATTTGAACATGCTCAACAGTGTTCTATGATTCTAGAGATTACATGCTGCTGAAGTGATTTTTAGAGAGATAATTTCATGCATTGTGCATACTGAACATCTTGTTTAGAATTTCTTTGGGTGACTCTGAATGTTGCTGAGTATTTTTGAGAGCTTCTGGGGATAAGAAGATAGAGGTGCTGACTACCTTGAAGTTGAGGGCTTATGGGGATAGCAATACAGACTCTGATCTTCGTATCGAGGGCTTACCCTAGTGTGGTTAAGATATAATTTATTGAATTTATAAATTAAGGGACCTTTATCCAAGGTTGTTGGATACCCTTCTCTTTAGGTTAAAATATTTACTACTTGTTACTTTCATTGTTCCATGTTTTTTGATTCATTTTGAATGTTAAGGAAAATATAACTATCTTATGCATTCTTATACATGTACCCTTATTAGTATGATTCAATACGCTTTAAGGTAGAATATTTATCTTTGTAAACTTTTGTTAAGTTTCATTTCTAGAATCACTTTTCAAGAATCAAGCATGTTCGTAGAACTAAGAGGTATTGTGAATTTACCTTGTTTAACTTTGTTAAACATTACCATCTTTAAAAGTTCTAAAGGAATTTTTTTTTTAAAATTATACAATTCACCCCTCTTGTATTTTGAGCATCTACATCATTATTACGACACTACAATTAGTATCATTTCGATCCTAAAATTTATTGAAAAAATAATTGTTTTTATGAAAGAATGAAATTTATGACCCTTAAAAAATTTCATGGGACATTATAAAAATATATTATCATTTATATTAAAATAAATATTGTTTATAAGACTATTTCATGAAAATAAATTTTATATGAAATATTAATTGAAGTTATATATTTTCAAAAAATAAAATTATTCTTTCTTTATATCCAGAAATCTAGTTATCATATTTATCTTATATTCATGTGTGTTTTAAAGAAAATAATAAAGAAAACATGATTAAAGAAACCTAAATTTGATTTTAAAAAATAAAATCACACATTTATAATACTAAGTTCAAGATATATAAACATGTATTAGATTGTCATATGACTTAAGGGTAAAGTGTGCGATTGTTTTACTTTCATGGGGTGGATCAACTAACATTTATCATATAGTGATCCACACTAACTTTAAATTCTCTAATATTAAACTCCACTCAAGAATTTCATATTGAATATCTTCTTGGTATTGGTCAATGGTGAACCCTAGTGATGCTACCCCCTCCAATGTTCCAATAAATGGGATTCAAAATGCATGATCCTACCGGTTGAGGACATTTTTACTCCCTTCTATATTACCTTTTCATTACCCTTTATATACAATAATTCAAACTATTACATTATTATCATAATGAATAATTCACAACAACACTATTGAACAATGGTTAGGTAATAGTTAGATTCTAATAATTACATTCCCTTTATACCCCATATATAATCCAACATTATCATACTTCAACATTCACTACCTTTCTTACAAAGGTTCTAAATTTCCCTTGATAATGTCTATCATATTATTAAATCCTATATTTATTATTATTTCCTTTATAGTAGGATTAATATTCATTTTCTAATTGAATCCTATGGAATTTACATTAGAGTGTGCATTTTTATTAATTATTTATCTCCCTACAATTTCTAACTACTATAGTAAATATTTATTGATGATAAATAATGTAATGAAAAGGTATTTCTATGTTCCTTTATTGTAAAACATAATAAAATAGTAATTGTGAATCATATATTCTTTTATTAATAAAAGAAGATGTTTATGGGTTGTTAGATAAGCCTTCCCTTCCATGGCTTAGGAAAGTGTTTGGGAAAAAATAAATAAGATGAAAATATTTTTAATAATAACACTTAGACCCATAAAAAGTAAATATTTTCTTGCTAGAACTATTAGTCAAAGAAAAATTTATATAAGATATATTTCCCTTAGAGGAGTGGGATTAAACTATTCCATGGAAATATTTCCATTCATGTTAATAAAAGCTTTTCACTTTGAGAATTCCATCCTTTTTGTCTGATCAAGTACTCAAGAAATTTCATATTATGTTATTTTGACCCGAGAATGTGTTTAATACACAGTGGTATAACCTTTAGGGTGCTCAACCCCTTTTTAAATATAATTTTCTCCATAAACATTATTTGTACCTTTTATGTCTAAATCATCTCTAGTCTAAATCCTTGAGGTGATATTATACTCTGGGAATCCCAAAAACTCAAGCATATCCTCTCAATTTCTCCTTTTATAGCAATCAGTAATGAGTGTACTTGACTTAGAAACTACACCTCTTTATGGTAATGATATTCATGCCTCTATGTTCATCCTTCCAACTAGAGGTATGTTTTACTTTTAAAGAGATGGTCCTCAAACTTCATGCATTATATCCCAAAAGTTCAATGATTGTCTCACCATTACCATTGATTAACTTATCCCCACTTTTCTCTATCTTACATTGACTTATATATTCTCATTTTATGATTTATATAATCCATAACCCAGTTATCCAACTGGGATTAAATACCCATTATGTTAAATTTTTTTCATCATACAAGTTGTTAAACCAATAATATGATATCCCATTCCTTATACCCTTTCATGTTTGGGTATGAATTTTCTATTATGAACAATATTAAATGAGTTGAGATTCAACTCTTGGAAAATTCACATTTGACACATATATTCCATATGATAACACTTTTATTTGTAAGAGTGGTCTACCCAACATGATTTGATTTCATTATATATGATCCATAATTATATAAGGGTTCCTAATTTTCATGTTTTATAGTTCACAATGGGTGTTCTCCAGTATCCCAACACTTGGATAAACCCATTTCATTTCCCTATACATGATACTGATTTGTATAGAGTCTACTTTCAAGAACCTCATGTGGTTTGATTCCTATTATCTCAGGATACACAGTGAATCTTGTAGGTCTTGACATGAGTCTAACTAACAATTCCATAAAATTAAACCCCCTCTATCATAGTTATTAGACCATCTCATTCATGTTTTATTTCTTGATGGACATGTATTAGGATAAAAATATTACCATCTTTCCCTTAAACATGATCCCCGTTTTGAAAAAGGATTCTCTTTATGAACTACATGTGTCATGAAGCCAATTATTTCAGGATACATAGTAATACCTATAGGTATCTTCCTAGGATTAGTTATAAATTCCATCATCATTAATACTGATTAATTATGATCTTCCTCATTCATATTAGGTCAATCACAAAATCCTGACACCAGAATGAAGCCACCTTAATGTCCCTATGCATAAACTAGATTCACATTGAGACTCATTACCGATATCTATATACAAATTGATTCCTATTATATTAGGGTATATAATAATTCCTAGATTACCTATCCCAGATTAAACTATAAGCTTTATCTCCATTAAACCCTTACTTCTTCTTGGAATCTTAGTCCTCACTAATTCATTTTGGATTTTCCGACATGGTTTGAACACTGAGATTACACTATTCAATTTTTATGCATTAGCCAATTGTGTGCAAATACCGACATAGAGGTCACCACAGTATAACCTTAAACTATGTGATACCTAAGTCTACGATGAATTACTCTAAACGTCTTGGAATTGGTCCACATAATATGAACATAATCTGAATGAAATTTTGGCCTTTTTCACACTATGTTAAGCTAGAAGATATATGGTATACCCTGTAAGACTTTAAACTTCTTAGTGTGGTCCATATTTTATTTTCTGATTTTAACTTCAAGAAATTCTGATTCATGGTTCTCAATATGTGGTTTCTATACCTAAACCTATAAAAGGATAAAATACACTCATTTCAAATAATTACATCATAGTGTTTGCGATTTCCTTATTTAAATTGCATTTTCTACCCCAACCATAACTAGGTCTCTATGTGTTGAGAACCATTTCTCTTATTTTGGGTAAAACTATAGAGCCTCTTCTAGTTTTTATCCTAGAAAAAATTAGAAAAATTCACTATAGGAATATGTATGTGTGGATTGATTATTATTATCATAGGGTATAGAGTGATTCTTAAATCACTTATCTTGGGATTATCTAAAGATTCCACTAATTTCATCAAACTTTCATAGTTTGTGGTCTTATTATTTTTGTTAGGTTTTTCCATAGTTGTATCAACAATAGGTTAACAAATATTTTATTTAAAATATAAGTGTATTGATTCTTATTACTTCAGGATACATAGTTATATCTAAATCATATATTTCAAACCTAGGTGAAGATCATCATGAGCTTCCAATTAACTTCAATATACCATAACAACCCAAGATTTATTAGTGTTATAGTAGAGTATTACAACCATTTTTGAATATCCTATCCCCATAGACCACACTTCATATATTAAGTGTTTGAATCAACATAAATCATTCATTGTTGTTGGTAATGAGGGAACTCGAATCCCAAAGGACACCTCTGCTTAGTAATAATATCGATGCCACTATATTCATCCATCCATCCATAGGAATATTTAGTCTTGAGGAGATGTTCCTATAACCCCATGTTCCTTTAATAATATTGTAGTGGAACCCATCACATTAATTTAGTTAGTGATCATCCTCATCATACTTATTCTATTTCATCAATTTCTAACTCGAATACTTCAAGTTATAATTTACACCATTATCATTCCTCATTCAAAGGTGTTAGAGAACTCATAACTCTTGAGCCTCATTTGGGTTATCATGTCACACCTCTGTCATTGGAATGGGAAATATAAACTTAATTTACATATAACCATCCTTGATATTTTATATACTAGTACTAGGATGGAAATTCATATTGTTTTTTTCCTTTTTTCTATATAGAATATATCACCCTTTGGGTAAAGTTATTTGAAATTCATCTTTGACTAATTTTGGGTCGAATATTTCCAACCTTAAATATAATCCATCATTTTTTATATTTATTGAACTTAAGATTCGCAATTAAATAGATTTATTACATGCTAGGTTGAAACCTATTGGGTGTTCTAGGTGAAATTCAAGTCTCCAATCATTAGTTCTAGACCTCTCATAGCCTATGAAAAAATTAGAGTGTTTAAGAATGGAAAAGGAACAAAAATTATCAACTATAAAAACTAAAGAGGGAGGTAGGGAGAAATATAAGATTATTTTCATGCCTTTTCCTATCCATTACTTGAGAAAAATATTGGGCATATATAAATGGTATAAAGATCATAGGTTTCGCCATTCAACATTGGAAAAATTCAAGATTTTCTCTCTAGGTTTATTGATAGGTAAAAAAATTAAAGAACCCTTCTAACCCTAACATATATTTGTTAATATGATTTCTAAAAAATTTATGGATGTTTAATCATAGGTTACTTTACCCCTTTTACGAATTTAAATATACTTTCCAAACCCCTTTATAATTTTATTTATTCCAAGTCATTCAACTCTCTAATATATCTAAATGGGATTACCTTATCTTATGATGATGGTATATATGCCACCATATTTATCCCACCTATATCTATCTATAAGTACAAGCTAAATTGGGAACCAAATCTCATATTCCTTTGTATCACGAACTCCCCTCATATTAATAGAAAAAATAAAAATAGAAGCTATAAAAAAGTATAAATAGATAAATACTTAAAGTTATCAAATTTATGAAGGGAAATAATCAATAATTTTTATAGATATTATCTCCTAAAAATTTAAACATTATCTAGGGGATATATCTATTTGATCAGAATAGTTTGTTCTTGATTCCCTTACATGATGGTATTGATCCCGATTTTTGTTTTTAATAAGCATGATTTTGTTTTTTATAAATGAAAATTATATTATTATATTTTCATAGTATGAGAATCTATCTAGTCATGATGCTATAAATTATCAATAGTTTAATAATTTAGCTTTTAGGTGTCTCCTTCCATAGATTATTCCTTGCAATTCATACTTTTTAAGGCATATAGATCTCCATATTGAATTTATAATCACTCCAAGATAGCTTTAGTTCACTAGAGAATATAATAATACCCTTGATAATTAAATTTACCTATTCATGAATACATGAAGAGTTAGAAAAGGTGATCTTCCTTACTACCCATCTATGCTATGGGAGTATGAGTAATTAATGCATGGATATTTTTCTACACCCTTTCAAATGACACATGGTTTATGTTAGAGTATTTTGATCCATAGGTTTCTTCATCTTTGAGAACTAAAATGTAATTCGGAATAATATTTCTTAGTGTAATGTCTTGCATAGTTGATGAAGATGCAATCATAATTTAATATGGGACTTTGATATCAAGAGGGGATTGTTTTGGAGAAGTATTATTGGTGTGAACACAATAGGAATATAGGGCGGTTGATGTGTCATAAACTAACCTAGAGACCCTAGTGAATTGATACCCAATCTAGCCCTATCATAGGTCTAAGGGTGTTCTTGATCCCCATAGGTTGGATAATAGCACCTGACACCACTTGTAACATCAATGGGAGCATTTTTTTCCACAATAAAAATCATAAATACACAATAGGGAATGATAGATCAACAAATAGTTGGTATTCCAAACACACATCAAGGAGAGATTACCACAAGGAGATGGATCAACAACCCAAGGTAAAACATAAACCAAATGAAACATAAAATCTATAATACAAAGTCTCATAATCATTGTGTAAAAAGTGGACCATAGCTCTACTAATAACCAATATCACTCTAGTATCCCCCATATCAAGCACAAACACCACTTCTATGTATCACTTTCCCTTTCTATAGGCCTGAAATAAAAAAATCTACAGATTACCGAAGTCTAAGGTAGGGTGTGAGATAAACAATCTAATAGGATCCCACCAAGTGTTCTATTAGACATTCCAATACAAATAAAAAATATATTATTTGAATTTAAAATAAACAAGGCATGGGTGAACATTTTCCCATTACTTAGTCAAATCCATTTTCAAGTCAAATTGATGAAATTTATATCAAAGTAAGCTTAAATGAACATTTTTTAATAAAATTAAAAGGCGGTGAATATTAAAATTCTCTTAATATAATGTAATCTTCAAATCAAAACATCTCATAGCACTAGGCCATAATTCATATTCCTAGTTAGTTTCTAGTTCAAGGATCCTCATACTTCTCAATTAGTGATCACTTATCAAGTGTAAAAATTCCCCCATAATCATGCCAATATGACAAACAAACCATTAGGGGGAAACAATACCGAATAGGTTCTTGTTATGGTTTTCATTATCAATGAATTTCAAAAGAGTTTGAGTCCTTGTGTGATTATAATATTCACCACTAAATATCCATGCTCACATGTGGTTCAATAAATCAAAAAATCAATGGAAAATAATCCATTTATAAAAATACATAATTCATGAATTAATTTCCCAGTTTCATGTTTCAACATCCCCTTCTCAGTTGAAAAAACAAAATCATTATTTTCATAAATTTTATTCCTTTAAAAATCATCTTTAATTTTAATCCATTTTATCAAAAAACAACTGTCAACTTTTTTTAGAAAATCATTTATTGATTCAATCCATCTTTTATCAAAATACATAAAGTTAATTAAAGACTATGAAAAAGGGATTTCATTAAAAAAATACACCTTTCTAAAAGAATCAATTCAAGGTTACAAAATTTATTAAAAACTCATTTAAACCAAGTAAATATTCATGGATTCATATGAATAGAAAATCCTTACAAAACCACCTAACTTTTATCCAAATATTAAGAAACAAATCACTCAAAATGTGAATTCTAATGGAGAGTCTAAGGTGTGGAATATAATGAAGGAATAAATAGAACAAACCCCATTAGAAAAAGGTTCCAATCCATAAATAAAATTAAGATTAATTTGTGGCAAAGGATAGGGGAGAATAAAATGCGATTTTAGATGAGAAGAATATTCTCTTACCAGAGAGGGATTAAAAGTGTTAACTGATTATTTAGTTTAATAAGAAAAGGTGTTAGAGGAGTCATTAATCATCTTGGGATCCTCCAAAAGAAAAAAAAATAACGAGGCTTGAGTGGGATAAGTTGGGATTCAAATTGGATAAAAAAATTAAAATATTGAAAAATCGGAGACCATGCCATAGACCCCGTGGTCATGGTGTAAAAATACTGAAAATAGGTAGACCATGGTGCAACCACTTCAGACCATGTAATAATCCATCTTAGTCAACTAGCCTCCAGAGAACACACTACAGACCACTCCTAGATCCTATTAACCCTGAGTAATTCCACAATGTATCCTAAGCACTACACCACAACAACCCTTGAAAAGGAAGTGAAAATAAAAACATATACACCATAGCTGAATCCCCATATGCCACGGTCCTAGTCTTCTAGAAAAGGGTCTACGATGAAACCCAATATCCATAGAATATCTATCCCTAAATTTTCAGTAACTCTAATATTTTGTTTCTATCGATCCATGGATTATCAAACCCCCAACATTGTAGCCATACCTAAAATCAAAATCCCCCACATCGCATCCTAATGGTCCATAGTGAATCCAAAAATACACCACACACTATCCCTACCACCATGCTATAGAAAACTCTAGAAAAACATGAAACTATACTCAAATAAAATGGGAATCAAAACTAGGTTTAAGTAGTACCTGAATGCGATAATAGGATGTTTGAAACTACCCACCACGAACTCTTTCTATTCCAAAAAATCTTATCAAAAAGACTCCATGTCATATATATGATGTTACTACTCTCTCACTATTGCCTCATACTCCCACATCTAGTGAGAATCAAAACCATGCTTCAATATCACATATACCAAATGTATATAATTACCATGAATAATCATTATATCAAAATAAATGATTTGAACTAGCATCTCAATCATTGATAAATTTGGTTCCACATCATGGTATTCCCAACTCATATATGAGAAGGGTTAGAAAGATACATCCCAATATTTGATAAATGAAACACATTTTGTATTTATGTCAACTACAATTTCAAGTCTAAATACTCATCCAATTTTCCCACCAAATAAATAATAAATAGTCACTAACTGAATCGTTTCTATCATATCATGGACCAAACTAGGCCCTACTAAGAAAAATTCACCAATTTCCCACAAACAAAGTATATATTTACATGGGAAAAATTATAATTACTCAAAGGGGTTCCATATAGATGAATGACGGGTAACTAATGTTATAAGAAAATTCCACCATCCCCAAGTGGTTATCCAAAACTACACCAAAGTTGAGAACACAACCATGAAGCATGTTCTATAAAATATTTATTTCTCATTCTGTCTAGCCATATGTTTTTCGATAATACACCAATCTCAAACTTACTTGGGATCTCGATGTCTCATGGAGTTCTCTTAAAAATGAGAAGTAAACTAGGTATAACTATAAAAAACTATGATAGATGGAATTCCATACATCTAGAAAATTTCTATAATTCTCAAATCCTAAACATTTTTATATCATGTAAGGGTATAAATTGAGCCTATTTTGTTAGATGATTGATCAAAACCCATATTACATTATTCACTTGAGATTTACACTACAACCTAATCAAAAAATCCATATAAATCTCATTCCTCTTCCAAGTAGATATAGGAAGGTGATGAAGCACAAACCAAAGTTTATGGTGCTCGTCCTTGACCTGTTGACAGGTATAACAATGAGAAACAAAGTTAGAAATGTCCCATATAATACCTAGACACAAGATCTATGTTTTTACATTATATAACATATTTATGGTACCTGAATGAATTTCCCATTGATAATTATGTCAATCCCTTATAAAATATTTTCTCATAGGTAAATTTTTGAAATACTAGTTTTAGAATCATAGAACACACTCGGAGGATAATGAACACTCACCAATGACCTCCTCGCCATTAAGAGAGATACCAATTACATGGAATTAATTATCAAAAAAAATTTCCTCAAGAATTATATCAAGAAGAGAGGTGGTAAACTAAACACTTATCTAATCTCAATCACATCTTCCTAAAACCAAAAATGAAATTAAGCAATGAGAGCTCTTATATTCCACGCTTATAATGATTCCTTTATGTCCCCAGATTATATGTTTCATGCTTAAAGAATCCATGAAGACATTACCTTTACTAGGGGTGTAAGAAATGTCAAAATAAAAATACTAAAAGTACTCCACCCAATTCCTTTTTCAGAGATTTAAATATTTTTGAGAGAATATATAGCTCAAGATTTTGTGGTTAGAATAAATAGTAAACTATTATTTTGAAAGGTAGAGCCTACAACTCTTGAGTTCATTAATTATAACTACAATCTTGAGATCCTGAGTCAGACAATTATTCTCATGTGGCCTATACTTTTTTTAACCATAGTACACAACATGATCACACTACCTCATAATGTATCCCAAATCCGAATCTCAAAAAAATTATACAGTTGATCTCAAGTCATAATAGCAATAACATTCTTAGGATAAACTAATATACCAAGTTCCAAGACCACATGTAACAAAAACATCACTTG
Organism: Viscum album; assembly: GCA_963277665.1. Classification (NCBI taxonomy): domain Eukaryota; kingdom Viridiplantae; phylum Streptophyta; class Magnoliopsida; order Santalales; family Viscaceae; genus Viscum; species Viscum album. Next base: position 2,016,795,993 of record OY728126.1, read on the forward strand.
TTGAATCTATAAACTAAATTTTGATAGTTTGGCATAAATTCAGTGATCTCTCAATATTTATAGAAAAATTATCAGATGACACACAAAGTTTTCCTCAGTTTTAGATTAGACCACAAATTCATCCATAAATACTACCATAGATGAGTTGAGGTACTCATTGAATATTATTTTCATTAGTGAAATAGAAACCTAAATATAATTGGTTAGACCAAATGGCATAAAAAGGTACTCATAATGGATATACCTACTCATAAAGGTAGTTTTCAATATGTTAGATTATTTAATCCTCATATGGTGATAACCATAATGAAGACTAATCTTCGAGAGACACTTCACCCCTTTCAACTGGTCAAATAGATCATCAATTTATGTTTATATATTATTGTTCATCAACATAAATCTATTGAGTTTTTGAAAATCAATATCAAGGAAAAGTGTTCCCTCATCATTCTTTGTAAAAGAAGCAGGCATCAACCTAAGTGACACACTCGGGTGTAGAACTTGTTTTTTCAATAATTCATCCAACTAGATATTCAAGTCATTAAATTTAAGTGGTTACATATAGTAAGAAGGAATATATAATCACTAATTACCAATTAACAAATCAATGGAGAACTCTACTCCCCGTACCGGGGGAAAACCAAAAAAAATTGAGGGGAAAATATTGTGAAACTCAACGACCACTCGAAGAAGGTCCCCACTCAATGATTCTAACTCCAAATAAAAAAGAAAACACTGATATTATCCTACCAAACTCTATAAAATATGGCTTGACTTAACTCAATCGCATGTCCCATTCTCTATGTAAAATGTACAAAATCCCATCAGGCATAGTAAAGGAGACCTCTGAAGATAAAATTCAATCAGGGCCTTTTGAGAAATTATCCAATCTATATTGAAAATGGTTTTAAGAGGTTTTAAGTAGAGGAATATAAAATTTCAAGTGAGATCAATATTTGATAGAGATAAAACACATGAGGTACATCAGATACCCTATTATATCCTCATTCTAAGGAGCGTAGTAATACCCATCACATAAAACATAAGATTTTTCATAAGGGTTAGAAAATCCAAAACACGAGTTGATTTGAATGAGTGAGTTTCACCAATATAAAATAAATTAGTCACTAAAGATGAAAGAAATAGTGATGATACCTATCAATTTCATTGGACCTATATCAAATTCCTCTGGAGACGTTTTATACTTCATGAAATGATTTTTTATAAATGATTATGGATGGAACTGTTTGTTCGTGAAGCATATGATTTCACTATAGCAATTTTAGGAGTTTATGATCAAATTCCACTATAAAGGGTATAAAATAAATGATATAACTTATATAGGTGTCCTAAATGACTACAAGAAATATATATCTATAGTGCCTCAGTACAAACTCATTTTTTATTCCCAACCATTCCACACTGGAAGCATGTCAAAGGGCCTATTCCAGAAATTTCAGATGGTCTGGATGAAGTCTTCAATAAGAAAACCATGCGACTCATCACACTTTCTATTTAATTTAAATTAATTAATGTAAATTAAAATGGGAGTAATAGGAACTCACATCAAGCTTGGCTTTCCCGCTAGGTCAAGCTTAACCACCAATGCTCTATCTAGATCATCCATATAAGAAGTGGGCTTTAGAATGAAAATTTAGGATATAATATTGGATTGAAGTCCCATCTCAAATATTTTAGACTTTAGTTTCACATTCGTCTACTATTGGAAAATGAATATATACCAAAAGTTTGAAACCAAGGGTATAGCCCATAAAACCATGGGTATAGACTATACCCATGGTTCAGAGAACCATGTGAGCTTAAGCTATTGGTATATGTCTAATCCATAACCACAGTTTGAAAATGAAATACCCATGGTTATGAAACATGGGAATAGGGGTATTCCACCATGTAAATAACCCTATACCAACAGTTTTGAAATTGTTGGTATAGTATTTAAAAAATTTCCCTCCACTGGTTTCGATCCCTGGACAACCTATATACAATTCACATTCCTAACCCCAACACCAAATTTTCTTATCTATATATAAATATATATTTAATTATATATATAATTATCTAAACCATGGATATTTGTGGAAAACCATGGAAATAAGTTTTCGCATGGAAAATATTTTTTATCCTATGAAAATTTCCCCCCTAACATGAACCAGATATACCCATGTTGATGAAAAACCATGGGTATAGGCACGACATATACCGATAGTTTTTAGAGAATTGTGGGTACGAGTTTATTAAAAAATCTTATACTTGTAGTTATTGCAAAAACCAAGGGTATAGGTCTAGAACCTAACCCTATTCCAATGGTATTTAAAAACCATGGGTTAAGGTGGGAATTCACAAACTATAGCCACAGTTTACCAAAACTATAGTTATAGGTTCCAAACCAATCCCTATAACCATGGGTTTTTCCAAAACCATGGGTATATGGTCATTTTCTAGTAGTGGTCACTGCCTTGAGAGAAAATTAAACAAGGTCAGTAAAACGGTTTGCATACTAAATCACAGTCCTATCATTTTGAAAGAGGCTGGTAAACTCCATATAATTTTCCAAGACCCTCAATTATGGATAAAACTACTTAGTGAAATGAAATATTAATTCTTTCCACTCCAATACCGCATGTTTGTTTTTTGTAACCATAAAATCCCACCATATAATACTAGTTCCTTCATGATTAATGGTAGCACACTTCACAATTATTATATCATGTGATTATAAAACTCAAAAAGAATATCAATATTATTCAACCAGTCCTCCACCTATTGAGGATCATTTGAGCCATATAAAGCTTGTGGTTCTGTTGAAAAAACTATTGAGAATGATCTCTTGATTTATCCCTTATATGTTACACTACCATAGATAGAATGGGAATGGGTTAAATAACCTATCCCAGTGCTTGGATAGAATGAAAAAATATCTCAATAATATTCTATTCAACTGAAGGATTCGATCGTTATGGTTCACCAACAACTTCCTCTATTTTTCTATTCAAATTTCATCCTGATGGCATGATACAACAAAAAATAAAAAATCAACATTGAAAAATTAGAAATGATACACAATTTATCAAATAAATCAAGAGATACTGGAATATCAATTCAATAAAACCAAATTTAACCATATAGAGATTCAAGATACTCAAGTCAAGTTTAGAGAAAATACTAGAATCAGATTAAACTATTCTTCAAAGTATCTATTTGAAAACACCCATGGTGACTTAAAGCTTATTGGGGTGAGATTAGGCCCTGAACATCCTTGTAACTCTTATGTCTTATAATTCCTTCCTCCTCTATACTAGGACATCTCTAACTGTATACTAAAATTAAGGAAAGATGAACAACCTCCCATTGATACCAAATTTTCAGGTACCATCTCCAATACCCTGGGACACCAATACTCAAACTAGTGTTGACATTACACTAAGGGAATCTTATTCCCCATGTTTTGATGAAAGCACTTGGAATCATAAGTAACAAAAGTATGAATAGTTTTTCCACAAGAACAAAAATCAATACATAAAATTGGGAGATAAATAAACAAATAGTTGGTAAGCAAATAAATATTCAAGGGGAGATTAACATGAGTAGAAAGATCAATAACCCATGGTAAAACATGAACCAAAGGGAAACATAACATCTAAAATAAAACTTTTCACAATACCTATAAAAAAATATGACCATATGTAACACCCCAAGATTTTTATGAGACATACTTTTTTTAATTTCCTTGATTTCTTGTGTCGTACACTACATGCAAGACTGACTTAGCTTGCTATATATACAACACTATTCTTGAATTTTGTCACATAAAATTTCATTTTCTTTTGATAGAATTCATTTTATGTGAGGCTAAGTTGAAGAGAAAAGATTACCTTATAAACTAGCCATTATAATGGTAGATATAAATAGTATTAACTGAATTTTGAAAATATTATTTACACGTATATATATATAATTAATTATTTAGTGAGAAATTGTTAGCTCCACTAGGTTAGATACCCTAAGATGAGGGTGAATCTGGGTATGACAGATTAAAAAAACTTCGCATATTGATATTCTTTCGTTGTAAGATTAAAATATATTCTCTCTCCTTCAAGTTGCATAGTATGAAAAAATCTTAAGGAAAGCAAATGACACAACAATTTTACTTGATTCACCCTCACTGGGCTACGTCCAAGGAGCATACACTAGTAATGTGCCGATGTACCAAATCCACTAACAACACACTACTATTTACAAAGCTCTAAGTTTAATCACTATCAGTCCTCATTTAAGACCAATCAAAATTTGAAAGCTCACTGCTCTCTCAAATGATGATTTTTCACTGCTTCTATAGAAGATCAACTCACAGTTGAAAGACTTGTAGATCCCATCATTATCACAAATGAATGCATATTTCACTGTATATAGATGCTCTATTGACGTCAAACTTTCACCCACAGATGAATCTCATTTTTCACTGAAGCTAATGGGTGATTCTCCAACTTTTGTGAAACCCTAAAGTGACTGGTGCACATATTTATGCTTGGTGCGCTTCTCTAATGCCAGATGGGCTTCTCTATGCTTTGGAACACTTCTCCAATATTGGTGCAAAAAATTCACCAAACCACTTGCAAGAAACTCTTTTTTCCAACGCAGATCTTGGGAAACTCACACCCTTTTACACACAAACCAATATTGATGTGCAACTATCAACTGGTGCACAACTTCTGAATAAACTTATACTTGTGTGACCACACCACCCCTTGAATGCCCAAACCACCTTCTTTACTGGTTCTCTAATTTAATCTAAGTGTTGAGCTTCTTTAAAAATGAGGAGGGGTAGACCTTTATTTATAGGCATTTTGGGAAACCTGAGCACTGCCGTGGAAGTCTCCTCTCGGCACGCAATACCAGCCGCCCTAGTCTCTATTGCCCTAGTCACCTTGCACGCCCAAAATAAAACTTGGGAACCTGTCTTTCCTTTTCCATATTTTGATATTCTGATCTTGAAAAATATATGGCACATAATTTTCCAAGCCTCCAAGACACAAGTGCGCAAGTCCCTTGGCCAAAAACACTTTTCTCCATTTGTCGATTTTGAGGCCCAAAAATTTGGAAAACACTAAAAAACAGTGCCACATTGTATCTTTTCTTTTTTTACCAACTACGTATATTCCATTAATTTTTCGAGGTTCTTCTATCAATCATGGATTGTTGGCAACTTCCCTTGAACTCAACAAATCACCATGAAAACCCCCCTTTTCAAAAAATTTGTACATCATTGTCTGCTTTGTCAACAAAGAAAACACATAGGCCCACTTTTTCAACAAACACAATCACCTAAAAAATGATTCAATGATACCTTGAGGTATTTTTTCTCAACTGAAATTAATTGTAAATGAAAATAAAACCCTTTCTAAATAAAAGGAATTTTTTTCTGAAAAGATATTTAAATGAAAATAAGTGAGATTATAATAAATTAAATCTTGATGGATTTTATTAATGAAATATATATGTAATATATTCAATATAATATTTAAAATTTATTTCATATTTTTTTAAAGATGATATAAGAAAAAATTCAATTTTTTGAATAACAGAAGTATTTTTCAAAAAATGATATTTTGCCGCCTTTTGATGGAATACCCATTTTAAATTTAGTTTGTCACACCTTTTTATATTATATTTCCCAAAATAATATTTTTATTTAAAACCACTATATAAAAATTTACTTTTTCTGAGTTTTTATTATTTTTCTGATAAGTTTCACATTTTAATGAATAATAAAAAATAATACATTTTAATTGAAAACTAATTTTTTGTCAAAATTATTTATAGTGTTAAATTAAATATTTGAATGGTTTTAATGTATAAATATATTTTTTATAAGTTAATATAATTTAGGTTATTGGAATTAATTTTTCATTGAATTTAGACGTGAAAACATTTCAATCTTTTGCATGTTTTTACTTTTAAAACCCATTTTCTATTTCTGAAAATGAGATTAATTATAAATTAATTAATAATACTTCTATGTTTTTAATTATAAAACATGGATTATATAATTGGAATCAATGGGTCCAATTTTTTTTAAAAGGGTACTTTTATTTTTGGACATGTGATGAGTAACTTTAGTAAATTTTTATTTACCACAGTTAAGGGTAAATCAGGTAATTAAAGGTAAAAATAATATTATAATATTATAAAATAACCATAAAACCTATCATAATTTCATTGGATAAGTTTTTTAGACCAAAATAAAACTTTGGACGAAATTATGATCCTTCTAGGATACTTGTGTAGATTATGACATTTATTATAATTTATTTAAAGAAGAGTTAAATATGTCTTACTCAAATTTTAATAACTATATAATTTTTAATATAATGTTATACTGAAGATAAGTTTGACTATAAATACTAAATAAAAAGATAATTTTTCTATTTATAATGGTGATTTATTTTTAAATTTTAGGAAATAAATAATGACCTTAAATGCTTATATGTTGACGATCCATAAATTATTCAATTGATGAAAAAATAATAAAATAATTTTTATTAAAATGATAATAACTATTAAAAGGCACAAAAACTTAAGAAAATTTTATTGGAAAGTATATCTTTACCATAATAATCCAAATTTTGAGTTATTGATCATTTTAAGCCATATGGAAATGATTATGATACTTATAATATTTTATTTAAAGTGTTGTTAGAAATGTCACATTCATGTTTTAATATATATGACATTTTTAATATTGAATTTTCTAAAAGATATATTATACTATAAGTATTATTATAAAATATATAGTATTTATCCTCATCATACCATTTTAGTTTTAATTTTCATTAAAAAATTAAGTATATTAAATAATTACACAAAAATCGAGGTAGTAATTATTTTATTAATGGAAATATTAAATTAATGTTATTAAAAATTTTAAGATAAATATAATTTGAGATAATTAATAAATAAAATTAATTTTATAGATTATATTCACCCATTAGGGATATAATAAAATATTTGGTTCTAGGATAAAATATTATCTTGATATTTTTAAAAATCAATGAATTGAATGTTGTCACAAATGATAATATTGGTTGTTTATCAAAAAAATGTATTATTAAATTTATTAAAAATAATAAAACATTTTAAAAAATATAGAATAGTTATTTTATGGTGGAAAATAATCTAAATTATTCATTTATGGTCTAATTGACATCAAATAAGTAAATATTTCACCCATTTAATGTTGAAATATTTGTTAACTTAGTTTAAAATTAAATAGAATAACTAAGTGTTAATTAAAAGGATAAGGTTTAAATTGATAGAAAAACATGTCTAAATTTTATTTTTTAATGATATTAAAACCTTATATCATCTCTTATTTTAAATTAGGACATAATTTATTTTATTTATGGGTTTTAATTTTATTATAAATTAATATTTTTTAAGATTCCAAAAGTGACCCTCACCACAATTATAAAAGGGAACATCTTCCCTCACTTAATTAGTTCACTTTGAGCCTTCAATATTGGGCCTCCCCTGAACATTTCCCTTCTCAACTTATTTAGTTACATTCTATAGGTTTTTTATTCTCAAAAGACCGTATGTAGTGCCTTTAATATGTGATCTAGAGGGATCTTATCGAAGTAGAGGTAATCTCCTCTACTGATTCTTTAAAACTTATTTCTTATTCTACTTCCTCTTCATGAGTTGTTTCTAGTATAAAGTAATAACTAAAGTTTCAAATATATTATGATATGTAATTATGATTATGTTACAACCATATTACACCTTATATCCATCCTAAAAAAACAAAATCACCATATGTGTGTACGTACGACTTACCGTATCCACGCTATGGTGTAAACTGTTTTTCACCCCCACCTTACATGGATGGGTATATGATAGAAATAATAACTATATATGATAATTATAAACATAATTTTATTATAGAACAATATATATACAATCCACATCCATACCATTCCACAATTATCAGAATGATATCATCACTCGTGTGTACATACGGTCTACCGTCTCCACGATGTGAATCGATTCATTCTACATGATGTTCATTAAAGCATGATTATATATATGTTTTTAATGAATAAATATTATATATGTTATATTAAAATCATACTATAAATGATATAACCTTAATCTAATAAGAGTAAGATGAACTTATCTGATAAAAAATTGCGTAAGAGAATAAAGTAGTTAATACCCGAAGGATGAGTAATAATGTTATTAATAATCAAGTAATATTATTATCACATGTGATATCATAAAAATTAATATGATTATATAATAACTTAATAAATTTATTCAAACCCATATATACTAGGTTTAGACACATACTAAGGAACCTAGAGCTAAGGTAAGGGATTATTTGAAAATCTCATTTTTATCTGAGATTGTTTATAAGTAAGTATTTACTGGGGATTATTTATCATACATGTCACTATTTTATTAAAATGATTTTATAAATTGTTTTGCTATCCTATTATGGATTTTAAAGTCATTTTTACCCATTTTTACTTTTTTACTACACAGTTTGAAAATAATCTTTCTTCGTTTTCCAAACGAGGTACTTTTTGACTTTTTTGACAAAAAGTATGAGAAGAATGTTTTTTAACTTATATGATAAGAATGGATTTTTATGATTTCATAATTCCTTATTTCCATAAATGTTCCCCCAAAATAATTTAATTTTATTTTCAAGTAAATTATAATCTATTATATTTTTTTCATTGTAAGAAAAGAAAACATTTTCAAAGAGTAAATAACATTTTCCTCAAGAATTATTTTCAAGTGATATATCAATATTATTTTCCATTTATATCCTTTGATGTCACTTATGTTTTAATGGTTATATTTTTTAATTTTTCTATTAATATTACCCATATTATAATATTATTTTTATGATGGAATTTTATTTATGAAATCCATTTGTTTTATATGGATTATGTTATGATGGAATTATATTTAAGAAACCTATTTTATTCCTTAGGTTATACTATATTGAAAGGCTTATGTTCGGGTGATACCATATGTATGGTTTTCATTATGTGACAGGTGGGACCTATATCCCCCTCCAATGCATTGGGTAAAGATTTATATCTTATGATATAGACATGAATGGAATGAGAAATGATCTTAGTTCAGTAGTATGGAGATGGGTTGGGAAATAATATCATTTCTGTAATTCAAGGATGGAATGATAAGTAAAACCAGTTCAGTAATACAAGTATGAAATGTGGAGTGAACTAAATTTAGTAAAGGACTTTTCCCACTAGGATGGTCTTGAAAATGAGCATTGGATAAGATAAAATTATTTTTGATGCATATATGTTTTAAAAAATTCTATGTTTTATTCTTATTATTTTTTCTCCAAGCTCATGTTCCTTTATTATTTATTCATTTTAAACTACCATAATATATTTAATAGATTAATATTTTGATATATGTTATACATGGTATTATTATAAAAATTTATTTTCACGTTTTTAAATTCTTTTGTTCATGTCTTGTTTGATATTTTTCAGGTTTACCATTATTTATCATTTAAACTCACCCTTTTCAAATGTTTTCTTTTCCCAAGGATATCACTACTGGAAATCATGGTTTTCCCAAGAGTTTTATACCAACAGTTCTTTTGAACCATTGGTATAGGTGATCTTTACAAATGGTTTGGATTAACCATTGGTAATGATCTATAAAAATTTATTTTCCCAACAGTTTGATGAAACCATTGGGAAAGATAGGAAGAAAATTAGTTTTCCCAATGGTTTCATTAAACCGTTGGGAAAGATGGGAAAAAATCAGTTTTCTCAATGGTTTAATGAAACCGTTGGGAAAACTCTATCTTTCCCAACAGTTTTTAATAACCGTTGGGAAATATTTCCCCCAAATACAAACCACCAGAGTCCCCACTCAGCCCGATTGTAGACAGAACCTAATCGAGATCCTCCTGAATTCTTCTCGACCACGAGACTCCTTCTAGCCAAGATCCATCTTCAATAAAACAAAATCTTATTTCACACTTCAAATTATTAAGTGTTACCTTAGTTTTAGCGTTATTCCTATATTTTTTTGGTGTTTGATGTTTTGATTTAGGATAAATTAGGGTTTCTATCTATAGAAACCTTGGATTTGATTTCTATTTTTTGTTCTACACTTCAAACATGGTAAAGGGTTTGTTTAGTGGGGTGATATGGTACTTTTGGTGGAATTTATTTTATATGCAAATTGGATTTTTATTTGGATGAATGTATGTTTGAATTTGAGGTTGGGGAGGGTGTGTAGATGGGGTGGGGGAGGATTTCGAGGGCTATCCAAGTGGGGTGGGGGAGGGGCTGTCTAGGTAGGGTTGGTAGGGGGCTGGGTTGTCCAAATGGGGTGGGGGTAGGGCTGTTTGGGGTGGGGTAGGGCGTGCAGGTGGGGTGGGGGAGGGTGTCCAGGTAGGGTTGTCCAAGTGGGGTGGGGAGGGTGTGCAGGTGGGGTGGGGGAGGGGCTATCTAGGTAGGGTGGGGTGGGTGAGGGTGTCCAGGTAGGGTTGTCCAAGTGGGGTGGGGAGGGTTTGGAGGTGGGGTGGGGGAGGGACTGTGTTGTCTAAATGGGGTGAGGGTAGGGCTGTTTGGGGTGGGGGTGGGTGTGCAGGTGGGGTGGGGGAGGGTGTCCAGGTAGGGTTGTCCAAGTGGGGTGGGGAGGGTGTGCAGGTGGGGTGGGGGAGGGGTTGTCTAGGTAGGGTGTGGTGGGGGAGGGTGTCCAGGTAGGGTCGTCCAAGTGGGGTGGGGAGGGTGTGCAGGTAGGGTGGGGGAGGGGCTGTCTAGGTAGGGTGGGGGAGGGGGCTGGGTTGTCCAAATGGGGTGGGGGTAGGGCTATTTGGGGTGGGGGAGGGTGTGTAGGTGGGGTGGGGGAGGGTGTCCAGGTGGGTTGTCCAAGTGGGGTGGGGAGGGTGTGCAGATGGGGTGGGGGAGGGGTTGTCTAGGTAGGGTGGGGGGATGGGTTGTCCAAGTGGGGTGAGGGTAGGGCTCTCCAGGTGGGGTGGGGGGGGGGTGGCTGGGTTTTCCAAGTGGGTTGTGGGGTGTAGGGGTGTCCTGGTATGGTGGGGGGGAGGCTGGGTTTTCCAAGTGGGGTGGGGGTAGGGCTGTCCACGTGGGGTGGGGGGTGTTGGGTTGTCCAAGTGGGGTGGGGGTAGGGCTGTCCAAGTGGGGTGGAAACCCTAAATTTAATGTTTTAATTGGATATTTGGTTTGTTTTATTATGAATTAGGTGTATGAGGCATTCCCATTCCTATTATGGGTGGTTTTAATCAAAATTTATGATGTTGGAACCGTTTATGATGTTGTTGTCTCTATTTAATCTCATTTCCCCCAACTTAACATTAAATTCTATATGACATTTGGTTTCTGTTTTTTTAATTTCTAGTTAAGTTATTTGTGGTCGATGATTGTCTCATGTTAATTGTTTTCAATGGTTTGGCGTAGAAATTGGGAATTTAATGTGACTTTTAGAAATCGGGGTTCCTTGATAATACTCCAAATATTTGTTAAAAATGATCAAAGGGATTTTATTATTTAAAATGGATTTTGAAAGATATTTCAGAAATGATTTAATCTTGAGGAAAGTGTTTTATTAAAATGAGAATTTTTTTAATAAGGCATGTGTAATGTATTTTGTTATAGTACACTTGTTATGTGACTATGTTTGGTATTTAGTAACACATGAGATAACTGGTGTGCGAGAATGTGTTGTGAAAGAGATTCAATGGTTGGTTCAAGATTATATTTACGTTTTGAGCCTATTATTGAGTTGTTTTAAAGATATTTTGAGATATTTACCTATTTAATCATTCTGTTCACACAGCATATGCAACCTCTATCCTCATTTAATCAGTGAACTCAAGTCATTAATTCAAGCCTTCATTCTCACTAGCATGTAAGAAATTTAATGATATAAACCCATCCTCACATGATTTCTTACCTTAGATAGTGTCCAACATATGAAATATGATCTTTTGAATTCATTAGTTAACCAGGATCATATATTCCATTTCCCCCAAGATGAATGTACTAATATAACTTTAGGGTCAATTAAATATGGTTCTCATTGTACAATGTATATTATGTGTCCTTTTTGGCCAATACTCACTTTTATGAGGGTGGGGTGATTTTCACTACCCATTCTGGCATGTGTAGACATCCATAAAAATGTTAAATAAGTCACAAGTTTAATTCAGTAATGTTGTTGTCATTGACATACTTTATTATTAATCTCAAATTTAAAAATAAATGTTTTTGTCTATACTTAATGAAATTAAATTTTTTTTACAATCCATGAACAACCTATTAGTGTAGAAGCCTAAAATTTATTCACCCATGGGGTGCACTTGACTTGGGGAAGTAATTGGGTAATGAAAGGTATGTCCATAGAGGTGCCAATAATGAGTTATTGAACATGAGTGAATGATTTGGGATTCATATAACACATGATGGGACCTGAGGCATGTGCCTCTTATAGACCTAATTAAAATGAATATAAATAAATTTTAATTTAATTCATGCATAATTTTTCTTTACATTATTTTAATAGTTCACTACATCGATTAGAAACTTATTCCTTTATTTTTTACTTAAATGTATTTTCTATTACAGTTCAATCCTATTGAATTGTTTATGACAAAATGAGTTATATAAACTCTTTTTACAGAATGGACAGAAGTTGGATATATGAAACCGATCGGATCTCAAGTGATTTTCAAAACAATTTGTAGAGATTTATAGATTTTTCATTTCACAATGCTTCAGATAGTGGTCGCATACACTGCCCATGTTCCAATTGTTTTGGTAGACCTTGGTTGAGCCGTGAAGAAGTAATCTACCACATAACCAAAAATGGTTTTCAAGAAAACTACTTTTTGTGGTATCATAATGGGGAGAAAATGAAATCTCAAATTGGTGATGATCGAAATGAAAGGACTGGAATGGAGAATTTGTTAGATAATCGGTTTCCGTTTATTCGTCATCATGAAAAAGAAAGGATTTCGACTCAAGAATACTTCAATATGAGGACAACTGATGCTTCTAGTGGAAATGATGATATTGATAGGGTGAAAAAATTTAATGATGCTGCAATGACTCTAGTATATCGACAATGCGATAAAATGAAAAAGCTTGAATTTTTAATCCGATTGTTTCATGGGAAAACTATGTATGGGATTTTTAATATAGCAATCAATTACATTCTTACCCTCTCGAAGGATTTACTTCCAGATGATGCCGATATTCCCTCAAACCACTATATGGCATGGAAGTTAGTTGAGGAACTTGGATTTTCAAGAAACAAAATTCATGCTTTCCCAAAAGATTGCAGTTTATTCTGGGAGGAAACCATTGAACAAAATGATTTTATAAAATGTGGCACATCCTGCTGGAAGTCAAAATCTGATGGAACACCGTCCCGCGTTCCACAGAAAGTAATGTGGAACTTTCAATTGATCCCCAAACTCCAGAATCTTTTTATGTCTGATGAAATATCCATAAAAATGAGATGACATGATATAGAGAGAAAGAAGACTAATGATGAGTTGGTTCATCCTGTAGATGGATTTTCATGGCAGATATTTGATGCTCGACATCCTGATTTTGCAGCTGACATGTGTAATGTGAGGCTGGTTCTTTCATCTGACAGTTTTAATCCGTTTGGGAAGATGCTTACTTCGCACAACACATGGCCGGTTTTTATACACATTTGTAATCTTCCCCTATGGTTGTGTATGAAAAAACATTTCACTTTCATGAGTATACTCATATCTAGTCCTGTTGATCCCGGTATTGATATTGATGTATACATGAAGCCTTTAATAAAAGAGTTAAAACTTCTTTAGGATGTGGGTGTGTGCACATACGATGGATGTTCAAAAGACATATTTCAGATGCGTGCTACGCTTATTTGGACGATCAATGATTTTCCGGATTATAAAATGATGTCTGGATAGAGCATGAAGGGAAAACTGTCATGCCCAGTTTGTATGAAGAATACACGATCTAGAAGACTAAAACATCGTTGTAGTTTCAGTTTTATGGGACATCGACGATTCTTGCAAAATGATCATCCATATAGAATGAATCATCGAATATTTGATAATACCATAAAGACCGATGATCCACCTCAGCGTATGTTTGGAACTGATGTGCTTAATGAATTGAAAGATTTCATTTTTTCGTTCGGGAAGGGTCAAATGAAATCTAGAAAGAGAAAGAATGTTTCCATTGAAACATGTTACAATTAGAGGAAGAGGAGTATCCTTTTTTATTTGCCTTATTGGTCAACCAATTTGTTACGTCATTTCTTAGACGTAATGCATATTGAAAAGAATATATGTGAAATGTTGCTTTCAGTTCTTCTAAATGTAAAGGGGAAGACAAAAGATGATTTACGTTCTCGGCATGACTTGGTGGATTGGGGCATCAGACCAGAATTGCATCTTGTGCGTTTCAGTGAAAATAAATGGCAACTTCAATGTGCTTCTTATGTGATGAAACCTAAGAAAAAACAATTTCTGGAAGTATTAGAGACTATTAGAGTTCCTGATGGCTATTAAAGTAACAAAACGGGTCAACAGAAGAGGGTTGAAGCTAAAACATTTGAAGACTCATGATTATCACGTTCTACAGCATGAGTTGCTTCCAATAGAAATCTGTCATCTTTTGTCCAATAATGTAAGGGTTTCTTTTATTCGGTTGTGCCATTTTTCTATAGATCTTTGGGCTAAGAAGTTGTACAAGTATTTCTTGCAAAAAATTTTGACAGATGCCCCATTAATTTTGTGTGAGTTGGAGAAAATATTTCCTCCGTCATTTTTAACATGTATTTTGCATCTGACTATCCATATTCCCGCTGAAATACTTCTTGGAGGACTTGTTTATTTTTGTTGGATGTATCCAACTGAAAGAAATATGTACACATTAAAGTATTATGTCTGAAACAGAAATCATCTCGAAGGTTCTATCGTGAACTGTTACTAGGCTCAAGAATGTATGGATTTCTGATCGATGTATTTGTATGATCTTACTACAAGATTGAACAGACCAACAAGAAATGAAGAATAACAATATGAGAAAATGGAACCCAGTTTCCCATCACTTCCTCAAACAGGATGAATTCCCATATCATATACATTGAAGACATTAAGCCATGACGAGCGGGAGATGGCCCATCGCACAATTTTGTTCAACTGTGATTTGTTCGATGACTATATCAGGTAACTAAATTGATTAGGTATATCTTACACATATATCTGTTAAAATATTCATATTTTTTATCTACAGGGAACATAAAACAATGATAAATAGGAATCATCGTTCTTTATCTTTGATAAGGAGAGAGACTTTTCATAGCAAAGAGTTTTCTTCTTGGTTAAAATTGAAGGTAAAAATATTACTGTTTAAAATAATTATATCAATATTTAATTAAGTTTAATAGTCATTTATATTGAAGGTATTGAGTTTGTCTGCTAACTCTTTCTCTGAGGAAATAAGAGCTTTGTATTTTGGTCTTAATACCGTGGTTCGTGACTATAAATCAATTGTTATCAATGGGTACAAATTTATTGTCACTGAACGAGCAAATAACATGAGAACACAACATGATTGTGTTATGGTTACTGCCACAATAGATTGTTATGCCAGTTCATCAGATAGTAGACCACGATTTGAAAATGTGGGTTATTATGGAGTTGTTGAGAAAATAATAATATTGGATTATTACTCTCATGGATGAGTCACAATGATGAAATGCCATTGGTTTGATTCGATGACGAGACAAGGCACATTTATTGATGATTGTGGATTTAGAGTAATGAATATGACTCGCACTCTTGCTACCGAACAACCATATGTGTTGGCATAAATGGCTAAACAAGTTTTTTATGTCAAAGACCAACTTAGACCTGAATTTGGTGTCATAGTTGAAGTAATTCCAAGACATATTTTTGACGATGGTGATGATGAAATTGACACTATCCCTAGTGCCATTGGAACCAATCCATTTATTTCTTTTGATGACTCCAATAGCTCAATTGTCAGTGTTGATTGTGAACCTGAAGTTGTGGTTGAAAATATATAGAATCGTTCATCCATGTTCTCAATTCTTTTGGTTTACCTCAAGTTGGGTTGTTAAGGTTGGTAAAATTCAAATTGATTTAGTATTGATCACAAATATGTTTTAGCTGACTTGACCATTATGTGAATTTTCAATGTTTATTGGTTGTAGTTTTATTTTAATTGTATTTTCTAATTTGGAATTGAACTGTATTCAACCCTAGTCAAACAATATTTCTAACTTGGTGAACATTACAACTTGTATGATTTATTAAATCCATTCAAGCTCTTCTAAAACAATTGATAGCTAAATTACCGATGAATCCCCCTATTACCACATATATTTAGTTTTTAGGGTTACACATTAGTTTCCTTTTTCTAATTAATTACATATTTGTTTTCAAAAGTAGGAAATGCAGCCAATTGAAGAGAGATGAAGGAAAAAAATGATGGAGAACAATCGTCAAATGGCGGAGATGGGCATTCCACCATTACTGTCTAGAGTGAGTACTTTATTTCAAATATATATATTTAAAGAATATATAATGTCAGGTGATTAATTTTTTTGTAAAATTTTTTGCAGGATCCACCTATACGTCGAATGTTATTCGATGAGGAGCATAGTATTGGTCCTAGTACTCAGGTCGGTGGTTTGAGGAGGGTTCGTACCAGAGGTGGACGAGCAGTTGCACGTACCTGACTAGACCCTGCCCCTCCCACTGACATGTCATCCTTCCCACATTCTGATCCCGGTGTGTCGTTAGGGACACATGAGATATTTAGGCCTCCCATGTTTTTGCTACCTTTTGCATCTTCTGGCCCATCATTTTCACATCCCATGATGATTCCCACTCCCCAGTCAGAATCCAGTCAGACAACTCTCCCATATTCTTTTCTTTCTACTTCTGTCTCTCTGAGCTTCTATATTCTATCGTCCTCGACTCCTGTTCCACCACAGGGTGTTCCATCAATTTCTGTGGATCCAGTGGAGCTCATCGATCAAACCGGTGCAGGTATATTTATAGAACCCTAACAAATTTTTATAGAAATATTTATTTTCATTATAACATGTTTTGATAAAATCTTTGTTTTTATTTCATGACAGATTCATCTAATGATAGGAGGTGTGGGCGGGGGTGTACATGCATGAGTTCAGTGTGGAACCGCCACACACATGTTATGGTGGATTATAATGAAGACAACCAAATGGTTGAGAAAATAGGGCAGAAATGTCGGAGTTTTTTTGCGATGCTTGCCAAATACTCCTACATCATTCCTGTCAGCCCGCTATCTTGGAGACATCTGCCACATGAGGTCAAGGATAGAGCTTGCGTAGAGATATGGGTAAAAAAATCTGTTCTATTTAATTCCATGAATTATTTTTGTATTTATATGAATTAATATTTTTATGTCAGCTTCGATTTAATTTTTCCGATGGTGAGGGTGCACGACCGAAACGTCTAAAATATTTAGGTGAGCTTTGGAGAGCCTACAAGCATGAGTTGTATATTGGACGGGTTTCTATAGTTGGACTGAGTTAGAGGCGGTACCATTGGTGGATGATTGTCCTATATAGCAGTATCGTCAGATGATTACTCATTGGATGAGTACCCTGTTTAAGGTATTAATTACATTTGAGGTATTTAAATAATAAATTTCATGTTTTTCATTAGTACTATCTATTTAATTTTTGAATTTTATTTAGGAATCATCTGGAAAAAATATAAAGAACATTGATGCAAAATAATACCTCCACACACTAGGACGCACTACGATGCCTGATCATGAGAGGAAGCAGGTATGACAATTGTTTATAAGTTTTCTTTATGAATTACACATTTTTTGTTTCCTAAATTATTTAATAGTTTGCTAATGTTTTCATATAACTTTAGTTTTCAATGTCATTGTAGAGAAAAATACAAAATATTGAAGGACGTGTGCCTCTAGAAAAATTGTTTTGCTTGAGTAGACGGAAAAAGGATGGAAGTGTCGTCAATGAAGTGACTCAATAGAAGATTGTAAGTTCTAATATGTTGATTTAATATTTTAATATCTATTTTGTAACTTAATAATATATTTATATTTGTAACAGGCTGCTTTAGAGGCCCTTGATTCCCAAGAACCAGACAATTTTGGGCCAATTGATCACTTACATCAGGTTTTGGGAGAGGAGCATCCTAACAGAGTACCAGGTGGCAGTTCTGACACTTCCACCAGAGGCCAGCTCAGCTTTTGATGAATATATTTCATCGATACATTCTATATATGGAGCACCAGGTGGCAGTTCTAGTGGTGGTCATGACGATGTCCAGGATGACGATGATGATGGAAAGGAGTCTGATGAAAAAGATGAGGGAGAGGAGGAGAGAGAGGCGGATGGCGAGGGCGAGGCAGAGGGCGAGGGAGAGGAAGAGGGTGAGGTGGGCGAGGAAGATGATGGGGACAAGGGTGAGGGTGATGATGATGATGATGATGATTGTGATGGTGATGTGAGACAAGTTTATCTGTTACATTTTTGATTAATATTACTGAGATTTGATGTTTAATCTATTCTAGTTGTTGGTTTTATCCATACCTATAGTATAGTATTGCAGTTGATTTATTTTTATATATTGTCTGTTTTCATGGATGCTGACGTCTTTTTGTGTGTTCCGGAACTCCCTGGGCAGCCCCCCTCCTTCCTGGACCCTGGACAACCCCCCACCATCCTCCTTGGACCCCGGACAACCCCCCAAACACCCCCGGCACAGCTTCCCCACCCTCTTCTTAGGTCCCCAGACAGCCCCCCATACACCTCCTAGATAGCCTCTCGCACACCCCCCGGAGAGCCCCCCAGACAGCCCCCCACCCTCCTCCCTAGACCTCGAACATCCCCCTAGAGAGCCCCCAGAGAGCCCCCCTCACAGTCCCCCCACCCTCCTCCTTGGACCCCGGACAACCCGCTAAACACCCCCGGATAGACCCCTGCACAGCCCCCACCCTCCTACTTGGTCCCCGGATAGCACCTCAGACACCTCCCGGACAGCCTCCCGGACACCCCCCGGACACCCCCCGAACCGCCCCCTGGACAGCCCCCCAGACAACCCCCCCACCCTCCTCCCTGGACCCCCAGACAGCCCCCCACCCTCCTTGATTTCACATGCATTTTTTTATTTCTATGATCATGCAATGTTATTTAGGACTATTCCATTTTTGTATGTCTTGAATTATTTGAATGTCTGGGTAAGCTTAGTAGCTCATGCTCATCAAATGCATGTGATGATATGCTTTAATTTGAATACAAAGCCTTGTTGTACATTCTTCATGTTATGTGAATTATTCCTTGTTTGATTTGGTTTACATGTCAATTTTTAGGATAAAAAATGGTTATGTGATGTGTATGAGTCAACCCCGCCTCAATCCGAGGCGCGGTGTGGCCGACACCACTCTTATGTGTCTCTCTTTTGTTTCAAAAGGATATCATTTTAAGTGAAAACATCAACTGACATATGGAATACTGACCAAACGCATTCTGATTGTGTTGATACTTTAGGAAAATAATCCATGGGTCATTTGAGACGTGTACGAGTCAACCCCGTCTAAATCTGAGGCGCGGTGTGGCCGGTACCACTATAAATCTGTCTCTTTTGTTTAAAATGGATAGGATTATAAGTGGAAAGAACAACTGACAAACGGAAAACCGACCAAATGCCTTCGGATTCTGTTGATAATTTATCACAACGATCCATGGGTTATATGTGACATGTACGAGCCAACCTGGGCTCAATCCAAGTCGTGGTGTGGCCAGGATCACTCTAAGTGTCTCTCTTTTGTTTAAAATGGACAACATTTTAAGTACATACGAAAAACTGACCAAACGCATTTGGTTTCCATTGAAACTTTAGGAGAAAAATCCATCGGTCATATGTGATGTGTACGAGTCAACTGCACCTCAATACGAGGCGTGGTGGGGCCGACACCACTCAAAGTGTTTCTCTTTTGTTTAAAATGGACATCATTTTAAGTGAAAACAACAACTGGTATACGGAAAACCAACCAAATGGATTCTGATTGTGTTGATACTTTAGAAAAACGATACATGGGTCATATTTGATATGTACGAGTCAACCTCGCCTCAATTCGAGGTGCGGTGTGTCCGACACCATTCATAGTGTCTACCTTTTGTTTAAAATGGACATCATTTTAAGTGAAAACAACAACTGATATACGAAAAACTGACCAAACACATTATAAATGTGTCGATTCTTTAGGAAAACGATCCATGGGTCATATGTGACGTGTACGAGTCAACCCCGCCTCAATCCGAGGCACGGTGTGGCTGACACCACTCTTAAGTGTCTCTCTTTTGTTTAAAAAGGATATCATTTTAAGTGAAAACATCAAATGACATATGGAAAACCGACAAAACACATTCAGATTGTGTTGATACATTAGGAAAATGATCCATGGGTCATTTGAGACGTGTACAAGTCAACCCCATCTAAATCCAAGGCGCGGTGTGACCGGTACCACTCTAAATCTGTCCCTTTTGTTTAAAATGGACAAGATTATAAGTGAAAAGAACAACTAACATACGGAAAACTGACCAAAATCCTTTGGATTCTGTTGATAATTTATCACCATGATCCATGGGTCATATGTGACGTGTACGAGCCAACCCGAGCTCAATCTGAGTCACGGTGTGGCCGGGATCACTCTAAGTGTCTCTCTTTTGTTTAAAATGGACAAAAATTTAAGTACATACCGAAAACCAACCTAACGCATTTGTTTTCCATTTAAACATTAGGAGAACGATCCATGGGTCATATATGATGTGTATGAGTCAACTGCGCCTCAATACGATGCGCGGTGTGGCCGAAACCACTCAAAGTGTCTCTCTTTTGTTTAAAATGGACTTCATTTTAAGTGAAAACAACAACTAGGATACGGAAAACTGACCAAACAGATTCTGATTTTTTCGATACTTTAGAAAAACGATCCATGGGTCATATGTGACGTGTATGAGTCAACCTCACCTCAATCCGAGGTGCGGTGTGGCTGACACCATTCATAGTGTCTCTCTTTTGTTTAAAATGGACATCATTTTAAGTCAAAACAACAACTGACATACGAACAACTGACCAAAAACATTAGAAATGTGTTCATGCTTTATGAAAATGATCCCTGGGTCATATGTGACATTTATGAGTCAGCTCCGCCTCAATATGAGGCGTGGTGTGGCCAGCACCACTCTTATGTGTCTCTCTTTTGTTTCAAAATGATATCATTTTAAGTGAAAAGATGAACTGACATACGGAAAACTGACCAAACACATTCGGATTATGTTGATACTTTAGGAAAATGATCCGTGGGTCATTTGAGACATGTACGAGTCAACCCCGTCTAAATCTGAGGCCAGGTGTGGCCGGTACCACTCTAAATCTGTCTCTTTTTTAAAAATGGACATGATTACAAGTGAAAAGAACAACTGACATACGGAAAACTCCCCAAACGCCTTCAGATTCCATTGATAATTTTTCAAAACGATCCATGGGTCATATGTGACGTGTACAATCTAGACTGGGCTCAATCCAAGTCGCGGTTAGGCTGGGATCACTCTATGTGTCTCTCTTTTGTTTAAAATGGAGAACATTTTAATTACAT
This sequence comes from Viscum album, assembly GCA_963277665.1. Taxonomy (NCBI): domain Eukaryota; kingdom Viridiplantae; phylum Streptophyta; class Magnoliopsida; order Santalales; family Viscaceae; genus Viscum; species Viscum album. The sequence goes on from OY728126.1 coordinate 2,016,817,748, forward strand.
ATGGAAAACTGACCAAACGCATTCGGTTTCCATTGAAACTTTAGGATAATTATCCATGGGATATATATAATGTGTATGAGTCAACCACGTCTCAATCCGAGGCACGGTGTGGCCGAAACCACTCAAAGTGTCTCTCTTTTTTTTAAAATGGACTTCATTTTAAGTGAAAACAACAACTAGAATACGGAAAACCGACCAAACGGATTCTGATTGTGTCGATACTTTAGCACAATGATCCGGGGGTCATATGTGATGTGTATGAGTCAACCTTTCCTCACTTCGAGGTGCAGTGTGGCCGACACAATTCATAGCATCTCTCTTTTGTTTAAAATGGACATCATTTTAAGTGAAAACAACTGACATACGAACAACTGACCAAACACATTCAAAATGTGTTTATGCTTTACTAAAACGATCCATGGGTCATATGTGACGTGTACGAGTCAACCCCACCTCAATCCGAGGCATGGTGTGGCCGACACCACTCTTAAGTGTCTCTCTTTTGTTTCAAAAGGATATCATTTTAAGTGAAAACATCAACTGGCATACAGAAAACAGACCAAACACATTCAGATTGTGTTGATACTTTAGGACAATGATCCATGGGTCATTTGAGACATGTTCGAGTGAACCCCATCTAAATCCAAGGTGCAGTATGGCCGGTACCACTCTGAATCTGACTCTTTTGTTTTAAATAGACAAAATTATAAGTGAAAAGAACAACTAACATACAGAAAACCGACCAAACACCTTCAGATTCTGTTGATAATTTATCACAATGATTCATGGTTAATATGTGACTTGTACGAGCCAACTCAGGCTCAATCCAAGTCACGGTGTGGCTGAGATCACTCTAAGTGTCTCTCTTTTGTTTAAAATGGACAACATTTTAAGTACATACAGAAAACTGACTAAACACATTCTTTTTCCTTTGAAACTTTAGGAGAACTATCCATGGGTCATATGTGATGTGTATGAGTCAACCGTTCCTCAATCCGAGGTGTGGAGTGGCCGAAACCACTCAAAGTGTCTCTCTTTTGTTTAAAATGGACTTCATTTTAAGTGAAAACAGCAACTAGAATACGGAAACCGACCAAACAGATTCTGATTGTGTCGATACATTAGAACAATGATACATGGGTCATATGTGACGTGTACGAGTCAAATCCGCCTCAATCAGAGGAGCGGTGTGACCGACACCATTCATAGTGTCTCTCTTTTGTTTAAAATGGACATCATTTTAAGTGAAAACAACAACTGACATACGAACAACTGACCAAATGCATTCGAAATGTGTTAATGCTTTTGGAAAACTATCCATGGGTCATATGTGACGTGTACGAGTCAACCCCGCCTCAATCTGAGGGGTGGTGTGACCGACACCACTCTTAAGTGTCTCTCTTTTGTTTTAAAAGGATATCATTTTAAGTGAAAATATCAACTGACATACGGAAAACCGACCAAACACATTTGGATTGTGTTGATACTTTAGGACAATGATCCATGGTTCATTTGAGATGTGTACGAGTTAACCCTGTCTAAATCTGAGGTGCGGTGTGGCCGGTACCACTTTAAATCTGTCTCTTTTTTTTAAAATGGACAAGATTATAAGTGAAAATATATGGTATATGAAAAACCGATCAAATTATGAATTGAATTCCAGATTCACATATAATTTTCATCTAAATTTTAAATTAAATTATAAATTAATTATGTATTTTTATAATTACGTTATGAATTCTGATATAATTCTAGATGTTTATAGTTCCTGGATGAATTATATGTTAAATGTGTATGAATTTTTCTCTATATGTATGTGTTACTTGGTTATTGAAGTTGCAATACTTGTATATTTATGTGTTATTTTATTACAGGTAAAATAATTGGAAATGATTAAAAATGAGAGGGAATGCTGTTGTTGCACAAAAAACGAGAGGCTGTTGTGCAAATTGCAGCCTGCTGTGCAATTTGCACAGTATAGGCTATGACAACGGTTTGAAACCGTTGGCATAGCCTATCTGAGTATTATTTTTACCAACAGTTCTATGAACCATTGGTAAAATGCCTTTCCAAATGGGTTTGAAACCGTTGGGAAAGAAGGCCCTCTACTTGGTTTTCCCAACAGTTGATGCCAAACCATTGGGAAAAACATTCCCAACGGTTTGTCACAACCATTGGGGTAGGTTAATTTTTTCTAACTTATCCCAACAGTTCACTGTAAACCATTGGGAAAACCTTTCCCAATGGCTTACTTCCCTACGGTTTGTAGAACCATTGGTATATATTATACCAACGGTTCCGAAGCCTTTCCCAACGGTTCAGAACTGTTGGGAAATCCTGCATTTCCAGTAGTGTATAAAGAAAGGTTTTGGGTAGGAAAACTATAGGGAAAGATCTTTATGTGATATTTTTAAGATATCACACAAAATTAGAAGAAGTGTTTCCATGTTTCCAAAGGTACTAAACTTCTATGGTATTTCGACATCTTTTTGTGAAATGTATTAAGTATTACACAAATGTAAAGTAATGTCTATGTACTTTAAGAACGGGTCGTTATAGTTGGTAATAGGGAAAATGTTTAGTTAACCTTTGGAAACTATGATGAGAAAATTATAGTGAGATCTCTAGAGATATTTCTATGTTATGTCTAGGGATGTCCATCAGGATTAGTCTAAGTATAGGTTACAATTCTAGAATTTAATAATAATCATGGTTATCCTTAGACTAAAACTAAGATGTTAGATATTGAAAGTACTTCCCCTTGATTATGTGGTTTTTTTAGTATGTTTTTTCCTCTCACACTATACTTTTTCAGTTTTAGAAAGTGGATGGAAATTGGAGGATTAATTTTATTGGAGAAGATAATGGACAATGTTATGATATTAATCATGAGAAACCAAATGAGATGGAAGTTGGAAGAAGAAAAATTATTATTATGAATAATAATAAATCTCATAATATGATCAATAATCTCAACTTAGGTTAGTTTCTTAACCATATAATAAGATAAAGTTAGAGTTTCATGGTGACAAGAGAGGAAAGAAAGTTCAATTTTCCTCATGTAAATCATGTGGGGAGAAGAATCAAGGAGAATGTTTAAAAGGAACAAGAATATGCTTTGGGTGTGGAGAAGAAGGACACAAAGCAAGTAATTGTAAATGAAAAGGTTCAGTTAACATAATGGTCAAGGAAAATGGAATTGCTAATGAATCAATGATAGTTAAATGTTTTAAATGTGTAATGTATGGGAATTAAGAAAATAGATTTCCTAGGGGAAAGATCATTAATTGAATAAGAAATAACATACAAATAATTTTTATATTATTGATAATTAAGAGACTATGAACAACATGTGGGATAAAATATGTGCTAATGAATAAAATGATGATGCTTGGTTAATGGTTTTATAATATATTGGAATGATTTCATCTATATATATTATAATTCATGAATAATGTTGTGGAAGTACATTTATGGTATTATGGAATAATGAAACATCTATATATTTGTCTACTATAGTTTTTCAATAAGGATTTACGAGTATATAATAAATGGTACTGGTGACCGTGAAAATTGATTGAGGTAAAAAGTTGATATTTTTGGAAAATACATGATTCAAGGAAGGAGAACCCTTAATTTGAGCATGATAATGAGATAATGATATCTGGTTAGAGATATGTTGGTTATGAATAAGTAAATTGGATAGTAATAATTTCCTTAAAACTGATTAAAGATTTTTTTAAAAGTGTTTTATGCAATCATAGATGAATTTTACATCTTTTTGGACTTAATAAGAAGGAATAAATCATGTTTTCAATAAGGATGTATGATAATTTATGTTATTTTATTGAATCAAGAAAATACATGATGAATGTGTACACATGTTTGGAATGTGACCAACAAGAGATAACTTATGATATATGGGGGATAAATGTTAATATGAGTTTGTGAACCTCTTTTTAATGTTTTCTATTTTTAGTAATCATAAATATTGTAAGGTTATCAATTTATGAAAAGTATAAGTTAAACATCAGATGATGTTTTTTTGATTAAAGTATTTTCTATGTATTGGTGGACTTATACATATTTGATAACTTGTGATAACCCTTTTGTTGTGCTAAATAAAGATGGAATGAGTTTTCATTCTATTTTTTGATCTCATGTTCTTCTAATGATTAAGGAATGAAAATTTCACCTTATTTTCATAGAATAAAAGATGAAGTAGAAATTGATCAAGGCCCAATGAAAGGATGAGATTATACTTAATCAAGTAAGTATTTCTTCTCATTATTCAACTCTATGAAAAGGATATTGAAACTAATAATGTTATCCTAGTACCCTATTTATAGATGAATCAGATGGCCCCTTAGATCATCATGGATTTATACATTTTGATTGTTAACTTTCTCCTAACGATTTTTTCTATCACTACCCATCAGGACTTGATGGTTTGATTTCTATTCCATATCCATGTTTTAAATTCTCACCTATGTAATCATATGTGGAATCATAGTGATGAGTCACTTAAGGTAACTGTTATTTTTCTTAATTTCCTTTTTAAAAGTAATTTTTAGTCTTTTTTAGGATGTGGGTCTTTGAAATAAAAATTCAAGTATTAATCCTTTTATAACCGAGAATAATTTTGAGGGAGAAATTCATTTTAAGGGGAGTATAATGTAACACCCCAAGATTTTTATGAGACAATTATTTTTTTTAATTTATTTGATGTTTTTGTGTTGTATGTTACACTAAAAATCAACTAATCTTGTAGTATATGCAACACTATGCTTGGCTTGTGTTATACACAATTTCAAGTTCTTTTGATAGAATTCATTTCACGTAATACCGAGTTTAAGAGAACAACTTAACTTATAACATAGAAATTATAATGGACAATATGAATAATATTAACTAAATTATGAAAATATCCTTTAAAAATTTATATATATAATTAATTCTTTGGTGATTAATTAATTGTAAATGAAAATAAAACCCTTTTTAAATAAAAGGAAATGTTTTTTTTGAAAAACTATTTAAATGAAAATTAGTGAGTTTGTAATTACATAACTCTTGATGGATTTATGTAGTGAAATATATATGTAATATATTAAATATAATATTTAAAATTTATCTTATATTTTTATATACATGATATAATAAGAAATTCATTTTTTCGGATAAAAGAAGTATTTTTCAAAAAATGCACTTTTTCCCCCTTTTGATGGCACACCGATTTTAAATATATTTTTTTGACAATTTTTATATTATATTTTCCAAAAATAAACATATTTTTTGAAATAAGAGTATCAAAATTTACTTCGGTTTAATTTTTTTTATTTTTATGATAAGTTTAACATTTTGATGCATAGTAAAAAAAATAATGAATTTTAATTGAAACTACTTTTTCATCAAATTTATTTATAGTGTTAAATTATATATTTGAATGGTTTTAAAGTATAAATAGATTTTATTTTTATCAGTTAATATAATATTGGTCATTGGATTTAATTTTACATTGAATTTAGATATAAAAACATTTCAATCTTTTGCATGTTTTAACTTTTAAAACTCGTTTTCTCATTCTAAAAATAAGATTAATTTTAAATTAATTACTAAAAATGATGTGTTTCAAATTTTTTAAAAATGGATTCCATAATTTGAATTAGTGGGTACAAATTGTGTAAATATAATTAGTTTATTTTGTTACATATGAATTGAAACATTAGTAATTTTATATTTACCGCAGTTTAGGGTAAATCAGGTAATTAAAGGTAAAAATAAAACTATAATATTATAAAATTAGACTAAAAATTTTCATAATTTCGTTTTATAAGTGTGTTTTGACCAAAATAAACCTTATTAAAAAATTATTAACATATTTAAGCCACTTGTGTCAGATTAAAACATTTATTATATTTTATTTAAATAAGAGTTAAATATGTCTTACTCAAATTTTAATAACTATATCATTTTTAATATAATGTTATAAAGATGATAATTTAGAATATAAATACTTAATTTAATGATAAAATGTTTTTATTTATCATGTCAATTTATTTTTTATTTTTATGAAATAAATAATGACCTTAAATGCTTATACATTGATGATACAAAAATTATTTAATTGGTGAAAAATCAATAAACTAATTTTTATTAAAATGATAATAACCATTAACAGACAAAAAAACAAGAACAAATCTTATTTTTTGAGTATACATAGACTATAATAATCCAAGGGTAGAGTTATTGACCATTTTGGGCCACATGGAATTAATTATTACACTTATAATATTTTATTTAATGTTATGTAAAAGTTGTCACATTCATGTTTTAACACATACAACATTTTTAATGTATGATTTTACAGAATCTATATTTCACTATAAGTATTCTCATAAATATATAGGATTTATCTTCATCATGTTATTTTATTTATTATTTTTATTCAATGAATAAGTATATTAAAAAATTACATAAAACTTATGTAATAATTATTTTGTTACTGGAAATTTCAGATTAATGTTATCAAAAATATTAAAATAAATATAATTGTGGATAATTAATATATAAAATAAATTTTATAGATTAATTTGAACCATTAGGGATATAATAATTTTTTAGGATAAAATATTATATTGATATTTTTAAAAATCAATAAATTGAATAGTTTCAAAATTGACACTATTGATTATTTTTCAAAATAACGTATTATTAAATTATTTAAAATACATAACACATTTTTAAAAATATTTATTAATTATTTTATGGTGTAAAATTTTCTAAATTATTCATTTATGGTATAATTGACATAAAATAAATAGACATTTCACCCATTTAATATTGAAATATTTGTTGTCTTAGTTAAAAAATAAATAGAATAACCAAGTGTTAATTAAAAAGATATGGTTTAAATTGATAGAAAAACTAATGTAAAATTTATTTTTGATGATATTAAAACCTTATATAATATAATATTATAAAATAGGACATTTTTGATGTTTTTTTATGGTTTTTTATTTTATTATAATTAAAATTTTTAGAGATTTCAAAAGTGCCCCTCACCTCAATTATAAATGGGTACATCCTCCATCACTTCTTCAAATCACATTAAGCCTTCAAGATCAACCATACACTACCCATTTTACTTTTAATCTTACTTATTTACATTCTATAGGTTCTTTTCTTCCCAAAATACCATATCTAGTGCCTTTAAGAGGAGATCTAGAGGGATATCATTAGAGAAGAGGTAATCTCCTCTACCGATTCTTTCAAACATAATTTTTCTTCTACTAACTCTTACTTAGTTATTTACATTATAAAGTAAAAAATACAATATCAAATATATTATGATATTATATTATGATTATGGAGAAACCGTATTCCACCTTCTATCTATCCTACAAAAAAATGAAAATACCACACGTGCATACGTACAACTTACCGTCTCCATGCCATGGTGTCATCTTTTTTCCACCCCCACCTTACATGGATATGTATACTGATAGAAATAATAACCATATATGATTATTATAATAATATTTTTATCCTAGAATAATATATATACTATCCACTTCTATACCATTCCACAATTAAGGGAATGATATCGTCGCTCTTGCATACGTATGACCTACCGTCTACACGATGCATTGCCATTCATTCTACACGATAATCATTAAAGAATGATTTTATAAATGTTTAGAATTTATAAATATGATATATATTATATTAATATCATTCAATAAATGATATAAACATATCCTAAGTAGAGGAACATTAAATTATTCGACAAAACATGTGAAATAAAATAAATTAGTTAATACCTGAAGGGCGAGTAATAATAATATTAACAAACAGTTAATAATATGATCACTTTTGATATCATAAAAATGAATATGATTCTGGAATAAGTTAATGAAATTATTTAAACCATTATACAGAAGGTTTTAACATGTATTAAGCAACCGAAACTTAAGACAAGGTATAATTTCACAATCTTATTTTTATCCATGATTGTTTATACATAAGTATTCACTATGGATTATTTATCATCCATGTCCATATTTTATAAAAATTATTTCATTAAATGTTTTAATATTCTCATATGGATGTTTAAAGTCATTTTTATCCATTTTTTAGTTTTTTATACACTGTTTGAAAAGAATCTTTATTCATTTTCCCAATGATTAACTTTTTAACTTTTTTGACAAAAGTATAAGAAGAATGCTTTTTTACTTATACAGCATGAATGAATTTTTATGTTTTCATAATTCTTTCTTTGCATGAATTTTCCCCTATAATATTTCAAGGTTATTTTCAAGGAAATTCTAATCTTTTATAATTTCATAGAATTTTAATAAAAGAAAACATTTTCAAAGTAGGAAGGATATTTTACTGAATAATTATTTTAGAGTGATATCTCAATATTATTTTCCATTTAAATCCTTTTATGTCACTTATTTTTAGTGGGTATGTTTTTCAATGATCATATCCCTATTAGCATTTTTATTTTTTTATGTTTATGATGAAATTTTATTTATAAAATCCATTTTTACATGGATTATGTGATGACAGAATGATGTTTAAGAAACCCATTTTATTCCTCAGGTTATGATATGATGAATTATTTATGTTCATGTGGAACAAATGTTTATTATTTTCATTATATGGTAGGTGGGACCTATATATTTCTCAAATAAATTGGGTAAATTTTTATATCTCATGATATAGACATGACTGGAATGAGAAATAATCTCAGTTTAGTAGTGTAGGGATGGAATAAACAATTAAATCGGTTCTGTAGTACATGGTTGAAATGGTAAGTAAACTCAATTTAGTAAGATAGGGATGGAACAAGGAGTGTAATCGGTTCAATAAATCACTTTTCCCACTATGATGGTCTTGGAAATACGCTTCGCTAATATGGAAATGATTTTTTATGCTTTTGTGTTTTCCATGATTCCATGTTTCATGATAATGTTATTTTCTCATAGCTAATGTTACTTTATGATTTATGAATTATTAACTACCAATATTTATTTCATGATTCAATATTGTGATATATGTTAGACATGGTATGATTTTCAAATGTTATGTTCATGTTTTTACATTCTAATGTTCATGTTTACTTTGAAATTTTTTTTGTTTACCCTTACTGAGCATCTGAGCTCACCCATATCATATGTTTTATTTTCCATAGGATATAAATAATGGTTTTATGTAGGAGAATTAAAGTGACATATCTTTAGGGGAGATGTCTATGATCTCTAAAAAAATTAGAATAAATTTTTTGATGTTTCTAAAGGCACTAAACTAATACGATTTTTGGGCGTCTATTTGTGTATTGTATTATGTATTCTATAAAAGTAATGTAATGTATATGTACGTCAATCCTGGGTTGTTAGACCATAGTTACACTAATCACCACTATTACTCTAGAGGGCCATATATCAATCACAACCATCACCTCCAAGTTGAACATTCCATTTATTTGGAACTAACATAATAAAAACTATAGATGCCCATAGGCCAAGGTAAGATTTAAGGTATAACCTAGTAGGATCTCACCAAGTGTTCTATAATAAATTCCAATGAGTATAAAATATATATGATTTAAATTTTAAGTAAAAAAGGCATATAAAAAATTCACATTTCATAGTCAAATCAACTATCAAGTTATATAGGTGGAATTTATATTAAAATATGATTAGATGATTTTTTTATAAAATGGATAGGAAATGAATAAAATGGTTCTATTAATGACATGCGATCCTCAAATAAAAACAATTCATATCACCATATCATAATACTTGTGTTCATTTATTTTCTAGTTCAAGTATATTCACACTTCTCAATTAATAATCATGGATTAAGTGTGAACGCATCCCTCAACTCATGATAATGGGAAAAACACCCTATTAAGGGAAAATAATGTCGAATTGGTTCTTGTTATATTTTTCATCATCAGTAAATTACATGGGAGTAAGATTCCTACTGTGATTGTCCTATTCACTAATAACTAGACAATCTCACATGTTCTTAAATAAATAAAACAATAATGGGAAAATCATTCATTTGAAAATAATACATCATTCACAATTCAACTAACCAATTTTTAGTTTTTAACATGCCATTTTTAATTTAAAAACAAAATCATGATTTTTATCAATTAGAAATCTTTCAAAGTAATCTTTCTATTTAAGACATGTTCTCAAAAATCATCCATAAAATCATTTTAGAAAAAAATTTCTCTGTTTAAGTGATTTTTCATAAAAATTCTTCATGTTAATCAAAGTATTTCAAAAAAAAAATTACTCACAAAACCATGAATTTCTAAAAAAAAATTAGTTAAAGGCTTAGAAATAAATTTAAAAAATCATTTTAATCATGTAAGTAGTCATAGTTTCATAATAATTGAAAATACATATAGAACCACCTACCTTCTTATCACGAGATCAGATGATCGAATACACTAAATGAGAATTACAATGTGGAGTCAAAGACATGGAATATATAGAAGAAATACCTAGAACACACCTCATTAGATCAGGGTTCAAATCCATTAATAACATGAGGATTAATTTATCTCAATGGATTGAAGACAAGAAATGGGATGAGAATAAGTTAATTTTACCAGAGAGGGATAAAAATAATCCATGAGTGATTTGATTTGAGAATAAAATTTACTGGAGGAGTCAAAAAATCCACTTAAGTGACTTTAAAAGATAAGAAGGAAAAAATTTGGGTTGAAAAAAATAATTTTCTTTATTAAAAATAGGATATGCGAATTTTAAAATTTTAGAAATGAATACCCTACTGCATCCACCCATGGTCATGACACAAAAATATTGAAAATAGTAATACCATGACACAATAATCATAGACTACGGTGAAACCACTCATCATCAACCAACCTCTAGAAAACATAGTGTAGATCTCAAAAAAATCATATTAACTTAGGTTAGGGCCATGATGCAGCCTAAGAACCACACCAAAACCACACTCAAAATGTAATTTGTGGTAAAAAAAATCAACCTTTTAGTTGACAACCCTATAGCTTAGGGATAGATTTCCAGAAAAGGGGTACATAATATCCCAGTCTCCAAAAAATAACTATGAAAAAATTGGTAGCATATTTGATATTTGGTCTCTAGGGATCCATAGCTCATACAACCACCCACATTGTATCCCAATACAACCTTAAACTACACTACGTTGAAACTTGATAGTCCAAAACATAGACCTCATACACCACATTTTATCCCTACCACAATGACACAAAAAACTCTATAAAAACATGAAGCTATACTCAAACAAAAAATTAATTAAAACTGGGGGTAAGTATCACTTAAAAGTGGTAACATGATATCATAGATTCCTTGGATGGTGTTACATATGAATATCATTTTGGTGATCATGGACCACAATACCACATTCAGTAACAGAGGTACCCCCTTTATCAATTGTGGACCCCGTATCGATGATGTTATTACCCCACCGTCTCTTATCCTAGGATTCCACCTTATTTTGGATGGTTGGTACACATGTTCATGGGGTGAATCCTCTCAATATCACTTTAGGAAAACATCCAATACATGATTGAGTATTCCAAAAATATAGCATGACTAGAGAAATGAATAGTTGTAGTTTGGTTGGAGTACTCGTGTCCATATGCATCATCATAATCTAGATGTTTTTTCAAAACAATGGGATGTTTTTTCCAACAACACCCCATTGTAAGGATGTAGGCTCACGACCTGTATGAATTGATTTTTTTTTTGAACCAATGTATAATGAAATTATCATAGATGGATACCCTATAAGATATAATTATAAGAACTCAAATTTATATATAGATTCAATATAAATGGTCCTTTTCAAAATAAGTAACAAAAACTACCCACATTTCGATAGGAGCCTCATAAGGAATGAATATTATCCATGAGTAACTCCCTAAAACATAGACTAAGATTTTGTAATCTAAGATTATTGGCTATATTCATAGAATATCCATCAATGTGGGATTATAAGTGAATTGAAGGGCCATCACCATTTTCCTCAAGACATATCCAATGAGATGTGCTTCTATCCAACTAAGCGGGAATTGGATGGGGACAAAGGTCTTATAGGGAGTTTTGGCCTATTGAACTCCGCCCAACACTTGGTAGATTCTTCAAATGGTTGGTATGTTGAAATTTACTCATCTCCCTGTTGTGATGTGTCAAACCATTTTAAGGGTGATAACCCTTACCCTAATTCTAGTATCTTAGGTCGGTGATATGTACCCACTGAGAAACATGAGTAGAAGGCCCACAAATCAAATATCTAGCCTTAGATCTAATATGGATTCATAACCTCACACTATTTATTAACTATAATCGAGAATGGAATAATAAGAATTTGAACCCAAAAACATAATGGTATGGGTTTATCCTCAGCCTCTTCACTCTAGGATTTGATTCATGGGAGCATAGAAATATCTTGACCTAGGTACTGAAGGAGACATTGAGAGATGAATGAAAGTCTCCCTATATATTTTAATTTACAAGATTTAATAGATACCTTTATATAGTGGGATCTAAAACAACATTTTCTAAGAAATTGAGGGAAATAAGAAACTTTTCATACATGTCACCAAAAATAGGGACTCCCCTGATCTTGTTAATATCTGATAATCTTATGCTTACTTTCCTATGTCATAGGTGGAAGATTTTGGTTTCATAATACCATAGACTCACTATAACACCCCAATATTTTAAAAGAAAAAAATTATGTTCAATAGATTAAAGGAAAATCTACCCTGATTTTATATTGCAATATATGTAACACTCTGTTTATCTTACGTTACATGTAACCATGAGATTTTTATGTTTGATAGCGTATTCAACACACAACACTGAACTTGAACAACCCATGATATATATTACCATTATAACATAGCCATTAAACTTGTAGATACGAATAATACTAAATAATTTATGATATATATATATATATAAAATTTTTTTACTCAATATAAATTATTGATAAATTTATAGTAAATAAGAAATCAATTTTTAGTAAGGTGATTTTATTCTTTAAAGACATGATTTCTTAAAAAATATTTTTATTTCTTTCATAGAAGAAATATTATTGTCATTTTTTGGAACTTTTATTAAATTTATTAAAAAATATTAACATCATTTTTTGAATCGGAATATAATATTTAATTTGTGTAAATTTTTGGGACATTTTTTAAATTTTTTATTTTTCTGTTAGGTGAAAAATACATATTTTTGTAAAAAGTATTTTCCTTTCCTAAAATTATTTAATTTAAAAGTTCCATTATGTTTTGAAGATGTTTTAAATAAACATAAGAATTATTTAGTTATATTTAATCCACTAAACAAATTTTAATGATCATTATATTGGTTTTTCGTATAAGTTACTTTTTGGGGTTTAAAAATGGGGTTTTCTAAAAACCATTTTAAAATGCATAATGTTTCTCCAATTTAATTAATTTAAATAATACTGAATGGGGAATATTTTAAATGATATATATATTTATATATATTATATATCAGTAAATATTCATTTATTTTCATACAATGATGACTATTATTATATAGTTAATATAGAATCATCTTTTTCTAAAAACAAATCTTCCAAAAAAACCATCATCTCACCACTTCTGCAGGATAAATATTAAATTAAAATTTTACACTTAAGTGAATTTAATATGGGAAAATGGATTCCTTTTTTTAAATTAGAATAATTAATAATTTATAATAATCCTCACTTTTTTTACCATAATGATCAGTGAAAATAGATAAAATTAATCACATCGATTAAAGTAAAAATGAGTTTACTGTGAGATTAAAATTTAAATTTAAGGGATAAAATGGCCTATCAATTTCTTAAACACTAATTAGAAGGAAATATTTCTACCATTATTTCCATAGGATAAATTTTTATGAGTTTTTGGTACTTGTTTCCATGAAGTTGTCTTATATAATAAGTCAAAAAAAGAAAAAAACAAAAATGAACTTTTTTTTCTTTTTAATTTATATAAATATTTGGTATTGAAAAAAACAAAAATATCGGTTTGGTTATAGATATTATTTTGAAATATATATAATCTATTTTTATTATAATAATTTATCAATAATTTTTAGAGATGAAACAATTAATTAGAATTCTTAAGAAATGCTAATGCAGTAATTATTTAATTAGTAATTAAATGAAATAAATGATACTAAAAATATTAAAGGTGAAGTAAATTGAGTAAATTATTATGTTACATTAAATTTTTATTTGAATATATCATGTTAAATAGTTTTTAGTATAATAAATTTTAATTCCATTCTTTCTTGATATTTATTTTAAATTCAAATTAAATGAATAATGTAAAAAATTACATTAATGTTATTTTATAACAAATTATATTTTATTAATTGGTTTAAAATTACTAAAAATACTATCTTATAATATTTAAATTTTAAACATTAATATATATCAATAATAACCCATTTATATACCAATTATTCTTTTATAATTAATATATTTACTGTTAATTAGTGAAAAAGTAAGTTAGTCTGGTTAAGGTTAAAGTGGTATTTTTTAACGTTACTTATGCCCGTGTTAAAAATAATTTTCAAAAAACATAATATTTTAATTTGATAATTTGGATTTTATATTTATAATCATTAGTTATAAATTTAATAATAATTTTCAAATAAATTTTGTCTTAATAAGTAAATTACATAGGATAGAAAACCAGTTACAATAATTTGAAACCAAAATGAAAAAAATTGGAGACTTTGGAGTTAAGGAACAAAACGTTTTAAAAATGTTTTTTATTTTTTTTACGTTTTTATAGAACATATAATCAGTAAAAAACTTTAGTTATCAATTTTTAAATACTTTATGTAATTTAGACCTCTCAATGGTGAATACTTTTGAATATTTACAAGAATGTCAGTCCTCCTAAACTATAAAAGGGAATTCAATCCCCTTAATTATTCACACCAATAAAGACATTTTTATCATCTAAAAACTAACAAAATAACTTATAAGCTTCCATAAACTCATCCTAGAAGAATTATTTTTTTCAAAAATCCAACCTTTCAGGGATTTTGTGCAAACCTAAGGAGGATACTCAAAGAAGAGGAAATGTTTTCAATTAGCGTATTTAGTTTACTTCTTACTCCAACTCATTCTATTCATCTTATCCAACGATAATATAATAAACTAGTTATATTAAATATAAAATTATGTTTTTATGTTAATTTTATGACCACTAACCACACACACTTCCATCATGTGTTTATGAAACCATCTTTTGTGTGTATGGTGGACTACTACCACGTAAAATGATGTCATTCATTTTTCTATTACCACCTCTCATAGTTGGGTATAATTATGAATATAATGTTTAAATGTGATATTTTCAATATAATTATACCTATGAATTCATTATATCATATATAACCTTTTAAATTTCCTTTCATAAGTGATACGATAACATCGCTCTTGTATACGACGGATTACCGCCTCACGAAGCGACTTGATTCATTTTTCACTAACACATTACATGGAAGGTAATGAGGGTTAATATAATTAATATATGTGATATAAATGAAATATTTATGAAATTAATGAAATAAATTTCATTATATAAATATAATATTCTATTTTATTTTTACCTTTTCACTCACTGAAAAAATGATAACGTTATTTGTGGACGTGTGTTCTACCACCTCCCCAAAGCGATGTGATTCCTTTTTTCACCACCAAATCACAATAATGATATATATAAATATATATATTTAAATAATATTTTATTTATGATATTATTATCATTATTTAATGATAAATTTTAGTTATATTATTTCCATAATTATCATTGAGAAATGAAAGCATTACTCATGCCTACGTATGACCTACTGTCTCTAAGATCATAACATTAATTAATTTTTCATAACCATAATTCTTGATTTGTTTAATATTGTAAATTATGTATAAATATTTGAATTAATTCATTATTATTATTATTTATATGTTTAAATAATGACCTATTTGACTATAGTCAACCTACCAAAGTTATTTTTGGCACATAAGCTGAATATGGTCAAAACATCTGGCTTAAAATTAATTTTTTAAGTAATTAAATACAACATGTTTATAAGTGAAATAAAATTAATAGTAAAATTTAAAAAATATTCTCAAAAAAAGTAAATAATGAACATAAGTTTATAATTTATGAATATAATGTTACATGCGACATGTCTAACTCAAGCTAAGTGTTTTCTCATCACACTTTTATTTCTGTAAGATATATGCCATATTCAGCAATTATTTTTGTTGTATAGTGTACATACTAAGAATAGATTTATTTCATTATTATTATGATTAAATTTATGAGGATATACATATCCATTTTAGTATATATGTTTCATGGGGTTTATAGTTTCAAATTTACCAAATCGATAATGGATTTTTGCCATAATTTTCATTATCTGATACTTATGTAATATTATACACCTATCTTCTTTGATGATGTGTATATACTTATAAATTGAAATGATATATCACATATCTACTAATTTTCATGATACTATAACTTTAATTTAATTTTATTCTTTCATGGGGATTATGATTTAATGTTACCAAATTGGTATGAGTCTTTTGTTACAATCTCATCCTTTATCAGAATTTCTTATGATTATACTTCCAATTATGAGATATTATAATACATATATCAATAAACACATTATTTTTAATATCCTTGGGTTATTAATTATATTCCAAAGTAATATTATCATTTTCCACTCTTTTTTTCTTAAAATAATGTATAAAATGTTTTTAATAAAATCCAACTTCATTCATCTCTTTGGTCGAAAATATGTTTTCTTCCAGAAACCAATTTTCTAAATGTGTTTTCAATTTTTCAGAAACTTTTAAAAATTATTTATTAAATATGATTTTACCCATTTTTTCTTTTTATTATTTTCAATGGAATCTTCCAATTGAATTCTAAACAAGGATCTTTTCTAACCTTTTACCATTAAAAAGGAATGTTCTTTACGAAATATATGAAATTAACTTCTAACATGACCATAATTTCATTAAAGCTTCCTATGAATGTTTTAATGTTAATTTTTTATGAAAGATTCTTATTAATATTATATAATTTTTTTAAAAAAATCATTTTCAAGGAACAATATTTTCAAAATAAATAAGATATTTTCCTCAAGAATTTTATTAATGATATTTTAATGGTGTTTTCATTCATCATCCTCAACAACCATTTTTTTACTTATCCTCCACTTGAGATATTTTTTATTTATACCATATTCATTCTTTTTCCCGATGGAATAAGATTATTTCAAAGAGATTTTTAGGAAACAAATTTCTCTTCCATGGCTTAATCATGTTATAAAGAGATTGTTATGGAACCCATTTATTTTCCATAGGTTAATCATGTCTTGAAAATAATAAAGTTCATTTTAATAGGTTATGATGAAATAAATTATCTATATTATTTATTTATTATTTGATTATTGGACATTATATATAATGGATGTACATGGATAGTGTCGGGCGAGCCCATTATAACTTATACAATGGGTACACCCAGATAGAAATCTAATGAATTTTGTAATGATAATGTTATCTGAAGAATTATATTTTAAGTCCAACATATGGTTATTTAAAATTTTAATGTTTTAAGGGTTTCTTAATATGAGATGATGTTCCAAGAAAACAATATTTTTTTATCTATGATTGATATGGGTTTATGCGTTTTCATTTCCTCAAGATTTATATCTCGTGGTTCATGATTATTGATTATTATTACTATTTCCTTTTTCAAATCCTTATGACATGTTTTCATGTTTGATGATCTATTTGTTGGTGGGAATGAATATTCTTATGTTATAATCATGAACTTTCATTATGTCATCATACCATTATTCTTTTCTTATAATCATTGATGACATTCTTCTTTTAATTAATATGTTTTTTGTTATTGAGAATTTTAGATCACCCTTATTATGTTTCTTTTCCCCCATGTTATAAATAATGAGGCTGAACAAGTTATTTTTTGAAGGGATTTTATATGGATGGTTTTGATGTCTTAATTTGAAAAATAAAATTTTGGTTTATTGGGAGAAATGATTATATAAATTCATGCGAGTTTTCTATGTAGGATTTTTTTCCAAATTATATTAAACACTACAACTAAAAGTTCCTTGATGATTTAAGTGATACAATTTTTACTTTTGATGTTGTAAAGTTTGGATGAAAAAACTGGTTCACAATTATCATAATCAATGTAGGAAATGTAATGTTTATGAATTCAACATCAAAATTGAGAGTGTGGGTTCTGGGCTATTATAGTTGGTATCAACGGAAAGGTTTATATAAATTTTGAGATTATGATATTTTCATGTAAGGTTATCTTTAATGTTATAGATACCATAATAGGTGTAATGGATTAAGGTAGACTGTATGTTCAAAGTCTTACAAACCTCATTTGAGTTTTTTAAGTAGTATTGTTTTTAGGTTAATAACATTTTTGGAGACATATTATCATGTTTATGTATTTGTAACCACAATGATAAAAATAAAATATTATTTA
This sequence comes from Viscum album, assembly GCA_963277665.1. NCBI lineage: Eukaryota > Viridiplantae > Streptophyta > Magnoliopsida > Santalales > Viscaceae > Viscum > Viscum album. The sequence goes on from OY728126.1 coordinate 2,016,836,364, forward strand.
GGGAGGAATTATTTATCATGTTTTATAAAAAAAGGGACAACCTGTATTTAGAGTGACAACTCATCGCATTTGGAAAGGGGGTGGGGCTGGAACCCATCACCAATGGATGATAAGGGTTTTGTGCCAACCACTAGCCTATGTTGTAACACCCCAGGTAAATAAAGAATATGACATTTTAATATTTATCCATATTTGTGAATAAAGTATTAATATGAATTTAAAGGGGATGCTATGCTCGATGGCGTACCCAACACACAACAACGAGTTTCTTGGGAATCTTACGTTGCACTCTAATAATAAAATAATATTATTTTAAATGGTAGTTAACATGTAGCCTTTGTATTGGAGGGAATGGATAGAAATAACTAAAATATTATTATACATGTTTTTAAATGTTTTTACATATATCCAAAAAAAGACAAAGGCCTAAAATATAGAATGAATTCAATTTTAGGCGTATATGCCCTGGTTTTCACTAAAGGTTCACTTGTAGCCTTTTGATGGTGAACCATCATTAAATATATTTTTTCTCACTCTTATACATTCTATTGGACAAAATGAAACTCTTCTTAAGAATCGGGACATCAAAATTTACTTTGTGTAAATTTTTGGTATCTTTCCGATAAAGTTCATTTTTTAATGAATAGTGTAAAATGTTGTATTTTAATTCAAAACCTCTTTTTAATCTAATGTATTTATATTATTAGATTATCTTTTGATTTTGTTTTAAAGTGAAATTAGAATATATTTTTACTATCAAATCCAATAGTGGTCGTTGGAATTAATTTCACTTTGAAATCAGACTTAAACTAGTGTCAATCTTTTGATTCTTATTGTTTTATAAAAACACGCTTTTTGCTCTGACAGTGGGAATTAATTGTTAAATTAATTAAAGTGACTTATATGTTTTGAATTTTGTAAAATAGAATTTATTTTTGAATTCGGAATATCAAATATAGCTTAGGGTGAATTTTTGGTAATTTTCTGAAAAACTTCAATTTTTGATGAATAGTGAAACCACTAAGTGGTACTTATAAAAACTGATTTTCCGTTTAAATGAAATTTTGCCATAATTGTGTTTTGAATTTCAAAAATCCGACATACATGGTTGTCATTAAGAAGTAAAATGTGGTTCAATGAGATTAAAATAATTTTTTGGTGAATAGTAACTTATTAAGTTTTTAATCGCGATTAGTGGTAATTAGTGTAATTTAAGGTAAAAATGATATTATAAAAATGTGAAAACACCATGACACTTGTCCTAACCCTATTGGATGAGTCCTGGCAGACCAAGACAACCCATGGGTCGATTTAGGGGACCCTATGGAGCCTCTTGGGTGAGATAATGACTTTAATGCCTTTTATTTAAAATAAAGGTGAAAATGACACTAACATAAATTGTTTTACGAAAACAATTTTTAAAAGGGGTTATACTAATCATAATTTTGTCTATAAATACTATTTGGAAAGATAAAAATATTTCCTACATCAGGATATTTTTTTATAATTTTTAGACATTAAATAAATTAATTTAATTATGACATCATGATGATGCAACGATGACCTCATTAATGGACAATTTAAATAAAATGAAACGATAATATAAAATATAAGACCTCAACTTGTCCAAAAACTATTGGATGGAAATATTTCGAAGCCTTATCATCTTATCTTAGAAATATATCAATGTGGGACCTTATAAATTCGAAACACTTTTGAAAATAAAATAATAGTTTCATGATTTCAAAAAGTGCCCCTCCTCTCCTCTTATAAAAGGCCCCCACCTCTACCTCATTTCACACACTCCTCGAGCCTTTGGATCGGCCATCGCCTTCCCATTTACTCTCTCCACATCCCTCTCCTCATCCTATAGGATTCCCTTTGGGAATAATCCTTTCAAAGGAAGCCTTTAGGCTCAAATCAAAAGGAGTTACACTTTTAAAGGTAATTCATTTTCTCATGTTCATTTGTTTTATTTTGCTTCTCCAACCCCCTAAACTCTTTTTATTTACTTATTTTGTAACAACACCAGTATCTTCAATATACTAGGATGTTGTTATAAGATTTATTCGAGCTAAACTCTCACACAACTACATCAAATGGTTAAAGAACATACAGTTTCTCTGGATGGCAAAATTCTGCCTCCCGAAACGATGATTGTTCAATACTCATTTAACACCTTCAAAGGTGGACATTATGATGTCACTATTTTTATATATGATATATAATATGTTTATTCTTTCCTTAAGCTTATGTATTTTTCATTTATGACATACCATTATTGTTTCCATTATGGGTAAACACGATATCTTCATTTAAGGAAGTGCGGACTACCACCCCCTCAAAGTGATTTGATTCGTTAATACCATATGTGGTACGTATAAAGGATATATTTAATGATATTATATATGATACCATACTGAAATTAGAATACTATTATTTATCATTATGTTTTAATTCCATTAAATATGAAATAGAAATGGAAGTAGCGTTCATGCGTACGTACGGCTTACCGTCTCCATGAACGGTACATTTCATTTCTTATCTCAAAATGTTATGTAATACTATAAGTACATATATATAATGGATATATATGTAATATATTACATAAAAATTATGGATATCATTCTGGAATTATAACATATATATATATCTCATTTTTAATTCCATTAATATGACAAAAAATAAAAGTAGCGTTCATGCGTATGTACGGCCTACCGTCTCCATGAACGGTGCTTTTAGTTTTTTTATCTCCAAATGATATGGAATAGTATTAAATGAATATTTACTGGATATATATGATATTTTAATCATTAATTATATTCTGGAATTTATTTACTTATAACTACATGGGAATTCTTTTTTCAAACAAGTTCATTTTTGACTCATGTACCAAACATCGGCAAAAACGTCTGATATGAACTAACATTATTAAAAAATTATTATAACATTATAATATGTGATATCAACTGAATAATAATATCTAAATGAGGTACTTATGAAATTATTAATTGACCGAAGTTTATTATTTAGGAATATAAAGAAACGAACAAGACAAGTTGGACTTGAGGTAAGGGATCCTACTCCTCTCTTTCTTTTTAAGTAAACTCTTTTATGTCATTCCTTCTAAGATCATCTTTGTTATGTTGGGGGATGTTATTTTATATTCCTCTTTCTATAAACTTTAAGTTAATATGATGAGATACCCTATTTGATCTCATCAATCCATTTTTGTAAGTTTTATGTGGCACCGTTTGGCTGCCGAGTTTTCGTAAGGGATTTTTCATCTCACTTTTATTCCCATGAGATTTATGCTACAATTGCCACAATTTCATTTGAGTGGTGTATTTATTGCCCATTATTCTACTCTTTGTGTAATATACTTTCGTTTATGAGTATTTACATCAATGATTTATTGTCCTTCTTTCACGGGGCGTATGTTTTGAAAGATACCCAAGTCGGTAAGGGAACCTTTCACCCTCCTCTTTTTAAAAGACTTCTTTTGTTGGGTCTTTTAATTTACATATTTTTATGTTGGGATATGTTCTCATATATCCTTATTGGTGTAACTTTTATGTCCATGTGATAAGATACACTTTTTATCTCTCATCAACTCATTTTGATGTGACGCCGTTAGGCTATCAAGAGAACTTCTTAACCCAATTTTGATTCCTTTGGGTTCAACATGTAGTTATTGAATATGTCATACTTTGAATATGGGTGAATGACCTTTGATTATTTTACACTTAATATCCACTTATATTTGGTTTATTTTTTTGTCACACATAATTATGTAATTGATTTATCCTTAAACCAAGGATACCGTCTTTGTAAGGGACTTCGTCTCAATCTCCTTTCATTGAGGCATATTTTGTTTTATACACAACCTTCTTTTATACGGTTTATAAACCCCTTTGACTTTTACGTTTATCCAAAAGGAATCTTTTTTATACGAAGTGTTTATTAAACTACAAAAGGGAATGTTTTTGTCGTATGTATGCGGTGACAACGACTTCTCCGCCGTTGTGACCATTATCTGAGTTTCAGCTTCCTCTACAAGATATAACTTCTTTTTTAAAGAAAAATAAATACCATGTTTTACTTTTCTTTTATTTTGGTATTGAAAATGGTTTTCATAATGTTTTTACAATGTGTTGTATTGATATCGTGTGATTGAAAGGTGGAAATGTTATGTTTCCTTTATGCATGTTTTATGTGATAAGATTATGTTATGGTTCTTGGGAATTGTTATGAATACGGGTGGTTCCGTGATAAAATAAGGGCGGGTGAGCCCGATATATCTCTCCAATGCATTGGGTAACGTGAAGGAGTGAAACGTTATGGTTTCTCCGAAGATATTTAGGGAATATACTGTGATGGGTATTCCAAACGTAACCAATAGGGTTACTCCCTACGTAAGAAAGTTATGAATGCCTCAAGTAACCTTTTATGTCTTATGATTTCTACGATTTATTCATGATTTGATGAGTTATGTTAAAGTGGATATGTTTTATGGGTAAAGTATGATTTCATTCTTATGTATATATGAACACATGTTTCCTTTCCATATTTTTTTATAACCCTTACTGAGCTTTTTATGCTCATCCTAAGTTTTTGAAATGTTTTTCACAAGTCAAGGGAAAGGTACATGACATGATGATAGTGTCAAGGATGTGTCAAGAAAGAATCCGTGTGTTAGTTTAAATATGTTTCCGTTGATGGGAAGAATGAATACTGTATTTTATGTAACCACTTTGTTTAAATGTGGAATGAAATGCAAGTTTCATGATCTAATTCTCTAAAACTCTAAACCTGAAAAGATCCTCAATGTGTAATCTTGTAATAACTCAAGATTAAGTAAGGTTTAAGGCTGGGGCCTTATAGTTGGTATCAAAGGTGGGTTTAGAAAACTTTAGGGATTAGGAGTTCTTGTGAGACACATGATTAGTCCCTATATCTATTATTTTAGTTAAATCTTTGTTTTATAACTTTTTTTTCAGGTCAAGTAAAGTCGGTTACGAATGGAAGGAGAATGATCTCAAACGACATTCCTATCTCTTCCTGATGACATGCTTGCAATAATTATTGCAAAGTCATCTTCGGATGATTGTGAAACTTTTTATAGCATACAACTCACTTGCAAGCAGTTGTTTGAGATATCAAACTCCTCCACTATACCCCGTTTCATCGTGGATCATGGGTTGTTTTTAGACAAATACTATTTTCAAAATATTCTCATATTTTCAAGAAAGGTAAATATTATCAAGGTATTTTCAAATATTTTACCTTATCACAAGAATATGAAGCATATTATGATTTTAGAAATGGTGCTGAGGAAGGAGACCCTTGCGCAACCTATTTATATTTTATTTTAAAATATAGTCTCACATCACATACTTATGGTATTTTAAAAGGGCCAATAATAGAAATTTTCCACTCAATTTCGGCCTGACTATTTTATAGAAATCTTTTTTTATCAGATGTTTTGGAATTATATGTCATACATGATTATTTTCCAAAACTATTTTTCTGTGAACACCCATATGACCCATGTTGTACAAGGTGTATTTGGATGGAGGAAGAAAATGATTTTGAAGGATCTCTAAATCATTGTTGTAATGAATGAAACTTCTACCTACGTGAACAAGATGACGATGAAACCGAGTGGATGCCATGATCAAGGTATGATGTTATTCATTTTGGGAATCGTTTTATTTTATCTTATGGTGGTGAAATAAGACTTCAAGAATTAAGATGTTGAGATCATAACGAATTCGGATGAAAATTAAAGGTATAAGGAAACGATTGATGTTAAAACATGTTAGGGTTATTTTTGGAGTTTTATAAAAAGGACAACACGCCGACCGTGTGACAACCTGTCGCGTCGGACAAAGCTATGGGAATAGAACCCACAACCAAATTGAAACTGGTATTTATCACCTACCACTGGACTACGTGAAGTCCCTGGTTAGTTTGACTGATTCTTTTTAGTTAGATGATTTTATGAATTAATATTAAGTTTATTTTGGGTTATCTATGGATATTTATTAACCTATCATGGAGGATATGTGATTAGGTTAATTACTTTTCAATACGAGACATTAAGAGAAACTGATGTTGTTTGGAGATAAATGATAAGATCTAACTTGGAAGAATATGTGACAAAATCCCTCAAATATTTGGGTTTCAATCTTAGTTTGGTTTACTTTGAAGAATTTTATGGACAAATTGATTATCGAATGGCCCTCGTTGAAGATTGGGTTTTGTTGGAAAAATTTTAGAGATTAAGAATAGATTTTATTTTTATAAGGGGTTATCCTTTTATGGATTATCTAATCTTGTACTAGCCTTTTTGGTTTTGGTTTTGGTCTAAGAACATGGGAAGTATATAGTTCTCTTTTGTGGAATAGGTGATTCTCTAGAAGTTTATTATTGTACTCTTAATGTGAACACGTCTTCCTAAATACTCGTCTTTTGGAGAAAATACGAGTTTGTGTAAATGTTTAAAGTCATCATGATAAGTGATTATGTTTCCTTATGAATAAATTACTCAATAAAAAGTAAATTAAAACAAAAATGTTGTCTATTAACTTTTCCTACTGGGGAATCGAATACCGTTTAACCCATCACAAGTTTGTGATTTTCTTGTGGTTAACTTTCTCCTAAACATGTTTTCTATCACTCTCCATCAGAACATGACCCTTTTTTTTTCCTCCATGTCAATATTTTCATACTTGAAATCCTAGTATGGGTTAACTAGGGTGACCTTTTTACTTATATTTTTTATTTTAAAGTGATTGTTTTACCAACTCTTGTTCCGATATGGGACTTTCAAGGATGTTTCCAAGCTCAATTTTACAAATTGCGAGGATGAAATTCCCAAAAGGGGGAAGGATGTAACACCCCAGGTAAATAAAGAATATTACATTTTCATATTTATCCATATTTGTGAATAAAGTATTAATATGACTTTAAAGGGGACGCTATGCTCGATGGCGTACCCAACACACAACAACGAGTTTCTTGGGAATCTTACGTTGCACTCTAATAATAAAATAATATTATTTTAAATGGTAGTTAACATGTAGCCATTGTATTGGCAGGAATGGATAGAAATAACTAAAATATGATTATACATGTTTTTAAATGTTTTTACATATATCCAAAAAAAGATAAAGGCTTAAAATACGGAAAGAATTCAATTTTAGGCGTATATGCCCTAGTTTTCACTAAAGGTTCACTTATCGCCTTTTGATGGTGAACCATCATTAAATATAGTTTTTCTCACTCATATAAATTATATTGGATAAAATAAAACTCTTATTAAAAATAGGGACATCAAAATTTACTTTGTGTAAATTTTTGGTATCTTTCCGATAAAGTTCATTTTTTAATGAATAGTGTAAAATGTTGTATTTTAATTCAAAACCTCTTTTTAATATAATTTATTTATATGATTAGATTATCTTTTGAATTGGTTTTAAAGTGAAATTAGAATATATTTTTACCATTAAATCCAATAGTGGTCGTTGGAATTAATTTCACTTTGAAATTAGACTTAAACTAGTGTCAATCTTTTGATACTTATTGTTTTATAAAAACACGCTTTTTGCTCTGACAGCGGGAATTAATTATTAAATTAATTAATGTGACTTATATGTTTTGAATTTTGTAAAATATACTTCATTTTTGAATTCGGAATATCAAATATATCTTAGGGTGAATTTTTGGTAATTTTCTGAAAAACTTCAATTTTTGATGAATAGTGAAACCACTAAGTGGTACTTATAAAAACTGATTTTCCGTTTAAATGAAATTTTTCCATCATTGTGTTTTGAATTTCAAAAATCCGACATACATGGTTGTCATTAAGAAGTAAAATGTGGTTCAATGAGATTAAAATAATTTTTTTTTGTGAATAGTAACTTATTAAGTTTTTAATCGCGATTAGTGGTAATTAGTGTAATTTAAGGTAAAAATGATATTATAAAAATGTGAAAACACCATGAAACTTGTCCTAACCCTATTGGATGAGTCATGACAGACCAAGAAAACCCATGGGTCGATTTAGGGGACCCTATGGAGCCTCTTGGGTGAGATAATGACTTTAATGCCTTTTTTAAAAATAAAGGTGAAAATGACACTAACATAAATTATTTTACTAAAACAATTTTTAGAAGGGGTTATACTAATCCTAATTTTGTCTATAAATACTATTTGGAAATATAAAAAGATTTCCTACATCAGGATAGTTTTTTTATAATTTTTAGACATTAAATAAATTAATTTAATTATGACATCATGATGATGCAACGATGACCTCATTAATGAACAGTTTAAATAAAATGAAACAATAATATAAAATCTAAGACCTAAACTTGTCCAAAAACTATTGGATGGGAATATTTAGAAGCCTTATCATCTTATCTTAGAAACATATCAATGTGGGACCTTAGAAATTCTAAACACTTTTGAAAATAAAATAATAGTTTCATGATTTCCAAAAGTGCCCCTCCTCTGCTCTTATAAAAGGCCCCCACCTCTACCTCATTTCACACACTCCTCAAGACTTTGGCTCGGACATCCCCTGCCCATTTACTCTCTCCAAATCCATATCCTCATCCTAGAAGATTCCCTTTGGGCAGAAGCCTTTCAAAGGAAGCCTTTAGGATCAAATCAAAAGGAGTTACACTTTTAAAGGTAATTCATTCTCTCATGTTCATTTGTTTTATTTTGCTTCTCCAAACCCCTAAACTATTTTTATTTACTTATTTTGTAACAACAACAGTATATTAAATATACTAGGATGTTGTTATAAGATTTATTCGAGCTAAACTATCACACAACTACATCAAATGGTTAAAGAACATACGGTTTCCGTGGATGGCGAAATTCTGCCTCCCGAAATGATGATTGTTCAATACTCATTTAACACCTTCAAAGGTGGCCATTATGATGTCACTATTTTTATATATGATATATAATATGTTTATTCTTTCCTTAAGCTTTTTTATTTTTTATTTTTGGCATACCATTATTGTTTCCATTATGGGTAAACACGATATCTTCATTTAAGGAAGTGCGGACTACCGCCCCCTCAAAGTGATTTGATTCGTTAATACCATATGTGGTATGTATAAAGGATATATTTAATGATATTATATATGATACAATAATGGAATTAAAATACTATTATGTATCATTATGTTTTAATTCCATTAAATATGAAATAGAAATGGAAGTAGCGTTCATGCGTACGTACGACTTACCGTCTCCATGAACGGTACATTTCATTTCTTATCTCAAAATGTTATGTAATACTATAAGTACATATATATAATGGATATATATGTAATATATTACATAAAAATTATGGATATCATTCTGGAATTATAACATATATATATATATCTCATTTTTAAGTCCATTAATATGACAAAAAATGAAAGTAGCGTTCATGCGTACGTACGGCCTACCGTCTCCATGAACGGTGCTTTTCGTTTTTTATCTAAAAATGATATGGAATAGTATGAAATGAATATTTACTGGATATATATGATATTTTAATCATTAATACTATTCTGGAATTTATTTACTTATAACTACATGGGCAATCTTTTTTCAAACAAGTTCATTTTTGACTCATGTACCAATCATCAGAAAAAACGTCTAATATGAACTAACATTATTAAAAAATTATTATAACATTATAATATGTGATATGAACTGAATAATAATCTCTAAATTAGGTCCTTAGGCAATTATTAATTGACCAAAGTTTATTATTCAGGAATATAAAGAAACGAACAAGACAAGTTGGACTTGAGGTAAGGGATCCTACTCCTCTCTTTCTTTTTAAGTACACTCTGTTATGTCATTCCATCTAAGCTCATCTTTGTTATGTTGGGGGATGTTATTTTATATTCCTATTTCTATAAACTTTAAGTTAATACGACGAGATACCCTATTTTATCACATCAATCCATTTTTGTAAGTTTTATATGGCGCCGTTAGGCTGCCGAGTTTTCGTAAGGGATTTTTCATCTCACTTTTATTCCCATGAGATTTATGCTACATTTGCCACAATTTCCTTTTAGTGGTGTATGTACTGCCCATTATTCTACTCTTTGTGTAATATAATTTTGTTTATGAGTATTTACATCAATGATTTTTTGTCCTTCTTTCACGGGGCGTATGTTTTGAAAGATACCCAAGTCGGTAAGGGAACCTTTCACCCTCCTCTTTTTAAAAGACTTCTTTTGTTGGGTCTTTTAATTTACATATTTTTATGTTGGGATATGTTCTCATATATCCTTATTGATGTAACTTTTATTTCCATGTGATGAGATACACTTTTTATCTCTCATCAACTCATTTTGATGTGACGCTGTTAGGCTGTCAAGAGAACTTCTTAACCCAATTTCGATTCCTTTGGGTTCAACATGTAGTTATTGAATATGTCATCCTTTGAATACGGGTGAGTTACCTTTGATTATTTTACACTTAATATCCACTTATATTTGGTGTATTCGTTTGTCACACATAATTATGTAATTGATTTATCCTTAAACCAAGGATACCGTCTTTGTAAGGGACTTCGTCTCAATCTCCTTTCATTGAGGCATATTTTGTTTTATACACAACCTTATTTTATACGGTGTATAAACCCCTTTGACTTTTTCGTTTATACAAAAGGAATCTTTTATTATACGAAGTGTTTATTAAACGAAAAAAGGGAATGTTTTTGTCGTACGTATGCGGCGACAACGACTTCTCCGTCGTCGTGACCATTATTTCAGTTTCGACTTCCTCTACACGCCATACCTTCTATTTTAAAGGAATATAAATACCATGTTTTACTTTTCTTTTATTTTGGTATTGAAAATGGTTTTCATAATGTTTTTACAATGTGTTGTATTGATATCGTGTGATTGAAAGGTGGAAATGTTTTGTTTCCTTTATGCATGTTTTATGTGATAAGATTATGTTATGGTTCTTGGGCATTGTTATGAATACGGGTGGTTCCGTGATAAACTATGGGAGGGTGAGCCCGATATAGCTCTCCAATGCATTGGGTAACGCGAATGAGTGAAACGTTAAGGTTTCTCCGAAGAGATTTAGGGAATATACTTTGATGGGTATTCCAAACGTAACCAAGAGGGTTACTCCCTACGTAAGAAATTTATGAATTCCTCAAGTAACCTTTTATGTCTTATGATTTCTACGATTTATTCATGATTTGATGAGGTATGTTAATGTGGATATGTTTTATGGGTAAAGTATGACTTCATTATTATGTATATATGAACACATGTTTCCTTTCCATATTTTTTTATAACCCTTACTGAGCTTTTTATGCTCATCCCAAGTTTTTGAAATGTTTTTCACAGGTCAAGGGAAAGGTATATGACGTGATGATAGTGTCAAGGATGTGTCAAGAAAGAATCCGTGTTTTATTTTAAATATGTTTCCGTTGATGGGAAGAATGATAACCGTCTTTTATGTAACCACTTTGTTTAAATGTGGAATGAAATGAAAGTTTCATGATCTAATTCTCTAAAACTCTAAACCTGAAAAGATCCTCAATGTGTAATCTTGTAATAACTCAATATTATGTAAGGTTTAAGGCTGGGGCCTTATATATGTTTTGTCCTTGTTAGTATGATATTTTTACAGTTAAAGATTATTTATATTTGGGAAATATATGGGATTTTATTTGAGTAATAATAGTTTAATTATATTGGAATAATATATGATCAAATATTTCTAATCATCTGGTTTCAAAATTAGTTAATAAATGTTTAATGGATTTTAAGGATAGTTATTTATGGATTGATTTAGTTTCAAATTTGGGTATCGTCATTTGATTTTTAATATTAATTTATCATATTATGGTTTATCCATTTTTTATTATCAAACCATGTTCTAACCATATTGGTTTTTTTAATGTATAAAGACAGCTGATATAGCTTGATTATACCTTTTATGGATATGCAGTTTTTAAAAGTTGATCATTATGATTTAGGGATGAAAAATTAATCTTTAATACTCATCATTTAGAGAAAACGATAATATTATGTGGGAGATATACTAAATAATGAAACTCCACTTTACAAGTAATTATATTAGACTATGTTTTTATTTTAGATGGTGAAATAATTCTTCAACTTTAGGAAAGGTATCTTGAAATAAAATTATTATCCTAGTTTCATTAATTTTTATGAACTCATGGTCCATTAAATACTAAAAAATTTATGGTTTTGAGGCCCTTAACATTACATTGATCATTCACTTTCTTGGAATCAGTGAACTCATTCAATCTCTATATTTATTTTTAATTTTCCTCTTTTTCCACCTATGTTTTCTTATTTGGGAACCTAAAAATTTGTTATTATGTATGAAATTTGTAATTACCTTCCTATATTATTAAAAGGATGTTTTATTAACCCTTTTACAATGTGGGTTTACAACAAAGGTTTTTTAAAATTTCCAATCTTTGATTACCGAGATAAATGTCAAATAATGAGAATGTAAATTATTGGGGGGGGGGGGTTGTAACACCCTGAGATTTTAAAAGAATAATATTATATTTGATAGAATAAAGGAAATAAAAAACCAATTTTTTCTTGAAATACACATAACACTCAATTTATCTTTATTTATACGAGACCTCTAAATTATTATGTTCGATAGCGTATTCAACACACAACACCAAGATTAAACGACCTATGATATATATTACTGCTATAACATAACTGTTATGTTGGAAAGTATAAATAGTATTAAAAAATTTATTTTATATATATATATATATATTTATTAATAAATATAAATTATTGATACATTTTTCGTAAATTATATTTCAATTTTTAGTAATGTTATTTTATTCATCACAAATATATTTTCTTAAAAATTGATTTTTATTTATTTACATGAAATAATATTATAATGGATTTTTGAAAATCTGAGAAAATTTATATAATAATATTAACTTTATTTTTGGAATCAAAATATAAAAATTTACTTTGTGTGAAAATTTGTAACTTTTTTGGAAAAGTTTCATTTTTTAGTGAATAATGAAAAATATAGTTTTTTTAAAAAGTATTTTATTTTTGATAAATTATGTAATTTAAAATTTCCATATATTTAGAATATTTTTTAAAGTAACATATGTATTATTTATATATATTCAATACACTTAATTAAATTTAATCAACTTTATATTTTTTTTTGTATAAGTTTTTTTTGGATTTGAAAATGGGTTTTTTCTAAAATCTATTTTAAAATGAAAAATATTTATCCAAGTTAATTAATTAAAATAATACATAATGGGGATGTTTTAAATGAATTATATAGATTATATATTATTAAATTTTAATTTATTTTCATACAATTATAATCATTAGTCATAATGTTAATTTACAATCGTATTTTTCTAAAAATACTCTTCTCAACATCCTGTTGTCTCTCCGCGTCTCTGAGATTAATATTTATGTGAAGTGAATTTGGAAAAATGGATTCCATATTTGGAATAAAAATAATTTATAATAAATAATAAGGAAAAATAATTTTTTTATCATAATGATTAGTGGTAATAATTAGAAAAAATGATAATGATTAAAGAAAAAATGAGTTTATCGTGGGATTAAACTTTAAATTTAAGTGTTAAAATCACCTATAAATGTTTAAAACATATATTATATGAATATATTTAGATAATTATTACTTTATTATTGATTTTTATTTGTTTTTGGAAACTGTTCCATGAAATTAAACTATATAATATGTTATGTAAAGAAAAAGAAAAAGACAACATGTTTTTCCTTTTATTTTTTTTAAAGTATTGGTATAGGGACAAAAAAACATCAGTTCAGTTATAAATATTTTTTTGAAAGATAAATTATTATTTTTATAATAATAATAATAATTTATATTTAATTTTTATAAACAAAATAATTACTTAAAATGCTTAAGAAATGAAAATGTAGTAATTATTTATTTAGAAATTAAAAGAAATAAGTGATACGAAAAATATTAAGATTGAAGTAAATTGAGAGAATTATTATGTTATATTAATTTTTTAGATAAATATATCATGTCACATAAGTTTTTTAATAATATATTCTAATTTTATATTTGTATTTATATTTTTTAAAATTCAAATTAAATGAATAATGTTTAAATTAACGTTAATGCTATTTTATAATGAATTGTATTTTATTAAATATTTTAAAATTACTAAAAATTTTATATTATTCAAAATGATTTTAAAATTTTAATAAATATAAAAAATGTCTCCTTAATGGAATAATTTCTCTTTTATAATTAAAATATTGACCCATAATTAGTAAAAACTCTGTTAGTGAGGTTAAGGTTAAAATGATGTTTTTGCACTTTACTTGCGCTTGTGTTAAAACTAATCTTTAACAGAAAAAATATTTTAATTTTATAATATGGTTTTTTATTTTATAATTAGTGGGTCTATATCATATAATAATTCTCACTTTAATTTAGTTGTGATGGATAAATTACTTAGGTTCAAAAACTAGTTACCGAAATTAATTACCAAATTAAAAAGTAAGGAAACTTATGAGTTAAGGAATAAAATATTTAAAAAATCTGTTTTATTTAGATTTGGAGATTTTTTTTCACTATATAATCTCAAAAACCTTTAATTATCAATTTTTTAGGTACTTTAGGTAATTTTGACCTCCCAATAGTGAATACTTTTGAGTATTTACAGGAATGTCACTCCTCAACTATAAAAGGGAACTCACTCCCCTCAATTATTCAAACATCTTAAGCCATTTTTATCACCAAAATATCTTCTCAAATTCCATCCACTAATCCTAGAATTTTTATTGGGAGGAAATATAACCTTTAATGGATTTAGTGAAAACCTAAGGAGGATACTCGAAGAAGAGGTAATGTTTTTCAACGAACATCTTTATTTTACTTTGTTCTCCACAAACTTCAATTATTATTATACCATGATGATATAATAACCTAATTATACTACATATAATTATATGTTGTTATGAAACTTTTGTGACCAATAACTACACAAACATCCATCTAGTGGGTTACGAAATCATCCTTTTTGTGTATGGTGGAATATCGCCTCATGAAACGATGTCATTCGTTTTTCCATTACCAGCTCTCACAGTTGGGTATGCCGATGGATCAAAAGTATATATATTATATTTATATGATAATTATACCAATGAAGTAATTATATCATATATAACCTTATAATTTCAATTCTGTAAGAGATACGATAATGTCACCCATGCGTATGACAAACTACTGCCTCGCAAAGCGATGCGATTCGTTTTTCGCTAACACATTACATGGAAGGTAATAAGGGTATAGATAATATATAAATGTGAGATAAATTAAATATTTGTGACATTAATAACATAATTATAGTAAATTAAATATAATATATCATTTTATTTTTACATTTTTACTCACTAAAAAAATGATACTGTCATTCATTGATGTGTGGACTACCGCCTCCTCAAAGCGATGTGATTCGTTTTTTTACCACCAAATCACAAGAAAGATATATAAAAGTATATATAATTAATTAATAAGGTATTTATAATAAAATTATTATTATATAAAGATAAATTTAACATATCTTCTTTCTATAATGGTCATCAAAAAAATGGAAACGTTACTCATGCGTATGTATGACCTACCATGTCCATGATCACAAGGTTAGTTAATTTGTCATAACTATAATTAATTATTGGTTATAATATTATAATTTATGTGTAAATAATATAATTATGTCGTGATTATTATTTTTTATATGTAAAAATAATTACCACCTTGACTATTGTAAACCTACCAAATTCATTTTGGACCTATAATCCAAATATGGTCAAAACATACAACTTAAACTTAATTGATTGTGAAATTAAAGATAACTTGTTTATAATAGAAAGAAAAGTAATAATAAACATTAAAAGTTTTATAAATCAAGTAGATAATTAACATAATTATATTATTTAGGAAGATAAATACACACATAACAAGTCATACTCAATGTAAGGGTTTTCTCGTCTCACTTTTATTTCTCCAAGATATATGCCATATTAACAACATATTTTTTGTGTATAGTGTATATAATTACCAATAAAATATTTTATGATTATTATACTTAAATATATGGTGTTATAAATATTCATTTTAGTATCTCTCTTTCATGGGTTTTATGGTTTCAATGTTACAAAAGTGATAATGGATTTTTTTTTTATTATTTACCTTCTTCGGGACTTATGTTATGTTATACACATATCTTATTTTATGAGGTGTATATAATGATCCAATGAAATGTTATATCATATAAATATTTGTTTTCATGATATTATAAGTTTCATTTAATGTTATTATTTCATGTGTATTATGATTCAATGTTACCAAATATGTAGATTATTTTCTTACAATCTCATTGTTTATCAAGATTGATTATGATTATGCTTCCAATAATGAGATATTATGATCAATAAATCAAAAAACTCATGAATTTTCTTATAATATGAATATTTATGATATTTAAAATTAATATTACCATTTTCCTAATCTTTGGTAATTATAATAATTGAGAAAATGTTCTTTAGATATTCTGACTCCATTTCTCTCTTCAGTCAGAAACCTGTTTTCTTAAAAATAATATATTTTCTAATATTTTTATCAATGATGTTTTTACCCCTTTATAAAAGATTTATTAATGAATATTTTACCCATTTTTTATTTTTTTTTAAAAAAATCAATGGAATCATATTTTTTATTTTCTAATAAGGTAATTTGCTAACCTTTTTACTATTCAAAAGAAATGTTCTTTATGACATGTATGAAATTACCCACCAATATGAGTATCGTTTCATTAATGATTAATTTGAAAGTTTACATGATTATTTTTTTTGAATTTTTTTTCTCAATATTCTAGATAAAGCTTAGTTTTTATAAATTATTTTCAAATAAAATGATTTTTAAAATGTTTTTTGTTTTAAAAAGATATTTTCAAAATGAAAAGTATATTTTCTTCCCGAATTTTTAATGATATTTTAAAGGTATTTACATTCATGAATTTCAAAAACTATTATTGTTACTTATCCTACACTAGGGATATTTGGTATAGATACCATCCTTATTCTCCCTCTAGAAGAAATAAGATTGGTTCAAAGAGATTGTTACAAAACCCATTTCTCTTCAATAGGTTAATCATGTTTCAAATATAATGTTATAGAACCCATTTATTTTCCATTGGTTAGTCATGTTATGAAAAGAAATTTTTTTCTTTAATGAGTTATGATGAAATTAATTTTCTATGTGATTTATTCATTACTTGGTTATTTGACATTATATCTAATGGGTGCACCTAGATAGTGTCTACTGATCCCATTTTAAATTAAATGATGGGTGCACCCAGATAGTGCTTCAATGCATTGGGTAATGATTACGTTCTCTAAATAATTATATCTAAGGTCTACCATATTGTTATTCCTATTTGTGAGGGTCTTATAAGAGATCTTTAAGGGTTCTATGAGATGATGTTCCAAGATAACAATACGTTTTATCTATTCTTAATATGGGTTTATAATGTTTCATTTGATCAATTTTGACATCAAATGACTCATGATTATTGATAATTATGACTATTTCATTTTTTATATCTTTATTACATGTTTTCATGTTTTATGTTCTAGGTATTGATGGGTTGTAATATTATTATGTTATACTCATGCAGTTTGATTAAGTCATCATACCCTTATTATCTTCTTATTATCATTGATTACATTCTTCTATAAATTATCATGTTTTCCCTTATTAATTATTTTATATTACCCTTATTATGTTTTCTTTTTCCAAGGTTATAAATAATGAATTTAAACGAGTTATGTCTAGAACAAATTTCATATGGATGATAATTTCATCTTAATGTGAAAGAGAAAATCTTGGTTAAGTGGGAGAAATGCTCATTTAAAGTCATGTGAAATTTTTATACAGGGTTCTATCCAAATTTCATAAAACTATAATCCTAAAAGGTCATTTAGGATGTAAGTGATCCAATTTTTCTTTTTTATGTTGTAATATTTTGATGGAAAAATGGGACACAATTATTTGAATCAAAGATAAAAATGTAAAGCATATGAATACAGTATAGAATCTGGGAGAGTAGGTTCTAGGATATTATACTCACCAAATAAAAAATAACGATAGTATGAAGATAAATTAAGAATTGTGATGTCTATATGGCCTCATAAGTCCAAAAATATCTTTAACACTCCTAAAACTCGGTGTAGCTTTGATTCACCCAGTAAAATGATGTCAATCTTCTGAAAACTTTCCCCAAGAGAAAAGGACCCATTTAAGGATCTATATATTCAAGTGAATCAATATTGATGATTTTTTGACGGTTTGGTATACTTGAGGCTCATCACTACTTTCTTCTAGATAGTGGTTTAAGAAGAATGAATCATCATAAATATCCTAAGAGATGGTATGTTCATTTAGGGAAAGATTTATCTAAGTGATGATTCATGATGATAAAGTTCATATAAAAGGAGGCTCAATATATTGTTTTGGAATTGGGGAATTATTTAAGTGTTATACCAACTATGTTAAATACCCTGAGAGTGGGGGTGGGTGAGTCTGGGCAGGAAATATTTAAACAAATTCCCGTTTAGATCTTATTTCATTTTTAAACAAAACCATTTTCCCTCTCTTTTCTGTAGCAATGTATGAATAGAAATGAATGCATGTAAGAGAGGCAATAATGTTACTTGGTTCACCCTCACTATGATAAGTCCAATTAGAATACAATGATAATGTTCCAATTTACTAAATCCAATAAAAGACACTACAATTATAGAGTTCGGAGAGGATTTACTATCCCTCCTGGTTTACAACCAATCACTAATTAAAAGCTATCTTCTTTCTCAACTGAAGTGTGATAACTTCTATTTCATAAGAAACCTATTTTATCACATGAATAAATATGTTTTACACCTCATTTATAGAATTCTTAAGTTCCAATTTCATCTAAATAATTAATACCCATTTATTACAAAATCACATGGAAAATTCTATCTTCCACACAACCTTTGTTTGTCTTGCACAAAAATTAAAAACATTACACACAAAAATTGTGTTCAAGTTCAGAACTCCAAACCTATACTCACTATTAAAAAACCTCTTTCATGCCACTTTTTTTTATTTGCAAACAAATTTATTTACACACAACTCCCTTTGTGCTTAAATCATATGCGATTCAGAACCATAATTTTCTCTAAGGGCTGAACTGCCAAACTGAGGGGGGAGGGGGTAGATACTAATTTATAGACATTTAAAAACCTATATACAAGTTACTACCCCTCCAGTCACTTTATGTGCACCATTTAATTGAGTGTATAAAACCATATTTAACATCTCATTTGGAACATAACTCTCTTTCATACCTTCTTTTCTAACAAAATTTCATATCACACAAACTATCTTTTCACAAAAACCAATATTTTGTGAAATTATTTACTTTTATGTATTTATATAAGATGATCATTATCTTTACTTGTGCGTAAAATTAATATTCACTATCAATCTTCCATGTAACTTCCTCTTACAAAAATAAGCCTTCCTCCATTCTCCAAAATTTTGACCCAAAAATTTGGAAAACCTGGGTAAACAATGCCAACTTGTATACACACTTTTTATACCACCTATAGAGTGTCCATCACTTTTTATTTTATATTAGTCAATATAACCTTTCAAATGTCTATTTGCAGGTCCACAACTGACCATGTAAACATTCTTTTTCAAAAAACATAATCAACCAAAAACACTATGATGTTACCTTGAGGGATTTTTCACAACATTAAGAGTCTAAAAAATATATAGGAATTATATATGATGATTGATAGTTGAGAAGAGATGGTCTAAGAAGAATTGTAAGTTTCTAATGATGTAGTTCAAAAGGACTACACGAATTGAGATAGATGATGTTAATCATCTCTTAGATGCAGGAAACCACCACCTCAGTAGTAGTGCTTGAAGATAAAACCATTTTCTATAGGATAACTTGATGATGTTAGATTTATGATTATGTATAAGAGTATGAAAAGGGTGTGTAGGAATACGATAACGAGAAAATCCTGAAAATAAGAGGGTAAAAATTTTACTAAGTCAAAATGTTGACCCATATACTTGAACTTAGGCCATAACACTTAGGTAATGGTGCTTAATTTCTCATTCATATATGATGATGACTAGGTAATATGCCCATCTAACCACACCCGACATTACAATGTAGGTAGTTCACACCTAGATAACTATTCCTTATTGTATGCACCTTGATCCAGTGGTTTGTCACTCATCCCCAATTCCAAGAAGTAGGGGGTTATTATAACTCACCTAAGTATGGTTTTTGAATAAATTTAAAAGGGAAATAATGATCTATTTTTATTCCCTAGGTCATGTGATACATAAAGTGTAAGCGAACCCTTATTTTAATATAGGTTAATTTGCATATCGCACCCAAATTCTAGCACACACCGAGTGATTAGAGTGGTCACATAATAAACACATGTCCTTATTTTGAGGAAAAACTATCTTATTTGAGAACACCTTCACATCAGATCCATGATTAACCTCAAAATTTTTCCCACCACCTATAATCATCTCTAATTATATGGGGGAGGATTTTTGGAACTCCTTTTTGCAATGAAAATAAAATTCATGGAAACTAGTTCCTTTTTCATGGACAAGACTCTGTGCACAACTATCTTCCATATACCCATTCTACTTAAACGAAGCACTTATGCATGATTCTTTCATTCCAAATCCCACTCATATGAAGCAGTCACTTTCCATGGTGCAAGTGGTGTTTATATCTATGCCCTAATCTCTATTTTCCTGTAAATAGGTCTCATGACACCCATTTGATAAGAAGGATCTAACAACCAAAGATTATAATTTAGAGAAATTAGTCACTTTCATGCATGCCATAGTCTTCTAACTCTTCCCCAGGTGACTCCCAATATGAAACCGAATCAAAATAATGGGATCCTGAGGTAATTGTATCATCTAAATGATTTAAATTTAAACACTCATAAAAGACCACTTCAACTATTTTATTTTAGGAAAAGGGTAAAGGACCCAATATCTGAAGAAACATTCTTGGGGACCAAATTACTAGGTCATCTAGGAGATACCTTACTTTAGAACCATTTAATTTGGCTATCCTAGAGATACAACACCTGGTCACTACACACCCAGGTCATCCTAGATATCCAATAATTGGAAACCATGCTTCTAGGTTATCCTAAAGATCCCATACATGGGTGAAAAATGACCCAGTCAAAAAAAATATCCCTTACATGGTCTCCACATGGCTGTATCATCCTATGGATTCCATATCAAGGGACAGTTTTCCTAATCCCCCATACTAGGGGGAAAGTTGTCTCAAGCCTCCATACTAGGGAGACACTTCACCCAAATCCCTACATCAGGGCAAAACTTCACCCAAAGATCTATACTAGGGAGAAACATCTCCCAAATAACCATTCTTGGGAACAATTTTACATCATTCCTATACCTTGGTTCCAATTATATTTGGTATCATAGTATAAGCACTTACCTCCCCAAGCTTGCACCTTAGAATCCTAAGATACATGACTAGGTTATTCAAGAAAGAGTGACCCTCGTTTAATCATGTATTAATTTGATAATAGATATTTCTTGGATTTCCCACCTACCATATAGTGAAATAAACCAAAAAATGAGTTTAAAATAATAATACTATTGATAACTTTCTTAACATGCAACACGAATCATTAAGAGAACAATGATATACTATAGAAATATTATTATTTAAATGTGTCCATTATAACATAGCCATTGAATTTGTGAGTATGAATATGATTAAATGAATTATTTATTATATGAATAATAATAAAAATCAATAATTGGTTTCAATAATTAATTGGAAATAAGCACTCATTTTTTAGCAGTCATTTTATGCATCAAATAATACCTTTTCTCTTAAAAAATTTTTGTATTGATTTTTGCGAGTAAATATTATAATAAATTTATATAACATTTAGAAATTATATTATTTAAAATGAATTTAATTTTTGAAATAATTATATCAAAATTAATTTTGGATTAAATTTTAGATTTTTTTGAAATGATTGATTTTTTTTAGTGAATAGTAAAAAATACCGATTTTTCAAATAATTTCATTTCTTTTCATTAGATCAAGAAATATAAAATTAATATTATATTATTGATTTTTTATTAAAGTAAAATATGATCCATTTTATTAATAATAATATAATTCAATCCATTTGAATATTCAATCTTTATTATTTCGATATAACTTAATTTTTATGCTTAAAAATACATTTTTCTAAAAATTGTTTTTTCATTATGTTTTATGAATTTATATTAAAACTAATTCTTACACTTATAGAAATTAAATATTTAGAAAACTGTATATTTAGAATTATGAGGTTATTTTTTTTAAATATACTCCTTTTAGTTTGATCATTATGAATATTAACTATGATAAATATTTTTCACATTAGTAAGGGTAATACACCTAAAAAATGATTAAAACTATGAGATAATGCCTCAAAATCCACCCAAAACATTTATTTATTTAATTTTATGATATTAATTAGACTATATAGATCCTAAATTAGAATTTATGGAATTTTTGGTACCTTTTTTCTTTTATAATTCTATTTATATAATTTTAAGTAAAGGAAAATTTTAAATTAATACTCCCTTACTTTTAAAATCTATTATATGTTTACATAGGAATAAGAATATGAAATTAAAAAAATAATTTGAAAATTATTAATTCATTTTTGTTATGGTAATTTATTTTTAATTTTTAGTGATTGTATAATTACCTAAAATTATTACAGAACACTAAAACATTTCTTATGGAAGAAGTATAAATATTTATTAAATAATTTCAAAAAACCTTAAAATAAATACGTTTTGGATGAATTGTGGTGGGACATGAATTTATAGATAAATATAATGTATAATGGATTGTGAAAATTTCTATATTCGAAATAAATTGTCATCTTCCAAGCTATAATGTCAAATTAAATTTATAGTCCCAAAACAGACATTAATGACATTTTATGTTAATAATATTTTATATGAGTAATTTGAGATCATATATCGTCTTTAATTAAAAACTAATCAAATTTTAGAACCAATTTTCCCTTAATTTTACTTTATAATATTTAAATGTTTTGAAAAATCACAAGAATGCCCATCCCTCCTTTATGAACGGACACCCATCCTCTCTATTATTTACACCATTTTGAGACACATACCACAAAATGCTAAAATATTATACTATAAACTTCAATAAAATTTAATTTGATGTTTTTATTCTTAAACACTATTTTAAGGGTCCTTAATAAGGTATCTAAAAGAGGACTACTGAAGAAGAAGTTATCATCTTACACGACTTCTTTCAATTAATTTTTATTGAATATCTATAAATATATGGTTTTAAGAATAAAATAATAAATTATGTGTCCTATATATAAATAAATGTTATTATGATTATTTATCCACCATTATTCACCATCTTTTCTGACAAATGGGTCTTAAAAATATCACTCATGCATATGTGTGGACTACGACCTACACATAATGATATGATTTATTCTCCATAACCATAATTAATGGTGGGTTATTATGATGAATTTAATGTTTATATATCATATTAATGACATATTTATACTTCTTGAATTATAATATTTTATCTAAATTCTTAACATTCTATTCATTGATAAATGATAACACCCCTCATCAATACGTGTGGACTACAACATCTATGAAGTGAAGTGATTAATTTTAATTATCTATCTGTATGGATAGTAATAAGGATATATTTAAGGAATATATATGATATTAATAATATAATAACAATTCTATAAAGGTTATTTTTTATTTACCTTTCATTATTTCCAACCATTGAAAAGTGGAAACATCACTTATGGGTATGCATAGACTACTGCCTCTATAAAGTTATATAATTTATTTTTTGTCACCACATTATATGAATGATTTAAGAAGGGTATATTATGAATAGATATTTTATTTATTTCATGATTAAAATTCGATACATTATTAAACCATGAATAATGTGCATGTACTGGAACTACTAAATCGAAACTTGAATGAAAAGCATGCAAATTTTTTCCTGAATGTAAATTTAAAGGAATAATTGTTAATAAAAGGATAATTAGAAATTATAAAAGGAATTTTACATAGTAATTTATGCTTTAATATAGTTATACAATTGAATTATTATAAATATATATTTACTATAAATGATATTTGAATGCTTATGAAGTAATGCGAGACTTGTGGTATGGGATTTATATTTTAATCCCATTTTAATCGGGATTGTTTATGCTTGAATTTACATTGAAGAAATTATACAATCATTATCTGGTAAAAAATTTAAGATTTATCATCCTATTTTTATTTCTACAATTTTTAAATTTTAGTACCTTTTCCCTCCCTTTGTAACATAAAAAGGAAAAGAAAATGTTTTTAAGAAAAAACAAAATTATATCCACTTTGGTCAAGAATATATTTATTCCATGTATTTATTATCTTTAAAAAAATTTAAAGAATTTTTTTATTATTTTAAAATAATTTATTAATGAAATTTTCACCCATGTTTTAATTTCTATAAAATAATTTAAAAGTAAATTTATTACCATTTTCCAAACAAGGTACTTTTTACTATAGGTTTGAATTTTTTTTATTTTAACAATTAGAACATCAATGAAATTTCTAAGAATCATTAATAGTCAATGTTTTTAACATTATTATAAAAATTTCAATGTAAAAATTGAAGTAAAATTATTTCCCAAATATTTTGAAAATATTTTAGATTTTAAATTTCAAAAGGAAAAGAGTATTTTCCTCAAGAAATATCCTTATGATCTTATAAACAAAATTTTCATCTATGAAAATTCCTTTTAATATTAATTATGCTTTACTTTAGACATGATCCAATGATACCATACTTATTATTTATCTATATGGTTTACAATTATTATGATGAAATGTTTAAGAAAAAATGTTTATTTTCCAAGCCTTATGTTATGATTATATGATGGACATTATATGATCTTGCAAAATTCATATGAATTGATTTTGATTATATGATAGTTGGGTATATTATATCCCTAAAATGCATTGGGTAATGTGTTATTGATACCTTGTGAGATGATAATGATAAGTGTGGAAATTATTCAAATAGTATTTTCATATTTTGATTCTTGAGTGTGATTGATTTATAGATATGCTCACAATATTAATAATTGACATGATTTCAAATAGATTTTTTCACATTTTGATGCGTGGTTATGATTTATTTATATCATTTCTTATAATATTATGGATGTACATGATTTTTTTTCATAAGATTATGATTTCCTATGCTTATTATTCCACATGTTTATGTTCTGACTCTTGAATGATTATTACTTTTTTGACACCCTTATTTTTTGTGCTTCTCGATATGCCATGGTGTTTAGAGTTTTATGATATATTATATTTTGGGTATGAATATTTTTTTATGAATAAGGAATTGATTATTTTATCATATACTTTTGATAATATTATTCTTTCTTATGACTTATATCACTCATATTCACCCTTACTAAGCATTTGAGCTTATCATTTCTTATGACTTCCTTCCCTAGGTTGTGAATAAATATTTTAAATATGGTATGGATAATAAGGGTACTATATGTGATGAACTTAGTGGTTTATGATGTATAGTTTTAGGAATCAATTGTTTATATATCCAAGTTTTCAAATACACAAATCCTATACTGTTATGGCATGGATCATGATGATATGTATTGAATATTCATCTAATAAGATATATAATTTATATAAAAAAAGCATGGTTTATTATATATAAGATCATCAGGGTGTTTATAATAATCTATTACCTTGATAAAAATGATACCTATCAATTTTATACCAATGGAACCTATATTCTCTCAAGATACTCATCTTGGTTCTCCCATACCAAGCATATTTTCAACCTTTAAGCACCTATTGGGCCTCTTTGGTCTACTCAATGATACATAAAAATAACATGACATTAATTTGGTTTAATATAAAACTTTTCCTCACTATTATATAAACTGATGAGTCCAGTCTTCCTTCCTTTATTAAT
Organism: Viscum album; assembly: GCA_963277665.1. Classification (NCBI taxonomy): domain Eukaryota; kingdom Viridiplantae; phylum Streptophyta; class Magnoliopsida; order Santalales; family Viscaceae; genus Viscum; species Viscum album. The sequence continues at coordinate 2,016,862,606 of OY728126.1, forward strand.
TATTAATAAAAGGGCGGTGTACACCCATACAAGGCTTCTAATAGGTGTAATCCCAGACCATATATTTAACGATGATCTCACCCTCATAAACCATCTATGAGACATATATATTATGAGACTTATTCCAAATGTAATACCCAATTATACTCTATCTTATTTATTTACCAAGGAATTAGATAAATTATAATGTGTAACATCATAATCCTTTAAAATAATAACATTATTTTTTATATCTTATTTTACATGCAGCACTTAGCAAAAACGACCCATACAATATATGATCATTATAAAAAAGCCATAAAATTGATGAGTATGAATAGTATTAATTAATATATGATGTAAATATATATTTCCTACTCAATATGAATTTATTGATAAATTATTAATAAATAATCAACCAATTTTTAGTAAAGTAATTTTATTCTTCAGAAATATATTTTCTTAAAAAATTATTTTTATTGATTTTTGTGAGAAAATATAATTAATTTATAAAGATTGTAAAAAAAGTATTTGAAAAAATTAAATTAAATTTTAAATTCATCATATAAAAAATTACTAAGGGTGAAATTTTGGTTTTTTTACAAAATATGGATTTTTCAATGAATTGTGAAAAAATACGGTTTTTTGTAAAAATGTCATTTATTTTCAATATAATAAGTAATTTTGAATTAAAATTAAAATTTTATTATTTTTTAAATAAATAAACTAATTATTTATTTATATTTAATCAAAATAATTAAATTCGATTTATCTTTATATTGGATTTTAGCATAATTTTATTTTTAGGTTTAAAAATGGGTGTTTTTTCTTCGGAAAACTATTTTAAAGTGCATAATGTTTCTCCATTTTAATTAATTAAAACAACCCATAATGAGGAATTATTTAAATTGAATTTCTATATTTTACACCAATAATTATTATTTTAAATTAAATAAATGAATATTAATAGTAATAGATTTAATATAAAACCATCTCACGCTTGAAAAATACATTTTTTGAAAACCTGTTTTTCATCTCGTATATTGGTTTTATTTTAAATTAAATTCCAGAACTTCTATAAATTAAATTTGGTAAAATGGATTCATGTTTTTTAATCATACTAAGTTAAATTATCTAATAATATAAACTTAATCTTTATTCCTAAGTAATATTGAAAATATTAATAACCATTGACCATGGTTAAGGTGAAAAAGTGTTTATCGGGGGGGGGGGGGTTAATCTAAAAAGATAAGGGTTAAAATGAAACAAAAAATGTGTAAATTATATTTATAGAAATATTTATACCTTATATCATATAATTATCTTTAATGGTCCATTTTGGATCCTTTTCGCATGTGAAAAATGTGGGTACACCTTTTTTTGAAAAATTAAAAATATTCCACTCACCTAACTTACCTACCCAAATAGATTCCTTAATTACCTAACCATTAACTAGATCACTTTTTTTATCATAATTCCTTCCTTATATGGATTTTGGTGTTAACCTAATAAGGTTGTCTAAAAAAGAGGTTTTGTGCCTAATCGAGATTTTTTTTCATTTCTTATTCAACCTCCTTTACATTTTATTCAATGATTATTATATAATAACAAAATTATATCCCATATATTAATATTTCATTATTTTAATTAAATAATCTATATCCATATCCTCTTACATTAAAAGGGAAACAAAACCATCATTCACGTATACTTCGAAGCACCACCTCATGAACTGATGTAATTCGGGTTTCATCATGGCCCCTCATGGATATATATAATCATGGATTTAAAATGTTTATATGATATTCATTTCATAATTATAATTCTATAATTATTATATCACACACATATTTTTGAGTTCTATTCTTTGGTGGATACAATAATGTCACTCGTGTGTATGACAGACTACCGCCTCGTGAAATGATGTGATTAATTTGTCACTAATTATTTTCATGGAAGGTAATAAGGATATAGTCAATGAATATATGTTATATAAGTGAAATAATTATAATATTAATGAAATATTTATCATTATAAAAATATAATATATCATTTTATTTTAACATTCCATTTACAGAGAAATGAAAATGTTGTTTGTACGTACGTGTGGACTACCTCCACAAAGAGATGCGATTATTTTTTTATTATAACATCACATGTAAAATATATATAATTATATTTAATGAAGTAATAATATATTTACTATATTATGGTTATTATTTAAATTTAAAATAATAATTAACTTCTTTCCACAATGATCATTGAAAAATGAAAACATTACTCATGCGTAAATACAACCTACCGTCTACATGATTGAAATGTAGTTCATTTTTCATAAACATATTTAATTATTCAATTTAAAATTATAATTGATGTTTAAAAATTATAATTATTTCATTATTATTATTATTATTGATATTATGGAATAATTACCCCTTTTTCTTCGGTCAATACACTGAAGCCACATTGAAATAATGAACCGAACATCTTCGAAACACACGACATGGACTTAAATGATTATGTATTTAAATAAGTCATTAAAATAAATAAAATAAATAAATTAAGAATAAGTTATTAAAACTATTAATTTTTCTTAATAAATAAGAAATTTTTTATAAGATTATTATATAGGTGTCAAAGGACAGACATGGAAATTATGGACTTGAGGTAAGGGACCTCATCTCAATTTCCCTTCATTGAGGAATAATTTAATACTATGAACCTAATTCATTTAATATGGTGTATATACTAAAAATTTTACTTTTAATATAATTTATAATTCATAATTTATGGTATTTTATGTTTCTGTTTGAATTATTTCATCCAAGGGGATTTTAATTGAAAGTTACAAAGTGGTAAGAAATTTCATAACTCAATTTATTTTCACTAGATTATATTAATTCTTCATTATATTGGGTATTATAATATTATTTTTGTAATGTATTTCAATTATATATTATTTAATTTCCCATTTTTTATGTGGATTTATATTTGAAACACATAATCGATTCATTGATTAATGATCACTTCAACACTGTGATCATTGTAAGGGTTTCTCATCTCAATTTAGCTTCATTGGGACATATGTTATGTTATACAAACATATCCTTTTATGAGGTGAATTTAAATAACCATTAATATTTTATCTAATTAATCTCCTTATGTTCAATATATTTAATGTTTTATTAATGTTATATTTTTCTTGAGGGTTACGATTTAATACATACAAAAACGATAAGGGTTTATGTTTCAATCTCATTTTAATAAAGATTGTTCATGATTTAATTTCAGTTCTAGTAAATTATTTGATAATTATTTAATAAACCAATTTAATTTTATTTTCCTTTGGTTTATAATTAAAAATTCAAGTAATAGTACCATTTTTCCTATTTTTTACTTTAAATGATTGAGAAAATGTTTTTAATAAAATATGACTACATTTCTCTCTTCGATCAAAAATCATTTTTCTTTCAAATCCATGTTTTAAAAAAAAATTCAATGTAGTTTTAATATGATTATTTAAATTAATATTTACCCATAATTTTTTTAAAAAATATTTTTAAATTAACCATCATATCATTTTTTAAATAAGGTACATTTTGAATTTTCTTACAAAATCATGAAATGAATATATGTTTTTGACGTATTTGACATGAACAGAACACTATACCATTATGAAAAATCAATTTATTAAAGATTAATTTATAAGTATAAAATTTTAATTTTAAATAAAATGATTTATTTAGCACTTTATAATGTTTTATGTTTTAAATAAGTGATTTTCAAAATGGAAATGATATTTTACTTAAGAAACCTTCCAAGTGATCTTTGAAAGTCATTTTCCATCTCAAATGACATTTATTGATGTTATTTAAAGTGAAAAGTTTATTTTACTAAATAATGTTTTTAGTTATATCTTAATTTTATATCAATTCATCAACATTAACAACGTTTGATGTTACTTAAACTCTATTGGAGATTTGTTTTATTGATTCCATCCTTATTATTTCATTGGATGGATTATGAGATTATCATGGAACCTATTTCTTTTCCAAGTGTTAATCATGCTATGGAAGATAATTGATTACAGTTATGATTGAAATGTGAATTATTTTAAATGATTTATCCAAAAATAGTACTTAGAGATTATTGATGGTGAATGGGTTATCCCGATATAGATTATATGAACGATTTAGTGCCACTATATCTCATGTGTGTGCCCTATATAGTTTATATTATGGGCGATCCTAGATAGTTCTAGGTGAGCCAGATATAGATTATACGATGGGTGCACCAAGATATCACTCGGTATACCCAATATAGAATATACAGTGCGTGTTATAATGACCCATACCTTACAGGAATTGATATTACTTCAAAGTTTAAGAATATTTATTAAAAAATATAACAAAGCCGTGACAGGACCATATAGGTATAATGTATTTAGAAAGTATGAAACATAAACAACTAGTTCATAAGATATCTTCATTGTCACCCACTTATTTCATCATAACTAGACCCCCTTTAGACATATATTACTTAATACCCCTCTTCATGACCTGGGAAAAAATATAAAAATGAAACAATGAGCTTAGATTCTTAGTAAGGGTAAAAAAGGGAGATATAAATAATTTCATAATCATAATACATAATAACATAACATTTGAAAATCTTATATTGTATATGAAAGATCATGATATCATGACATGGGATAAATCATGAAAGTTTATAAGAATAAATGAACGTAATACCCAAAGTCAAAACATAAGACATTAAGTTTTTTGGCATATACATAATCATATAAAATCATTTCATATTAGTCAAGGATCATTTACAGTACCATCATAGTAGACCAAGTCCATTATTGACTCGAGTTCACTCTTCGTTCCAGTCATGTATTACTAAACCAATATCATTTTCCGTTCTAGAAATTTCTATCTAATTAGATATAAATCTTTACCTAATTCATTGGAGGGAGATATAGGTCCCTACTATCTCATAACTAAATCCTTCATACATTTTCCACATTAAAATAAACCATTCATCATAACCGATGGAATAAAATGTGTTTCTTTAAACATCATTCCACCATAATATAATATATCTAAAACTAATGGTTTTCAAAAATAGTATTCTATCATAAATATAATAAAATCATAAGAAAAATAAAGATATTATAATTTAAATATAACCATCTTAAATAATTCCATCTTATATTGAAAATAATTTTGTTATAACACATGAAATTAATTCTTGAGGAAAATATCATTTCTTCTTTAAAAACATTTTATTTTCTCAAAATTATGTGAAATTTTAAATGAAAATAATTTATTTGAAAAAAAACTTTTAATCATTAAGAGAAATCTTCCTAGAAATAAGGCTTTATAAATATGTAAAAATCCATTCATGCGTTATATGTTAAAAAAACATTCTCCTTGTAGTTTTTCCTGAAAATTCATAATGTACATTGTATCGAATAACGACAAAAGATTATTTCATAAAATTTAATAAAAATTCACCAATGGTTAAAATCCAATTTTAAAAAATTGTAGAATAATTGAAATAATATAATAAATTTAGGAAACATGGATGTGGATGATAAATATTCCCTAGTAAATACTTATGTATAAACAATCTCATATAATAATGAGATTGCGAAATTATCCCTTACCTTTTAGGTACAATTTATTTTGTATTTATCTGAAACTCTTATATAATGGCTTAAATAATTTAATGAATTATTTAATAATAATACTCATTTTTATGATATCATATATGATCATATGATCATTTATTTTTAATAACATTTCATTATTACTTGTTATTCAGGTATTAACTGCTTTATTTTCTTAGGCATGTTTTGTAAAATAATTATAGGTTATCCTTAATAGATCCCAATTATATTATTAAAAAATTATATTAATGTTATATATATCATATTTATTTATTATATTCATTAAATAATCATTATTTAATTAATATCATGTAGAATGAATCACATCGCATCATGAAGACGGTAGACAGTATGTATGCATGGGCAATTATATCATTCACATAATTGTTGAATGATATTGAAGTGAATGGTGAATAGTATTTATGAATAAATATAATTTAATAAAAATCATATATAGCTATTATTTATATCATTATACCCATCCAAGAAAGGTGGTGGTGAAAAATAGATTACACCATGGCGTAGAGATGATAAGTCGTACGTACACACATGTGGTGATTTTGTTTTTCATAGGATAGATAGAAAGTGGAATATTATTGCTCCAAAATCATAATAAAATATCAATATATAATTGATACTTAAGTTATTAATTTATAATGAAACAAATCATGAAGAGGAATTCGAAAAAGAAATAAGTTTGAAAGAATCGATAGAGGAGATTACCTCTTCTTCGATGTGATTCCTCTAAATCTCCTCTTAGAGTACTAGAGTTAGTCTTTAAAAAGACCATAACCTCTATAATGTGACTATGGAAGTTTAGAAGGTAAAATTATAATTTATTTTATATATTTAAGGCTCAAATTTAAGTGAATAGGTGAGGAAGGGGGTTCCCCTTTATAATTGAGTTTAGGGGCACTTTTTGGATCTCTAAAAATATTAATTTATAAAAAATTCAAACAAAATCCAAAAACCACAAAAATATACCAATTTAGAATATGAGATGATTTAGGGTTTGTAATATCATAAAATAATAGACTTTATACCAGTTTTTATACCAATTTAAACATTATCATTTTGATTAACACTTAGTTATTCAAATTCATTTTTAAAAAGGGTAACAAATATTTCAATATTAAAAGGGTGTAATATTTACTTATTTGATGTAAACCAAACCAAAAATAATTAAATCATAACATTTTTGACCATTTTATAATTATTAAATACATTTTTAAAAATGTTTTATGTTTTTGAAAAAATGTAATGAAACATTATTTTGATAAACAATCAATGGTATCAATTTTGACACTATTCAATTCATTGATTTTTAAAAATAGTAGGATAACAATTGAACTTCTAACCAACTATTTTATTATATTCCTATAAGGTAAATTTCATCTATAAAATTCATTATAAATATTAATTATCAAAAATTGTATTTATTTTAATATTTTAGTAACATTTATTTTTTATCTCTATTAATAAAATAATCACCACATCAATTTTGTGTAATTTTTTTATATTAATATTTATTGAATAAAAAAAATATGATGATGATAAATCTTATATATTTCATAAAAAGAGTCTTAGTTGAATTTATATTTTGAAAAATCCAACATTTAAAATGTTATACATATTAAATTACGAATGTGACAACATTAACATCACTTTAAATAAAATAATATAAGTGTCCTCATATCTTATATAAGGATCTAGATGGTCCCTAACTCTGCCCTTAGATGGTTACGGTAGAGATATACTTGTCCAATAATATTTTTTCATGTGTTTAAATATTTTTATGATTTATAGTATTTTAATAAAAATTGTTTTATTTATTTCTCATCAATTAATTAATTTTTACATCATCCATGAATAACTCTTTAAGGCAATTATTTATTTCCTAAAAATTAAAAATAAATTATCATGATAAAGAAAAATTTTATATTTAAAATGAAAATTTATAATCCAATTTATATTCTTTATAACTTTATATAAAAAATGATATTGTTATTAAAATTTGAGTAAGACATATTTAATTGTTTCTTTAAATAAAATAAATTAAATACCCTAATTTTATTCAAGTGGCTTCCAAAAGACAAAATTTCTACCTAATGATTATTTAGGATGAGAAAAAAATATCAAATGAAATTAATAAAAGTGTTGGTGTAACTTTATAAAAGCATTCTTAATCATAATTATCTGATTTACCCTTTTACCATAATAATAAAAATTACTAAAGTTACTATTCATAATGCTTAAAAATAAAATAAATAAATTTACATTATTTGAACATAATTATTCAAAATATGGAATCCATTTTTCAAAATTAAAAATATAGAAGTTTCAGTAATTAATTTAAAATTAATCCCATTGTTCGAAAGAGATAACATGTTTTAATATTTAAAACATTGAAAAACATTGAAAATTTTTTACATCTGAATTCAATATAAAATTAATGATAATCACATAAATTACATAGAATGATATAAATATATTATTATAATAATTTAAAACCATTAAATATTATAATTTAACAATATAAATTATTTTAATGAAAAAATTTGTTTTCAATTAAAATTTAGTGTATTTTTACTATTCATCGAAATTTGAAATTTATCAGAAAAATATTAAAAAAATAACCAAATTAATTTTTTATATTCCAATTCCAACGAAAATATTTATGTTTTCATATAAAAATTATTAATGTGTCAAAATATTAATTTAAAAGTTGTCCTCCATTAAAAGGCAGAAAATTAGCCTTTTTAAAAATATATGTTTTTATACATCATATAGGGTTTATTCATACCATATGACAAAAAAAATATTTTGGATGAATATAATTTTTTTATTATGTATACAAAATATATATTAAATTATTTTCATTTACTAATATTAATTCACTCAATTTATTAAAAAAATAAAAATATACAATTGATTTATATTTTTCATAAATAATTTGTAGCGAATGACTTCACTATACATTTTCATGAGTTAGTTATATTTATTCTTGATATCCAACAACAAGGTTAAAATGATCATTTTATACTAAGGGAATATTTCAATTCATTTAGACTCACATTTGTGTGCACTGAAATTTATTGAAGAATTAGAATTATTTAGAGAAAATATTTCATAAAAACGTCTGGGTGTTACATTCTACCCCCCTTAAACATAATTTTTCCCTCAAAATTATTCACTTAGATACAAAAAGATGAGTATATATTACTATAATCATATCCTGAAGTTCCCATATAGCTTCCTCAAATTAATGATTCCACCACAAAACTTTAACCAAGCGAGTGGTCTTATTTAGTTGAACTTTTTTCACTATGATCCAGAATCTATATCGGTTGTTCTTCATAAGAATGATCTTGTTCCAACGATACAACATTTGAGATTAGTACATGTGAAGGATTGGATATGTAATTTATCAGGAGAGATAAATTGAACACATAATGAACTTAGGAGAGATTCAGTGGAAGCGCTAATTGGTAATCTACCTTCCCAACATGATCCCGAATTTCAAAAGGTCTGATATACCTAGAGTTCAGATTTACCTTCTTGCCAAATCTCATTACTCTCTTCTAGGGAGATATTCATATAAATAACTTTTCACTCACTTCAAACTCTAGGTCTTTTATTATATTATCTATATAACGTTTTCTTTCAACTCTGAGATGATCTTATGTGTTGTTGAATAGATGTGACCTTTTCCGCCATTTCATCAATAAAATTATATCCTAATAGCTTTCATTAGTCAAATTCATCCAAAAAATTTGAATTTATACACTTCTTTCCATATAGGGCTTCATAAGGATCCATTTGAATATTTTAGTGAAAGCTGTTATTGTAAGAAAATTCCACTAAAGGTTTGTGTTGATCTCAAAAAACATTGAAATCCATAGATCAAGCTCTCAATATGCCTTATAGATATTGAATTGTCTTATCAGATTGACCATCTGTATGAGGATGGTAATTAATGATGAAACATAACTTTGTATCCAGATCCTGCTGAAGACTTCACCAAAACATCAAGGTAAATATAGGATCCTGATCAGATATAATGGAAGGTGGTATTCCATGAAATCTTACTTTGTTCTTTACTTATATCCTAAAAATATGATCAAGAGATAAATCCTCTCTAATAGAAATTAAGTGTGGCGAATTTGTAAGGCAATCAAATATATCCCATATAACATTATGGCCTTTATATTTTTTGGGAAGTCTGACAATGAAGTCAATAGTGATGTTTTCCTATTTCCATTTTGGTATGGATAATGGTAGTTTCATTAACTTATAATTCTATCTCTCAACCTTAACTTGCTGACAAACCAAGCATCAAGAGACATATTCATCAACAACCCTTTTCATTACATCCCACTAGAAATACTCTTTCAAGTCCCCATACATCTTTGTGCTTCCAGGGTGAATAGAGAATGAAGAACTATGAGCCTCATCCAATATGTTATTCTTTAATTTTGGTATCGGAGGAATATAAACCCACTTCCTAGAACTTAATATTCCATCACAATCAAGGTTTAATTAATGAACATTTCTCACCTACTTTTTTACCTCTACATCTACCTTATGCACCTCTTTAATCTTTACTTGTATAGATTGTTAAATATTCAATTGATAAAGATAAGATTTATCCACTTCCTTTAAAAATTCAAGATCCATCTTTTGAAAATACATAAATATTAGATATTTTGTGATCCTCGTCATGGATATGCTAGCATGGTTCTTTCGACTTAAGGAATCTTCCACCTTTTTTGATTTCAAAAGGTTGTAATGTATTGAGAATTTGTAATATTTAATCAACTCCAACCATTTTCTTTGGCGCATATTCAACTCCTTTTGTGTAAAAAAATACTTTAAACTTTTATGATCAGTATAAATATCACACCTTTCACTATAATGATAATTCCTCCATATAGTTAATGCAATGATTATCTCATCTAACTCCAAATCATGAGTTGGCTAATTTTTATCATGGATTTTAAATTGTAATGAGTAATAAGGTATCACCATATCATTTTTCATTAGAAAACATCCTATCCCCTTCTTGGATGCATCACTGTAGATCACCAACCATTCACCACTACAAGGTAGTGCGAGCACATATGCTCTGGATAACATTCTTTTTAGCTCTTTGAAATTATATTAACATTTCTCCATCAACACAAACATAACTCTTTTCCAAGTCAAATTTGTGGGTGGATTACAAAGTCATGAAAAAAAATTCACAAAACATTGATAATATCAATCCAAACCAAGAAAACTTTAGATCTCAATTACCATTGTGGGTTAATGAAAACTTTTAATAACATCAGTTTTTGCTGGATCAATAGATATCCACTCTCTTGAGATTATGTGACCCAAAAAATGAAACTTTACGAATCCCAAACTCACAGTTGGAAAATATTTCATAATGCTTCTCCTTTCATAGGGTCTTTGGTTCTTTTCTCAAGTGATCTTCATATTCTCCCTTTCTATTTGAATAGACAAGAATATCTTCTATAAATACTAACAAAAAAACATATCAATATAGTTTCTAAATACTATACTCATTAGATCCATGAAGACAGTATGAGAATTAGTTAGACCAAAAGGAATCACTATAAATTCATAGTGTTCATACCTTATAAAAATATTCATATTTGGTATATCCTCTTTCTTAACCATTAATTGATGAGATCCCAAATGAAGATCAATCTTGGAAAATTATTGAGCACCATGTAGTTGGTTTAATATGTCATCAATTTAGGGAAGATGATATTTGTTTTTGATAGTGATCTTGTTAAGTTATCGATAATTAATGTAGAGTCTCATTGTTCTATATTTCTTCTTAACAAAGAGAACAGGAACACCCCAAGGTGACACACTAGGGAATATGAATCCCTTGTTAAGATTCCCTTGGAGTTGGTTCTTCAATTCCTTCAACTCAATTGGGTCCAATCTAAAAGGTGTCTTTGAGATAGGAATAGAAGCTGATATGAGTTCTATTGAAAACTCAATATCACGATTTGGTGGAAGACCTGGTAATTATTTTAGAATGAAATAATAAAACTCCTATGCAATGGGTGTATTCTTAATTGTGATTTTCTTCCCATACATTTGAGATAGATAACCTTTATTTACAGGGATCAATACCCATAACATTGAAGAAATTTCTTCTGGAAGGTTATATTAATCCTTACATCAACAGATGACCATAGATTGATCTAGAATATGAAATGTGACATTCCTTCATTGGAAATTGATATGAGCTCCATATTTAGAAAGCTAATCCATGCCTATAATTACATAAAAGTACACTATAGGAAGGTTAAAAAGATTTTTCATGAAGCACTTTCCCACAAACATAAACCATAGAATAATTATAAACTTCTGATGCGACCATTGTTCCATTAAGAGTTGTCACAACTAACTCAATATCTAATTGTTGTTGAAATATGATGATTCCCTTAGAAAACTATTTATAAATAAAATAGTTTGTGGATCCATAATCAAATAAAAAAATTTCTACTTTAGAATGGATGGTACGTGTACCTTTCACTATTTCATTATCTCACTCAACATCACTAATAGTGAGCTCATGTGACTTTCTATTGTTTTTGGCCTCAAAAATTTTACTGACATCAATCATCATAAAAAACCTTGGATTATGTCCTTTATTGGAATAATTACCCATTTCCTTGCACTTGTAACATTTATGTCTAGGAGGTTCATTCTATGTATCCTTTTCTCTATTATCATCATTAGACATCTTTTTCTCATCACTTTGTCATTAAATTGTCTAATGACCTTTTTCCCATACAAAAAACATTGAATAGTCCCTTTAAGATGATTTCCCCCATGTTTCATTCCACACTTTGAGCATAAGGGAAAACTAATCTTCATTTCAGTGTGGTATTTATATATTCCTTTGAATTCCATTATCTCTTCTTATCAAACCTATAGGATTGATGGGTTACTCTAATCTTCATATGAACCTTGATATCACATCAAATGATTTCTCCATAGCTATTAAATTACCTTATGGATAATTCCCTCTAGAGACTTGGTTTTAAGACACTAAAGAATCGATCAATTTTTCTTTTAGGTTGGATAATAATTACAGAATAATACCTTGAAAGTATTGTAATATTTTCTTCAGAGGTTCAAAAAGATCCATCATCCTTTTTCATAAGTTGTAGGAACTATTTCTCCATCTTATTTTGAAGAATTAAAGGAATGTACTTATTGAAAAATAAGTTCTTGATCTCATCACATTCCTTGGAATCAATTTTTCTCTTTGGATTGTACCATTGATAAGGTTCCACCATTGATCAGATTCACCTTAAAAATGATAAACTAATAAGATGACTATATCATGTTTTGAACATTGGAGAATTGGAAATATCTTTTTTGTGGAACTGATCTATTTTTCAGCCACTAATAGATCATTATACCCTCTAAAAGAAGGTGAATGCTACATAATAAAGGACTCAACTGAATGTTGTTCCCTCATTTTCTCATTTTGATGTACAAAATGATTCACATATTGATAAAGTTGTGAGAGAATAACTATAATAATTTTCATTCCAGCTCCAAAAACATTTTGTTGCTCAAGTGGAATATCATTGCATGGCCTGTAACATTTTGCATTAATGCAGTTCCTTTGGGTTCTAGCCATTGACCAAAAACTAGAAGCCCAGTGTGAGAAAAACTAATCAAAATGGGGAAACCATATAATCAAGAATAAAATTTCAGTTTTGGAAACATTAGGTCTTATCCTAGGTTATTCATTACCATTTCTAAACCACAATTATTTTACCCCATACTTCAACATATCCTTTCGGTTCTCACTAAGGTTTTATCATCCTAGTTTCCAAAGGTTAACAATACCTTTCCTATGATACCATATATAACAACCCATAATTTAAATGAATTTATATTAATTCAAAGTTGATGAATATTCATTATAAAATATAAAAAATCCATGATAGGACTGTATAGGTATAATTTCTTTAGAAAGTGGGAAACATGAACAATATCATCATAAGACATCTTCATTTCCTCACACTTATTTCTTCATAAATAGACCCCTTTGTAAAATATCTTACTTAATACACTTCTACACGACCTAGGGGAAAACAAATCAATGGGTGATCTTAGATGCTCAATAAGGGTAAAACAGAGAGATATCAATCATATTATAATCACAAGGCATAAAGAACATACCATTTGAAAATCTAATCCTATATATGAAAGATCATGATATCATGTAATGGGATAAAAAAATAATGTTTAAAAGTGTCAATGAATGTAATCCAAAAAGTCATAACAGAAGACATGGAGTTTTTTGGTATACACATAAGAATATAAAATTATTTCATATTAGTCAAGGATCACTTCCAAGACCATCGTAGCGGAAAAATTCCATTACTGAACTGAGTTCACTCCCCGATCCAGCACTGTATTACTAAATCGAGATCATTTCCCATTCCATCCATTTATATCTTATGAGATATAAATCATTATCCAATTAATTTTATGGAGATATAGGTCCCACCCATCTAATAATTAAATCAGTTTTACATCTTTCACTATAACAAAAATCATTCATCATAACCCAAGGAATAAAATGGGTTTCTTTAAACATCATTCCACCATAACATAATCCATGTAAAACCAATGGATTTAATAAATATCATTCCATCATAAACATAATAAAACCATAGTAAAATTAAGGATATTATAAATAAAGTATAACCGTATTAAATAATTCCATTGTATATGGAAAATAACTTTGATATAACACTTGAAATTAATTCATGAGGGAATATCCTTTCTTCTTCAATTTTTTTCTCAAAATGAAAAAAAAATTACAAGAAAACAATTTATTTGAAAATAAACATGAAATATTTTAGAAAAGGATTCATGTAAATAAGGTGTTCTTAAGATTTAAAAATAAATTCATTCTGTATAATTTAAAAAAACACTCTCGTCGTACTTTTTCCGGAAAAGTCAAAAAGTACCTCGTATCGAATAACGACAAAATATTCCTTTCATACCATTTAATAAAAATTCATCAAATGATAAAATTGAATTTAAAATTTTTTATAACAATTTAAATAATATTACATATTTTTGATTCATTGACATGGATGATAAATAAACCCCAGTAAATACTTACGTATAAATAATCTTGGATAATAATGAGATTGCGAAATTAACCCTTACCTTTTAGGTTTCATTTTCTTTGTATGTATCCTAACCTACTATATAATGATATAAATAGTTTAATTGAATTAAATAAGAATCATAATAATTTTTATGATATCATATATGATCATATTATCATCTGTTTGTTAATAAAATTTCATTATTACCTATTATTAGGGTATTGACTGCTTTATTTTCTTATGTATGTTTTGCTAAATAAGTTTCGGTTATACTTCACAGGTCATAGTTATATCATTAAAGAATTATATTAAAATTATATATATATATTTATATATATTTATATATATATATATTATTGATTCAAATTATAAATTTACATAATCAAGATTTAATTAAGACCATGTTGAATGAATCGCATCGGATCGTGGAGACGGTAGGTCGTATGTGCGCACGAGTGATGATATCAATCCCATAATTTTTGAATGATATATAAGTGAATGTTGTATAATATTTAAGAATAAATATAATTTTATAATAATAATATATAGTTATTATTTCTATAATTATACCCATCCAAGAAAGTTGGTGGTGAAAAACAGATTTCACCCTGACGTGGAGACGGTAAGCCGTACGTACGGACGCGTGGTGATTTCAGATTTTGTAGGATGGATAGAAAGTGTAATATTGTTGTTCCATAATCATAATGACATCTCATTATATAAGTGATATTGGATTAATTAATTTATAATGAAGCAAAGTATGAACATGAAGTGGAATAAGAAAGAAGTTTGAATGACTCAGTATAAGAGATTACCTTTTCTTCGATGTGCTTCCTCTAAATATCCTCTTAGAGCGCAAGAGTTGGTATTTTAAGAAGAATAAAACCTCTATAATGAGAATATGGAAGATGATAAGGATATATTTCAGGGCATGGACAATATTTAATGCTCAAATTGAATTGAAGAGGTGAGGGAGGAGGTTCTTTTTTATAATTGAGGTGAAGGGCACTTTTGGGATCTCAAAAAATATTAATTAATAATAAAATCAAACCCCACAAATAAAAAAAAATGTATAAATTTAAAATATTAGATGATATATTGTTGTAATCTCATCATCCAATATATTTTAGGTAAGTTTTTATATCAATTTAAACATTATCATTTTAATTAACACTCAGTGATTCGATTTAATTTTTAACTATGGTAACAAATATTTCAATATTAAAATGGTGAAATATTTACTTATTAGATTTCAATAAGATAATAAATAAATATTTTAGAAATTTTTATACCATATTATATTTATTATAATTTTTTAATTTTTTTTATATTTTTTAAATAATTTATTAAAATATTATTTTGATAAACAATCAATGGTGTTAATCTTTACACAATTCAATTCATTGATGTTGAAATATATTAAGATAATAATTTAACGGGTAACATACTATTTTATTATTTTCATAAGAGTTCGTGTTCATTTATAAAATTCATTATACATATTAATTATCCCAAATTATATTTATTTTAATATTTATAATAACATTTATTTGTTATATCTATTCATAAAATAATTACTGTGTCAATTTTGTGTAATTATTTAGTATACTTATTTTTGACTAAAAATATAAAATAAAATACTATGATGAAGATAAATCTGCATATTTCATAAGAATATTTTTAGTCAAATTTATCTTCTGGAAAATCCTACATTTAAAATGTTATAATTATTAATTTATGAATGTGACAACTTTAACATCACTTCAAATAAAATAATATAAGTATCATGATCTATTCTATAAGGCTCCAAATGGTCATTAACTCGACCCTTGGATGGTTATGGTCGAAATATAGTAGAAAAATAATATTTTTAAAGTGTTGGGGTATTTTTATGGTTATTAGTATTTAATTTTTTTTATTGATTTATCATTAATTAATTAATTTTTACATCATCAAACTATACGTCTTTAAGGTAATTATTTATTTCCTAAAAATTACAAATAAATTATCATGATAAATAACAACATTTTATCTTCAAAATTATTTTATATATTATAATTTAACTTATTTATAACCTTATATAACAATCGATACAGTTATTAAAATTTGAGTAATACATATTTAATTTTTGATTAAATAAAATAAAATAAATGTCCTAATCTCATCCAAGTGGATACAAAAGGACACCATTTCTATAAAAATATGATTTTGGTCAAAAAAATCATAAAATGATATTAATACAAGGTTATGGTAACTTTATAATAGCATGCATACACTTAATTACCCGATTTACCCTTTTACCGTATTAATAAAAATTACCCAAGTTAATATTCATCATTCCCCAAAATAAAATAAATCTATTTAAATAATTTGGACCTAATGATTCCAAATATGGAATCCATTTTTTTATAATTAAAAACATATAAGGTTTTTTAATTAATTTAAAATTAATCCCATTGTTTGATAAAGAGAATACATTTTAAAAGTTAAAACATTTCAAAAGATTGAAATGTTTTTACATCTGAATTCAATGTAAAACTAATGCTAATTACATTTATTATATTGACTGATAAAAAATATTATATTTATACTTTAAACCCATTCTATATTATAATTTAACTATATGAATTATTTCAATGAATAAAGTTGTTTTCAATTACAATTTAGTGTATTTTTATTATTCACAAAAATTTGAATGTTATCAAAAAAATATTAAAAAATCATCCAAAGTAAATTTTTATATCCTAATTCCAAAGAAAATGTTTATTTTTTTATAAAAAACTATTAATGTGTAAAAATATTTATTTAAAAGGGGTTATCAATAAAATGCATAAAATTACCCTTTTGAAAAATATAGGTTTTTATACATAAAATAGGGTTTATTCATACCCTATGAAAAAATATCTATTGAATGAATATCAAATATATTTCATTAAGTATTTAACATATATATTTAATTATTTTTATTTAATAATAATGATTTTTAGGATCGGAAAATGAATTTAGATGCTCAATTACAAGAGTGGGGGGGGGGTGAATTGTATGTTTAAAAACGTTAGTTTTTAACCTTAATGAAAACTATGTTTAAAAAAGTTAAAGAATGTAAATTCACAAGACCTCTTAGTTCTAAAAAATTGCTAGGTTCCAAAAATATGGTTCCAAAAATGGAACTTAATAAAAGTTTACAAGAAAAATATTCTACCTCAAAGCATATAGAATCCTTCTTATCAGAGTATACAAAAGAAGAAGAAAGTATAAGAAGGTTATACTTTCTTCCTTTATTAAAATATAGTAGAAAATAAACTTGAAACAAAACAAGTAAAAAGTATGAAATCTTTTAACCCAAAGAGAAGGGTATCCAAAAACTTTGGATAAAGGTCCCTTAAATTATACTTTCAATAAAATCTATCTTACCCACACTAGGGTAAGTCCTCGATAGGAATATCGGAATCAGTCTTTCAATCCTAAAATTCCCTCAAACTTTTAAGGTAGTTGACACCTCTATCTTGCTAATCAAGGAAGTCATCAAAAATTAAGGTAGTCAGAACCTCTTTCTTCCGATCCCCGGATGTCCTTGATTGTACACATCAACAATTGGAGTCGCTCGAAGCAAGCTGAACAAGTTGTTTAGTACGCATAAGGCAGAGAGTCTCTCTCTCTAGAAAACACTTCAGAATCATGTAATATCTAGATTTATGGATTAGTGTTCAATTTTATACTCATTCAAATGAGCTCCTATTTATAGGCATTTTTGCAATGGTCAACTCCCTCCTCCAATGGTCATATTTTTCCTTGAATCTCATATGGACCTATACATGTGTCACTCAAACAATGGATAATTAGAAACACATTACACAAAATCATTTAATAACTATAACTGGGGTAAGTAAAATATGGTTTCTTAACCAAATCCAATTTTTCAGAATCTAAGGAAAAATAATGTTCGGATTCTAAGAAAATAAACTATTAAAGAATATAAATCGTGGATATCCAGATTCTATTTTACAAAGGATTAGGAACCTAAATTCTATATATTTGAGAGTCTGAATTCCAATGACTTCAGAGTCTGAATTATAAGGAATTCAGAGTCTAAATTCTTGGGAATTAGGAGTCTGAATTCTAAGGAATTCGGAGTCTGAAATCTACAGAATTCGGAGTCTGAATTTAAGGAATATGGAGTCTGAATTCTAAAGAATTCAGATTATGAATTCAAAGGAATTTAGAATCTAAATTCCTGAGAATTTGGAAACTGAATTTTAGAGAATTTAGAATCTGTATTTTAGAGAATTCAGAATCCAAATTTCAGAGAATTCGGAATCTGAATTTCAGAGAATTCGGAATCTGAATTTCAAAGAACGTAGAATCTAAATTTCATAGAATTTAGAATTTGAATTTTCAGAATACTCTATATCTAAGATTTTATATAATTCTGAGAGTTTAGATATGAAACCAATTTTTAGACTTTATAAATAAAAGGAGTTAGAATAATAGAGGCTATAAAATGAAAAATGAAAACATAGGTACGGAGAAACTTTCATTGGGGAAGGAAAATTTTCCTTATTAAGATAAATCTTAGGGGAAATAAAATTTGTCTTAAGATAGGCTATTTGTGATTTTAAAAACATAAAGGAATGGAAAAATCATAATTTAATCTTATTGAATCAAAAATCTCCCCCATTTTGTAAATCACAAACATCTTTACTAAAAAGAATATAAGGACTTAGAATTTTTATGGACTTGAAAATAAAAATTTATCTCCCTTTACTTATGGATCAAATTGAATACGACTAACCCCCACTTAGGCTTTATAATCACTAAATATGGTATTTATGATTTCTTGAATGAGATTGTACATTATATTTCTTATGAAAATCTTCTCTGATAAGAACATTCCTTTATATGAACTCCCCCTTACTTAAGGAAATCTCTTCTTACTTAGTATTCTTTTTATCATCCCTTTCTCCCCCTTTGTGATTTTAAAAAATAATTAGAGGGAATAGAAAAAAATTAATGGTACCTGAAAAATTTGTACAAATAAGAAAATATATGGAGGAAAACTAGAATTTCATTTATATTGAAAGAATTTATACAAGGAAAAACTTCAACAAAAGATCGGAATTAGAAAAAAAATACTTCTTTCTTCTTTGGCATCAGCTTATTGACAATGGTTTTCAGCTTCTTGAGCTCCTAATAATCTTCTTCAATATGCTTAAGCAGCTGATCTTGATCTTTGCCTTTTCTTTTCCAAGGATTTAATCTTTTCTTCTGTAGCCTTAAGACATTCTACTTGAGATTTCAACACTTCTTCTTTCTTAACAAGCTTCTCTTCAAATTAGATCAAGAGACCCCTTTCCCTCTTCCAATTCATGGAAACAAAATTATGTTTCCCATTCAGATCCTTAACTTCTTGCTGCCTAGTAGCCTATTCAATAGTCATCTTTTACTCAAATCTCTTAGAAGGATCATTGAGCATGCCATATTTAGTGTCAAAGGCATCTTTGACATTATCTTGAAATTCATCAAAAGCACTCAGTTCTTTGAATGTCTTCCTTGAACAACATGTAATCTTTTTTTCATGACCTTTTATGAGACTTATAACCAATGAGAATGGATTTGAAATCTGCCTCAAGTCTAACAAATTTATCCATAACCATGGAAATTGAATCTGATTTCTGATTCATTGAATATTGAAGCATCTGACATCTAGAATCTATACCTGGAAATAAATGAATAGTACCAACCATATTTTTCAAAGAGTGTACCAAAAAGTCATATCCATGAGAGGAAAATTCAGAATCAGAATGTGTGGTTGGTGATGATTATTTTTCTACCTGACCAATTATCCTCTTTGATGAACTTCCAACAACTTTATTTTTCACAAAAGATTTTTTAGGTGTATAGACCAACACCTGCTTTCCTTTATCACTTGTCTGAATGATATCTTCTGGTTTAGGTGATTCATGATCCCTATCCGAAAACTGAACAATTTTATCTTCCTCAACTTCCTCTTTCTCTGCATGAACCACTTTATCATCCAGATGAATGAAATCACGATTACTTCTTTCTTCTTTAGAGGTTTTGTTTACTTATTCCTGATCCTTCTCTTCATTCCCTAGCGTAGCAAGTTCTGAGGATTCGGCTTGAGAAGTCCAGATTGATAATGTTTCAGAGGTACTTTCCTTCTCTAGATAATCTTCAACTTGCTTTATGAAATCATCAGTTTCATGTCCTTCTTCTTCTTTCTCTTATTCTTCTTCTATTTTCTCTTCCTCTTCCTAATCAAATTCTTCTTCTTGTCCTGGATCTAGAATCACCACTTTCTTTCCCAGAGTCTTAGGAAGTGATTCAATCAAAAATGATTTTGGCATTGGGATTTGTTTAGATGCTTTCTAAGCAACCTTGAGAAGTGATTGAACAATTTTAGATTCTAATAACTTCCACATTTGCTTCTTTTCTTTCTTTTGCTTATCAAGATCTTTAGTAACCTTTATCTTCAATGATTTTTCCTCAGTATGGTCCAAGCCAAACTTAGGATCCCCTTCCTTCCAGTTCTTCTTATCTTCTCTCCACTTAGCTGCTACTTCATTAGGACAAGGCTTTTTCTTCTTAGGTTTCAGTGGTGCTGACTCAATTTCCTTAGCAACATGAGTTTTTCATTTTTCTTATGGTTCCTTCGCCGTTATCTTCCTTCCACCCTTCTTGGAAGTATCGACCACCTTCTATTTCTTTTAAAGAGATTGGATTTAAGCTTCCAAAAAATCATAAAATTCTATTGAATCGTTGGAAAAACCAACTTTCATTATCCTTAGAGTATCATCACTCAGCAAAATCACATTGGAATTCCTTGGCTTAGAACTATAAAGAATTTTGAATGATTGAAGGAAAAGAACAATAATCCGTGAAATAATTGTTAGATATATGATAATCTGAGACTTCAGATTTCCAATATTGATATTTTCAATCATAAACAATATATACTTCACTAGGTTAATCTTCTTGTGGTTCACTAAGAAGTAAAGAATATAGATATCACTTTTATTCAAGGTTTCCTTATCCCCTTTTCTCGAAATGAAAAAACCTTGGACCAATAACTCAAGAATCCAAAGGTATGTAGATAGATGAAAAATATTCGGAGTCTTAACTCCTTTCAAAATAAGACAGGATAGAGCATTCTCTTTATTAAA
This sequence comes from Viscum album, assembly GCA_963277665.1. Classification (NCBI taxonomy): domain Eukaryota; kingdom Viridiplantae; phylum Streptophyta; class Magnoliopsida; order Santalales; family Viscaceae; genus Viscum; species Viscum album. Next base: position 2,016,884,610 of record OY728126.1, read on the forward strand.
AGATCCTGAAGTATCTGGTAATTTGTGAGTACAAAATTCTTCTTCTCCTTCATAAGGAATTCTGATCGAACTTGTTGCTTTACTGTAAAAAAGAGAATAAGTCTTTCCATATCTCTTGAAAGAAAATTTATCTCTCCCTTATTCTTTGAAAAAACTTTTTGTCTCATAAAATTAAATAAGTATGTACAGATAGAACGTATCATGTGCATTTGGTTTTGATATACTTAGGATTTCCTATCCATTGAGATTAATATTATTTGAAATGATACAGTCATACATAGCAATGAATTTTCGATCGACCATCCTTTCTCAGTATATATGATATTCAAAAATTTCATTTACAGTTGACATTTATTTCTACAAACTTGCTACATTCCGAAAATATGGTTCCAAAAATGAAACATAATAAAAGTTTACCAGAAAAAGATTCTACCTTAAAGCATATAGAATCTTACTTAATTAGAATACATAGAAGAACAATAAAGTATAAGAAAGTTATAATTTCATCCTTTATCAAAATAAAGTGGAATATAAGCTTGAAAAAAAACAAGTAACAAGTATGAATTCTTTTAACCCAAAGAGTAGGGTATCCAAAAACCTTTGATGAAGGTCCCTTGATTTATACATTCAAGAAATTATTCCTTATCCACACCAGGGTAAGCCCTCGATAGGAATATCGTAATCTGTCTTTCCATCCCCACAAGATCTCAAACTTCATGGTAGTTAGCACCTCTATCTTCCTAATCAAGGAAGTCCTCAAAAATTAAGGTAGTCGTCACCTCTGTCTTCCTATCCCCGGAAGTCCTCGATTGTATACAGCAATTATCAGAGTTGCATGAAGCAAGCGGGATAAGATATTTAGTACACACAAGGCATGAGAGTCTCTCTTTCTAGAAATCACTTCAGCATCATGTAATATCTAAAGTGATGGATTAGTATTCAATTTTGTGGTCGTTCAAATGAGATCTTATTTATAGGTATTTTCCCAACGGTCGGATCCCTCCTCCAACGGTCATATTTTTCCTTGAATCTCGGAGGGACCTATACACGTTTCACTCAAACAATAGTTAATTATAAATAGATTACTGGAAATCGTTTCATAACAATAATAGGGGTAAGGAAAATATGGTTTCGTAACCAAATCCAATTTTCTAGAATCTAATGAAAAATAATGTTTAGAGTCTAAGAAAATAAACACTTGAAGAATATAAATCTTGGATATCTGGATTCTTTTTTCTAAAGGATTCTGAACATGAATTATATAGATTTCGAATTCTGAATTCCAATGAATTCAGAGCCTGAATTCTAAGGAATTTGTAGTCTGAATTATATGGAAATTGGTGTCTCAATTATAATGAATTTAGAGTCTCAATTCTATGGAATTTGGAGTCTGAATTCTAAGTAATTTGGAATCTAAATTTCCTAGAATTCAGAATATGAAATTTAGTGAATTCAGAATTTGAGTTTCAGAGAATTCGGAATCAGAATTTCAGAGAATTTGGAATTTGAATTTCAGAGAATTTGGAATCTGACTTTCATAGAATTCAGAATCATATTTTCAAAGAATTCCAAATATGAATTTTAATGAATTCAGAATATGAATTTTCAGAATACTCTATATCTAAGATTTTATAGAATTCAATGATTTTAGATATAAAACCAATTTTTAGACTTTTAAAATAAAGTGAGATAGAATAAGAGAGACTATAAAATGAACAATGAAAATATAGGTAACGAGAAAATTTCCATGGTGAAGGAAAATTTTCCTTATTAAGATAAATATTAGGGGAAATAAAATTTTCCTTAAGATAGGCTGTTTGTGATTTTCAAAACATGTAGGAATGGAAAATTCATAAGTAAATCTTATTTACTCAACATAATTCAATCAATTTATTAAAAAATAAAAATATATAATTGATTTATATTTTTCATAAATAACTAGTAGAAAATGTCTTCACCTTAAATTTTCATAATTTAGTTATATTTATTACTAATAAGCTAACAAATAGGTTAAAATGGTCATTTTATACTAAAGGCATCTCTCTGTTCATTTAAACTCACAATTGGGTGAAATACAAGCTATTAAAGAATTAAAATTATTTATAGAAAGTATTTCATAAAAACATATGGGTGTTATAGGTGTTCCCTCATAGTGCTCCAAAACATTAGGTAATGTTCCACGTATTTAGATGTAAGAAATAGGGAGTTACCAGAGGGTTTATCATATAGATTTAGCTAGGTTCCATTAATTAATAGAATTATTTTAAAACAAGTTACGAGGACGATGTTATATGATTCCAATATGTTTTATTTACTATTTCTAGGGGTTTTAAGGATTCCTTTGATCAATTTTGTAATCACATGGATCATGATTATTAATTCTTATGACTCTTTACTTTGATAAAGCTTTACCTTATATTTTAGGATTTATGACCCATGTATTGATAGATATGAAAATTCTTATGTTATTCTCATACACTTTTATTATGTAATTATAAAATTATTCTATTCTTATGATCACTAATGATTTTTAATTATTGATGCCAATTTTTAACCGTATTGTGCATTTGATCTCATCCTTATTTTGTTTCATATTCCCCATGTAATCAAGAATGATATTAAATGAATTATCTCTAGATGGGGTTCAAATATATGATTATTATTACTTATTTTGAAATAATAAAAGGTTGGTATATTAGGAAAGATACTCCCTTGAAGTCATGGGTATTTTTTATGTAAGAGTTTTTCATAGTTCTCTAAAAATTTAACCCTGAAAGGTCCTTAGGAATTTAAGTGATCCAATATTTCCATTTCATGTTGTGTGATTTGGGTGGAGAAAAAATGGGTCACCTTAATTATTATGAAGGATATAATTGTAAAGATCATGTTTTTTAGCATCAGATCCGAGAGTATGGGTTCTTTTAAGTTATAGTTTTTTTAGATTATGTTTTATATAACTTTAGAGATTAAGATTTTTTAAGTGAGGTTATATAAAGAGTAATGGGTACTATTATAGTTCTATAAAATGAAGTTTGATCATAAGTTCAAAGTCATAGATACCTATTTTGAGGTTTTAGGTGATGAGATATTAAAGTGATTAATAACATTATAGGAGATGTTTTAGTAGGTTGAAGTATATGTTAATATTTGGTTTATCATGAATCATGAATTTACATTTTGTGGATAGAGTTTTTAAGGTATTTATAACTTTTATAGTTTATACTCTCTTTGATAATTTTTTAATTATGGGAACACACATTTTATCATATATATATATATACATGATATTGAAAAGTGATTTGGTGAAAAAGAGATTAAATTTATTTTTGAAGAAGATATATATATTGTTGAGAATATAAGTAGAAAGGTATGAGAGAAAAGTTTTGGTTAAAACAATATTTAATTTTTAGATTATTTAGGTTTTTTGGGATATAAAGTTATTTATTTATGGAATGATTTAGTTTGAACATTGAAAATTACTATTGAATTTTAATGATTAATGTATTATTTTATATTATGAGGTTTATTCATTTTAATAATTATCCTTCCATGTGCTAACCTTTTTGGTTTTGGTTAATGTAAAAATAAATGTCAAACGGATTGATTATCCTTTTTATGGGTTTTTTGTCCTTTAATGATGATTTTTGTGCTTCAGGATTGAAACATTCTTCTTGAATACTCATAATTTGGAGAAAAAGATTAGATTGTGTCGGAAATTGATTAAAGGATAAAATTCAACTTATCAAGTAACTAAATTTCTTTATTTTCATAGTATATATTTTATGTAATTATGAAAATATATGAAAAATATATTTAAAAAGAAAAATTTTATCATATTTTGTTTATTTCTGATTAGATGATGTTATTTTTTACACATATATGGTTTATAGTTTTGTGGTTATTAAATTTCTCATGATCGGTCACTTTCTTATGATCAATGATATTTCTCACTATCCATAATTATTAGTTCATTACAATTTTTATTCAATTTCTATAACATAACTTCCAACTAATGTTTTCCTACATGGAATCCTAGTTGTGTTATATTCTAGATGACCATTGTAGTTCCATTTCTCTTTTATCAATATAATTTTTCATTAAACAATTGTATGATGTGGGATTTTGAGAAAGGTATTTTAAAATATAAGACCTTATATTACCAATATAATGTTTAAAATTTTTAGGAAACAATTTATTAATGGGGGTGGGGAGAATGTAACACCTTGATATTTTAAAATCATAAAATTATGTTTGACAACATATTTGACATGAAACACTGGGTTTAAACGACCTACAAAATATATGACCTTTATAACATAATTTTTAAATTGTAAGGTATGAATAGTTTTAACTTATTTATGAAATATTTATATATATTTCCTAATAAATTTATATTTATTGATAAATTCTTAGTAAATAATCAGTTTATTTTTTAAAAAGATTTTTTGTCTAAAAAAGTATGTCTTCTTCAAAAATTGCATTTATGGATATTTCAGAGGTAATATTAAAAATAATTTCTCGAGATTTTAGTAAATGTATTTTAAAAAATGAAATTAATTTTTCAAATCATCTTATACAAATTAACTTAGGGTGAATTGTTTTGATATTTTTGAAAATATTGATTTTTTAGTGAATGGGGAAAAAATATTGATTGTTTGTAAACATGTCCTTTTATTCATTATATTAATTAGTTTAAAAGTACCATTGTATTTTGAATATGATTTAAAGTAATAAATTACTATTTAGTTATATTTAATCCACTTCATTACATTTTATTTATCTTTATATTATATTTTAGTATAAATTTATTTTTTTGTTTAAAAATTGGTTTTTTATGAAAACTATTTTATAGTACATAATGATTCTCCATTTTAATTAATTAAAAAACACATGAATATAATTATTTATATTAAATTTATATACTATATATCAATAATTATTAATTTAAATTCATTCAATTATTATTACTAGTCATGGAGTTAATATAAAATCATCTTATGCTTGAAAAATATGTTTCTCGAAAAATTGTTTTTTATCATGTCTGTGGGTCTTATTTTTAATAAAAATTTTCAAATTATGTGAATTAAATATGGTAAAATGGACTATATATTTTTATTAAAAACAATTAATATTATATAATAAGTTAAACATTTTTTTCATAATGAATAGTGAAAATATTAATAATATTTTACTATCGTTAAGGTGAAAAGGGGTTTACCAGGGGGTGGGGAAACTAAAATTTAAGGGTTGAAATGACATAAAAATATATCTAAATTCTATTGTATGTGCATATATAGAATTTATATCATATAATAATATATAATGGACTATATAGGATCCATGTGTCTTGTCAAAAGTGCGGTTTCACCTTTATCTTTTCCAAAATTATAAGTGTGCAACTCACCTCACTTATAAAAGGCCCCCACATCTCATATACTCTCCACACCATAAAATATATTTGGATAGAACAATAACTACCCATTTAACTTATTTAATTACCTCCCCATGATCTATATCCCCTTTATTATTCAGATATCCTTTTTATGAAAGCTTTTGATTATAACATATGGAGGTTTTACGAAGAAGAGGTATCATGCCCAACTAAACATTTTTTATTTATTCTTTCACATCCTTAAAATATTCCCCAGTTATGGTGATATAATAACACTTTTATATTATATACATTTATATGATTTTATTTTAATGTAATAACCTAAATCCATATCCTCTTCCATCAAATGGGAAATGAAACTGTCATTCGTGTGTATGATGAAATACCACCTCACAAACCAATGTAATTTTTTTTCAACATCTCCCCTAACGGCTTGTTATAATGATGTATTTAAAGTATATATATATATGATATTTTTAACACAATTATACTTAAATAATTATTATTTTACATATAACTTCTTACTTTCTATCCTATAGGGGATACGATAATGTCGCCCATGTGTACAGAGGACTACCATCTCACAAAGTGATGAAATTAATTTTTTACTAACTATTTTAATGGAAGGTAATAAAGATAAATTTAAGGAATATATATCTTATATATGTTATAATTATTATATTAATAGAGTATTTTTCATTATTAAAATATAATATATCATTTACCTTTTAGCCATCCATTCACTGAGAAATGAAAACTCCATTCTTGCATACGTTTGGACTATCCCCTCCACAAAGTGATGTGATTATCTTTTCATCACCACATCCCATGTATGTTATATATATAGTAATATTTAATGAAATAATATTATATTTATTATATTATTTTCAATATATAAATATAAAATAATACTTAATATCTTTCCATAATAATCATTGAAAAATGGAAATGTTACTCATGCGTACGTTCAACGGACTTTCTACATGATAATAACGTAGTTAATTTTTTCATAACTATATTTAATTATTAGATTTAAAATTAAAATTTAGGTATATAAATTGTAATTTTTTAATTATTATTAACACAGATATGATGGAACAATTACCTATTTGACCTCATCCAACACATCGTAGACGTTATGAAACATCGAACTGAACGTCCTTAAAATACACAACATGGACTTAACAGAATTACGTATTTAAATATTTTATTAAATAAATAAATAATGATTTAATTATAATTTATTGAACCTAGAAAAGATTTTTAGGATATAAAATATTTTATATAATCTTATTATACATGAGTTAAAAAGAATACATGAAATGTATGAACATTAGGTAAGAGACTTCTCCTCAATTTCCTTTCATTGAGGCATATTTAAATGTTACGAACAAAATTTATTTTATATGTTGTATATATTTCCCCTTTTACATGTAATATCATGAATAAATAATAATTAATGGTATTTTATGATATGATTTGAATTACTTCACCCAAGGTGTTTTGACCAGAAAGTTACCTTGTTGTATGGTATTTTATAACTCAATTTACTTTCATTTGGTTATATTACTTCTTCATTTCCTTTTATATTATATGATTATGAATGTAATGAATTTTCATTATCTTATATTTTATTTACAATTGTTTTATATGGATTTTAATTTCATACAGATAACCTATTCATTGATTAATTCTAACTTCAATGTTATGATCATCATATGCGTTGTTAATCTTAAATTGTCTTCTTTGCAACATATGTTATGTTATACACATATATTATTTTATGAGGTGTGTATAATTACCCTTTTATATTTTATATCAGGAATCTAATTTTTTCATGATATTTAAATTTTAATTTAAATGTATTTTTTATGAAGTTTATGATTCAAATGTTACCAAAATGGTAAGGGTTTACATTTCAATCTCATTTTAATCAGGATTACTCATGATTGAATTTACATTGAAGAAAATTATTTTATAATGTTAAAATAAAACACTTAAATTTTACCCTCCATATATTATTCATGATGTTTTCAATTAATAGTACTATTTTACACTTTCTGGTACATAAAAAATGAAAAAAATGTTTTCTATGAAAATCTGACATCATTTCTCTCTTCGGTTGAAAATTCATTTTCATCCAAATCCATAATGTACCTTCCTATCATTTATTGAATTTGGTACCTTTTATCTTTTCATATAAAAATTTGAAAGGAAACATTGTCTTTAACATATTATGCATGAAAAAAGATATTCACTATCATGACCACTAAATGTTATAAAGCTTAATTTTTAGGTATAAAATTTTATTTTAAAGAAAATTATTTCTTTAATGTGTGATAATTTTTTATATATTAAATAAGTGTTTGGAAAATGGAAAGGATATTTTTATCAAGAAATGTTTCAAGTGATCTTTAAAAATAATTTTCCATCTAATATGACTTCCTTTGATGTTAATAAAAGTGATAAGGTAATTTTAATCAAGAATTTTTTTAATTATATTTTAATGTTATTTCTATTAATAAAAATTAAAAACCCTTAATGTTACTTAGAATCTACTAGGGATATGTTATATTGATACCATCCTTATTATTTCTTTGGATGGATTATCATATTTTCATGGTACCCGTTTCTTTTCCATGGGTTAATCAAGCAATGATAGAATATTCAATATTATTATTTTTGAAAAGTTAAGGATTATTAATGTTTTAATAATTAATGGTACTTGAAAATTATTGATGATTAATGGGTGAATCCTATAAAGCTTACACGAAGGGTTTATCCCCATTATACCACACAAGTGAGATCGATATAGCTTATATTATGGTTTCACCAAGATAGGGTTAGGTGAACCTAATATAGCTTACATTATGGGTTCACCAAGATAGAGTCAGCTGATCCCGATATAGATTTTATGATTGATGTTCTCAAATAACACTCAAATGAATTTGAGAATTATTTTTGTATTTAGAAGAAAGAAGGAGGGAGTTACTGGAGGGTTTCTCCAATGAATTTAACTAGGATCCAGTTATTTCTAACACATGATTAAAATGGGTTATTAAGATGATTTTACAAGATTCCAAAACATTTTATCTACGATTTATAGGGGTTTTAATTATTCCTTTGACAAATTATAAAATCAAATGGATAATGATTATTGATTTCCATGACTCTTTATTGGATAAAGATTTATGACATGTTTCCTGATTGATGATCCATGTATTGATGGGTATGGATATTATTTTGTTATTCTAATGAAATTTGAGTATGTCATTATACCCTTATGCTCTTCTTATACTCATTGATGATATTCGATTGTTAATGATTTTGTTTACTCTTACTGATCATTCAAAATCATCCTTATTATATTTCTTCTTCCCAAGGTTATCATGTTTTTTGTTAAATTAATTATTTTTAGAAAGGCTTCATATTGATGATGGTTATAAATTATTTTCACATAAGATAATATTGGTAAAGTGGGAAAGATACTCTCTTCAAGTCATGTGTATTATTTATATAATAGTTTGTTATAATTCTCTAGAATTAAAAACATAAAAGGTCCTTGAGTATGCAAGTGATAAAATATTTAATTCTTTTTTTTTAATTTTTGGATGGTACAATTTTGATTACCTTCATCTATATAAAATCCATAAATATAAAATTCTTGTTTTTAACACCAGGTGTAGGACTCCTGGTTCAGGGGTATTAAGAAAAGGGATGCTCATTAATAATTCCTATACTAACAATTTCTAAGAACCTTTCATTTATTAGTCATAGTTTCATGAATTTAGACTGCATAGAATATATATTATTACTCTTGGTGCAAAACATCCCAGAATAGGTCTCATATTCACAATATTAATATGAATATTTTTTGGTCATGGTTGTACATCCGTAAAAGGCACCACCATGTTCCTTATGAAACAACCTTAAAAGGAAGAATTTTTTCCCATTATGTGGAACTAAACTGTATGGGTTATGATTCCCATCAAAGTTATATGTAGGAATACCCTAACATGGGCCCAATACTAAATCCATAACACATAATTTCCCTTGATATGTCTTAGTGACTGCCTACCTTCAGAAAACTGGTCCACACCACGTAAAAATTATGAGGGTTGTTTGGCATGTAAAAAATAATAATATAAAATTTTTATTTATGAGTAAGTTAGGGAATAAATTTTAGATAAATGAAAAATTCATATATTTAAACATGATATAAATAATTAACAAACAATTCATAAATAGATCAAAAAATAAACACTTTTTAATTTGAGATAACCTTATGGACATTCTATAATTTTGAATATAAACACATTATATCCCCTCCCAATATACACTTTTTCATATTATTTAATTTTATATATTTTACTTTAAATATATGATGTTATATTAAATACAAAAAAAATTATATTTTAATTCAATTATGTAGTAATTTACATAATAAAAATATCACATATATATCATTATGTAAACCTTGATAAAATAAAGAATCAAAAACCAATTTTGATGTAGTTAAAATAAATTTTATAAATAAGGATTTAATTTTAAAAATTCAAACTAAAAATCATGAACAATTCACCCAAAATTAAATATAAAGTCTAATATATTTGTTTTTCCTTTGTTGTAATTTTTAAACCTCTTATAAATTTACAGTTATAATTTATATATAAACATTTATATCTAAATTATAATCCATGCTATATAATTTGAAAAGTTATTTCAATATTAAGAATTAATATTTATATTTATTTATTGACTAAATACTTCATAAACATTAATTAATTAATTAATTAATTATACTAAGATTATAATTAAATAAAATTTAATTAACTATATAAATTAAACAATATCTCAAAATACTTTTAACTATAATTTACCAACAATTTATAAATTTTACAATTCAATTCCTAATTGAATTAAAGTGAAACAAATTTCTTCATCCTATATCATTTTAGAAAATATACCTAACTATTATCAGTGATTGGTGGTTCTTGTATAAAAATAATCCCCAGTGTGTGGCATGACATTTAATGACATTAAACCCATATATGGTGGGATACATATGATTAATTATGTGCATAGGGGTCTTGTAAGATAAACTATTTCTAATCTCACATGGTACTATGAAACATGAAATATGAAATATTGATTTTTAGGTGATTTAAAAAATGAAATCACTAACATGAGTTATAATCACTCATGCAGCACCAGCCTACGTGAGATTAACTCAACACGTACGTGAGATTAATTATGAATGGAGTGATGTCCAAAAAGTATTAATCCAAGAATTTTTGTGACATTAATTTTAGGTGGTACAAGCCTATGTGAGATCAAATATACACATTAGGGTATGCATATTATTAAATTCACATGTAAGTACCCACATAAGAATAACCGAGAACCCACATATGATTAAAACCAACACCCACATATGATTAGTCTTTCACAACATGGGGCTGCATACTTTTAACTTTGAGTTGTTATCATGTGTGTCATGGATCACATATGAATAATTTGGGACTGGTGGGAACTATGTGAATTTAAACCTATATTTAATAGGATTAATCCACGAAGGTTTAAAACAAGAACTATGTCAGATTAAGACCTTCATTACTCACAATATCACCAATATCATAATGAAATTATGATACTATGTATTTATAAAACTGAAAAATTATTTACGTTCAGTATGATTTCAAGAATCTAAATATATCACATGGATTTGATACTAATTCTAGGTTTATTAGGATAATATAATGATTAAACTAACCAACATAAAGAGGAATGAAACATAAACAAGGATCTCTATGTAATATATATGTGAATCCTTGCAGCTTAAAAAATGGAGAACCTATCATGTGTAACATACAATGATGGTTCTAAAACTCCAAATTCATTATATTTGGTTTAAAAAGATCACTAAAGGGAATCCAATAGACACATCTCCACATGGTTCATCCATGTGTTAAAATGAAAATCCCATTTTATGAGTGACATCCTCCTGCCTTCCATGACATGCTAGTGACTCATTGGGAAAAGGAAGGAGGAAGAGATAATTGTAGGTATGTGAGAAAAATACATGAATTGGGTGATTTCTCATGATCACCAACTAATGATGGAAGACTATTTATGAAACCTTTTAGGACACTATTTGGGTACACATACATTTTCTCATGCATTATAACACATCAGTGAATAATATTTGGAAGATCTAAAGTTCATCAGATGAATGTATCTCTCATGAATTTCATAATATGAGACATTCATATTCAAGATAGACAATGGAAGATAATATGGATGTTAACCTTCAACATTAAGTAGATTTTCACATGATTCCACATACCATTCTATGTGATTCCTTCCATGAAAATTCAGTGGCATGATTTATGATATTTTCTCTGACTAGTAATATGATATTAATTTGATCCATGTATGTCATACCATATAACATGATCATACCGTATAATAATATATGACACAAAAACATTATATATATTCATATATATATGTATATATATGAGATTTTAAGGTATATCTCCACCAATTATTATAAGAAAAAATATAAATAATGGGATAAATAAAAAATTAAAAATCTTGTATGAAAACTAAAAGAATAAGAATTTTAATTTGATAGATTTTTTTGAAAAGTGTGTTGTGACCAAAGAAGGAATTTGATGAAAAGGGATTATTATTGTGATTTTTTTTATTATAACCTCATAAATCATACTTAATATTATAATAAGTAAGATTTATTATACCATTTCAAGTTCAAAACATAATTTTTAAAATTATTAAAGATCATTAATGTGATGTTTTAAGCTAAAAGAAGTCATTTTGGATAGAAAATAATAAATTCAAGTAAATTATATGACCACTGGAGCATAAGTGTCTAGAAACTAGATTTATGATGGCCCTTTTAAAAAAAATTAGAAACATGCAACCACCAGAGTTATGATATTATTCATAAATTGGGGGTTATGTAGTTATATTCACTAATAGATTTTAATGGATCACACCATAATTCTAGTAGATTTTGGTTGAAAACATCTTTTTAGTTGTATTAGATGATGTGTCATAATGGGTTCCACATGTGACTATACAAAATCAACCCAAAATTTTGATAAATCATATCTAAGGTGATTTTATGGTTTAAAGTGATTTAATAGATCAAATTTGAGTAGGATTTGATGGTGTCTATTGATGATCATAGATTTTTGAATTTGAATTTCAAAATTCAAAGAGGAAAATAGTGTTTCACTAGTAGAGAAAAGGGATATGACTATGGGTGATGAACATGGCCATAGGCTAGACCATGGTCAAGAAGCCCGTAGAAGATATTAGCATGGAAATCGACCCTAGGTGTATTCCATGGGCACCAGATCATGGATTTATAGATGTCTCCATGGGTCACCTATGGATACTGGAATCATCGACCATGGGGAATATTGGTTTTACAATAGTCCCTAGTTATATTTCCATGCATACCTACCCATTATGATTATTCAATGTCCATGGGAAATGATTGTGGCGATAAATAGTGGAAAATTTCAAAAATATATTACTGTGTTTTGATCGCAAAACATCCACATTATATCATAAGACACTCCACCACTAAACTACACTATGTTATATATATATATATATAAACATTTAATAAATTTAAAATGTAAATTATTATAATAATTATAATGATAATCAACCATGTTCCTGAGTCCTATGACCACAGGTGGTGCAGCCTGTAGAAATAGGGCCATGTACCACAATGAGAAGCTACACCTGTGGAGCCAGTGCAACATAGGATATACCTAATACCATGGGAAATTCCACATATGGTTGTTAGTCTATGTAGGAATGACCTATACCCACAAGAATTAGGCCTTGTAGTGGTAGGTTCATCCCACATTGACCATCCTCGGTAGGCATAGTGCCCTGTGGTAGATGAGGCCCTATGACAATGGGTGTAGTGGACCATAATGGTAGGTACCCACCAAATAGGACTACTTTTACTATTTCTAAGGCTTTTGGAAAGTGGTACCATCCATGTAGTGTTACTATTTGGTTTATTAGGACTATATAATTATTACCGTAGTGTGGGAAACCCATTATATTACATTATCTATCACCTGTAAATCTATATTTATTGGAGAACATAAATAAAGTAAAACTCAACTATCATAGAACACTCTATAACATAAAATATTGATAGAGAGTGTTTGATGAAGTGAACCATGCAATAAACAATGAACTCTCTCCCCCATAGCCGGAACATCCCCAACCTAGTAGCTATTATGTACGGTGCCCTGCGCCCGGTCACCACACAACCTTAAGAATTCCTTTCTATATGCTAAAGGCTTCTAACAGGCAGTGTAGGTATAATGTGTTATGTGGGGAGACTATACAATCTTTATCAGAGTAATATAAAATAGTTAAAAATAATATTCAAAGGAATCAAATAACCAATGAACATGCATTTCCAACATTTCATAGAGATGGGTACAATCCCACAACCAAATAGTAAATATTCCTTCTCGTGTACTACAATTCCAAGTTCAAGGAAAACCCAAAATAAATACAAGATCAAGAATCCCCAAAATGGGTCCCAACACCTTGTATGGTCCCCTCCTCCATTCACATGTCATGTCCAACTAAACCATCTAGAATATGGACCTTTTCCTTGTACAGACCTACCACCATGAAGTCTTCTCAGGTACCCAATGATGGTTCGAGGAGGGTGTGAGTACAACTCAATATCCCACCACCAACAATGACTATAAAACATTTAGTCTAATAGATAGTGTGTGAAAGTACATAATGAATAACAATAAAAATAGGAGATAAACAAGGTTACTATAATTAACAAGATTTACATTATCAAGTTTTATTATTAATTCCATGGGGTAGGCCTTTCATTAATTAAACTACAACATATTTTTCTCAACAAAATATGCAAAAGGGGAAATGACAAGTTCCTTGTCTCACTAAGGAAAATATTTGAAAAACTATTACATGACACATACCTTGGATCCTTAGTCTAGTAAGTCTCATAAAATGCAATTGTTAGGGGAATAGAACCTTAGTCCTACTCCTTAACCCCTGCATTATTGAGGTGGTGTTTAGAGCCTTAGTCCAGCCCAACCCATCGGCGTAAAACCTCACGTCAATACCCACATACCACCAAGACGTGTGCACATGCTTCTTTAACCATTCTTCACATAGAAATTATTCACATTCCATGACTCATTAAACATATTCATCATTTACAATAATAGTTAATTAAACACATATGGCATCTTCAGTCCTTAACCCATTTGTAGATTATCATTTTCATGTTTTAACCCATTAAGCTCATTTATCATTTACATGACTTTGACCATCAACAAAATTACCCTTTTACAATCTATAACTCTTTTAACCCATTATCATTATACCAATCTCCCCCTTATTCAATGTCAACAACTAGTTACAATTAATCATCCATTTAATTTAACGTTTCATGTTACCAAAATAACCACAATTACAAATAGATTCATTTCATAACCCGAGATAACATGTAAACATATTTATCAAGGGATCCACCTAATAAAAAATTCAATTATGTAATTAATATTTCAATTTTCATGTTCAAGAATTGTCCCACCCCATGGGTTTCCCTTAACTTGGCCTAAGCAACCTCAATGCAACCCATATGGATTATAAAGGGTTTAATTTATTAATTAACCAAAAAATGAATAATTTATACCATGGTAAACCAAACATACAACCCAATAGAAAAAAATCACAACTACATACACATAAAAAATAAATATGAATATGGGATACAACTTATAGACCAACTACCTCAATTCTGAAGACAAATACTTGCTTAAATTTAGCATTTGATAAAGATTTTAATACCCTTTAAATCCCCAACCTAAGATCTATTGGGAAAAAGGGTTTTAGGGATTTGGAGGAATAATAAAAACTACTCAACCCCAAATATGTAAAAAGAAGTAGATATGAGTTTTAGACTCACTTAGAGCTTAGATCCATACCCAACAATGATCCAAAGGGCTTAGAAATAAAGGAGACTAATCCTTGGGTATCTTGGAAGAGATTAGTTAGTCACTCTTGCTATTGGTAGATAAATGGGGAGGTAAATAGGGTGAAGAAACATAAATACCGAGGGGGGGGGGGGGGGGAATGGTCGATTTCCCCTCTATATTAATGAGGTGCATTGTTTGGCCATGTGGTTGAAAAAACTGTGTTCCAACCTTACACCACCCTCTGTTCAAGAGGGGGAAAGGTCACATAGATTCCAAGGAATCCCACATAGTTTAATAAACCATTCAGTAACCATGTATATTGGGTATGTTCAAGTCCACAAGGTTTCACCTCCCACCTTCCACAGTTTCATCAACCATGCATGACACCTCTAGGCAAGCATGGTTAGGGTGCACAGTTACTACTAATTGTGTGCCAACTATTCACCCTACACTGCATGGCCCCGTTCTCCATTATTTCTTGTACCAAACCCCTAGAACACCCCAATACTCTCCATATACCTAGTAAAAATTTCACTAACCATCTCGAATGTATTTAAACCATAATATAAACTATAACTTACTACACTAGATGTTCAGGATCTTACAACCTCTCCACCTTAAAACAAATCATCCTCATGACGCTCTCCTAATCATCACTAAGTTTCTATGGTAAATAGATCAGGTCACTAGGACCGCATTACTGTATCCCTCTCACAATTCTCTTCATAAATGTTACCATGCTACCACAACACTCAAGCCAATGGTACTGTATATCCCCATAAGACTTTATCACATCGATCCATAATTTGAAACAATTTCTCCTTTAAAGAAGAATTAGGATCATGCTTAACATCATTGACATCAATCACAAGATATGGGTTGGGGAGATATTGCTTAAGTTGTGACACATGAAAAAAAATTAGGCATTCCAACATACTATTGCGGAAGATCCAATCGTTATGCCACCAGTCTAATCCTCTCTAAAAAATTAAATGGACCCATGTACCTGGGTTCCAACATACCCTTTTTCTGAATATGGTGGTGACCCATCCTTGGAGATACCCGAAGAAACACAAGATCACCCACCATAAACTCAAGTGGGATATGAGATCGATATGTATACGACCTCTACCTACTTGATCTATAGCCATACATTTTTTAATCAGCTAAACCTATTATGTCATCTCATGTATAAAACTTAACCCTGATAACATTGATTATCTAGCCTCCATCCAACATAATGAAGATCTACACAGTCAACCGTAAAGCACATCATATTATTCCATTTGAATCATCATTTGGTAATAGTTTTTATAGATGAAATCAATAATTTACAAGTGATTTTCCCAAGATCCAATGAAGTTTAGGACACATTCCCTTAACATGTCCTCCAACACTTGAAAAATATAATCTGACTACCCTTCATTCTGTGGGTGGAAAACCGTACTCATAACCACCTAGTAACCAAGTACCTTTTTTAACCCCTTCCCAAATTTTGTATTATAACACTGATCATGATGCAAAAATATAGTCACTGACACCCCGTGAAACAGAACTATCTTCTAAATGTACAACTCGCCCAGCTGGTCAATGGTGAAGGTATCTCAGATTGTTAAGAAATGTGCCACTTTGGTTAGCTGATCCATAACTACCCATATTTCATAATTTTTATAAGGTTTCCATGGAAGAACTGACAAAAAATACCCACCATGATATCATACCAATTCCATAATGGAATGGGAAATAGTTTCAAAAAAACCCAAGTAACTGATTCTTGGCCTTCACCTACTGACAAGTATTGCATCATGTCACGAAATCTAGAACAACTTTCTTTATCTCTGGACACCAATACATCCAATTAATATAACAATACATTTTATTCAAACCGGGATTCAATTCCCACTTAGAGGAATATAACTCACAAATAAACTTATCCCACATAAAACTAGGCACACCAACATGTCTGTGAACATAAATGATCTTATCATCACAAAAAATCCAATAATAATGTAAATCCAAACCTTATTGACATTACCTCAAATAAAAAAATTCTGAATCCTCATACTTCCTCTCCTTGATTCATCACAAAATCATGAACTCAACTGGCAAGGAAGTATTCTTACTCAAAGCATCTACAACACTGTTCATGATTCCCGACATGTAAATCAGATCAAAAACAAAGGACTACATGTAATCAACCCATATTCACCACTGAAGGTTCAAATCATGCTAGTAAAAGATGTACAGAAAGCTCTTATGATCTATATATATAACAAACCTTTCTACCCATAAGTAATTCCCCCAAACAATTAAATCATAAACCACTACGACCAACTCAAGATCTTGTTTTGGGTAATCTCATTCATAAGGCCTCAATTAGTGTGAACCATATTCAACAACCTAGTAATTATAAATCAACACTACACCAAAACCAACCATATATGCATCAAAAAAAATGTATACCTATTACCCATATTGGGTAGGATCAAAATCGGTGCAATATTCAACCACTTCTTGAACTCCTGGAAATAATTCTCATGTGTCCCAAACCATTCAAACACAATTCTATTCCTGGTTAATCCTAAAAGTGGTAGTGGAAAACTGAAAAAGTATTTGATTAAAATTTGATAATAACCACCCAAAACTAGAAAATATTGGATATCGAAAAATGTTTTTGGGTTGTTCCCAAGATACAACTGCCTTCACTTTCTCTAGTTCTACTGACACACCTTCCCTGGAGATGATGTGACCTAATAAATGTACCTTGTCAATTCAGAAATAATTTCTTTTATAGCTTAACATATATATTATGTGATCTTAGTGTACTCTGAATGATGTCGAGATGTTTGGAATGATCTTCTTAAGTCTTAGAGTACACCAAGATGTGTTAAAAATCTCTAAACTGATACAAGAATGGGTGGAAGATTCCATTCACTAAGGCCATAAACACAACTGGTGCATTGTTCAAACCAAACAACAGCACAAAAAACTCATACAAACTATACCTACTTCAAAATGTAGTTTTTAGTATATCATAAGGTATCACCCTTAATTAATTATACCCTGATCTCATACCAATCTTATAGAGAAAAAAAGTAACACTCAACTGGTCAAAAAGATCATCGATTCTTGGAAGAGGGTATGGTTTCTTAACTGTCATCCTATTCAACCACTGGTAATCAACACCCAAATATAATTTCCTATACTCATTATTGAAAAAAAACTAGATATCTCTACCGTGACATACTTGGACAAATACATCCAACTAAGTTTTATGTTCTTGCAGTTCTACAAGATCCATTCTATATTGAGGGATATAAAATGGTTTTACTCTTAGCAGCAACTCAGTTGTGAACTCCACATATCCCTTGGGTGGAATCCCAGATAAGTCCTTAGGAAACACATCATTAAACTGATCCACCATGGGAGGAAATAAAAGATGATCTACTCCCCCTCATCAAGTACAAGATAGGAAACTTGTGATATGTGGTCACCCAACTGCCGACAAATGGGACCAGCATGACCTACCTGGATATCTCACTCTACATAATGCACATAAAGTGCCTCCCAAAAAATATTTGAATGTTACCCTATGGTGGTAACAATTGATATAGAATTGACACAACACCAAGGAATCTATTACCAAGATAAAATCAAAACCCTACACATCTAACAAAAGAAGTTCCACTGGAAATGGTTTCTACCAATCTCAAGGGTATACTCCTTACATTACGAGATATTTTCCAATTGCACCCCTAACGATATATAAATCAACATAACCCCATAAATTTGTTCAACCACTAGGCCTAACACACTCACAAATTGAGAAGATATAACTGAATGAGAGGAACATGCTGATGGTCCGACCACACTACCTCTAGGTGTAACATAAACTACACGAAGCTTCCATATCCCTCTACCTTGGGCTCCTGTATGAGTTTCCGGTGTTGCAGTTCCCAACAAATAACTACTCCATTGTCCTGGAGCAACAAGTCTACTGTCCTGACCGGTATGATTGATAGAGATCCAATTTGTTACCTGATATGGGGTAACCGACCCACTTCCTTCACTCTATAATAGCCTTGGTCCTCTATCATCACCAAACAATTGAGGGTCCCTATAAAACCTCTGCGCATTCCCCATCATACCACACGATAAAAAATAAACTAGTGGTGGGGGCACTAACCTCACATGTGTCTCATCCAACCACACTGATAGTAGAAAAATAAATCACTACCCTAAGAGGTTTTTCCTCTTTTCAAAAAACTCTATACACAACTATTCTAGAAAAAACTATCAAAACAGTGCTTCCTACTATCATAAGTCACATCACAAGATCGAATAACTAGAATCATATGTCTACCACCAGAATCCTCCCTTAAGTTCCATTATGAAATAAGGGCCTAGTCCACCACGTTATTAAACCTCTTCAAATGGATGATATTCACCTGGGACTTAATCTCATGTCTAAGCCCATCCTAGAAACATCTTGCTATAGTTGCCTCATCACCTTCCACTATTGGAACAAAGAATTGAAATTCAGTGTTGTGGCCAACATAATCCATCAATAACATTGTACCCTAGGACAACCATATAAAATATGTATCCATTTTATATCTCAATGTCTCTAGATAGAAATGTTCTTGAAATGTTACCCAGAAATCCTTCCATAACATACCATCAGCTTGCTGGGTCTGAAGAGGAATATCCCACCAGCACTTTGCCGGTCCTCAAAACATGTAAGATGAAAAATTGACTCTCTTATCAAGGGGAGTCTCCAAATGATCCAAAACCATCTAGATGGACTCTATCCAGAACTCATATTCCTTAGGTCCAACCTCTCTAGAAAATTTTGAAGGGTTCTACCACTGAAACTATCTGTCCAAGTCAAACATACTTAGTGCAACTCGCCCTATGTTTTTTCCATCATCTATATAAAACGAGTGAAGTTATAATGAAACTTCTACAATCCAATATTACCTTGGATCACTGGGGTTTCTTTCTCTAAATCTGGAGGAGTATTCTTGATGATATACTCTTGTCACCTAACTGGAACATGTCGTCATGGTGGAATTTATCTATAACGACAAACACGCATCTCAGAACACATTACATAAAACATACACAGTTTGCACAGATGAAGGCTTTCTACATGCCAAAAAACTCATTATACACCCAATATACCAATGGACATAGTCTCATATCTATCACTACCCTCAACTATCCGTACAATAGGCCATGGTTAGCCTGGGTGAACCTGCTCACATAATCGCAACCATTCATTAGACAACATTTTTAACCAATTCCCCTTTCACAAATTATATCTTTCCCTTTTAGGAACCCATACATCTTAATAGCTTACTAAAACCAAAAAAAATTAACCCAATTATAACCTTTTATTACGCACTATTCTTTAACCATTCCTTCACATTCCTTAAAATTATGCATTTTATTCATATTTATTACACACCACTTCTTTCAAATTTTCAAGGTAAATAAAATTCATTCAATCCTGCATGCCCCAAACATATCCCCATATGTTTCTACCATGATCAATGTGACCTATATACCTAGATTCTTAAAACGATTCATGAATTTCCTAATTCGTACCATTTAAGACATGTGAAAACATCATAAAATAGTTACATCACACAATATGTGTATCACCCAGTAGTGAAATATTATTCAACTGTAACAACACACATAAGAAAAAAAAAATCCCAACTTGGGGGTACTTGGGTTTTCCCTCAAACATTAGTTAGCTACTCCCAGGCACAAGATCATTACCAAGTCACCGACACATCCCAATCTCTTGTCTACTGTCCCCAAATAATAAGACAATAGAAAAGAAAACCACTCTGATACCACCTTGAAACATCCCCAACCCAAACAAAAACTACATATGGTGCCTCAAGCTAGGTCACCACATGACCTTAGGTGTGCCTCACCATATTCTAGATGTTGGAAAATAGAAACAAGTTTCTAAAGTATTATGAGGGGAGACTATACCCACTTTATCAGAGTAATCCACAGAAGGTAAAAATAATAAATAAAATTTATAGTATAACCAATGAACATGTGTTACCAATATTTCCCAAAGTTTGGTACAATGCAAAAAAACAGTAAATATGATATGTCATGTCCTGCAGTTCCAAGTGTAAAGAAAACATAAAATAAGGAAAATATTATGAATCCCCCAAACAGATCCTAACAGCAAGTCTGGTTCCCTCCTCCATGAACACCCAATTCCCAACTCAACCATCTAGAATAGGCCTCTTTCCCATGTACTATCCTGCAACCATGAAGTCTACTGAGGTACCCAATAGATACCAGAGAAGGGTGTGAGTACAACTCTATAGTCTACCACTAATGGTAACTAAAAAATATATTTTCTAATAGATAATGCATGAAATTACATAATGAATAACCATCTAAAGAGGAGATAAACAAGGTTACTATAGTTAAAAAGATATACATTATCCATTTTTATTATTCATTCACTGGGTTAGGCCTTTCAATAATTACACTATCACCTATTCTGGGAAACAAACTACTCATATTGGAAAATGTTATATCCCCTGTCTCACTAGGTAATAAATTTTACAAACAATTATGTAACAAAAACCTTGGAGCCTTTGTAATGACTCAAACCTCTCCCAACCATTCCTTTGTGAAAATCTAGAGTGTGGGGTGTTCTAGGGACTATCAGTTACTCATTCCGATAAGTTTACCAAAAAAGTCTAGTTTTTTTGTTAGTGAGTCATTTTGAACTGTCAGTGCCATCATGTGATTTTGGACTGTCGGTGTCAGTGTTTCATTTTGAACTATCAGTTTCACTATGTCATTTTTTACTATCAGTGTTAGCATGTTGTTTCGAACTGTCGGTCTCGGCGTGTCATTTTGAACTGTAGGAGTTGGCGTGTCATTTTGTATTGTCAGCATCAGAAAGTCATTTTTAAATGTTGGTGTCGATGTGTCCTTTTGAACTGTCAGTGTCAGTGTGTCATTTTTAACTATTTGTGTTAGCGTGTCATTTTAAATTTTTAGTGTTGGTGTGTTGTTTTGAACTATCGGTGTCTGGGTGTAATTTGGAACTGTTGGTGTCAACATTTCATTTTGAACTATCACTGTCAGAATTTCATTTTGATCTTTTATTGTCAGTGTGTCATTTTTAACTATCAGTGTCAAAAAGTTATTTGAACTATCAATTTCAGCATGTCATTTTGAACTGTTGGTGCTGACATGCCATTTTAGACTGTCATTATCGGTGTGTAATTTTGAGCTATCAGTGTCGGTGTGTCATTTTGTACTGTCAATGATGGTGTCAGCATCATCGTCGGTGTTGACATCAACATCAGCATCAATGTTGGTGTCAGAGTCAATATTAACATTAGCATCAACATCAACATCGATGTCAACATCAACATCATTTTTCAGTTTTCTTAGTTTTTCCAGTTTCCCCCCTCTAATGTTTTATTTGATGAAAAAATTGTTTAAAGGCCTGTTTGGGAATTTATAAAGGCGGTTCAAATTATATTAATTATATATTTAATATCTTAATACTCCTTGGACATTGAAATAGTCAAACCATGTAATCCTAACCATGATCCAACATTAATGTCCCCTGAAACCATTTCCAATTCTGTTGATATAGGATCTGGATTTTTTAAATCCTAGGTCCTCTCTTATCTTTTCTCTTGGTGCACAGAGAACTTTTCTTCCCCAGAAGAGTCATGCACATATTCTAGGGACCTTTCTTGTCCAGTTTTTCTTGGAGTTTCCTAATACTTGCAAGACCCACTGTTTGGCACAAGGAGGAGTTCCAGTCACCTGTTGTTCCAAGTTAAGATTTTCCTTTATCTCTCTTTAATTGTGTATCATGCGGGGTGGGTGTAGTAAAGATTATTGGAAGAGAATGGTTGAATTATTTCTTTAACAAGAGTAATAAATGAGTTGGGGATGTGTTGATAAAAAGATAACATGACCTATTATGAAAATAGGAAGTGAATTGAAATTGAATGAATGTTGAGCGCTATTTTATTTTATTATCCCTATTTTCCTGATATAAATTTTTGTGGATGTAAGGCCTTCTAAAAATCATGTCCATTGGTGGACTTTTCATGCACACTAGTGATTTTCTTATTTTTTCTATTGATACTCCTTGAATAATTGAAAATATAAATCCATTTAATCAGATAAACTTGGTTAAATAAATGGATTCACTGGGATCAAACCTATTTTGTGATCACCCCGGTAATTTAAAGTGGAATTAAAGAACCCCTCTTGCTAAATCTGAATATTCTTGGCATTATAGAGTCGGTGTGTGCTATGTTTGGTTGGGTTTTTGTATTCATGGGGGTTGTGTGATGTTTATGTTAGTAGCCCTGTTACAGGTACATGGGTGGACAAATATAATTACTTTGATTTTGGGGTATGGTCAGTTTTTGTAGGGGGCTGTTGTTTGGTGGTGTTTTGCAGTGGGATTTTTGTAGGGAGTGGTACAATCCCGAATGGCCCAAAGGCCTTCTTTTTTATTTTATTAGCGATAATCCCCCTTTTAAGGGTTGAAGGGGAACCTGTACATGACCCGTAGGCCCAAGGAAAAAGGCTTGACTAACCCGTAATACATGACATGAAGGCCCAGAGGCATACCATGCCCAATACATGACCCATAGGCCCAGCCCACTTGAACTGCCCCTCCCCAGATTCTATGTCATTGATCACCTAGAACCCCACCTTTCATTTCTGATCGTGGTTTCTAAGGTAGTTCTTGAATTAATTATAGTTAAATCCTTAATAAACAATGGCCAATGATTAAATGAAAAAAGGGTTGGGTTTATGCTTTGGTTTTGGCTATTGTGTGGTTGTGCATATAAGGGTAACATCAATGGTGGTTCTATGTGGGATGATTGTTTGTTTAAAACCAATAGGTTTGGCTGATTTCTTGTTTACATATATATACAAATTGTATTTCCTTGTGATTTCCAATATACACTCCACCCTTGTTGAGAACTACATGTCGAACACCCCCATTTCATGGGGGAGGGTGTCTTTCCCAACATCCCAGTGAGAGGACGAATGGTTGGTTACTAATTTTCTTCCTCGCACCCCATTTCAGGTTCTTACCGCTCGAGAATATCTGGGAATGCTGTAATGGATTGAGGTTCACTATTATCCCAAGATCTTTCAGGAAAGGTGTGTTTTGGATGAGGGGCCTAGGTGTATGTAGTCCAGGTTTGTTTCCTAGGTGTATTTGGGATGAGACCCAATTTTTTTGGGTGGGAGTTGTGGTTGTTGTGACCCAGGTGTCTGGGGGTGGGGTCTATGTAGTTTGTGTCCAGGATGTGTGCATGATGATGTGTAGTGGGACTACATTTGGGGAAGGGTGGTATCTTAAAGACATTACCTATTAGGAATGAGTAGTTAACCAATGAGAAAAGTGGTGTGGGTTACCCAATTCATCAATCTACTTTTATTATTACCTTACTTGACTTGCCTTATTTGGTGAGAGTGCCTTGGTGAGGTTTTTCTGGTTAGTATTTCTCCTTGGTAGGTGCGGTTAGTTTCTTTTGTTTTCATAGGGGAATTAGTATGATTCTCACACTTGTGCATGAGTGACTTTGGTCCCCCTACTGAGTATACTTGTATGATCACCCTTCATTATAAAAATGTTTTCAGGTTTCCAAGAGGACTTTGAGGGTCGTGTTGGAATTTACTAGCATGGGCAATAGGATAGTTGTTGTGCTGATACTTAGAATTTTTCTTGTGGTACTTTATTTTGTGATTTGGTCATAATTTTGTCGCATTTTACATTCAAATCATGCATGGGTTGGATTTTTGTTTCCATTATATAAATGTTTGGTGTTGTTTGGGATTTTCACCATCTTATCTTCCAATCCTATTTTCATTGAAAATGGTAATTCCTTCCATTTTGTGTAAGATTTTATACCCTTTGTTATAGTTTCCACTCTGAGGCCTATTAAAGGAGGGGAACAAGGTTCATCATATCTTCTTCATATTGAAGAAGGAAGAGTGTGTCACTTTGCTATACCTTCCCTCATCTTGAAAAAGATAGGTCATGACAGAATGGTATCAGAGGGAATGGTCGAGAGTTGGGATGGAGTTCAGAGTTAGGCATAGTGAGGATTTCATGGGATGGTATGGAAATGTTGTTAGGAAATCTTGTTGCATTAAATAGGCTAGGGAAGACCATCCAATACATGAGATTTCAGCCCCCCCTGTGATCCAATGAAAGGACTCTGAACCTACCAAATGACCAAGTGACGCTACACTGATTGTAGGGTAGAAACACTAGGGAAGGTACATGCTTTATAATTTCCTATGTTCTTGTGTGTCTTGGATGTTTTTGGAATTTAAAATAAATTAAGAGTTAAAATTAATTCGAAATAAAATTTATATACTACTCGGACTTAGGATTTCCTTGCTTACCCTTTTCAGCCACGACACCCAGATGTCACCCATATGTTCTATGAGCAGTTGAGGCCTAGTAGACTGACCTAGTTGATCAGTGTAGGGTTGATTGAGAGGAAGAATATGACTTTTGGTAGAGGACCCTTCGTGATTTATAGTATTAGACCTTGGGGAAGCACAAAGGCAACATTTCAGACTTAGATATGGAGGGATGACATGAGGAGTTGGAGATCACCTTTACCTTGATTCGTGCTTCGAGGGAGTACTGGGTTCCTCTAGCGATGAGCCAGATGATAGGAGTGGAATGTCAGTGTTGGATGCTCTTCCTTAGGGAGAGGAAGGATACTGATGTTTTTTTGGGATGACATTGAGAAAAAGTTTCAGGTAGGGTTTCTTTCCTTGATGATGAAGTCCATAAAGAGTTTGGAGAAACTCTTCCTCTAGTAGGAGAGTATGTCAGTGAGATAAATGTGGATCTAGTTCAAGGATCACCTACGCTTTACTCCAAATGCCTTTTCAAATGAGTAGTCGGAGGAGAGATGTTTGGAGTATGCACTCCGACCTTCTCTTTAGTATGAAGTTACTCCCTTCACCCTACCGAAATTCTTATAAGTTCAAAAGAAGGATGAGGAAGTAGAAAGGATGCACTCATGAGGAGGCATGCTGGGAGAGGGGAGCCGACTGAGTTTGTCAAAGGGGAAGGCAATCAGTAGTAAGTCTCATGTGTTAGGGCCTTATAATTTTTGGCCAGCAGGAAGTAGGCCTCGACAGTTCCAATTTTGATCTCATGGTCCTTGCCCATTCACCTTGGGATCGGAACCAAGGTGATTTATCTGTGGAAACCATGGACATATTTGGAGCCAATTCCCTATTCCACCTTAGTATGGTGGAGGTGGGAAGGTTTATCACCCTCCTGAGCAATAGTTTTTGGACATTCCTTTTCAAGAGCAGGGACAACAGGCTCCCACTTCATCGAGAGTAGACGGTGTAGGAGGAGGCCGACCATAGGGTTCTCCTTAAGGACCTCGGCCAGGGTGTGATTGGGGAGGTGGCTGACAGCCAAGGGGAATAAGAGCTAGGTGTGGGTAGTTTCACACCACATAGGTAGTATTTCTAGTGGAGAAATAGGTTGTTAGAGGTACGATCATATTTCCAGTACTCCTGCATGTGCTTTGTTTGATTTAGGAGCTTCGTACTCCTTCATTGCACCGAGTCTGGCCCATGCTTTGGGACTAGAAGAACATAGAATTTCCATTACCCTGGTGTTGAGCACACCAATTGGAAGTCATTCCAGTTGGTTTGATGTTTTCCATGGATGTAGACTGATGTTGGGGGGACATCGGTCTAGTGGAAATCTTCTTCTGTTACAGATGTATCCATACAATGTCATCTTAGCCGTCAACTAGTTGTTCATTGTGCATGCTTTTATCAACTTCTTTTGAAGAAGAGTCATGTTCTATGATATGGACAGCCAGTTCATAGCTTTCATTAGTGAGAAGAGAAATCAGGTGGAGAGCCAGCATGTGTAGCCTCTTCTCTCTCGATTAACTGACCTATTGATGGAATTAGTAGATACAGAGACTGTGGGGGTTCTACGGGTTGTTAGAGAGATCCTTGATGTATTCGAGGAAGAGGTTGTGTATATACCCCCTCGATGTTATGTTGAGTTTGGAATAGACTTGAAACCCAGTGCCCATCCAATTTTGGTGGCTCTGTATCAGATGGAACCTTCAGAGTTGTGGTAGTTTTAGATTCATATTGACGACCAGATAAAGAAGGGATTTATCCAGCCGAGTGTCTCTCCATGGGGTGCTCTAGTATTGTTTGTGTAGAAGGTATATAGTGGTCTAAGACTGTTCATATACTATCAGAGATTGAATTAGGTGATGATCAAGAACTGTTACCCCTCCTAAGGATCTATGATCTTTTTGAATAGTTAAGGGGAGCAGGCTGGTTCTACAAGATTGATATGGAGTCTGGATATCATGAGTTGGCGGTGAAGGAGGATGATACCATGAAGACTGATTTTAGATGCAGGTATAAGACCTTCAAGTTCTTCATCATGTTTTTTATTGTTACGAATGCACCAGCCGTGTTCACTAGGTTCATGAACTCTATTTTTTGTGAATTTCTAGACCATTTTTTCATCGTCTTCATCAACAACATCCTGATATACTCAAGGACAGAGGAGGAGTACGCTGAGAATATGAGGAAAATATTAGAGGTCCTCCAACACCACCAGCTCAATGGGAAGTTTTCCAAGTGCATGTTTTGTACATTATAGGTGCACTTTCATGGACATGTGGTGTCTCATTAGGGGATAGTAGTGGACCTGTCAAAGTTCGAAGTGGTTGTTTCTTGGGAATCACCCAAGAATGTGGCAGAGTTTCGTAGCTCCATGGGTCTAGAGGGACATTACTGAAGGTTTGTACCAGACTTCTCATGAGTTATAGATCCATTAACAGCCTTAACTATGAAATACCATGCTTTTATATGGATCAAGTAGTTTCAAGTAGCTTTCAACTATCTGAAGTCGAGGTTGGTTAGTGATCCAGTTATCAGGTTATTGGAGGAAGGGGTGATGTTTGAGGTGTTCTGTGAGGCCTCTAGCTTAGGTTTGGGGTGTGTGTTGATACATAATCAAGGAGTGATCTCTTATGGGAATTGGCAGTTATGTCCCCATGAACGTAAATATGCCACCCATGATCTTGAGAATCTAGTGAAATTGTTTGTGCTAAACTTATGGGGGAATTACGTCATCAATAATCACTTTGTGGTCTTCATGGATCATAATATCTTGAGGTATATCTTCACCTAATGAGACCTGAACTTGCAGCAGCAGAGGTGGACAAAGTTTCTCTAGGACTACAACTTTTATATCTCTTATACCTTAGGAAACGGGAATTTTTGGATAATTCCTTAAGAAGGAAGTCACAGAAGGAGGTAGTTTGTGAATCCAAGGATACTTGGATGGTAATGGAGGATTTTTCCGCTTTTCACCTAGATGTTGGGGTGCATAATGGTAAAGGATGTATTTTTCAAATGACAATACAATCTTCATTGATGTGGTAGGTTGTGGAGTCTCAATGGGGAGATTTAGAGACTGAAGTGATACATGATCATGTTGAACTGGGCGATGCTTCGTAAGGATGGTCAGAGGATGGTCACAATCGGATTCCCTTCTTTAGGAAGCTGTTTTCCCTAATGCCGATGTGTGGGGGAGTTCTATGTGATTAACATAGATCACCCATATTGGTACACTAAGTAGTTTATAAGATGCATTGAGTCTTGATGGAAGAGTTTTGGTGGCCCAGGGTGAAGCAGGTAGTGGAAGAGATTGTGGAAAAGTGCCTAGTGTGTCAGCAAGTAAAGGCTAAGCACCATGTTCCCAGAGGTCTATTGCATCCCTTATATGTCCCTAAGTGGAAATGGGATTACATATTGATGGATTTCATCACTGAATTATCCCTGGGATCAAGGAGGATACGATGTTATCTAGGTAGTGGTGGATCAACTGACGAAATCAGCTCACTTCCTGGTGATCAAGGAATCAAGCATAGTGGATTCCTTGGAAAGGAAGTATGTGGATGTGGCGGTGTGTCTATATGGGGTTATAATATCCATTATCTCAGATTGGGATGCACGATTTACCTCATGATTATATAGGGGACCAAAACATGCCCTGGGCACCACTACTAATAATTCAACATATAGAAACCGCCAATGGCGGTCGCTATAGGCCTTTAGAGACTGTATAGAGACCGCCAATGGAAGTTGCTTTAGGCCCGACGCAGTAGGCCTACAGTGACCCCCAATGGCGGTCGATGAAGATGGCTAAAATAGAAGCCTACAGCGACCGCCATTGGCGGTCGCTAAACTGGAAATATTTTTTTAAAAATTTCATGGTATAGAAAAAAAAACATATAAATCATAAAAAATGGAAAACAAATCCAAACACCCTAAACATTAATATTATCATAAACAATAAATGATAGACGTGCTTCAACGATCCATAACCATCTGCTTTAGAAACCTACAATAAGATACCAAGAAAACAAATAGACAAAACAAACGTAAATTTGACATATTTATTCAGTTATTATATACATATAATAAAATGAAATATGACATCTCATGTGTGCTATAATAATTTAAAACCCCCAATTTAATAAATGTTATCATTTTAGAATTTTTTCTTGTTTTGGAGTGTTTGCTTTAGTTTCTGAAAGTGTTTTGTTGTCTAAAAAGGAATGTTTTCCACGTGCACCGCATGTCCTATGGGCGTTCCATCTCCTCCTACACCTCACGAATAATATTCTTATCATTTTCGTGTGGTTTCAAGTCATTCAGAGCATGTTTGCTTTAAATTCAACCGTGACATGCCGTTTTGGTCTTTTAGGACTTCGGAAACGCATTTCTATTCACCGCGGTCAAACAGCACCTCTGAATGACATGTCGTATGCCCGAACATTTCCAAATTCTCACTGCGGTTATTTTCGTATGATTTCATGGCATTCCGTGGTCGTTTGGTGGTTTTGACCACCCAATGCGCCCTTTTAGAGCGCGCCAAACTGATGAAAACGACACATTTGGTCGTACCGTGCGCACCGCACGTCCAATGGATGTTCTGTCTCCTCCTATATGTCAAGAATAATATTCCTATTGTTTTTGTGTGGTTTCAGGTCATTTAGAGCACATTTGCTCTGAATTTTACCATGACATGCCGTTTTGGTCTTGTAAGACTCCGGAAACGCGTTTCCAGTCACCACGGTCAAACGAAACCTCTGAATGAAGTTATGTCTACCCGACCATTTAAAAATTCACACCGTGGTTGTTTTCATATAATTTCATGGCATTCCAACATCATTTCGGTGGTTTTGACCACCTAAAGCACCCTTTTAGAGCGTGCCAAAATGCTGAAAACGACATATTCGGTCGTACCGCGCGCACCGAACCTCAGATGGACATGTCATCTCCTCCTAAATGTTAAGAATAATATTTCTATCGTTCTCGTGTGGTTTCAGGGTATTCAGATCATGTTTACTCTGAATTCGACCGTGACACGATGTTTTGGTCTTTTATGACTCCGGAAACACATTTCCGGTCACCGTGGTCAAACAACACCTCCGATTGACATGCCGTCTGCCCGACCATTTCAAAATTCACATCGCGGTAGTTTTTGTATGATTTCATGGTATTCTAAGGTCATTCGGGTGGTTTTTGACCACCCAACGCACCCTTTCAGAGCTCGTCGAACTGCTAAAAACGACACATTCCATCATACCATGCCCACCGCATGTCCGATGGACATTACCTCTCCTCCTACATGTAAAGAATAATATTCCTATCGTTTTCTTGTGGTTTAAGGTCACTCGGAGAACATTTGCTCTGAATTCGACCGCGACACGCTGTTTTGGTCTTTTATGACTCCGGAAACGTGTTTTAGGTCACCGCAGTCAAACGACACCTCTGAATGACGTGTTGTCTACCCGAACATTTTACAATTCACACCACAGTAGTTGTTGTATGATTTCATGGCATTCTGAGGTAGTTCGTGTGGTTTTGACAACCCAACACTCCCTTTTAGAGCGCGCCGAAATGCTGAAAATGACACATTCGATTGTAACGCGTGCACCGCACGTCCGATGGATGTGACATCTCCTCCTACATGTCACAAATAATATTACTCTCGTTTTCATGTGGTTTCCGATCATTCGGAGCAATTTTGCTCTGAATTTTACAGTGACATTCCGTTTTGGTCATTTATGACTCCAGAAACGCGTTTCCGGTCACCTCGGTCAAACAGCGCCTCCGATTGACATGCCATCTACTCGACCATTCCACAATCCACACCGCGGTTGTTGTCGTATGATTTCATTACATTCTGAGGTCGTTCGGGTTGTTTTGACCACCCAACACGCCTATTTAGAGTGCACTGAAATGCGGAAAACGACACATCCGGTCGTACAGCATGCACCACAATTCCAATGGATGTGTCGTCTCATCCTAAAAGTCACGAATAATATTCCTATCGTTTTCGTGTGGGTTCAGGTCATTCGAAGAACGTTTTCTATGAATTTGAACGCGACATGCCGTTTTGGTCTTTTATGACTCTAGAAACACGTTTCTGTTCACCACGGTCAAACGACACCTCCAATTGATGTGTCGTCTACCCAACCATTTCACAACATACACCGCGGTTTTTTTGTATGATTTCATGGCATTCTGAGGTCGTTCATGTGATTTTGACCACCCAACACGCCCTTTTAGAGCGCGTTGAACTGCTGAAAATGACACATTCGGTCGTAATGCATGCACCGCAATTCCAATGGATGTTCTGTCTCCTTCTACATGTCACGTATAATATTACTATCATTTTCGTGTGGTATTAAGTCATTCGGAGAACATTTTCTATGAATTCAGTCGTGACATTCTGTTTTGGTCTTTTATGACTCCGGAAACACATTTCTGGTCACCGCGGTCAAACGAAACCTCCGAATGATGTGCCGTCTACCTGACCATTTCAAAATTCACACCGCAGTTGTTTTCGTACGATTTCATGAAATCCTGAGGTTGTTTGGGTGGTTTTGACCACCCAACGCGCCCTTTTAGAGCGCGCCGAAATGCTGAAAATGACACATTCGGTAGTACCGTGCGCACCGCACGTCTGAGGGACGTTTCGTCTCCTGATACATGTCATGAATAATATTCTTATTGTTTGCGTGTGATTTTAGGTCATTTGGAGCATGTTTTCTCAGAATTCGGTCGTGACATGCCGTTTTGGTCTTTTATGACTCTAGAAACATGTTTCTGGTCACCGCGGTGAAACGGAACCTCCTAATGATGTACCATCTATCCGAACATTTCATAATTCACACTTCAGTAGTATTCGTATGATTTCATGGCATTTAGACATCATTCGGGTGGTTTTGACCACCCAACACGCCCTCTTAGAGCGCGCCGAACTGCTGAAAAAGACACATTCGGTCATACCATGCACACCACACGTCTGATCGACGTTCCGTATCCTCCTACAAGTCACGAATAGTATTCCTATCGTTTTCTTGCGGTTTCAGGTCATTTGAAAAATGTTTTCCCTGAATTTGACAGTGACACGCTGTTTTGGTCTTTTCTGACTTCGGAAACGTGTTTCCGATCACCGCAGTCAAACAGAACCTCTGAATGACGTTCCATCTACCCGAAAATTTCACAATTCACTTTTCGGTTGTTGTCGTATGATTTCACGGCATTCAGAGGTCGTTCTGGTGGTTTCGACCACCCAACGCGCCCTTTTAGAGCGCATCGAACTGTTGAAAATGACACATTTGGTCGTACTGCGCGCACCGCACGTCCGATGGATGTTTTGTCTCCTCCTACGTGTCCAGAATAGTATTCATATCATTTTTTTGTGGTTTCAGGTCATTTGGAGAATGCTTTCCCAGAATTCGACCGTGACACACCGTATTGGTCTTTTATGACTCCGGAAATGTGTTTCTCGTCACCGCGGTCCAACGACACATCCGATTGACGTGTCGTCTACCCGAAAATTTAAAAATTCACACCATGGTTGTTTTCGTATGATTTCATGACATTCCAAGGTTGTTCGAGTGGTTTTGACCACCCAACGCCCCCTTTTAGAGCGCACCGAACTGCTGAAAACGACACATTCGGTCGTACCGCGCTCTGCACGTCCGATGGATGTGTCTTCTCCTCCTAAATTTCATGAATAATATTTCTATTGTTTTATTGTGGTTTCATGTCATTTGAATCACATTTTCTCTGAATTTGATCGTGACACGCCGTTTTGGTCTTTTATGACTCCGGACACGCGTTTCTGGTCACCACGGTCAAACATCACCTCTAATTGATGTGCTGTCTGCCTGAACATTTCAAAATTTACACCATGGTTGTTCTCGTATGATTTCATGGCATTCCAATGTCGTTTCAGTGGTTTTGACCACCCAACGCACCCTTTTAGAGCACGCCGAACTGCTGAAAACGACACATTCGGTCGTACCGCACGTCCGACGGATGTGCTATCTCCTCCTACATGTCATGAATAATATTTCTATCTTTTTCATGTGGTTTTAGGTAATTAAAATCATGTTTTCTTTATGTTTGAGCATGACACGCCGTGTTGGTCTTTTATGACTCTGTAAACGCATTTTCGGTCACTACAGTTAAATGACACCTCCGATTGATGTTCCATCTACTCGAACTTTTCACAATTCACACTGCGGTTGTGGTCGTATCATTTCATGGAATTCCAAGGTCATTAGGGTGCTTTTGACCCACCAACGTGCTCTTATAGAATGCGCCGAACTATTTGTCCTAACGACCAATTGGCCTATTGTATAGTTGTACAATTGGAATAACGGCATAATGGCCTAATGGCCATTTTTTGTAACATCCAACTGAACAACTGGAAAATTGTCCAATTTTCCTAATGACCTAACAGCCTAACGACCAATTGGTCTATTTTATAGTTTCACAATTGGGGGGGCTATCCGGGGGGCTAGGGGGGGGCAGTCTGGGGTGTGTGGTGCTATCCAGGGGTGGGAGGCTCTCCGGGTGTGCGGCAGGCTGTCCAGGGGGGCTGTTCAGGGGTGCGCGGGGGGGGGGGGGTGTCCGGGGTGCAGTCCGACTGTGGGGGGGGGGGGCTGTATGGGGGGGGGGGTTATCTGGGGGTGGGGGCGGGCTGTCCGGGGGGGGGGGGGGCTGGCCGGGGGGATGGGGGGGCTGTCTGAGGTGCGGGGTGTTGTTCGGGGGTGGGAGGGGTGGATGTCCGAGGGTTGGGCGGGCTGTAGGGGGTGCTATCCACGGGGGGGGGGGGGGGGGGGGGGTTGTCCGGGAACTACAAATAGTGAACCGGAGCTCATTCATAAAAAACATGTTTCATGGTTTATATCAGGAATCACATGGTTTTTTCAAAACTATTACAGAACATGCCATTTAAAACATTAAAGAATTAAATGAATAAAAAATATCCAAATCATTAATCAGTTTCATGGTTACTTGTCAATTCATGCACACAAACATTGCATCAGGCCAAAACACACATGATACCTTCAAATCACAATAAATATCACTAGAAAACCAACCAAAACATTAATAACAACCCCACCAGTAAATGCAGAAACACACCTCGTGAATATGAAGCTTCAAGCGTGGTCATGACTGCTACCTCCATCCGGTGGGCCAGGGTCCTACAACAAATAAACATTATGAATATTTTTATAACAAAATAATATAAAATAAATAAATAAATATAGTATTAACCTGCATCGTATGATCCCCTACACCATCACCTGGATGCACATATTCCCGCAGTTCTCTAACCTCAGCGGTCAATTGTGCATTTACCTCCTTGGAAGCGCGCAGTCGTGCCTTGAAATCTGACAACTGATGTGTCATCTGAGAAACAGTAGGACCGACAACCGTAGCGTGTGACACTATAGAACTAAGAATACCTATTCCATAGGTAAAACTATATCCATGCCCGTCCCGACCAATAATGCGATGAAAGATCTCATACCTTCACATGGGAAGCTGTCGCTGGTCCTCTGGAAGATGTTCTGACTCAGCTTCAAATTGGGCCTATGAAATATTTAAATATATATACATATATATGTTAATAATAGATTTATGTAATTATTGGTAAGTACAAGCACTTACTATCAATGCTACAGCCTCTGGATCATTGCGATCACGAGTCCTCATCCACACCGACATTGTATTAGTCGGTGCACCTTTCTCCAGCAACTATATATGAATAGAATATAAATACAAAACCATACTAATTAATAAATCTAAATATTAATAATACATACCTCATGTCGGATCTGAGACACGTGATGGGTCCCTGCAACACTCTTTTCTCAGAATGGCATGCTGACACCTCCTACATTCAATTCATTCAAATTTCAAACAAATCAGACATTATTGAAAATATATATACCAAAATAAATATACTAACCGAAACACCCTCATTATACCAATATGCAACTAAGTCACGCCACTAAGCCGGGAGGACACCTTTCGGGACTTTTTCCAGAATGTATGGGGCACCCACATTTGGTACCCAGTAGTTCTTCTTCACTTTGCCTTTATAGTCTTTCCACATCTTATGACATTTGCTCATACAAATGGGCTGAAACACATAGGGGAATAATTTCAAATTTTTCTATTAAAGAAAAAAATCACACATATTAGTATTGTTTATACATAGAGAATAAAGTAAAATGGTCTTCTTACCTGAACCGCCCTCCAAAGACGATCTAATGTGTCCTGAGGGATAGAAGCCCAGTCACACGTGGTCAATGGAAATCGATGTGGGTCACATATCATATGACCCAGATGACAAATAAATGAAGGGTCATTCAATCCCACTGGATGAAATACCCCATCAAAGGAAACATCAAATGTCGTGTCGGAATTCCATGATAAAATGCCACGACTAGGGCCTCTCTTGAGAGAGGAAGAAGCAGTCGAGTCTGATCCGGTTGAAAACAATTTTATATACAATTTGACAGATGTTATAAATATATATAAATATATATATTTATATATATATCTTTAACAATTACATAAAAAATAAAGAAAATGACATTCAAACATACCTCAACCCTGATACATAGATGCCTCAGATGGATGATGTGGATCTGCTGCCTCTTCCCCTGACATGCCTGTAGTCATAGAAAACATTAATAAGGGGACTATCCAAAGTGTCCAAAAGATAAATTGGATTTTTCTTAAAAAAATAAAACTTGTACAATTGTTAATCAAACAAAAAGGGATTGAAAAATTAGTTCTGAATGAATTTTATAAAATCAGGAAGTTAACAAAAAAGATACACAAATTATGTACAAAACCAATCAATGCATAACCAAATTTCAGATTGAATTAATAAAAATTCAAGCAGAACATGAACCAAATGAAGAATACCTCAATGGGAAGATAAACTTCCAATAACATCAATATACCAAGAGTTAAATCACACTAAATATTTATAACTGAATAAACTTCCAAAAGTGTGGATTAAAACTTACAAGGATTTATAATATGGTTAGATAATTTATGATATCCTAGGACATTCAATACTGAATAGCAGGATAAAAATTATACCTTTCATTAAGAATTCAAATCGACCATTTCTCCTTCAACAGCCACTCTGACCCAATAAATATCTTCTTCACGTTGAACTACGGTATGTTGATCAAGCTGTTGGGAAACAAACGGAATAGTCTTGGGTTCATCTTCTTGAAATAAAAACACTCCTCACCGAGACATTTTGACAAAAACTTGCCAACTTGTATTCGAAGGCAAAGTAATGAAGAATACTTGTTCCCCTTTTGATGTCAAAATGAAAGGTTCATTCTCAACTCGTTCATTTCTGTATAGCATATAGTTAAAATTCACCAAAGAAAACTGATATTGATCGACTTTACATCCATTCAATGGATCAACCCAATTACACTTTAACAATATGTAATTCAACATATGTGTGTATACAACTTCAATGATGTCTATCAATTGAACATAGTAATAACCAGAATCGGCAAATGGACAACTGATTCCACTGTTTGTGTTGGTCATTTCTCGCCAACATCTTTAATGCGAAATCCAAAACCATTAGCATCTATAGATTTATAACGACGAGCCATTACAGATGGACCCTCAGCCAGTTGGATAAATTTCTTAGTTAGTGTGGGGTCCCCTAACTCCCTCATCTTATGAACATACATAATTTATAAAATTCATACTGATATATGCAGAAAGCAATTATTATAATACTTCACTCATAATGAAAATCAATTTATACATACATAATATTTGAACCAATCTTGAAATGACGCATAATGAGGTTGTTGAATTCGAAACTCAGTCGCATGATACATCCATTATTTTATCTCATTAATGTGTTTCCTGCAAATGATAACACGATTTTTAAATGATCAACTTATACAAGAAAAACTTGAAAAAGTTAAACAATAAAAGTTATAAGATACATACTGCATTAATGGTGAAACTGATGGAGTATTGAACAAGATATATCGATGTGCTTGTATCCACTCGATGTTGCCCATATCAATTGTGGTTCCTTCTCCAACTGGACCATCATGAATCTGAGAGGTCTTATCTAATTTTGTTTCAACAACCGTAAGATATTCTGCACAAAAAGTAGTACACTCATCCGTCAAATAACCATTGGCTATTGATGCCTCTGGAAAAGCTATGTTGCGTACAAATTGTTTCAATGTACTAAAATACCACACAATAGGATACATCGACCTAAATTGCACTAGACCAGCAGCCATTACTTCATCAGTTAGGTGCACTGTCAAGTGGACCATAACATCAAAAAATGAGGGGGGGGGGGAGTTTCTCAAAGTGACAAAGTGTAAGTACAATTCGGTCCTTAAAACTTTTTAAATCACTCATTCATTGATTTCTTAAACAAATCTGTCTCAAAAATTACTCATCTCAATCAACGACTGAACAACATTGGGGGATAAACAATCACAAATTGCGATTGGAATCAACTGCTGAAGTAGTATGTGATTGTCATGACTTTTCAACCCTTGAAATGTCTTTCTTGTCAGATTCACACACTTTGAAATATTAGAAGTGTAACCATCTGGCACCTTGATCATCTTCAAAATGGAAAGAAATGTCTCTTTATCCTTTGTAGTCATCGTATACTGTGCAGCAGGCATATATTCCTTGTTTCCCTCAGCTAACTATAAATGCAACTCTTTCCTTAAACCCATTTCTTCTAAATCACGGCGTGCATTAACATGGGCCTTTGATTTTCCACTGACACCTAAAATGGTCCACAATATGTTATCACAAACAGTTTTTTTCAATGTGCATGACATCCAAATTATGCCTCATCATGTTAGTTATCCAATACAGAAGACTATAAAAAATAATTTTCTTTTTCCAATTGTGACTGTACTACCTACCCGCAGCACGAATATTACGTACTGGAGGAGCCACCAAATCCTGAATTTCATATACCGTGCTGATGTTTTCTTCCTCAATCTGCGATAACATTTCAACTCCTATCATGATATTTGGTTTTGGGATGAACTCTCTAGAACCATCAAATTCCACTCTGTCCATTCTGAACCCGTGTTGAGGGGGGAGAAAACGTCTGTGGCCCATGTATGCCCTTTTTTGGAATGATTAAGCCATACCGATTTTTTACTTTTATTGCAATAAGGGAAAGAAAATTCCTCTTTCGTACTCCATCCAGATAAATTTTCATAAGCTAGTAAGTCATTGATTGTCCACAATAAAGTAGCTTGCATTTTGAACATTTCATTCGTTTCACAGTCATAAGTCATCACATCATCGCCCCAAAATTCATTCAACTCATCAATCAATGGCTAAAGGTAAACATCAATCTTATCCTTCAGACTTTTAGGTCCA
Organism: Viscum album; assembly: GCA_963277665.1. NCBI lineage: Eukaryota > Viridiplantae > Streptophyta > Magnoliopsida > Santalales > Viscaceae > Viscum > Viscum album. Next base: position 2,016,923,892 of record OY728126.1, read on the forward strand.
TCAATAAGAGTGGAAAGTAGTATAAATTGTTGCTTCATACAAAGCCACAGAGGAAGATTATACATAACCAACACCATGGGCCACGTGCTATGAGTTTCACCAACCATAGACTTGAATGGATTGAAACCATCTACTTCCAATCCCAATCGGACATTACGAACACCTTTAGAAAATTTTGGATGTCTCTTATCAAAATCCTTCCATGCATGAGAGTCTGTTGGGTGGGTTAATATATCACTTTCATGAACTCTTTCTGCATTCCATCTCATTAAATTAGAAACTTTAGATGACATAAAAATCATTTCAACCTCAGTTTAAGGGGAAAGTAACGCATTTGCTTTATGACAATCCGTTTCCCCTCTATCGCAATCTAACTTTAATGAGTCTGATTTCCCTTGTTCTCTTTCCACCTAGAAGCACCGCGAACCATAAAAATATCCAAATGGGAAGTTTCCTTTCTAAACAACATACAGTTGTTTGCCCATGCATCTATGGTCTCATATGTAAAACATAAGTTCTCTGTCATCTTATGAGCATGGTAATATGACTCGGGAATATTAGTGTCGATAGGAAGAACCTTTTTCAACAACAACAAAAGCATGTCGAATGATGTGTCTGAACAATTATTCAAAGTCTTCAAATGCAACAACTCCATGATAAACGATAGTTTATTGTAAGAAGTACATCTAGGATATAATTCTGTTTTCGTATCCTCAAGTTCTTCATAAAACCTCCTCGAATCACAATATTCACTAGAGCGAAGATTTCTCTCAGCGGTCTCAAGATTTTGGATTTCAATGCCTTCAGGATCCAACCCACGTACCATTTCAGTAAGCATTTCATGCATTAAATCATTCATCCTTACATCAACATCCATCTGAACAACATCCGTATTTTTAAAACGAACATATTCTTCTCCATGATGAGTCGAAATCTTATAATTTTTTAGAAATACATTAAAGAATAGGTACTCCCTCATAGTATCTAGTGTGAATTGATATCTATTAGCACATTTTCTACATGGAAAACTAATATAGTCACATTCAAATCCTATGGTGAAGTCAATAAACTGCATAATTCCATTGAAATATTATCTATATGTTCAATTCGGAAGATCAATCCAACTCTTATCCATAATAATATCTGTATAACAAACATTTACACAATACTTATTACATTATCATTTCTCAAATAAACTATATTTAAAATAAATACTAATCAATTGTTTGTGAACCATTGATAAAATAATAATGTAAGTGAAAGACCATGTCATACCTGATTGTGCTACAAACCTGGAAGGGAGGGGATCCGAAGGCGGTCCTGTGAGGGAGAGGATAGGTAGCGAAGGGGAGCCGGAGCCAGAGGCGGTGTGGCGGGGGAGGGGACAGGCGGCGGTGGTGGAGGGGAGCCGGAAGAGAGTAGCCGATGAGGGGACGTGGGATGGGCAACGGGGGGGGGGGGGGGGGGGCTGACAGTGGTACAAAGGGGGGGGTGTCGGGGGTGAGGGGGGCCCGTCTGGGGTGCGGGGGGGGGGGGGGCGAGGGTAGAGGCCGGAGGGCAGAGGGGTCGGAGACCGGAGGGGGCGGAGGCTGGAGGGCGGAGGCCAGAGGGCGGAGGGACACTGGAGGGGACGAAGGGCAGGGCAGAGGGCAGTGGGCAGAGGGAGGGCGGAGGGCGGAGGCTGATGAGGGTGGAGGGTAGAGGGCGGTGAGGGCGGCGATGGAGCGCGGCGATGGGGGAGGGAGCATGGGGGAGGGTGGAGGGAAGCAACGAGGGAGGGCGTGCAGGTATGCCGAGGGTGAGGGAGGAGGCAGGGGGCGCCGAAGCCCCCTTTTTTTTGGCAAAGCTCAGTGACCGCCAGAGGCGGTCGACCATGTCAGGGGGCTTCAAAGCCCAATATTTTAGTAGCACACCCAATTATTCCTTAGCATTGCCTTCCACCCTTGGACGAATGGGAAGACATAGCAGACCATCCGAACGTTGGAGGATATTCTACCAGCATGTGTTCTATACTTTAGGGGATCTTTGGTATGAAATCATCCTCTGGTAGAGTTTGGTTACAATAATAGATATAACTCTACAATTGTCATGTCACCATTAGGGTATTTATATGGAAGGAAGTGTCATTAAGTCTTGTTCTTGACAGAGGTTGGGAAACTATCCCTTCTTGGACTAGAGGTAGTGCAGAGCACAATGGAGAAGGTTCAAGTTGTGTGTGAGAGGATGAATGTGTCTTAAGATCGGCAGAAGTCTTAGGAAAATCACGGGAGGATGCCCTTGGAGTTCTAGGATGGGGACCACATGTTCTTGAAGGATTCCCCTCGACGTGGGAAGTAGATGTTTGGTAATGTAAGTAAGCTTTCTCCTAGGTTCATCAAGCCTTTTGAAGTGTTGGGATGAGTTGGTGAGGTGGAATAACAGCTGGTGTTTCCACCATAGTTGGATAGGGTCCAAAACATCTTTCATGTCTCTCAGCTTTATTGGTATCTAGGCGATGACTCCCATGTCATTGACTAGGGGGAGTTGGATATCAAGGACGACCCAATATTCATGGACCAACCATTGGAGATCCAAGAGAATGAGAAGAAGGTTCTTTGTGGATGGAACATTCCTTTGGTTTGAGTGTTGTGGAGCCTTGGTGGCCTCAAGTAGAGTACATAAGAGTGGGTGGCACATATGTGTTCCCAGTACTCGAAGCTGTTCTGAGTTTTCTCTTGTATTTTTACTTATGCTTTTCTTATGTTTTAATGCATGACCTTGTTACTATGAAATGAATTATGTACTTTCTTATAATGTGTGAGAAGTCTTGACATATGGGGAGGGGAGGACCTAATTATTAATTAGGACACAATAATACAAATGTGATTAAAATTATGTGGGAATTCAGTTCCACCCAAAATGGATACTATCATGACATGGAGGAATGAGATTCTTAATCCATGTGTTGGTATAGTTTTATCATTGAGGTTTGTGTGGTTATTTGAAGAGGTAGATTTCGGGGAGGTGTTCCTAGATTTAAAAATTTTCAGTCCAGTTTTGGAACAACAGAAGGTGGTTTGTCCTTCAAAGGTATCTTACAAGGTGGTTGTTAGGACCCCTCTTTCCTCTTGTTTGGTTTTGAATTATCAAGGGTGATAATAGATTGAGAGATATATCATTTAATTTCCCAGACCTCTCCAAGACATTATTTTGTGAAAATCCAATGTTTGGGGTGTTATGTGGGCTATTAGTGACTCATTTCACGTTTTTTACCCAGATATTAAAAAATTTCTATCAATGAGTAATTTTGATCTGTCAGTTTCGGTGTGTCATTTTGGACTATCATTGTCGATGTATCATTTTAAAATATTGGTGGAAACATGTCATTTTGTACTATCAGTGTCGACGTATCATTTAGAACTATTGGTTTTGGTGTGTTGTTTTGAACTGTCGGGGTCGGCGTTTCATTTTGAACTATCGTTGTCAGTGTGTCATTTTGAATGGTCGGTGTCCCCATATCATTTTGAACTTTAGGTGTCAGTGTGTTGTTTCAAACTGTTGGTGTCAGCATGTCATTTTCAACAGTCGATGTCATCGTTCCCTTTTGAACTCTCGGTGTTGTAATTTCATTTGGAACTTTTGGGGTTGGAATGTCATTTTGAACTATCGACGTCGGCGTGTCATTTTGAACTATTGGAGTCGGCGTGTCATTTTGAACTGTCAGTGTTGGCGTGTCATTTTAAACTGTCAGTCCCGAAATTTCATTTTGGACTGTCGGTGTCTACGTGTCATTTCAAACTATCGGTTTCGGTGTGTAATTATTTACTATCGACATAAGTGTTAGCCTTAGCATTAGTGTTAGTGTCAGCATCATCATCAAAATCATCGTCTACATCATTTTTTAGTTTTTCCCAGTTTCTCCAGTTTCCCCCTCTAACATTTTATATGTCATAAATCGAGTTTAAAGGCTTATTTGAGCAATTATAAACCAGTTTCAAAGGATATATATTATATCTTTAATATCTTAATGATTCCAAGACATTGAAATATTCAAGACGCGTAATCTTAACCACAATCCGACTTTAATAGCCCTTGAAACCATTTCCCATTTTATTGATATAGGATCTAGAAATTCTAAAGCCAAGGTCCTCTTATTCCTTTTATCCTGGTGCACGGAGAACTTTTATTTCCCAGAAGAGACGTGCACCTATGCTTGAGCCCTTTTCATTCCATTTTTTCTTGGAGTTTCCTACTGCTTGCTTGACCCCCTATTTGGTGCAAGGGAGAGTTCTGGTCGCATGTTATTCCAAGTAGGGATTTCCATCATCTCTCTTTAATTGTGTATCATGTACGGTGGGTGTAGTAAGGCATCATTGGAGAGAACATGTGAATTATTTCTTTTACGAGAGTAATAAATTTGGGGTGTAGGTGTTGATAGAAAGATAATAAGCCATGTTATGATAACAGGTAGGGGATTGAAGATGTGTGAATGTTGAGCACTATTTTATTTTAATATCCTTTTTTCCTGTAATAAATTATTGTGGTTATAAGGCCTTCAAAAAATCATGGTCGTTGGTGGCCTTTTCTTGTGCACTGGTGATGTTATTTTTATTACTGTTAATACTCTGTGAATAATCACAAATATAAACCCATTTAATCACATACAATTGGTTATATAAATTGATTCCCCCGGATCAAACATGTTCTATGATCATCCATGTTATTTAAAGTGGAATTAAAGAACCCCTATTTCTAAACCTGAATATGCTTGGATTAATGGTGTGTTTGTGTGCTGTATTTGGTTGGGTTTTTATAATTCATGGGGGTTGTGTGAAGTTGTTGTTAGTATCCATATTACGGGTATAAGGGGTACATAGAGGGAATGCCTTTGTGTTTGGGGTATGGCTTGTTTGTGCAGTGGGGCTACTGTTTGGTGGTGTTTTTATTGGTCTTTGATTACGGGGTGGTACAAGCGGTGTGATAGAATCTCAGGTTGGGTGATTGATTTATTTTGGAATGGATGAACTTTTACACAGTGGGGAGGCCTTTTTTGTGTTTTGTCCCTCAAGAAATATTGTGCAGTGGGACTACAATGTGTTTATGTGTTGTTTGTGCCGTGGGACTGCATCTTGACTTTCTTTTTGTGTTGAGAATGGTTGTAGATAGTGTTTTTGTGGGTTGTTTTGGAATTAATTATAATGAACTCAATAATAAATAATGACCATTGATTAAATGAATAAGGGGGTGGGTTTATGCTTTATTTGTGGTTGTAGTGTGGTTTTTCATATAAGGGTAGTAGTTAATGTGGTTCTTTGTGGGCTGGATTTTTGTTTGAAACCCATAGGTTTGGATGTGTTCTTGTTTACCTATATGTATAAATTGTAGTTCCTTTTTATTTTTAATACACACCCCACACTTGTTGGGCACAATGTTTTGAACAACACCATTTAATAGGAGAGGGTGCCTTTTGCAACATCCGAGTGGGTGGATGGATGAATGGTTACTGAATTTCTTCCTCACACCCCTTCCAAGTTCTTACTGCTCAAGAGTTTCTGGGAAGGCTTTAAAGGTTTGACGTTTACTATTAACCTAAGATCTTTTGGGCATGTTGTGTTGTGGATGTGGGTCTTATATGTCTGCGGGCCAGGTTTGTTTCCTAGGCATCTTCAAGATAAGGCCCATGTTTTTTGGGTGAGAGGTGTGGTTGTTGTGACCTAGGTGTCTACGAGCGGGGTATGTGTGGTTTTTGCACCGGGTGTGTGTGGGAAGATTTTCAGTGGGACTACATTTAGGGAAGGGTGGCAGCGTCAAGATGTTAGCCATTAGGAATGAAGAATTAACCAGTGGGAAAAGTGGTGTGAGGTTTCTAGATCATCGATGTGCTTATATTGTTTCCTTATATGACTTGGGATATTTTATGAGCATGCATTAGAGAGGTTGGGATGGTTTGTATTTTTCCTCAGTAGGTGTGGTTGGTTTCTATTTTTTCCACAAGGGAATTGGTATGATTTTCCCACTTGTGCATGAGTGCCTTTGGACCCCATACTTAGTATGCTTGTATGATCACCCTACATTATAAAACTGTTTTCTGGTCTCCAGGAGGACATTGAGGACTATGCTAGACATTACTAGTTTAGGTGTCGGGATAGTCACGGTTGTTGGGTCGGAGAAAAACGGAATGATGGCAAGAGGGGGGGTGAATTGCCTTTTAAAAAAATGATTAACAATTTAAAATCAAAGTTGAAAGTGCAGCGGAAAATAAAAGAGGCAAGACACGCAATTGATAATGGAGTTCGGCCAAAACCCGGCCTACGTCTCCGCTCCCAACTCAACCGTTGAGAGATTCCTACCGCTTGCTTTTCAATGGTTTTAGCAAGAAACCCACTAGGCTTTGAGGTAGCACTAGGACCTATTACAGCTTGCTTTTGATGGTTGAGCAAGAACCCACTTGCTTTTAATGGTTTAGCAAGAACCCACTATCCTTCTTACAGGTGAAGGATAGCTCACCTATGTCTCAAGCTATTTAAAGGAAATCTTGACAACCTCTTCACACCTTAATGGTGATGTGAAACCCAAAAGAAAGAGGGGATGAGAAAAGTTTGGGGTTTGTAGGCACAAACCCAATTTTAAGCTCAAAATATATAAAGCAATGAAAAACCGTATTTGGAGAAGTCTTGGGCGCCGGAGGATGATTGGAGTTGAAGACGTGCACTCCCAAGCTTCTATGATGGAGCTCCTTGGATGTGGAATTGAGTTGGAGCTATTGGGGTTCCCTTGGAGGAATGCGCCGGATGTACGCCAAATGATCAACAAGGTGTTCGTGGGCTTCCGTATAGTTCCGGGTGGGTGTCCGGGGCTTCCTTGGCCTTTATTTATAGGCATGGAACCCTTGGGGAGTCTTCGGAGCTGTTAGAGAGGCTTAAAGAGCCGTTGGGATCCAAGTGGGAGTCGACTGGTCAAAGCCAACGACTAGTTTGACTGGGCTACCGGCCGGCCGGTACAGCTCCACCGGCTGGCCGGTGCCTTGGCAGAGGAGAAGAATTTTGGTCCAGGCTCCACCGGCTGACCGGTGGAGGTGCCACCGGCTGGCCGGTGGGGAGACAGTAGCTGGACCATTGGTCTGGGTGCCACCGGCTGGCCGGTGACAGAGCCACCGGCTGACCGGTGGAACCTGGCAGTGGGCAATGCCTCTGCCAGGTCCACCGGCGGGCCGGTGCTATCACACCGGTTGGCCGGTGGACTGAAATTCAGTCCACTTTGAGATGCTTTCTTGGGCCATTTTCTTGGCAACCTTGTGCCTATCATTCAAAAACACTTCAAACAATATTAGACATATAATAAGGTGATTGTGATCATGAAAATCAAACAACGAGGGGAACGAGAGGTACAACAATCTCCCCCTATTTTGATGATCACAATCACCAAAACAATCAAAGTAAAATACTGAAATTAAAGGAATTCTTAAAGGATAAAGAAAGTAAATGCTAAGCATGATCAAAAGGATTCTCCCCCAATCAATCAAGAAATTCTCCCCCTTTGTGATTATCAAAATAGCTCGGGGAATAAAACTTGATTGAGGGAAAACAAGTTTGAAAAACAAGATGGAGATTTTAAACCAATTGAAATTTTTGAAATTTGAATTGAAAGTTTTGAAAAGAAAATTGAATAACAAATTGAAATTAAAAAATTTGAAACCAATTGTTGAAATTGAAAGTTTGAAAAGAAAGTTTTGAAATTGAAATCAAAAGGGCTTAAACGATCCTAACTCCCCCTAAATAAAACAACAAATCACCGGGGAGAGGTGTTTGAAACCGAGACAAATTTTGGTCCGGTGAGACTCGCTAAAAGGGATTTTTCAATCCACACTTGTCTAGTGGCGGGTCTTCTCCTAAAAAATTCATCATTTAAGAAAATAGTTTTGGGGCGGCCATACCGGGCATTTTTGCAATTGCACTCATAAATTAAGTGCCCGGGTTTTTTGCAATAATTACAAAATTTATAACTAGAGCTCCCCCTTACAAAAACAGTGGGTGCATGGGAGGAGGAAGCTATATTGGTGTAGCCAAGTCCATTGGTGGTTCTAGATACTCGTTGAGAACCTAAGAGTTTGGACAAATTTTGTTCACCTTGGGTGAACTTGGCTAGGGATTCTCTAAGGTCCTTAATGGTTGATTCCAAAGAATCAACATTGGGAAAATTTTGGATTTTTAGGGAGAGTTCCTCCTTCTCTTTGAGAAGTTGGTCTTTTTCGGAGGAAAGTTTTTTGAAATTCTTTTTCAAAGAAACAAATTTTGAATAAAGTTCATGAAAACCATTTTCTAATTGGTCTCTAGCATGTTGGAGTTCCTCATAAGACGAATGATTGAAAGAATTTGAAGAAGTAGAGGAGGAAGAAGAGGAAGAGGATGATGATACCTCATGTTTTGCCATTAGGCATTTTGTACCTTGGTCGCTTGAGGAGGAGGAGGAGGATGATGATGAGGTGTCACTCCATGTCGCCTTGAGGACCTTTTTCTTTCCTTTTTCCTTTTGCGTGGCCCGATTTTTGTTGAGTGGGCAATCGGGCTTGTAATGCCCTTTTTGGCCGCACCCGTAGCATTTTACCTTGGGCTCGGATTTTTCGGTGGGTTCTTGCTTTCGGTGCTTGCAGGATTTCTTCTTCTTGTGCTTCTTCATAAACTTGTGCATTTGGCGGGCGAGATTCTCCATTTCCGAGTCGCCGCTTGAAGATGAAGTAGATGAGGAAGATGAGGATGAGGAGGAGCTTACTTCTTTTTGAACCTTGAGGGCAATTTTCTTTGGTGTCTTGATTGGTGTGCCCTCCTTTTGAGCTTGCCTCCTCATCGTGATTTCGTACGTCATTAGGGATCCGATGAGCTCTTCGACCGGCATGTTCTTTACATCCTTAGCTTCTTGGATAGCCGTCACCTTAGGTGCCCATGAGCTCGGAAGGACCCATATAATCTTCTTGACCATTGCTTCAGCTGAAACATCATCACCAAGAGATTTTCTACCATTGCAAACGTCAGTGAAGCGTGTAAACATTTCAGAAATAGATTCATTCGGATGCATGGAAAAGCTTTCAAAATCTTGTCTATACATGTCTAACCGAGTATCCTTAACTTTGTTAGTGCCCTCATGGGTCACTTCCAATAGTTTCCAAATTTCATGAGATGAGGTGCAAGTGGAAACTCGGTTGAACTCATTTCGGTCAAGGCCACAATGTAGAGCGTTCATGGCTTTGCCATCAAGCTCAAAGTTTCTAATATCGGCGGGGGTCCATTTGGATTCATCGGGGGTAGACAAAGTATAACCTTGCATGACAATTTTGTAAATAGGATATCCTATGCTTCTAAGAAAGGTAGTCATGCGGGTTTTCCAATAAGTTTAGTCGGTCCCATCAAAAAATGGAGCACGACCCAATGAAAAGCCTTCGGGGGCGAAAGAAGTAGATGCCATCAAAAAGGATCTTTAATTTGAAACCGGTTTAGGGAATTATTCAAAAACGTCCTCTGATACCAATTGTTGGGTCGGAGAAAAACAGAATGATGGCAAGAGGGGGGGTGAATTGCCTTTTAAAAAAATGATTAACAATTTAAAATCAAAGTTGAAAGTGCAGCGGAAAATAAAAGAGGCAAGACACGCAATTGATAACGGAGTTCGGCCAAAACCCGGCCTACGTCTCCGCTCCCAACTCAACCGTTGAGAGATTCCTACCGCTTGCTTTTCAATGGTTTTAGCATGAAACCCACTAGGCTTTGAGGTAGAACTAGGACCTATTACAGCTTGCTTTTGATGGTTGAGCAAGAACCCACTTGCTTTTAATGGTTTAGCAAGAACCCACTATCCTTCTTACAGGTGAAGGATAGCTCACCTATGTCTCAAGCTATTTAAAGGAAAGCTTGACAACCTCTTCACACCTTAATGGTGATGTGAAACCCAAAAGAAAGAGGGGATGAGAAAAGTTTGGGGTTTGTAGTCACAAACCCAATTTTAAGCTCAAAATATATAAAGCAATGAAAAACCGTATTTGGAGAAGCCTTGGGCGCCGAAGGATGATTGGAGTTGAAGACGTGCACTCCCAAGCTTCTATGATGGAGCTCCTTGGATGTGGAATTGAGTTGGAGCTATTGGGGTTCCCTTGGAGGAATGCGCCGGATGTACGCCAAATGATCAACAATGTGTCCGTGGGCTTCCGTATAGTTCTGGGTGGGTGTCCGGGGCTTCCTTGGCCTTTATTTATAGGCATGGAACCCTTGGGGAGTCTTTGGAGCCATTGGAGAGGCTTAAAGAGCCGTTGGGAGCCAAGTGGGAGTTGACTGGTCAAAGCCAACGGCTAGTTTGACTGGGCTACCGGCTGGCCGGTACAGCTCCACCGGTTGGCTGGTGCCTTGGCAGAGGAGAAGAATTTTGGTCCAGGCTCCACCGGCTGACCGGTGGAGGTGCCACCGGCTGGCCGGTGGGGAGACAGTAGCTGGCCCATTGGTCTGGGTGCCACCGGCTGGCCGGTGACAGATCCACTGGCTGACCGGTGGAACCTGGCAGTGGGCAATGCCTCTGCCAGGTCCACCGGCTGGCCGGTGCTATCACACCGGTTAGCCGGTGGACTGAAATTCAGTCCACTTTGAGATGCTTTCTTGGGCCATTTTCTTGGCAACCTTGTGCCTATCATTCAAAAACACTTCAAACAATATTAGACATATAATAAGGTGATTGTGATCATGAAAATCAAACAACGAGGGGAACGAGAGGTACAACAACGGTGTTGCTACATAGTCTCTTTCTTATGGTACTTTATTTGGTTGTTTGTTTTTACTTTTTTCACAGTTTACATTTAAATTATGCAGGGGTTGGATTTAGGTTTCCTTTAAATAAATGTTTGGCTTTGTTTTTCATTTTTACCATCTTATCTCTCAATCCTGTTTTCTTTAAAAAGGGTAATTCCTTCCATTTTTGTGAGATTATATACCATTGGTGCTAGTCGCCACTCCGAGGACTATTAAAGGTGATACTCGAGGGTTTATTATTTCCCATTCATCTAGATGAATGAATGATGTGGTACTTTGATTTCCCTTCCCTCATCTTGAATAAGGTGGGTCATGACAGCCTTAGTATAGTTAGTCTCATCAAATGAAACTATGAGGGGCATAGATCCTTTGTCCAACTCCCTAACCCATGTAGTATTGGGGTGGGGTTTAGAGCCTTAGTTGAACCTGACCCACAGGCATAGAACATCAATTCAACAACCCACATACCACCAATCCATGTTAACATGATTCTTTAACAATTCATTACACATATAACATTCACAATCCATATCTAATTAAACACATTCATAATTTATGACAATAGTTCATTCAACACATATTCCATCTTTATACCTTGACCCATTTATACATTCTCATTTACATGTATTAAACCATTTATCTTATTTATTATTTACATGCCTTGTCCCATTGACATAATTACCCTTTTACAATCCAAAACTTTTTTAAACTATTATCATTATACTCAACACCCCTTATTCAATGTCAACAACAAGAAACAATTAATCATCCATTTCATTTCATGTTCTATGTTATCAAAATAAAATCAATTACCATTAGTTTCATTTCAGAGCCCAAGATACCAGGGAAACATATTTATCAAGGGATATAACTTGTTAAAAATTCAATTATATACTTAACATTTCAATTTCCATGTTCATCAAGAAACACATCCCATGGGTGGTCCTTAACCCAGTCAAATCAACCTTGATGCATCCCACATGGATCATGATGGGTTAAATTTATCAATTAAACTATAAAATTAATCAATTTTAATATGTTAAACCAAATGGAAAGAACAACGAAAAAAAATAAAAACTACATACACATAAAAATCAATATGAATATGGGATATAACTTTTTGAGCACCCACTTTGATTACAAAGATGAACACTCACCTAACCTTAGCATTTAACATGGATTTAAATACTATTCAAAGAACCAACCTAATATTCTATGAAAAAATAGTGTTTTAGGGATTTATAAGAATAATAACAACTACCGAATCCATAATCTATAAAAAGGAGGAAAGAGGAGTGTTGGACTCATCCGATACTTTAATCCGCACCCAAAAACACTCCAAACTTCTTATAAATGAAGGAGATCGATCCTTGGGAAGCTTGATAGAGTCTGGTTTGTCACTATTTCTACTAGAGGAGAAATGGGTAAAAATATTGGGTGAATAAACAAAGAACCGAAGGAAAAAATGGTCAATTTACCACCATTTTAATGAAGAATACGGTTTGGCCGTACTGTTAGACAAATTGTGTTCCACCCTCTACCAACGAGGGGGATAAGTCATAAGGCTTCCTAGTAAGCCCATACAATTTAAAAAATTATGTGGTAACCATATAGATCAGCTTTTTCCAAGTCTATATGGTTTCACCTCCCCCCTTACAAGGTTTCATCAATAGTGTTCCACATCTCCAGGAAAATATGGTCCATTTTCCCAGTTACTACTAACCATGCACCAACCATGAAAACTTCATTAGATGGCCTTGATCTCCCTTCTTTTATGTCATCGACCCTCATAACACTTCTGATCCTCCTCATACACCCGATACACATTTCATTCACCATATTAAATGTATTTAAACTAGAATTTAAATAAGAATGTACCTCACTAGAAGTTTGGGATATTACAACATGGATAACACTAACCACTAGAATCCTCATACACTATGAGAGGTCCCTATTCACTCAAAAGGTGTATTAGCACCGTTCTTGATGAAGAAAAATGGGGTCGTAGGCTAGAAGAGAACTTCATATATAGCATAACTTAGTCGTACATACCCAACAGGAAGATCCCCATTATTTATATAGGCTCCCTTAATGCATGAGGGATATTGAAGGTCAACTTGGGGTTTAAAGCCTTCGAAAATTTTAAATAATTACTTCGTATTTGTAAATCCATAAAAGAACACATTGATTTATAACCATATGCATACTTTTTGGAAGATGTGGTAATATCCATGAAAATGATGTAATAAGCACATACTTGCAATGTGAATCAAATTCATATCACATTATATGACTCAATTATATCATATAATATAATATACATTTTTAGTGCATAAATATGAATCTTCCTCTTACATTAAAATCCCATAAGGACTTTATGAAAAACATCACAATCCTTTGTAAATCCATCAAAACTCTTTTCATTTTGGAATAAAAACTTTATCAAAAATTTAATTCTTATTATAAGGATTAACAATGTAACCGTAGGAGACATTATACCATTGAGAACAAATATGAAATCCTGACTTCATAGATGAATTCAAATAACAACATCTTGAAAAACATCAAAACTACAAAAGCTATAAAGGGGTCCAATGTGATTTCAATCATACTCATTTCACCATATGAACTTTTACAGAAAAAGATATATCATATACATTATATTTATACCCATTTAATCCCATTATCATTGACATTGAGTGACCAATAGATATAGGAAATGCTAATCTAGTATGCAATATCCCATACATTCATGATTCTTTGAAATAGACTGACCAGTATGAATGAATACATCACATGCCATTTATCTAAATAGCCAAGAACATCACATGTAACTAAACTAAGAATTACATTGAATTACCTTACTATAATTCAATAATGGGACTAAATGTATTTTATTTTCATATAAGAGGAAAAATCTCATCTTGGTTAAGCACTAACCGATGATATGATCAATGACATATCTAACCACGCCTCATTAACTAAGCATCAAGGCTTGCATAAGAATGGAATTGAAGTATGAAGGTTCTCATGAAAGGTATCTTACCATCATCCTCTAATGGGGATTCATAATAACCATACACCCATAATTTTATCAATGATCTTATAAAATTCTATGTTATATACTATCACTATTGGAAAAAATATATTTTTGTCGTGGTTTTCCAAACCAACGTGGAATATTCAACGAAAAATAATTTAATAATGAATTTAAAAAATGTCATTGAATGTTTTTTAGTTATTTTACATTTTAGTGTTGATTTTTCAATAAAAGACACTAAATATAGTTTTTTTTTATTTTTTTTATTTATTTCTTCAATTTTTAGGGGTGGCTAATAAAAACCATCGATAAATTAATGAAAAAATATTAAATATTAAATATTTAATTAAGATTTATTATTAATAATTATAATGAATAAGTATTTATTATTTACAATTTTAATTAATTATAATATTATAATTATTAATTATTTTTAATTATTATTTAATAATTATTTATATCATAAATTAATTATCGAATAAGTTGAAAATTAGAATTCAACATCAAATGACCATAACTTTTGATCTGGATATTTGTTTTAGCTCCACAACCAGTCAAATTAAAGAATATGAAATAAGAAAAAATGACATTTGATAATAATTTGTTAATAATTAATACAATAAAATTTATTACAACTTTAATAGAATTTTAAAATTGTACTTCAACTTCAAACGACCATAAATTTTAATCTAGGTGTCATTTGGGCCCAACCATATATCAAACCAAATAATGTGAAAAGTTCTATGTCACATTTTTTAAGCGGAGATCCATTCACTATTTTTAGAGAGTAAAAATCTCTAATGGACTCCAAATTTATGTGTTTCGTTCAGGTACCAAGATGTTTGAACATTCGATGAGATTTAAACTTCTTTTAAGAGAATCTTCGTATGATTGTATGTTCATATAAGAATTTATTCCATGGATTTTCATTACTATTGGATTCATGATGATGAAGTTGTTGTGATTTTTCATATTTTGGTGATATATTATCTAATATAAATATATGTTCATTTTTATACATTTAGGTAGATTTATTTAAAATTTATATATATTTAACAATTTTTATTTAAAAAATATATATAATTATATCTTTTCATGGATATTTATATGTATTTATGAAGATTTATCTATATTTATATATATTTGTAAATATTTATCCGTATTTATGATTATATATCTATATATATTATTTGGGTATATATATATCTAGGTAATTATATTTACTTAGGTATATATATATTTATATATATTAATATACAATTATATATATGCATCCATTTATATATGTTTATGTAACATAAATGTGTGTTTATATATATTTTTGTAAACTCAGTTATATGTATATACATTTAGACATATGTGTATCAATTTATTATTTATTCATCTATTATTTATTATTTATTATATATTAATTTATTAGTAATTTACTATTAAATTATTATTTATTGTATATTATTACATATTATTTATTATTAATTGATTATTTATTATGAATTTAATATTTATGGTTATTTTATTATTTATCATTAAAATATTATTTAACATTTATTGAATAAAAATTAATTAATTATTATTTATTTACTATTTATTTACTAAATATTTATTATTTATGATATATTGTTTTGTTAATTATTTACTACCTATATAATTTATATTTATTTTTTTATTATTAATTTATTATTTTTATATTTGTTATTATTTTACCACTAATCTATTATTACCATATTATTTATTATATATTTTTATTAAATTATATATTATTTATCATATATTATTTACTCCTTATTATTAATTTATTATTTATTCATTTTTTTAAATTTGGGGTCGAAGCTTTTTTTATTGAAACAAAGGACCTCTTTTATTTTAGGTAGATTAGTTCCATTACATGACATATAAGAGAGGGCATTAAAACCCATTGTTGTATGGATTGTAATCCTTGACCCATAGGTATATTTCATCATGGCTCAAAGGCTCATGGGATTGGAAACCCTAATTCTTTGCGCAGAAGAATATTTATTTATTTATTATTTATTAATCATTTTTTTGTTACTAATTAATTAGTAATTATTTACATGGTATATAATTATCATGTATAATTTTTTTTATTACTTATTATTGTTCTTTAATTAAAATATATAAGAATTTTAAATTCTATTTACTCACCAATAAAGAGCCTACTGGAGTGGAAAAATCTTTATATAATAACAAATAGGTAAGAGGTATAAATCTCACCCAACACATATATATTTTTAATTTATGGAAGGTATTAATGAATTATGCTTATTAAATAATAAATAATTATAATTATAATAATAAAAAATTATTTATTTAATTACAAAAATAAAAAATAAAATAATAAATATTTTTTAAAAACACTCTTAGGAAATGTTTTATTGACAATCTAAAATATTGTGAAATGATTCACCAAGTTTTTTTAAGACTGTCGCTAAATGATCAAGGGCACACGATTTAGCAGTGGTTTAAATGCCCACTAAACACAAAAAACCTACTATTAAACACTTATTCAAACGTAGTGTACTGATGGCTAGTCTAGATAATAGGTTTTGACTTGTTACCTCATGATTTAATTCTTTTGATATCATATTAATGTTTTTATATAGATTAAAATATTCTAATCATACTAATCATAATGTATCATCATAACCCATAATTATTTGTGATGATTATCTATTAGGGAAAACTCATAGTCGATGATATTATCATTCAACTATTCATATAATATAAATGGAACACACATGAATGAATGATAAACAATTATTTCATTTTTTATAAAACCACAATACATTTTACAACAACCACATCAATATCTCATATATCTGACATAAATAGATTCAACTTAACCTTCATGGTTTTTCTGCACTAATGGTTTTTTCAATGGATTGATTACATTTTCATCTATAGCCATCAAACAGATCATTACAACAACCATATAAACTATCTCTCTCTTGAGACGTTATTTTTGAAAGATGTTATTGGTCCTTTGGTGGGATCAGAGTTCCTTATACTAAGAAACAAATCCATTGTTATAATAGTAATTTTTAATTTCTCCCCAAATGATAATAACCACCATATGTTTAGAAATAAACTTTATGATCTTAATGAATTTTTTCATTGAATCTAATAAAGAGTTGTAATCTACCTCTATTTTTAAGTATACTATAGTGGCTTATTTGGTAGTATTTTAATCGACTGATCAACTATTTAGGCAAACTCCAAACTATATTGAGATCTCGTATAATATTTTTAAAATTAAAAACTAGAATTAGTATATACTTTTACAGTGGGATCATCCTCTCCTCTAAATTCAAAGAATATATCCTTACTTCTTATTAAGTATATAAGCATTTTCTTGACTACAACCTAATGAATATAATTTGGAATGGATTAGTACCTACTAGTTATGATCAAGGCATAAGTGATATCTTATTGGCTACAAAATATAGAATACATGATAAATCATATGATAGAACCATAAGGAACCCTATATAAACTTTCTATCTATATAGAAATATTTCTAATATTCATATGATTCATGTCATGAACACTAGTAAATAACCCTTTATAAATTCTTTTATTCACAAAAGTTTTAGTTCTTTACAAATATATGTGTTTTTACATTGTCCAAAGAGCCTCTTTGATCTATCTCAATAGATATTCATACTATTTATGTATGTTGCTTCACCAATGTTATTCATTGAGAAGAATATTTCCAACCACATCTTTACATAGTGTAAATTTGAGATGTCATTTTTGATAAGTAGTATGTCATCCAAATAAAAAATCAGAAAAACCACAACACTCCCACTAATCTATTTTTATATACTAGAATCATATAAAATTTTTATGGAACTAAAATATTTTATTTTATTTTCAAACAAGATATTCTAACTCTGAGAAGCTTTCATCAATCAATAAATAGACCATTGAAACTTTCAAACCATAGAAGAATCATTTGGAACTTCAAAACATTTATATTATATCATATACACATTCTTGAATAAATTTCCTTTAAGGAATAGTGTTTTGACATCCATTTTATATATCTCATAATTATAATAAGCTATTGTGGTAAGAAATATCCAAATAGAATTAATCATCAAAACTGGTGAAAATGCCTCTTCATAGTTAATACCATGAATAAATTTATAGCACTTTACCACTAGGTGTTTTTTACAAGAAAACACTATACTATCCATGTTAATTTTTTTCTATAGAATCCACTTTAATCCTATGGGTCTCACCCCTTATGGTTTAACCACTAAGTTTTAAATACTGTTAGTGTATATGGAGTCTGGCTCAAATTTCCTAGAATTTTTCCTTCTCTCAAAATCATAACTCTAAATGGTATCTTTATAGGTAGTTGGCTAATCATCAATTAACATTAATTCCATCATCACTTTACATAATATATCCATATCTCTTGGGATCCTAAAAAATACTACAACACCTTCAAGGTTTTTATGTAACCTGAGTCAGTTCTTCTAATCCTAATCTTTGTAAAACTAACTCAGTTTAATTCTTCATAAAACATTTTTTTTGTTCATCTAAAAGTTATGTTACTTCAAATTTTCTCTGATTGACTACCCAAATTATATATCCCTTCTCAAGAAATATTCTAGTTTGAGACACAAACATTTTTTTCTATATAAGAAAATTTTATCCCTTATTTTCCTTTGGAAAAACAATAATGATTAATTTATTACACTTATTTTCAAGTTTATCAGAATCCAAATTTCATATGTATGCTTCACAACCCCAAATATTTATATAAGACCAATTGAGATGTTTTCCATACCATATATCATATAGTATCTTTATGAATACTTTATAAGGAAGATGATATTTTATAAATGTTTCATTTGAAATATCATACCCCTAGAATGAAATTTAATTCTCAGAATGACTCATCATCCATCAAACTATAACATCATGGGCTTTTGAGTCATGTTGAAAATAATTATAATTTAAAATTTTCAATTAGTGGTTATTCCATTTTTATATCATTGATTAGAAATCAATTTTTAGAGTCCCATCATCTTTATATCATGTTATTGGATTATACTAAAGGCTTGGAGAGTGCCTCATGTGTTTTGTTTTTTTTTTCGAAGCATCGGAGGACAAATGTCCTATCTTGGAATAGTAGGTTAGCTCGCACAGTTTAGGGTAAATCGTGTGGCCCTTTACATGTAACTGTGTCACCCGGTTTTGAACTGGAGAATGGTTTGGGTAAACCATTCAAGTGAGGCACATGATTGTGCAAGGTTATTTTCAATTTTTATAGAGGTATTCCTCATAGTTTGAGCATGGTAAGGTCAAACCATGTGCAATCCAAGTGAGGGAGCCCTTTTGGGAAGTAGCTCTGTACTGTAGCCCATACAGTTACCACACAGTTTGGAAAACCATGCTTGTAAATTGTGAGGTCTGTAAAAGGTGTTTTTTAAGTTTATATTTTCTTTATTTTTTTATTTCTCCCCTCTTTCTTCTCATTTTCACGCATAATAGGGGAGAGATCTATTTCTCTTCCTTTGGTTTTTCTTCTATCTCTTCATTTTTGCACTAATTTTAGATCTGTCAAAGGATATAGAAGTGTAGTGGTAAGTATCTACTCACCCTAGCTTCCCATTCTCTTTTTTATCACCTCATAGAGTTCTAAATCCATTAGATTAGTTTCACCCTATTTTTAGGGAGTTTGATTGAAAATCAGACATACTCCAATACAATTTGACTTAGAGCTCGATATCGGATGTGCCTACATCTATGGGTCCAAGGTAGGTGGTTCATATCTTGTTTTGGGTTTTTATAGATGTTTGGATGGAAAATCATTCTACGTGTTTTTTATTATTTTGGTGAGGTAACATTTATATCTGTTGCTTCATATCAAAATTAAAGTGTGACCCATGGGATGTTTTTGAGCAAGCCCAATTCCGTTTTTACTGAAGCATGGTCGGGATAGAGGTTTTTTCTCCATGGGGTGGTTTGTATGGGGGTGAAAAATCCTTTTCAATTGATTTTTTTAAAATAAATTAGTTTGATTTATCAAATTGGTGGTATATATTTAGTGTTAATTGAATTGATATGTTTGTTTTTTCTAAAATTATATGTTATTTAATTAAATATCATGGTTAGAGAGAGTTTATTTGTATATATATATGATTTCTTATGATGAATGGCATGTGAAAAGACCCAAGAGGTCATGATGGGATTATCCCAGGATGAAAGGGGGATGGTATGAACATTGGGATTTAGGTGATGGGATCGTCTGTTTGGGCATGGCCAATTTTACTTGAGTTGTATTGACTATAAGATTGGGTGTCATGGATGTAGGTTCGAGGTGGTGAGGCCATCCAGTTGGTAATAGACCAGGATATTTTGATGGAAAGGCCATCAGATGTGAGTGACATGGTTATAAATGAATGAGGTTCCAATTTATGTTTATTTGGGAATTACATTGCTGAAGACCTCTCATCCATGATGGCCAAAGTACCAAATTGAGTCGTGTGCACCTAGGATGATCTTTTTATGATACTGTTTTGACTACTCTGGTGGGTAGATGATCCCGGTAGTTTGGATTAGGATATGGTTTTTTGTGCTTTCCATAGAATGAAACCTGGAAGGTAAAGATGCATTAGTTGATAGAGATGAGGCTATTGGGTTGGGGGCTGAGGATCTCCCTGATTTAGGCTGTGGGAATATATATCTATTTGAGATAAAATATAAATTTTCCCCCAGAATACAATCTATTAGCCAATGGTGACACTTATTTTAGGACAGGTATCACTGTGCCTTTGGATATTAGGCCTTGGGAAGGTGATGTATTTCAAGACACGGTCAGTGGGACCTGGTTACTATTGTTTAGGAGTGCCTTAGCTATGTCAGTACTTGTTGAGACAAGAAGTTTCAAGAGATATGAGGTTCCAATATATTTAGGGGAGGTTGAACTAGAAATTTCACATGAGTTAAGACATTGGGGGTACCATGGTTTATGTGCAAAGGGCCCTCTTCACTTCTGAGATTCTGGCATTAACTGAAGTTGGTGACACTTCTTTGTGACTTTTGAGAACCAATAACATTGTTTTTTTCATTTAAAATTCATTGAAATTAGTTTTTTATTTTTTATATCACACATAATTAAAAAAATATTCATTGTACACACCCTAGGGTGGTACCCTAATGAGATTTATCTGACACCATACACGGGTCCTTCGGGATGTGTGTAGACTATATGAATTTCAGGTAAAGGATTTGTCTTAGGAATTGGATCATAGTAGCTGATTGCATGGATTTGGCATGGGACCTTGAGGACGTTCCAGTTAAAGATTTCATTTTGTTCAGTTATATTTTATTTTAATCTCATGTATTATCAGGATTATTATATATGTATCTACTATTGGTTATCCATGGGATCCCCTTTTAGATATTGTATATACGTCCTTTTTTGATATACAGGATAGTTATGTTTAGTCTCTATAGGTGATGTGTTTGGCATGATGACATGTTTAATTATTAACATTACTTCTATTTATTACTGCTTCCAATATTTCTTATTATTGACTGGGCTTAGGCTTTTCGAGTATGGTTTGAGTCTGCTGAGTCATATTTATTCTATTGCATGCTATATATTATTACTCAGAACAATATATTATCTTTCATAGAGGGTATATCCTAATCCCTTATACCTGTTTACACCCTCACTGCTAGTAGATATCCTTTGAAGTATGAGCAGTTGCGGCTAAGGATAGAATCACCCAGCCTGATAGCACTATTTGGGTGGCCAATCTGGTCGGGGATGCTATTATTGGTATCAAATGTGGTTTCTTTTACCTCTTTTCTCTTTATTACTATTTGGGTTATAGTAGGTTGGAGAAAATGTGATTTTGAAACTTGGTTTAGAACTTATTCTTGGATGCGTGTATCCCCATGTATGAGGGACAAGCTAAGTTTCCAGTGGTGGGATTTCTATTCTATTTTTCTCAAATTATGATTTATTTTATTTCCATCTTCAGTGGTTCACTTAGTATGTGAACTATTAAAGTGTTGTGATATGTGACCCTTAAGCTAGTGAGGTATGTGGGAACAAGAAACCTTGGCCTGATATGGAAAGGTGAGGTAGATTTTGATTTCTCGGTTATTTGGAATTTTACAGAAACATTTTAGGATGTTTTGAATTTTATAATTGAATTTATTATTTGTAAAGTGTTTATACCTTGTGATAAATATCAAAGGCCTTGTGAAATGTGAATTTCCAATAATATTAATATGTGAATTGATTTGTAATATTAAATGTGATATTCCATTCATTATATATATACATGAATTCCTTGTGATAAAATAGTAGTACTTGACTCTTATAGGAGAGGGAAGGTGCTATGGTTGTGGTGATTTTGATCACCAAGATTGGGTGACTTAGTCATTGGATTGAGGAAAAAATGGTTTTCAGGATGGGAAAGGCTCGATGATTATTTGATATTTGGCTCTGTTGATGGAAGGTAAAGAGGACATAAGTCCAGGATGTCGTGGGGGGACTATTGTGATATGAAAGGTGGGTTTCTTCCAAGATGGATCATATGGAGTGTAAGGTGGGTGATGGAACTATGTTGTAGGTAAATGAGTAGGTTCAGGCCCCTGAGGGCTAGGTAGAGTAGGTAGAGGATTAGGCACATTCTCATGGGAAGGTGAAGGGCCAGGTAATGGCTCAGGCTCAGGTTCCAATGTAGGTGGGGAAACCTCTAGATCTTATATCCTTCGGGTCGTGGCTTGATTAGAATATTTTATCATGTCTCGTATGGGTTATCCAGTGTATCAATAGGGGTAATAAGGGTGTAGAGACATCACTGGTGTATCTAACATAGGAGATTTAGTCATAGAACACAAAAAAAATTTAGGGTGAGGGTGGTCCATAGAGAATTGGGTATTGGATCAAGGGGAAGCTTTACATATCTAGAGGTGAGCAGTTATGAGTTTTAGCAGTGTAGTCAGGCAATGAACTCGAGTAGACCACCTTGTAATGGATCTTCTATGGTTTTATTTTAGTGTGGGCCTCCAAGTCATGTCCAGAATCAGTATGAATGACCTCCAGAGTAGTGATGATGATGTTTAAAGGTTGGGAATATAGAGAGGTTCTACATGAATCCATATCAGATAACAATAAGATAAGGACCAAAACAAAATCAGACATTTGAGAATGGTTTAGGATCTGTACCATGAGGCAGTATCTAAGGTTTAGTTTCATGTAGAGTTCATGTCAGATAATGTATGGCCCAACACCATGGTCAATGGATGGTTCATGGTGCAACACCATAGGGTGTACAGGCCTGAAGCAGTCATGCTTCAGGCCAGGTCCACGCCGTGGAGCTGTGAGGGTCAGAACAGTCTGGTGATCGGATGATAGCTAGAGGTACCCCATGGGTGTGGTCTACTTTAATTTTTTTCTTTCATTTGGAATGTCTTATTGAGTCATTTCCATTTTGTCATGGACTAAAGAGGCATGTCTATTTTGAGTGCATAAGGTGAACATGATTTATACAGATTGACCAGACTCTGGTCAGAGGTACCCCATGGCTGTGATCTATTTCCATTTTTTTCATGCACCTAATCCATATATATATATATATATATATATATGAGGTTCTTGGAATCAAGAGCATCATTTGATGTGAGTATGATGGGATTGGCATCAGGAGAATCTTTGAATTAGATTTTGGAGGTCCTTAGGCATCGGGGAATCCTAGGGATGTAGGTTACATGAGGTGCCTTCGGCATCGAGGATGTCGTATTTGATTGAGGTGTGAGGCACCAAGTCTTATTTGAGTATCCATGGGGATGCATTACCTTTTAGTTCTATATGTGACATGGGATCATGGTAGATAATGATGAGTTAAAGGATTTGATTAGGGTGTCTGGTATGACATGAGAGCACCTGATGAGGTGCGGGAGTGATGATGCGTCACAGGAGGACATTTGAGTCCTGGAATGGTTGTTGGACAAGTTGAATGATTTGAGTTTCAGTTTAGTTGAGACTAGGTTGGGAAATTCCTAATGTAGGGAGACCCTCCTTGGGAAGGTTACCTACACTATTTAGACTGGGGTAGTTCTGGTTTACCTTGAAGGGGATGGGTTTTTTTGGGTACCGTATCCATGTTTCTTTTTATAGCTCGTAGACGAGCTATGTTAAGGTTGGGAGATTGTAACATCCTCTGTTTTTATGTCGGGTCAAAAATCAATTCCAATTTAAAATTTTAATTAGGGTCTAAGACATTTGATATATCATTGACTATAAACCAATTATATGAGTTCCTTAAACTTTATACACTAGTAGAAATAGGGGATTCGACATTTCAATTTTGACGTCGGTTCTAAGAAACCAACACAAAATAGTTAAAAGAAAACATTTTGGGGTCGGTTTTTATAAAAACCCATGCCAAAAGCATAATATTTTTTGTTTTTATCATTGGTTTTAGAATAAACTGACACCAAATCTCTCAAATTTTACTGTTTTCGGCATCGGTTCCTACTAAAACTAATACAGAAAAAAAATATAATGGTTTCAGTGTCTATTTTGAACAAAACTGACATTGAAAAACCAAAAAAAGTTCGGTTTCAGTTTATGTAAAAATTGAGGCTGAAAAGTCTTTTAAAAATTTAACCCCAATGTCCGGCTATGAAACCCTAAATCAATTTTTTTTTCATCTCTCCTAACTCACAATGTCGCCCATAGTTCTGTGAACTACCTCAAATCGTGACGACATTAACTCATTCAAACCACTCCGTCATCTTTAACCACCTCAAACCACAATGATAACCACCTCACTTGTGACATCACTGAAGGTTACCTGAACCACCTTGACTCATGATGACATCAGTTTCACCTAAACCTCTTCATCGACTCAAACAAACTTGAACCACCTCAAAGGCCACCCAAACCACCTTGAAACTCCTTGTCTCCCACACAATATCCCCTTTATTACTGTACATTAATCGAGTTTGAATTATTTCTTTTAATTCATGATTATCTTTTATAAATACATCTTGTATTGTTAGATCATGCAGTTTTATTATATCCAAATAATTTGAAGGAGAAAATGCTCAATTTATCAACTTCAAATATGAATATTTTATGTTTTTTTATTTTTATAAATAATTTAGTTTTAATTTTGAAATATTGCTCCATTTTTTATGAAATTTATTCTCAATTATTAATGTTGTTGTTAAAATTTATTTATTGTGATTACTTTTCTTATTTTATAAATTTATGAAATGGTTTTTTACAAAATTGATTGTTAAAATTTATTTGTTTTCATTAGTATAATTATATTCCAGTAGTCATATTATACCTTCTTCAAATGACATATCTCCTAAGTTTTTTAGATCACAGTAGTAAATGGATCTATTTTTTTTATTTTACTCAAATATTATGAATTTTTGCATGTGCTGGAAATCCTTTTTTTTTATTTTCAATAGCCGGTTTAATGGGTTCCAGTGCCCAAACATACAACCACCAATTCAACCAAGAAACAATCAGCAACGCACAAACACAGAATTAAAAATCATCAAAGGCATACTCCTCTCCGCATCCCCTTCCAGACTCATCTTCTCCAGTGGCCGAGGCCGTTTCCCAACCTGGTGTCCTCCAATACTGAACACTTTGCACCCGATTCCAGAGTTTCTCCAGAACTGGGTCCGGAGATGTCCTCTCAGTCACTATGTCCTTCGCAAAAGACACAGTAACCTTTCCTTTACTCCTAGTGGCAGAACAAATCTGCATTGGCCGTGGAAGACAGGAGTAATCCTTCCTTGGCCTATGTCCTACAGTGGGAGAACCAGACCCTCCGACTGGTACAATGTTCTTCCCACTCTGAACCATGTAGTTGAACGAACGACCACCTATTCTGCTCACATTCTCTTTCCCTCCAATGGAGATCTCCCTTCCTTTGTCAGCTTGACCAGTAGTTGTGTTTCCATCACATGAAGAAGCACCCCCACTGAGACAACTTCATCCACGATCGCTGTAGGAACTTCCTTCAAGCCATGCTCATCCTGACTCCCATCCGCTTCCACCACATTGGAGCTCCTGACCTCAGTGCAGAAATCAGCCAAGGATAATCCCGCAGACCCAAGTCCCCTGTCACCCTCCTGAAGATCCTCCATAGCCTGTACTCTAACCAAACCAGCTTCAGTCTCCAAACCTCCAGCCAGCTGATCCTCTAAGACCATGTAACCATTCTCCTTTCCTGAAAAATCATTCTCTTCCAGGCACTCAGATCTAACACCCTCAGCAATGACATCAAATATATTACTCAATGGAAGAAAGGCGGGAGCCATAGGATCCAAACCCCTGGAATCCTACGAATTATCCAATTTTGGGAGAGTATCTGGCCCCTTCCCATCCGAAGTTCCAGAACCCAAATCACCCTCAAAAGTTACCTTATGAGCCTAGGCTGGTTTACCATCTAGCATCAAGGTAGCCACCCCAGAGCACCTTCCTCTGATAGTAGGCTCCATTGGTCTCAATTCAGAACCCTCCTCATCCTGCAAACGAGAATTCACATCCATGGTCAAAGGAATATACTTTCCTTTTCCACTTCCCTCCGTCAACCGAGGAGGAAGTCCCTTCGGCAAACCTCCTCCGAGTGCCCCAACCACCTACAAGAACTGCAAAAATATATCCAATCTTCATAAACCACCCACTGTCTACAGTGGTACTCTTCGCCAATCATGACAAAAACATAATCAAAAGGGGATCGAGATGCGTCTATCTCAACACACACTCGAGGATTCACTGGATGATAGAGTGACTTAGTTAGACTATCCGCGCAAAGAAATATACCTACCATATTTCCGAGCATCCGGAAAATTGAAGGGTTCTGAAACGGAAAGGGGATCTTGGGAAAACTTACCCAAACCACGATTGTTGGCGAGTCCCTTTTCATATGGAGGTCGAAAGACCAGCGCAGTAGAAAAAAACGGGATCCTTTGAAGTAGCGAGGAGCCCTCAACCATGCTTTATAAGAATTTATATTATTAAATAATAAATTAATGTTAAGATAAGGGAATTAAGTTAGGTGACATTGTGATTGGAATTTGGAATTAATAATGGTGAATAATTTTTAATTCAATTGATCTTTTACCCCATTGTTTTAAAATTAAAAATACTGTAAAAAATGAACTTGATATAACAAAAAAGTAATATTAGTTTAGTTTATTTTTTAATTTTTAAAATTTATATGTTTATATATATATTTTAAATGTTTATGTGTTTTAATATATCACGGATTATATTACAATTTTAGGTGTTGAATGGATCATAATTGGATAAATTTATGATGAACCGCAAATGAATATGAAATAAGAGTTGATTATTTCTTGGAATTTGATAAAAAAACTTCAAAACATAGACTTTATTTTTTATCCATGTGTGAATTGTTTGAATATGAGAAAGTTAAATTCAATAGAAATCAAGGATCATCTCATTTTCTATGGTTTTATCCTTAATTATACATGTTGGATATTTCATGGTGAAGGAATAGTAAATTCAACATTTAATGTTAATGATAAAATTCATAATGTGATAGAGGATCATATTGAAGAATTAATTCATTATTTTGGTGTTGAACCATTGAAAAAACAAAAACTGTTGAATGATTGTATGAAGATTCTAAAAAACCATTATTCCCAGGTTGTAGTAAATATATAGTGTTATCAGCCATTTTGATATGGATTAACTTGAAAGAAAGATTTTGCTGGAGTGATAAAAGTTTCTCTAACATACTTGAGATTTTAAAAGAACTACTTCCAGAAGGCAACAAGCTTCCTAATTCAAATTATGAGGCAAAGAGAATATTATGACCAAAATTATTAGGGTATAAAAAGATACATGATTTTCCCAATGATTATGTGTTTTATAGGAAATAATATGAATATTTATCAAAATGTCTTATATGTGGAACATCACACAATAAGATGGATGAAAAAGTCCATTCAGATTCATCCTAATATAATAACATCTAATATCATGTTAAATGAAATAATTAATTCCAATAATCCCTTAATATAATTCCAATAAATTAACTCTTATTCATTATCAGGTACCGAAATCAAATCTTATTCTAAAGAAATTTGGTACCTTCCAATAATTTTTTGTTTGAAGCATCTATTTTCAAATTCGATTAATGCAGAAAGGTTATGATGGAATTTAAATGAACACATATCTGATGGTAAATTATGTCACACTGTTGACTCATCACAATGGAAGATATTTGATAAAAAATATGATGATTTTGGAAGTGAAGTTAGAAATATTAGAATGGGAGTGTGTACAGATAGAATGAATCCATATCGGGCCCTAAGTAGGAAACATAGTTCATGGCTTGTTTTGTTGGTATTTTACAACTTATACCCACATATATGTATGAAGAAAAAATATTTTATGATGAGATTGATGATTTCTATACCAAAATAGCCAGGAAATGATATTAATGTGTGTCTTAAACCATTTATTGATGATTTGAAAATTCTATGGGAGATGGGTGTTAATTTTTTTGATGCATACACAAAAGAGTATATTCTTTTTCATGTTATGATAATGTTTAGTATAAATGAATTTCATATATATGGAAAATTATTTGGATATATTGTTAAGATACATAAATAATTTCCAATTTGGGAAGAACATACTTCAAATTATCAATTACATAATGGAAGAAAGACAGGGTTCATGGGACATCAAAGAATTTGGAAAATAGATCAACTTTATAGAAGATTGAAAAGGCATTTTACAGTTTATATGAATAAAATATTCCAAAAAAACCATTATCAATTGAATAATATTACGATAGGGTGAAAAATATTGAATTGAAATCTTTAAAGAAAATTTGTTATGGTATTTAAAAAATATCTAGAAGAAACAGTCTATTTCTTGAACTAATTTATTAGAGATTTTTAGAGATAAAGCAGAAAATTGATGTTATGCATGTCGAGAAAAATATATTTGATAGTTTGGTTAGAACCTTGTTAAAAATAATAGGAAAGTAAAAAGGTGTAATGAATTATAAATTAGATTTGATAGAAATTGGAATACGTTTGGAGTTATCTCCCATTATGAAAGGAAACACGACATATTTACCTCCATATTGTCGCACATTAAGCAAGAGTAAGAAGTTGAAGTTTTCAGTGTCAGTATGGTATAAAGGTACCAAATTTATATTCGTCAAATGTGCAAAAAAAAAATTAGTGAAGGATTTTAAATTAATAATTATGAAATCTCATGACTTTCTTGTATTGATACAAAAAGTACTACCAGTTTCACTACATGATATATCTCCTTCAACTATCAGAAAGACTATAATAAGGTTATGTAATTTTTAAAATACATTTTTGTCAAAGTTGTTGATCCAAATTTTTTATATGTGTGGGAGAATGAAGCTACTCTTATACTTTTTCGACTAGAAATTTATTTTCCACCTACATTTTTTGATTTAATGGTTCAACTAGTGATTCATCTGGTGCATGAGATAAGAATATACAGGACTGTTTATTTATGTTGGATGTAACCTTTTGAAAGGTATATGAAAATTATAAAGGGATATGTTAAAAATACTTATCGACCAGAGGCCTATATTTTTTAAAAATATGTATCTAAAGAGGTGATTAATTTATGTACACATTATTTATATGTAGTGGATCATATTGGTCTTCTGATATCTTGAAATTTGATAGTTGATAGTGAAGGTAGAGGGATTCGAGTTTGAAAGGTAAAGTTAATTTCACATGATGAAGTGATGTAAACAAATTTATATATTTTTGAACAATAAATATTATGTTCAATCCTATATATCATCACATATTGCTGAATTAAAGAAATGATATCCAAAAAGAAACGAAAATTTGTTTTTGATTGATCATAAAAAGAAATTTGTTTCATGTTTTAAAGAGAAAGTGAGCAAAAATATATCTATATTAGAAAGGTTGGAATGGTTGGTATAGGGACCATAATTTAATGTGATAACATGGTTTGGTTTTGATATTAATGGGTCCACATTTTACACAAAAATATGGATGATAAAAGTACCGTTCAAAATAGTCATGTGATGATTATCACTGAAGCAGTGCATTTTTTGATCCCAAAAGATAAAAAACCACATTCTGCTTTGTTGACATATATTAGATTTCTTGAGGATATCTGGGAAATTGGTTATACCAAATATCGAGTCACTTTGTTTAAGTGTAATTGGGTTGATAGAAAAATTGGTGTGAACCATGATGATTTTGGATTTACACTGGTTGATTTGAATAGTTTTATTGAAAATGAGGAACCATTTATTATGGAGATATATTAAAAACAAATATTTTATGTCATTAATCCATTGAATGATTAATAGTCCATCATTTTCATGGAAAAAATACGATTTGTTTGATTAGGATGATGCTGAGGATGTTATTGATTTACATGAGTCTTATTCATCTATAACGTGATTTCCAGATGATTGAGATGACTATAAGGAAGATATAGTGCATGTAATACATAATTATCGTGACGAAGGATTATGAGAAAACACTAAATTAGCCTCATAATTATTCTGGTAATTATTTCTATTTTCCCTATTTTTTTGAAACTTAAAAATGTGTGTTTCCTTTTTACATAATTTTGTCACCATTGTTTCTAAATTTCCATTTTTCTGATGATATATAGGTATACAAAATTTCATTACACTCACTTGTTTCAATGTTAGATAAAATGAGAGAGGATTATTTACTTAGGTATATATATATTTACATATTATTAAATATTTAGTAGAATACTTATTTAATGATAGAAAACATTTTTATATAAAAATTATTTGCATGACTATGGATGCATCCTTAGCGGAGGATACTTCTCTTATTACTATATAGAAATCAAGTACATGAATTGGTAAACAATGTATTACATGTTTACCAAAACTGTCACATACACATGGAGATGATATTGCATATTAATTTTTAGAATAATAATAATGTAACTAGCCAAAATGCAGTTCATTTTATCAGTTATATATCAATTCAGATCCATTGCAGAAGTAATATTTTATATCCTGATTGGAAGTCTATTGATAGTATAGTGAAAAAGTAGATTTGGGTGGCTGTGATAGTAAAATTTCTCAATTGATATATTTTATCCCATTTTTTAAATATTAAGTATTTTAAATGACATTTTAAATTTATTCAATTATAGCTGAAATTCAATTTTTATGAAATAAAAGAAATTAAGGAAAGACATTTGTGTTTTGCAGCTATGTGATAGAGTGATTTTAAAACAAAATTGACAAAAAACTATGTTTTTGGAAAGAAAAACTATAAAAACTCATGCCTCAAGTATGAGTTTATCGATTTATATATGTGGAAGAAATTTTTTTGAAAACCGACATGAAGAAAAAGTTTAGGAATGTTAATTAATATATATTGTAAATTTTATTATATATTTATCAAATTACTTGTTGGTTTATTTTTATATAATAATAATCTAGGAGATCTAATAAAGAGATCTAGTTGAAAAATGTATACCCTCACACTTTATCACATGGAGGGTGTCCATTTTTAGAGTAGAAAATGAGTGAAGAAAAAATTAATGCATTAAGAGATCGATCTAGAGGGTCTCAAAAGACATCCAATTTGGTTCCCCATCTCCTCCCACTCACCATGAAAAATGGAAACATGCGAGAATAATGAAAAATGACATGTATCTTACAGAGCAAGCTATGGAAGTAGCAGCATGAATTATAAGTAAAATTTTATTATCTTTCATTGTTGTTTGTATTTTTTAAATTAAAACCTTTGATATAATAATTACATTTTATATTTTAGGATGATACTCAAGAAAAATAGACACAAGGAACATTTAACCCTGAGGGTAGGATGGATATCTTATCTACAGATTTAGGAAAACAAAGAACCCCGAGCAGAGTAAGATGATATCAGGAAGGTGTTAGTATTAGGAAAGATTTTGGTAATCAAAGGAAGCAGTCAAGAGATCAAGAAATGGATTCTTTAAAAGTAAAGATAAAAGAATTGAAATAATCCATGGGAGACCACATTTAATAAACTGTGAAAGTTATGATGGAACAATTGATAAGAAAATCATATCCTGCCCAGCCTGCACATCCTACCCAGCCATCCCAGTTTTTTTAGCCTTCATAGTTGGATGTGCAACATGTGTAGACTGTATTACTAGCCTAGCCCACCCATCCTGCCTTCTCATATCATCCCCATCCTTGTTCAGACACAACATTATATTGTGAGTTATATGCTGGAGATACTCATGCATGTATTGTAGCATACGAAGTCATGCATATTTTTGGGGATTTTTTACGTCACCAGAAATTGCAGTTGTCTTCTGTCAGAGTGTCGGTGACTGATATTATTTATCCTAATCATCTCTTCCCATTTCATACTGAGGTGGTTACAATAGTTGGGGATTATGTAGGTTAGTGATATGTTTGGCCGACTAAACATCTACATTATATGTCATATGATGTATGCATTGTTCCTAAATATTAATTACATTTAATTTTAAATTAATTATAATGTTTTATGAAATTTATTATTATAGAATTATGTAAAATCAAAAGAAATTATACAAAGTAAACACAAAAAGAAGGTTCCAGATGTAACATCTGTAGATACTTCTATTTATGATGGGATAAAAATATTATCCCATATTTTTTATTCATTGAATAATTTATTTGATTTTTATATGATGGTTGAAATATGTGTAAGAAAATCTCTATTGATAATATTCAAAAAAGATATCATTGATTTGATTCAGTTTGAAGAGCTCAACATGAATGTGTTACAATTGTTTTCTATGTATGTACATTTATGTTTATGTTTATAATTATCTAAGTAAAGGTGATTTTACGTGACCTAATATATTAGTAATTTAATTATTTATCTACACATGCTTCGGAGAAAAATTGAGACCAATTAAGTTTATGGTCTTATGGATCTGGAATTCATTTCAACAGATTTGAAATATGTTGAACATCTTGATAGAATTAAATATATATCTGAGATATTATCAAAGACAGAGATTGGATGTTGGTTTTTTCTATTCCATGATGGGTAATGACATTAATTTAAATATGAACTAATATTTATTATTATGTCATTATGTTTTGACATTTTATATTATAGAGGGAATTGGATATTAGGAAAATTCTTCCCAAGGGAATGCGAGCTATACTAGTTTTGATATTTATTGGGTAATGTTCATAATGATTTTAGAACCTTGTTAACCAAGTACATTTTATTCCTTTTTATAAGTTCAATAAATGTAATTTTTATTATTTATCATGTTTTATTAGTTTATATAAATGAAAATGTAGCTCATGGAAACCATTTAACAAAAATGAGTTGAAGAAAAAGAGGAAAAAATCAATCAAATATTTGGATGTAACAATAAATATTTAAATATTTGAAAATATTTTTATTTTTGATATATATATATATATCTATATTAGTTTTTAATATCATGTTAATGTTTTATAACGTCCATGTCATCTTCAAAGAGGAATCGTGGAATGTGGTTATTAGGTTTTATGATTCATGTATGAGATAATCACAACTGGGGTTTTGACTAAATTTAGTGAGGTTAGTTATATTAATTATTTTATATTTTATGTCATTGTATTGTGTATTTTAATTTCAATGTTGTAGTAGTTGTTCAATGATGCTGATCTATATACGAATGATGAGATGACACATATTTGATCTTTTTTTACAAACTATTTGAAAATTTTGGTTGAGAATTAAATTATCAATTTTGTTTATTTTAATGTTTATGAATAATCTTACATTTTCCTAATATAGTGTTCAAAAACGAATTATATTGTTATAGTAGGTGTTATATCCTAATGATCTCAACATAATGCCTCCAAAGTGTGTGGCTGATTATTTTATATATTAGCAGGTAAGTGATTTTTTATTCTAGTTTAAAATATTATTATATAGATAATGTTATTCTGATTATGTTGTTAAGTTATGGTGGTTTTTATAATTTTTTAGAAACAAATGGGTCAAATTGTAATTGGTTTCATGTTATTATTTTACGTTGATTATTTAGAAAATTGGATTTAAATAGAAAATTATTTAAAAATTCATGAGTTTGGGGGAAACCTATTGATTTGGTTGAAAATGAAAGAGAAAATTTTAACATTAAATTTGTGATAATTTTCTTTTTAAGGAATGTTTCACACACCAACTATGTTTATTTATCTTCTAATGAATTTGTATAATGGAAGAAAAATTCCTTTAAATTATTGGGTGTCTTAGGTTATAGAAATTTGGAATCTTTACTATGAGTGGGACTACTAGGGATTTGGTATCCATTAAGATGTAGAAGATTATAGAGAGGATTAATACTAATAAACTGTTATTGAACTTAGTATTAATAGGAATCATGTTACATTATCTTAGTGTTACTTCACATGTTCTAGTATGTATTCTCATAGGATAGAACCCAAATTGTTGTTGGTTTAATATATGATGGTAATGATTCATATTTGGTTGATCACATGCTTACCTTATGGTTTTAAAATGGATGTTTTGATCATTTCTATCTATTTATCTCCTATGTAAATTGTCATATTCTTGGATTATTTGAATGTAGAGTGTTTTAAAATAAATAAAAGGATGTTTTGTGGATAATTAATTTCAAATGAAATAGATTTATGAATCTTGTTCTCTTATAAAGATATAACTAATTGTTTCATGGAATTCTTCCTAGTATAGATTCATGGTGGTATCCAACTATATGTTTTCCTCACACCCTACATATGCCTTTGTGCATATGCAGATTTGGTTTTGTAGGATACATGTAAAGGGATGTTCATTATGATCTTTTCAGGTTCTCTTACTTAATATTTCCTTTGTAGTGGGTTCGAATGGCAATGTTGGATGGTCACATAGAGATTTGTATTTGGAATTAGCTTTTTTCATTTTATCCATTTGGATTGGTTTGTATGGTTTATGACATTTGAATACTTTGACTTAGATAGGACGATATGATTTATAGTCATTTTTTTGATATATATCTATCTGTTTTGTTTTCTTACTAGTTTTAGATTCTGGGGTTTTATTGTATTAATTTATTTTTTAAAAAAAATTTATATGTTTCAACATCAATTATTTTGATAACCGACATTGAAGTTTTTTAGCATTAGTTTATATATGAACCGAAGTTGAAAAAATGTACATATATTTAGGCTTCAGTTATCTTATAAAACTGATTCCAAATACTCTATAGAAGAATATTTGGCGTCAATTCAATGTCGGTTCTATAATACAACTGATGCTAAAAATTGAACTTCGACGTCAGTTTTCATTAAAACTGACACTGAAGACCAAAAATAATGGATGTTCGACGTTAGTTTTAGTTAGAACTAGTTCCAGAAATTGGACTTCGGCATCAGTTGTCATTTAAAAGGATGCTGAAGACCAAAATATTGGACTTTTGACATAATTTTTAAATAGAACCGATGCCGAAAATCTTTCCTTGATGGGTATCAGCATCAGTTTCGTAGAATCGATTCTAAAAAGTTATCTTTAACATATCCTTTATAAAAGTTGGCTAAAATCCAATACCTAGGACTAAACAATACGACATTGAATCCCCTATTTACCCTAGTGATATAATGTTTTTGGATGATCATAGAGGCTTAGAGAGTGCCTCGAGTGTTTCAGTTTGGTTTTGGAATCGTTAGAGGCCAAATGGATAATCTTGGAATAACTGGTCAGGGCGTATGATTTAGGGTAAACCATGAAGCCCCTTCTAGGTAACTGTGTACATGAGTTTTGAAATGGATCATGGTTTGGTTAAACTGTGTGAGTGAGGTGCAGAGTCATGTGAGGTTCTCTATAATTGTTGTAGAGGGTTTCTACAGGGTTTGAGCATGGGTAGGTAAAAATGTGCACAAGTTGTGCGAGGGAGACCTTTTGGGCAATAAATCTGCACTATAGCCCACACGGTTACCGTACAGTTTTGAAACCCATACGGGTAAACCATGTGACTTGTACATTGTATTTTTTAGGTTTTTATTTTTCTTTATTTTTCTTATTTCTATTCAAATTAGTCTCCTTGTCTCACACTACAGGGGGAGAGCTCCATTTCTCCTCCTCCTTTGGTTTTTATCCCGTATCGTTATCCATGCTCGATTTTTAGATAAATTTGAGGCTATGTAAGAATAACGGTATGGATATCCTAACCCTAGATTACTCTTATATTGGTTTTCACCAAATATAGAGCTAAATTCATTGGATCAATTTTCCCATATTTTCAAAACATTGGATGAAAATTCATATCTACACTAATTTGCTTCAAATTGGAGCTGGATATCAGAAAATCCTACATATATGGGTCCAGGTTAGGTGGTTTATATATTGTTTTGTGTTTTTTCAGAAATTTGGGTGGTGCGTATTTTAGCGCACTTTTGGGTATTTTGAGATGGACCCATTTTTACATGTTTCTCCATATCAAAATGACTGTCTGACCTGTGGGATGTTGTGGGTCATGACCAATTCAATTTTCAATTGAGCATGGCTGGGTGAGAGGCTGTTTCTCGTTGGTTTGGATTGATTTCGGTTCCAAATCCTTTTCAATCGATTGTTTTTAATTAAATTGTTCTGATCTATCAAATTATGGGTATTGAATTAGTGTTAATTGAATTTATATGTTTGTTGGTTATACAATTAAATGTTATTTAATTGAATGGATAGGTTGAAGAGATTATATATATATATATATATATGATTTCTTATGATGAATGGCATGTGACAAGACCCAAGAGATTATGATGGGATTTTCCTGGGATGGAACAAAAATCAATATTGAGGTGATGAGATTGTCTAGATGGGCGTGGACGGGTTTTACTTGAGTGGTATTGACTCTAGGATTGAGCACCATGGATGTTAGTTTGAGGCAGTGAGGCTATTAGGTTGGTCATGGACTATGATATTGAGATGGAAAGGCCATCAGATGTGATCGATAAGTTCTCATGGGCATGAGGTAATGGTTGATGTGGATTAGGGAATTATTTTTATGATTTCAACTCACCCATGATGGCCAAAGATCCGAATTAAGTCGTGTACATACAGGTTGACTCCATTGATGAGGTGGTTTTGACCACATGTGTCGGTAGAGGCCCTCGATAGTGCATATTAGGATATGGTTTGGGGATTCAAGATATTGAAAGTCATGTGGAAGGCAAAGAGCCTTATATTTATAGTGGTGAAGCTATCAGGTTGGGGGTTGAGGCTCATTGTAATATAGGCCATGGGCCTAGATATTTATTTGAGTGAAGATATAACTGTGCCTATGGAAGTCATGTTGTGAGACAATGGAGACATTTATTTGGGGACATGTATCACTGTTCCCTTAAACATTGGGCCCTGGGAAGCTAAGGAATTTCAAGAAGGGGTCCATGGGACAAGGATACTTTTGTTTGGGAGTGTATTTAGGACATCATTACTTGTTGATACATGAGCTGTCCAAAGGCATAATGTTTTGGGTTATATGATGGAGGTGTAAATAGAGGGTTCACGTAAGTTATGCCATCAAGGGTACCTTCGGATTTGGTCCAAGGACCCTATTCACTTCTGAGATTCCATCATTGGCCAAAGAATGTGAAACATATTGGTGGTTGTTGATAACTGGATAAGTTTTTTTTTATTTAAAATTCATTGAGCTATTTTGTTTATTTTTTATATCACACCTTCTTAAACACAAATTCTTAGAACACACAATTGCATGGTACCTACTAATATTCATCTCACACCTAACACGAGTCCTTTTGGACACGTGTAGAATTTATGAATTTACATTCAGGTAAATGATCAGCCTCTAGAGTTGGATCTTAGTAGTTGATTGCATGTAGTTGGAATGATACCATGAGGTCATGCCAGTTGAAGACTTCCTTTTGTTCAGTTATATTTTAATTTGATCTTATATTTCAACATATTTATTATATATGTATCTAATATTGGTTATCCATTAGATCCCCTTTTGGATATTATATATATGACTTGTTTTAATATGCATGCATTTTCTATTTAGTTTCTATGAATTGTGTGTTTGGCATTCTAACTTTTTTAATTATTTCCACTGCTTCTATTTATTGGTGATTCCACTATTTCTTATTATTGGATGTGCTTCTACTTTCTTTATATGGTTTGAGTCTGGTGAGTCTTTTTTATATCGTTGTATTCTATATATTATTACTCAGACAAAAATATTTTCTTTCCCTGTGGGTATAGCCTCCCCACTATACATGTTTACACCCTTGATTCTAGTCGGAAAACTTTGGCATCCGAGGAGGTGCGCCTAGGCCCGTGGAGCTTGGCCCAATAACCCTATTTGAGTGGCTATTCGGGTCGGGGATGCTACAAAAACCATGTTCATCAAGGTATAATTACTCCCCCCTAGAGACAACCTTCCACTATAATGTTATGGGGGGGGGGGTAAATTTTGAAAATGTTCCACAATCACTCAGATGAGTAGTGAAATCCTATATTAAGTATTCACCACCCTGATCTGATCGAGGAATTTTAATACGTTTTCTTTATTGATTCTGTACTTCTTTCAAAAACACATTACAATTTAAAAAAGATTCACACTTTTTCTCATCAATAAAACATAACCCAACCTACTAAAATCATCAGTAATGGTTACATAATAGCTAAATGCCCCACTTTCTTGAGTACTCATTGGTCCATATACGACATTATATGCGAGATCCAATAGCCCATGTACCTCCCACATTTTCCACTAAATAGATCATTTATTTCTTTATTAATAAACAAAATTCATAATTATCAAACAATTTATAATCAAATAATTAAAATAATCCATATATATAAATACTTTTAATGAATTTATCATTTATAAGTCAAAGGAAACAATGTCAATGGTAAGTGGAATTAGAATCAACCTTGACCTTATAATTATGAATGTTACAGATACAATTATCTATATAAAGAATGTATAAACCATTCAATACATTCCTAACTCCATAAAATATTTAATTTATATATAAATATATTTATTTTTTATCTTATTCTAAATAATGAATTAATATAAAATATTTTTCAACAAGATACTAAAATTAAATATTAATTTATGGGAGGAATATAATTACATTTTTCAAATTCTAAAACCAATCCATTGTGTGGACATAGATCATAAGTTCCAAACCACCAATGTAGCAACTCTTTCCCCGAATACAACACATAAATAAACTTCACCTTTCTTCATTTATCTTTATATTTGTGTCTGTGTTTGTCAACATAAATTTATGATGCATAACCAGTATCTAATACCAATGATTCGAAAGAATAGAAATTTATTTCTATAACATTCATATTCAATTACTTAGAATGATTCTATTTGAGGGAACCTATCAACCTTAGATACCAATATTGAATAGTTTTATATGCCAAAACTATAAGAGGTCTCTGAATTATAAACATGATGTATTCCATATTCTAACAAAAATTTATTATTGGGGAGTATCATGTTTTATATATTTCTATCAACTAATTTTAATGAAAGTAATCAAACTAAAATGATTCCCCATAAATCATTACTTTTAGTTGGAAAAGATCCATATTTCACTAAGTAATGATAACCATATGTAATTTTTCCAATTACGTAGCTACTAATGTAGGCCATTATGACAATCAAATCACATATTAATCTTGGATAGTTAAGTGGAGAACCCTTTTCTCAAGTCCATCATATAGATAAAATTAACTTTATTCATTTGGTAACCTAATCCTATTAGGTCCCCCATATAATTGTAACCCAAAGATCATGGTTGAATATGGTAACCAAATACTATTAGGTTCACCTATACTCAACATGTTTTACAAAATATAATTTATGCCCACGCATCTAGGGCATGACCTACTCGATTGGATGATTGATTTATCGACACATTTATTATTTAGAATAAATATCACACTTACTATTTGGGGGGGGGGTTCTTTTAAAGCTTGACTATTTTATTATACATCACATGAATATTAAATAAATAACTATTTTATCCCATTAAATATTTATTATCTCATTTTTATTACATTATGTATTAATTCTTCTAATGATTTAGTTTTGTAATCCATAATCCATCCAGAAAAATCAATATGTTCAAACCATATTAATTTGTCACTCTTTCCATAACTCACATTTTGTATTATCCACCCTAAAATAGAATTTTAAAAAATTTACACATATTCAATTTTATATAAAAAATAAGGTACACGAATTTTTCATGTAAGGGTTTAGAATTATATAAAATTGGAAATCCCCACATGAGCAACCCCAAAGCCAAATATACTAGACCCCAAATTTTCTAAAACAAGGAATAACTTTCTAAGATAGTTGGAAGTATGACCCAAAGTCCCTCTACCCTAGGATAAATCAATCAAGAGGGATTATAATTACATTATAACTCTAATAAATAACATGTATAATCCATATTCAATAAATAAATTCAGTTTAATAACTTCAATTATAAACTGAATTCTAGGTACATGAAAACGAAATATTTTGTTATCGTAGATAACATATAATGAAGTGCAATTAATTTTATATGAATCAATTTCTCACATAAATTAAAGAACAAAAATTATTAACATTTCATAAATAATTTCTTAATATAAATATTAAAATGAATAAAAAAAATTAAAAATTTTATTTATTTCATTAACATGAGATATTAACATAAAAATTTCATATTTTATTTAGACATTAAAATTTTGTATTTAAAATGTTGAACACTTATCATTTTAAAAAAAAATTATACTATATATGTTTTTTTATAAAATGATTAAATCTATTTGAATTTTGACTATATCATATATTATGGTCGATATAGGGGATTATCCATTAGATGATGATCGATCTAATCATATGAAGGTTAGATGTGTATCTTATATAGGAAACATCATTAGAATCCGATACAAGTGCCTATTTAATCCTATAT
Source organism: Viscum album (assembly GCA_963277665.1). Lineage (NCBI taxonomy): Eukaryota > Viridiplantae > Streptophyta > Magnoliopsida > Santalales > Viscaceae > Viscum > Viscum album. Next base: position 2,016,964,724 of record OY728126.1, read on the forward strand.
AGGTCACATATGAACCCTACATAGGTCTTCAAAAACACTTTCTCATACATACAAAACTCGTTATCATAAGGTTCTATTTATAACCAAAATATATTTACTATGTGACAACTGTTTTAACCTTATATGATATTATTATTTCTGATATGGGTTCTAGAAAAAAATACAATAAGAGATAATAGTTAGAACCTATTTTACCTTACATATATTACTTTAGGGAATCTTATAGTAGAGATATTTTTCATTAGAAATGTCACTTATATCTTCATTACAATTCAATTAATTATTTTTGTAAAATGAAATATCTCAATCATAGACTAAGATATCACCCAATCAAAACTTATGAAACTAAAAAAAACATTGGGTTTGATACATCATACACTATGATAAACAATACTAATACCCTATGACTAGGAAAAATATTAAACCACCCACACATAATGATACCCATGTTCATCATGAAGGCAGTAGAAAAATATACTGATATGAAGATTATCATGGATTTAATACCATTAATGGGTTTCACAGGATCATCTTACGATCAATGTAGAAAAAGAAACTCATTATATTACTTAATTTATCATCTTCCGATAAACATTCAAAGAAAAACATAAATAAAACCGGTGTACCTTAACTTTCATAAAACATTCTATTACTACCAATCATGAAATAACATGTTTAATAGTGATCAATAAGCAGCAACCAACATACTCTCTCCTCCATAGGGATGAAACTAGACAATAGAATCTTCATATTATATATTCACTCCAAAGGTGTGGTATCACCTTACTCAAAGAAGAAAAAAGGATTGACATGATAGAAGAGAGATTCTTCTATGGATTAAGTTAGTTATACACACCCAAAAAAAGGATTCTCATCCTTTATATAGGCACCCTCCATGTATAAATGATGTTAAGGGTTGGATGCCAATTCCTGGTAGAAGACATATATTACCCATAACATATTCCCATTGAGTCTTAATCATTTAGGCATTGAAAATTATTCCTTTATTTTTTAAATCCATAAATTAACCAAACCATTTATTCATAAAATAAGATATCTCATATTTACTTTATGGAAGTGTACATGAAAATAATATCAAAATCCCATACCTATAATATACATCATATGGATATCACATGTTATGAATCATGTATATCATATAATATGATATAACTATTTTTTTTCACATCAAACACTTATCTTCATGGGAAAAATATCCCATGGTGGTAGATATTCTCCACACGGTGCTGCCACAATGAGCTTTAGTGCTAATAAAAGTATACACTTTATGTACTCTTCTTGTGTTAATAATTTCCATTCCTACATGACCCTATGCCAACATGCCTTGTTTGACATGGATATATTCTGGTCCCATATATACCTATTGCTATATGAGATATCTACTATGGTGGTAGAAACCCTCTGGATATTTACTCAATAAGGTTCCAATATGAATTTTCCATTCCTCTATGTTTTGAAAATCACAAACACTTTATCACAAGGAAAATAGTTTTTCTCTAAGGATAATCTTCATAAAGAAATCTTTTTTCACTAAAGTAATTTTTATCCTTACCTATGTTTTCATTATTAATTTTATAGTATCTCTAAATCCAACTCATTTTATTTCTAAGGCAATATTTGGTTTCATATCTAAAACCTCAGAATCCTATAAATGCATAGATACAGAGTATTCTATTTTAAGGATCTGAATTCTCTGAAATTTAGATTCTGAATTCTCTAAAATTCAAACACCGAATTCTATGAAATTTATACTCCGAAATATCTAAAATTCAGACTCCAAATTCAATGAAATTCAGTTTCATAATTTTTTGAAATTCAGGTTCTGCATTCTTTAAAATTCAGATTCCGAATATTCTGAAATTTAGAATCCGAATTCTCTGAAATTTAGACTATGAACTCTCTGAAATTCTGGTTCTGAATTCTCTGAAATTCAGTGTAGAGACCCGAAGCTTGATGTACATGGACATTACATTACTTTAGCGGAATACTTAATACATAACAAAAATAGACCAAAAAGGATCGTAATAGTTTAGTGTCTTTGGAAACTCAGAATATAATCTTCTAATCATGGTAAAAGATCTTCAACGTCTCCCATAAGATCTTCCCCTTTTTATTTTCTTACCTAAAACCTTTCATTAAATCTTGGGGAAAAGAAAACATATAAAGGGTGATCTCAAATTCTCAGTAAGGGTAAGCATGGATAAAATAAAACAAATCATATACATTTGAACTTCAAAACATGAACATAATAATTAAACATCAGAATCTTGAGCAATGACATAAATCATGGAAGTACGTAAGGCATAGATCATAAAGAAACATTAATCATGATAAAATCGAATGTGAATTAAACATGTAATTGTGGAAAACCATTAAGCACGTGATATGATTTCCATAGTAGCCAAGGCATTGCTGCCAATACCATCTTAGTGGACAAAGTCCCTTTCTGAATCAAGTTCAGTCCTCATTCCAGTCCTGTATTACTGAACCGGTTTAACTTGTCGTTCCAGCCATGTCTATCTCATGAGATATAAATCTTTACCCAATGCATTGGACGGAGATATAGGTCCCACCCATCTCATAATGAAATCATTCTTACATGTGCCACAAAATAAACCTACAACATTCATAAAAACCCAATAAATAAAATGGGTTTCATAAACATCATCCCATCATCAAATAATCCATATAAAAGAAATGGATATCATTTCATAATAAGAAAAGTGAAACCATTTAAATTATAGATACATTATACTTGAAACATACACATATGAAGTAATGTCATCTTAGATGAAAAATGGTTTTGATAAAACACTTGAAATGAATTCTTGAGGAAAATATCCTTTTTTCTTCAAAATCATCTTCTTTTCACAAAATGTCATGCAATTTTAAAATAAAATGATTTTGTTAAAAATAGTCATGAAATATTTTGGAGGAAGCTTCATTAAAATAAGGCTTTATAAAACCGTAAAAATCATTTCATGCCGTATATGTTAAAAAACATTCTTCTCGTACTTTTGTCGGAAAAGTCAAAAAAGCACCTTGTAGGGTAAATAAAAGAAAGATTCCTTCCATACCAAGGGGTAAAAGTAAAAATGGGTAAAAATGACTTTAAACATACATGAATACATTTTTATAAAACATGGATATGGATAATAGAAATAACCCCAGTAAATAATTACGAATAAGCAATCTCAGATAAAAATGAGATTTGTAAAATTATCCCTTACCTTAGGTCCGATATGCTTCGTACGTATCCGAAACTCCTGTATAATGATTTAAATAATGTCATTGACTTATTACAGAATCATATTATTTGTTATTATATCATATATGTTTCACTTATGACTTTATATTACCCGTTCTTTTGTAAATTCCATGTTAAAGCAGCGTTTTGGGTAAAATCATTTCATTTATCGTATGTGTTTTGACTTTTCGTTATTGATATTATTACTTATATCCTGATTTAAATAATTCCAGAATTTAAAACATGATTTATATATAATATATATTCATCATATACATATATATATTATAGATCGATAAATGGAATCAAATACACCGTTCATGGAGACGGTAGGCCGTACGTACGCATGAACGCTGTTTTCGTTTCCTTATTGAATTGAATGAAACTAAATAGATAACATACATATATATTTACATAAAGCCAGTAGAATTATTATTTCATATATTTCATTATTATTAATTATATAAACTTTATGATCATTCATGTATGGTTAACATGGAGTATGAATCTCATCGCGTCGTGGAGACGGTAGTCCGTACGTACGCACGAGCGATGATATCTTTCCCATAATTATTGAATAGAATTGGAGTGGATGGTATAATATATCATAATCAGTATGATGTTATAATAACCATATATCATTATCCTTTACAGAATTATACACATCCATGTAAGGTGTTGGTGGAAAGACAGATTTCACCACGGCATGAAGACTGTATTCCGTACGTATGCACGCGTGGTGATTTCGTTTTCCATAGGATGGATAGATGGTGAAACAGTGTTGTTTCATAATTTTAATAACATATCAGTATATGAGTTATACTGATATTATTACTTCATAATGAAACAAATAAATAAGAATAATTGGAAGAATAAATATAGTTGAAAGAATCGGTAACAGCCATTACCTCTTCTTTGAAGCGCCTCTTTGAGACCTCCACTTTGGGCACTAAAATTGGTATTTGAAGAAGACCAGAACCTCTAGGATGTTTCTATGGAAGTGGAGAAGAGAATTTGGCATCGGTTTGCCGAGCTTGAAGGCTAAAAGTGGTGTGAGGAAGAGAGGGAGGAGGTTCCCTTTTATAAGTTAGGAGAGGGGTACCTTTGGAATAACTAAAAATATTATTTTATTATAAAGTCATATTCGGTTTTTAATAGATCCAAATTGATTTATTTATAAGATAAGGTGGGGATGGGTCTAAATCCTCTCATACAATATAATTTATACATGTTTAGGCTCCTATTTTAACCTTATCATTTAGATTTAACTTTATGTTAAATAATTTTACTTTTACCGTGTCTTCTTGTTTTCTTACACTATAAGGTTAATAAACTTACTATAACAATCCAAAAGAACCTCAAGTGGTTCATTATTAATATATATATCCTTATCTAAGTCATTTTTCCGAACCTTATATTTTTAGGAATAAAATAACAATTAATAATATAATATATTTTTTAAAAACAATTTTATGTCAATTTTGACACTATTTGGTACTTGATTTTTGTGAAAATCATACAACATGATTAGTTCAAAAAAAGTTACTTAAATCAATAATAACATGTAATATTAACCTATAAAATTAGTGTAATTCATAAAAAGTCTCAAATTACATTTATTTTCATATTTATAACATCAATTATGTCAATATTTTATTAATAAGATAATTACTGCATCATCTTTGTGTCATAAATAAATTAAATTATTTAATGTATAAAAATTATAAATAAAATACCATGATGTAGGAAATAATATTATATATATAATGAATAATTATATTCAAATTTATCTTATGTATAACCCTATATTAAAAATTATTTACTTATTAAACTTCGATTTTAACTATTTTAACCCTTCTTTAAATAAATTAATATTAAATGTCCTAATCTAATCCAAGTGGGCCTAAATGGTCATATGTTATTACTAAGGTTGTTTCTTTTCGAATTACACTTATCCAATAGAATTAGGACATGTGTTAGGGTAATAATAATATCATTTTTACCCTTAATTATCCTATTTACTTTTAACCCTGGTAAATAAAAGTAAAAAGTTACTATTCCCCAAAAAATATTTTCATCTCATTGAACCACATTTTAGTCCTTGATATTAACCGTGTCTCTCGGATTTTTGAAATTCCACTCACAGAAGCGGTAAAATTATGTTTTATGAAAAATTCAGTTTTTTTTAACTACAACTTAGTGGTTTCACTATTCATCAAAAAAAAATGAAAGTTTCCAGAAAAATAACAAAAGTTAGGCCTAGGCTATATTTGATATTATGAATTCAAAAATGATGTCTAATTTACCAAATTCAAAAAATATCAGTTGCATTAATTAATTTAAAAACTAATTCCCGTCGTCAAAACGAATAGCGTGTTTTTAATGAGATAATAACTGTCAAAAGATTGACACTTGTTTATGTCTGGTTTAAATGTGAAATTACATCCAATGACCAAAATTGTATTAAATGGTAAATATATATTCTAAATATACTTTAAAACCACTCAAATTAATTATTTATCACTATTAATTATTTCGATTAAAAAAGTTGTTTTTAATTAAAATTTAGTAATTTTCACTATTCATCGGAATATGAAAGTTATCCGAAAAGTACCAAAATTTCACCCTAAGCTAATTTCGATATTCCGAATCCAAAAATGAAGTCCATTTTGAAATATAAAATTTATAAAATTTCAAAAAGTGGGTATTACTATTCATAATGGCTAGTTCATAATAATATTATAATAATATCTCGTTTAGTGAAACTTGGTATTGTGTACTACACACGCTATCGAGGAAGGTCTTTATTGCATGTAATGAAACCCAAGTCAGGGATGCATGTTGTGCAAGCTCCTTTTTGTGTAGCGTACAACACAAGACATTAATGAAATTAAAAAGAATATTTTTCATAAAATCTCGGGGTGTTACATTCTACCACCCTTAAAATGAATTTCGCCCTCGAAATTCGTCGGGGTTATAAATGGTTTACTTATCGAAGGTTTGTTTAATAGAAACCCACATCATAAAAAGGAATACCAAAACATGGCTTTAAAAACTAAAGTATGAAACGTAACGGTTACCCAAATTAACTCATCACTGGGTTTTCACGTAGGAGAACATAGGTGAAAATATGGATATAGAAGAAAAATATAACCATCAAGTTCTGCTGGAGAGTGGTAGAGAACATGGATATGAATAATCCAAATATCACAAAGCCATAAATTTGTGATGATCTAGGGTACCATCTGATTCATAGGATATAAGGGCACTAGGACAACATTTTTGGTTTCAAGATCATTTCCCTAAAGTTGAAGAATTTGAATTAGAATAAATACTTACATTATTTTGGTAAAATCTCACTGTAGTTCGTACCTTGAACAATTTCCACTTCATTTCTTAAAGAAATGAAGTTGGATTTGTTATTCGTGAAGTGTTAGCAGATCATGTGATAAAATGATGGGTCATTCCATCTGTCTCAAACAAAAAGTTAGCAAAAGTTATTAAACATAAATAAGTCGATCTATAGTGAGATTAATCATATATAGTTCCTAAAATGGACTTATAATTCATGTATCATACTGCTCAATATAATAAAACTAGTTTCTACTAAATAGGGACTTCCTGTAGGCCAGTGGTAGGCGATAAAGGCCAGTCACACTTCGGTTGTGGGTTCGATTCCCACATCCTTGTCCGACGCGATGGGTTGTCGCCCGTCCTGTAGGTTGTCCTTTTTCTAAAACTACATTACTATAACATCCAGTCAATAATATCGAAAAAAAGTTATATCCTTAAAAAATACTATATTATCTCCAACATAATCCATTCCAATCTTTATCTAAAATACTTCGGTCCAAGCTCATAGTATAAAGAAAACGATTACTTGAAATGTCATCAACCAACCATCATTTATCCCCCATTATCTTATTGGTCACATTCCAATCATGTGAATACCTTAATCATGTATTCTCTTGAAAAATGAATACCCATTAAACCTTAGTGAAAACATGAATGCTGTCAAATGTTAACTCTTTCCACATACCAAAATCCAAAAATTCTATATATTCAAACCATGATATAACCTTCTCCTTATATCTGTCATGAGATCATGAATACTATCAAACATTTATTTTTCTCCTTATCCCTTCATTATGTGCATATCATCTTCTTTCCAAAAATATCTGAATAACATTTCATGGTTACCGGTACCGTTAATCATACACTTTTAAAACACAAGGAAAGACAACAGTGTAACAATCCTTAGATGTCTCTTTATTCCATAGTTCCATGAGATTATTTATACAAAATTACACTTTATAAACATGTAATCATTCCACTACCTTCTTAAACTATTGACGGAGCGTCAACAATTCTTTCTTCTCACATATCATTTTTAGTCTCTTCATCATCAACAACATAAATACTACCCATAAGACAGTACTGATTCTCTTTATGAGACTTTCCCTTAGGGAATTGGTTTATATAATGCCCGTACATTCCACATTTAAAACATTTAACCGTAGTTCTAGGACTATATCATATACGTATACTTATCCTTAGGTACATCCCTAGACATACCTTAGAAATATCTCTAGGGATCTCACTAACGTTTTCGCATCCAAGTTTTCAAATGTTGACTAAACCTTTCATTTGATACCAACTGTAGAGACCCGAAGATTGATGTAAATGGACATTACATTACTTTAGAGGAATACTTAATACATAACAAAAATAGACACACAAGGATCATAATAGTTTAGTGTCTTTGTAAACTCGGAATATAATCTTCTAATCGTGGTGAAAGATCTTCAACATCTCCCATAAGATCTTCCCCTTTTTGTTTCTTTACCTAATACCTTTCATTAAATCCTGGGGAAATGAAAAAATATAAAGGGTGAGCTCAAATTCTCAGTAAGGGTAAGCATGGATAAAATAAAACAAATCATATACATTTGAACTTCAAAACATGAACATAATAATTAAACATCAGAATCTTGAGCAATGACATAAATCATGGAAGTACGTAAGGCATAGATCATAAAGAAACATTAATCATGATAAAATATAATGGGAATTAAACATGTAATTGTGTAAAACCATTAAGCACATGATATTATTTCCATAGTAGCCAAGTCATTGCTGCCAATACCATCTTAGTGGACAAAGTCCCTTTCTGAATCGAGTTCACTCCTCGTTCCAGTCCTGTATTACTGAACCGGTTTAACTTGCCGTTCCATCCATGTCTATCTCATGAGATATATATCTTTACCCAATGCATTGGAGGGAGATATAGGTTCCAACCATCTCATAATGAAATAATTCTTACATGTGCCACAAAATAAACATACATCATTCATAAAAACCCAATAAATAAAATGGGTTTCATAAACATCATCCCATCATCACATAATCCCTATAAAAGAAATGGATATCATTTCATAATAAGAAAAGTGAAACCATTTAAATCATATATACATTATACTTGAAACATACACATATGAAATAATGTCATCTTAGATGAAAAATGGTTTTGATAAAACACTTGAAATGAATTCTTGAGGAAAATATCCTTTCTTCTTCAAAATCATCTTCTTTTCACAAAATGTCATGCAATTTTGAAAGAAAAGGATTTTGTTGAAAATAGTCATGAAATATTTTTGAGGAAGCTTTTTGAAAATAAGGCTTTATAAAACCATAAAAATCCTTTCATGCCGTATATGTTAAAAACATTCTTCTCGTACTTTTGTCGGAAAAGTAAAAAAAGTACCTTGTAGGGTAAATAAAAGAAAGATTCCTTCCATACCAAGGGGTAAAAGTCAAAATAGAAAAAAGGACTTTAAACATACATATTATAAAACATGGACATTGATGATAGCAATAACCCCAGTAAATACTTACGAATAAGCAATCTCAGATAAAAAATGAGATTCGCAAAATTATCCCTTACCTTAGGTCCGATATGCTTCGTACGTATCCGAACCTCCTGTATAATGATTTAAATAATGTCATTGACTTATTACAGAAGCATATTCATTGTTATTATATTATATATGTTTCACTTATGACTTTATATTACCCGTTCTTTTGTAAATTCCATGTTAAAGTAGCGTTTTGGGTAAAATAATTTCATTTATCATATGTGTTTCGACTTGTCGTTATTGATATTATTACTTATATCCTGATTTACATAATTCCATAATTTAAAACATGATTTATATATAATATATATTCATCATATACATATATATATTATATATCGATAAAAGGAATGAAATACACCGTTCATGGAGACGGTAGGCCGTACGTACGCATGAACGCTGTTTTCGTTTCCTTATTGAATTGAATGAAACTAAATAGATGACATAAATATATATTTACATAAATACAGTAGAATTATTATTTCATATATTTCATTATTATTCATTATATAAACTTTATGATCATTCATGTATGGTTAACATGGAGTATGAATCTCATCACGTCGTGGAGACGGTAGTCCGTACGTACGCACGAGCGATGATATCTTTCCCATAATTATTGAATAGAATTGGAGTGGATGGTTTAATATATCATAATCAGTATGATGTTATAATAACCATATATCGTTATCTTTTACACAATTATACCCATCCATGTAAGGTGTTGGTGGAAAGACAGATTTCACCACGGCGTGGAGACAGTATTCCATACGTACGCACGCGTGGTGATTTCGTTTTCCATAGGATGTATAGAGGGTGAAATAGTGTTGTTTCATACTTTTAATAACATATCATTATATGAGTTATACTGATATTATTACTTCATAATGAAACAACTAAATAAGAAGAAGTGGAAGAAGAAATAGTGTTGAAAGAATCGGTAACAGACATTACCTCTTCTTTGAAGAGCCTCTTTAAGACCTCCTCTTAGGGAACTAAAATTGGTCTTTGAAGAAGACCAGAACCTCTAGGATGTTTATATGGAAGTGGAGAAGATAATTTTGTAGGGGTTGGCCGAGCTTGAAGGCTCAAAGTGGTGTGAGGAAGAGAGGGAGGAGGTTCCCTTTTATAAGTCAGGAGAGGGGTACCTTTGGAATAACTAAAAATATTATTTTATTATAAAGTCATATTCAGTTTTTAATAGATCCAAATTGATTTATTTATAAGATAAGGTGGGGATGAGTCGAAATCCTATCATCCAATAGAATTTAGACAAGTTTAGGTTCCTATTTTAACCTTATCATTTAGATTTAACATTTTGTTAAATAATTTTACTTTTACCGTGTCTTCTTGTTTTCTTACACTATAAGGTTAATAAACTTACTATAACAAGCCAAAAGTACCTCAAGTGGTTAATTATTAACATATATATCCTTATCTAAGTCATTTTTACGAACCTTATATTTTTAGGAATAAAATAACAATTAATAATATAATATTTATTTTAAAAACAATTTTATGTCAATTTTGACACTATTTGGTACTTGATTTTTTTGAAAATCATAAAACATGATTAGTTCAAAAAAAAATTACTTAAATAAATAATAACATGTAATATTAACCTAGAAAATTAGTGGAATTCATAAAAAGTTTCAAATTACATTTATTTGCATATTTATAACATCAATTATGTCAATATTTTATTAATAAGATAATTACTGCATCATCTTTGTGTAATAAATAAATTAAATTATTTAATGTATAAAAATTATAAATAAAATACCATTATGTAGTAAATCTTATTATATTTCTAATGAATATTTATTGTCGAATTTATCTTATGTAGAACCCTATATTAAAAATGATTTACTTATTAAACTACGATTTTAACTATTTTAACCCTTCTTTAAATAAATTAATATTAAATGTCCTAATCTAATCCAAGTGGGCCTAAATGGTCATATTTTATTCCTAAGGTTGTTTCTGTTCTAATTACACTTATCCAATCGAATTAGGACATGTGTTAGGGTAATAATAATATCATTTTTACCCTTAATTATCCAATTTACTTTTAACCGTGGTAAATAAAAGTAAAAAGTTACTATTCACCAAAAAATATTTTCATCTCATTGAACCACATTTTAGTCCTTGATATTAACCATGTCTCTCGGATTTTCGAAATTCCACTCACAGAAGCGTTAAAATTATGTTTTATGAAAAATTCAGTTTTTCTAACTACCACTTAGTGGTTTCACTATTAATCAAACAAATGAAACTTTCCAGAAAAATAAAAAAAGTTAGGCCTAGGCTATATTTGATATTATTAATTGAAAAATGATGTCTATTTTACCAAATTCAAAACATATCAGTTGCATTAATTAATTTAAAAATTAATTCCCGTCGTCAAAACAAATAGCGTGTTTTTAATGAGATAATAACTATCAAAAGATTGACACTTGTTTATGTCTGGTTTAAATGTGAAATTACATCCAATGACCCAAATTGTATTAAATGGTAAATATATATTCTAAATATACTTTAAAACCACTCAAATTAATTATTTTTCACTATTAATTATTTTGATTAAAAAAGTTGTTTTTAATTAAAATTTAGTAATTTTCACTATTCATCGGAATATGAAAGTTATCCGAAAAGTACCAAAATTTCACCCTAAGCTAATTTCGATAATCCGAATCCAAAAATGAATTCCATTTTGAAATATAAAATTTATAAAATTTCAAAAAGTGGGTATTACTATTCATAACAGCTAGTTCATAATAATATTATAATAATATCTTGTTTAGTGAAACTCGGTATTGTGTACTACACACGCTATCGAGGAAGGTATTTATTGCATGTATTGAAAGCCAAGTCAGGGATGCGTGTTGTGCAAGCTCCTTTTGGTGTAGCATACAACACAAGAAATTAATGAAATTAAAAAGAATATTTTTCATAAAATCTCGGGGTGTTACATTCTACCCCCCTTAAAATGAATTTCGCCCTCGAAATTCGTCGGGGTTATAAATGGTTTACTAATCGAAGGTTTGTTTAATAGAAACCCACATCGTAAAAAGGAATACCAAAAAATGGATTTAAAAACTAAAGTGTGAATCGTAACGGTAACCCAAATTAACTCATCACTGGGTTTTCACGTAGGAGAACATAGGTGAAAATATGGATATAGAAGAAAAGTCTAACCATCAAGTTCTGATGGAGAGCGGTAGAGAACATGGCTACGAGTAAGCCAACAATCACAAAGCCATAAATTTGTGATGATCTAGGGTACCATCTGATTCATCGGATATAAGGGCACTAGGACAACAATTTTGGTTTCAAGATCATTTCCCTAAAGTTGAAGAATTTGAATTTGAATAATTACTTACATTATTTTGGTACAATCTCACTGTAGTTCGTTCCTTGAACAATTTCCACTTCATTCCTCAAAGAAATGAAGTTGAATTTGTTATTCGTCAAGTGTTAGCAGATCATGTGATAGAATGACGGGTCATTCCATCTATCTCAAACAAAAGGTTAGCAAAAGTTATTAAATATAAATAAGTCGATCTATAGTGAGATTAATCTTATATAGTTCCTAAAATGGACTTATAATTCATATATCATACTTCTTAATATAATAAAACTAGTTTCTACTAAATAGGGACTTCCTGTAGGCCAGTGGTAGGCGATAAAGGCTAGTTACACTTTGGTTGTGGGTTCGATTCCCACAGCCTTGTCCGACGCGATGGGCTGTCACCCGTCCTGTAGGTTGTCCTTTTTCTAAAACTACATTACTATAACATCCAATCAATAATATCGAAAAAAGTTCCATCCTTAAACAATACTATCTTATGTCCAACATAATCCATTCCAATCTTTATCTAAAATACTTTAGTCCAAGCTCATAGTATAAAGAAAACTATTACTTGAAATGTCATCAACCAACCATAATTTATCCCCCACTATCTTATTGGTCACATTCCAATCATGTGAATACCTTAATCATGTATTCTCTTGAAAAATGAATACCCATTAAACCTTAGTGAAAACATGAATGCTGTCAAAATTTAACTCTTTCCACATACCAAAATCCAAAAATTCTATATACTCAAACCATGATATAACCTTCTCCTTATATCAGTCATGAGATCATGAATACTATCAAACATTTAATTTTCTCCTTATCCCTTCATTATGCGCATATCATCTTCTTTCTAAAAATATCTGAATAACCTTTCATGGTTACTGGTACCGTTAATCATACACTTTTAAAACATAAGGAAAGACAACAGTGTAACAATCCTTAGATGTCTCTTTATTCCATAGTACCATGAGATTATTTATACAACATTACACTTGATAAACATGTAATCATTCCACTGCCTTCTTAAACCATTGACAGAGCTTCAACAATTCTTTCTTCTCACATATCATTTGTAGTCTCTTCATCATCAACAACATAAATACTACCCATACAACCGTACTGATTCTCTTTATGAGACTTTCCCTTAGGGAATTGGTTTGCATAATGCCTGTACATTCCACATTTAAAACATTTAACCATTGTTGATGTCGTAGCAATACCATTATCCTCATCCATGGTGTTAACTGAACCTTTTCCTTTCCACATACTGGCATTATGTCCTTCTTTTCCACACCCAAAACATCTTCTAGTTCCTTTGAAACAATCTCCCTGATGCCTCTTCCCACATGATTTACATGAGGGAAATTGGACTTTCTTTCCTCTATGATCATCATAAAAATCCATCTTTCTCTTATTATCTGAGTCGGGAAACTTACCAAAGTTGAGATTATTGATCATATTATGAGATTGCTAATTAGGCATAATAACGATGTTTGGACTTCCAAATCCCGTTTCATTTGGTTTCTAATGAAGAATATCATTCCATTGTCCGTCATATCCTCCATTATCATGAATCTTCCTATTTCCAGCCATTTTCTAAAACCCAAAAAGAATAGTGTGAGAGGAAAAAATCATGCTAGGGAAAACAACATAGTAAAGGGGGAGCACCCTCAATATCTAACATCTTAGGTTAAATTCTAAGATCGTTACCATAGTTCTAGGACTATATCCTATACGTATACTTATCCTTAGGGACATCCCTAGACATACCTTAGAAATATCTCTATGGATCTCACTAACGTTTTCGCATCCTAGTTTTCAATGGTTGACTAAACCTTTCATCTGATACCAACTATAGAGACCCGAAGCTTGATGTACATGGAAATTACATTACTTTAGTGGAATACTTAATACATAACAAAAACATACACACAAGGATCATAATAGTTTAGTGTCTTTGTAAACTCGGAATATAATCTTCTAATTGTGGTGAAATATCTTCAACATCTCCCATAAAATCTTCCCCTTTTCGTTTTCTTACCTAAAACCTTTCATTAAATCCTGGGGAAATGAAAACATATAAAGGGTGAGCTCAAATTCTCATTAAGGGTAAGCATGGATAAAATAAAACAAATCATATACATTTGAACTTCAAAAAATGAACATAATATTTAAACATCAGAATCTTGAGCAATGACATAAATCATGGAAGTACGTAAGGAATAGATCATAAAGAAACATTAATCATGATAAAATAGAATGGGAATTAAACATTTAATTGTGTAAAACCATTAAGCACATGAAATGATTTCCATAGTAGCCAAGGCATTGCTTCCAAGACCATCTTAGTGGACCAAGTCCCTTTCTGAATCGAGTTCACTCCTCGTTCCAGTCTTGTATTACTGAACCGGTTTAACTTTCCGTTCCAGCCATGTCTATCTCTTATGATATAAATCTTTACACAATTCATTGGAGGGAGATATAGGTCCCACCCATCTCATAATGAAATCATTCTTACTTATGACACAAAATAAACATACATCATTCATAAAAACCCAATAAATAAAATGGGTTTCATAAACATCATCCCATCATCATATAATCCATATAAAAGAAATGGATATCATTTCATAATAAGAAAAGTGAAACCATTTAAATCATAGAAACATTATACTTGAATCATACACATATGAAATAATCTCATCTTAGATGAAAAATGGTTTTGATAAAACACTTGAAATGAATTCTTTAGAAAAATATCCTTTCTTCTTCAAAATCATCTTCTTTTCACAAAATGTCAAGCAATTTTAAAAGAAAAGGATTTTTTTGAAAATAGTCATGAAATATTTTGGAGGAAGCTTCATGAAAATAAGGCTTTATAAAACTGTAAATATCCTTTCATGCCGTATATGTTAAAAAACATTCTTCTCGTACTTTTGTCGGAAAAGTCAAAAAAGTACCTTGTGGGGTAAATAATAGAAAGATTCCTTCCATACCAAGGGGTAAAAGTCAAAATGGGTAAAAAGGACTTTAAACATACATGAATACATTTTTATAAAACATTACATGGATGATAGAAATAAGCCCAGTAAATACTTACGAATAAGCAATCTCAGATAAAAATGAGATTTGCAAAATTATCCCTTACCTTAGGTCCGATATGCTTCGTACATATCCGAACCTCCTGTATAATGATTTAAATAATGTAATTGACTTATTAAAAAATCATATTCATTGTTATTATATCATATATGTTTCACTTATGACTTTATATTACCCGTTCTTTTGTAAATTCCATGTTAAAGCAGCGTTTTGGGTAAAATCATTTCATTTATCGTATGTGTTTCGACTTGTCGTTATTGATATTATTACTTATATCCTGATTTACATAATTCCAGAATTTAAAACATTATTTATATATAATATATATTCATCATATACATATATATATTATAGATCGATAAAAGGAATGAAATACACCGTTCATAGAGACGGTAGGCCGTACGTACGCATGAATGTTGTTTTCGTTTCCTTATTGAATTGAATGAAACTAAATAGATGACATACATATATATTTACATAATTCCAATAGAATTATTATTTCATATATTTCATTATTATTCATTATATAAACTTTATGATAATTCATCTATGGTTAACATGGAGAATGAATCTCATCGCGTCGTGGAGACGGTAGTCCGTACGTACGCACGAGCGATGATATCTTTCCCATAATTATTGAATAGAATTGGAGTGGATGTTATAATATATCATAATTAGTATGATGTTATAATAACCATATATCGTTATCCTTTACACAATTATACCCATCCATGTAAGGTGTTGGTGGAAAGACAGATTTCACCACGGCGTGGAGACAGTATTCCGTACGTACGCATGCATGGTGATTTCGTTTTCCATAGGATGGATAGATGGTGAAATAGTGTTTTTTCATACTTTTAATAACATATATGTATATGAGTTATACTGATATTATTACTTCATAATGAAACAACTAAATAAGAAGAAGTGGGAGAAGAAATAGAGTTGAAAGAATCGGTAACAGACATTACCTCTTCTTTGAAGCGCCTCTTTGAGACCTCCTCTTACGGCACTACAATTGGTCTTTGAAGAAGACCAGAACCTCTAGGATGTTTATATGGAAGTGGAGAAGAGAATTTGGCAGAGTTTGGCCGAGCTTGAAGTCTCAAAGTGGTGTGAGGAAGAGAGGGAGGAGGTTCCCTTTTATAAGTTAGGAGAGGGGTACCTTTGGAATAACTAAAAATATTATTTTATTATAAAGTCATATTCGGTTTTTAATAGCTTAAAATTGATTTATTTCTAAGATAAGGTAGGCATGGGTCGAAATACTCTCATCCAACAGAATTTAGACAAATTTAGGTTCATATTTTAACCTTATCATTTAGATTTAACTATAAGTTAAATAATTTTACTTTTACCGCGTCTTCTTGTTTTCTTACACTGTAAGGTTAATAAACTTACTATAACAAGCCAAAAGAACCTAAAGTGGTTCATTATTAATATATATATCATTATCTAAGTCGTTTTTCTGAACCTTATATTTTTAGGAATAAAATAACAATTAATAATATAATATTTTTTTTAAAAACAATTTTATGTCAATTTTGACAATATTTGGTACTTGATTTTTGTGAAAATCATACAACATGATTAGTTAAAAAAAGTTACTTAAATAAATAATAACATGTAATATTAATCTATAAAATTAGTGGAATTCATAAAAAGTCTCAAATTACATTTATTTTCATATTTATAACATCATTTATATCAATATTTTATTAATAAAATAATTACTGCATCATCTTTGTGTCATAAATAAATTAAATTATTTAATGTATAAAAATTATAAATAAAATACCATTATGTATGGAATCTTATTATCTTTATAATTAATATTTATAGTCGAATTTATCTAATGTATAACCCTATATTAAAAATGATTTACTTATTAAACTTTGATTTTAACTATTTTAACCCTTTAAATAAATTAATATTAAATGTCCTAATCTAATCCAAGTGGGCCTAAATGGTCATATTTTATTCATAAGGTTGTTTCTGTTCGAATTACACTTATCCAATATAATTAGGACATGTGTTAGGGTAATAATAATATCATTTTTACCCTTAATTATCTGATTTACTTTTAACCGTGGTAAATAAAAGTAAAAAGTTACTATTCACCAAAAAAATATTTTCATCTCATTGAACCACATTTTAGTCCTTGATATTAACCATGTCTCTCAGATTTTCGAAATTCCACTCACAGAAGCGGTAAAATTATGTTTTATGAAAAATTCAATTTTTTTTTACTACCACTTAGTGGTTTCACTATTCATCAAAAAAATGAAAGTTTCCATAAAAGTAACAAAAGTTAGGACTAGGCTATATTTGATATTATGAATTCAAAAATGATGTCTATTTTACCAAATTCAAAACATATCAGTTTCATTAATTAATTTATAAATTAATTCCCGTCATCAAAACAAATAGCGTGTTTTAATGAGATAATAACTATCAAAAGATTGACACTTGTTTATGTCTGGTTTAAATGTGAAATTACATCCAATGACCAAAATTGTATTAAATGGTAAAGATATATTCTAAATATACTTTAAAACCACTCAAATTAATTATTTATCACTATTAATTATTTCGATTAAAAAAGTTGTTTTTAATTAAAATTTAGTAATTTTCACTATTCATCGGAATATGAAAGTTATCCGAAAAGTACCAAAATTTCACCCTAAGATATTTTAGATATTACAAATCCAAAAATGAAGTCCATTTTGAAATATAATATTTATAAAATTTCAAAAAGTGGGTATTACTATTCATAACGGCTAGTTCATAATAATATTATAATAATATCTCGTTTAGTGAAACTCGGTATTGTGTACTACACACACTATCGAGGAAGGTCTTTGTTGCATGTAATGAAAGCCAATTCAGGGATGCGTGTTGTGCATGCTCCTTTTGGTGTAGCGTACAACACAAGACATTAATGAAATTAAAAAGAATATTTTTCATAAAATCTCGGGGTGTTACATTCTACCCCTCTTAAAATGAATTTCGCCCTCGAAATTCTTCGGGGTTATAAATGGTTTACTAATCGAAGGTTTGTTTAATAGAAAACCACATCGTAAAAAGGAATACCAAAACATGGCTTTAAAAACTAAAGTATGAAACGTAACAGTTACCCAAATTAACTCATCACTGGGTTTTCACGTAGGGGAACATAGGTGAAAATATGGATATAGAAGAAAAATCTAACCATCAAGTTCTGATAGAGAGTGGTAGAGAACATGGTTATGAATAAGCCAACAATCCCAAAGCCATAAATTTGTGATAATCTAGGGTACCATCTGATTCATCGGATATAAGGGCACTAGGAAAACATTTTTGGTTTCAAGATCATTTCCCTAAAGATGAAGAATTTGAATTAGAATAAATACTTACATTATTTTGGTACAATATCACTGTAGTTCGTGCCTTGAACAATTTCCACTTCATTTCTTAAATAAATGAAGTTGAATTTGTTATTCGTGAAGTGTTAGCAGATCATGTGATAGAATGACGGGTCATTCCATCTGTCTCAAACAAAAGGTTAGCAAAAGTTATTAAATATAAATAAGTCGATCTATAGTGAGATTAATCATATATAGTTCCTAAAATGGACTTATAATTCATATATCATACTGCTTAATATAATAAAACTAGTTTCTACTAAATAGGGACTTCCTGTAGGCTAGTGTTAGGCGATAAAGGCCAGTCACACTTCGGTTGTGGGTTCGATTCCCACAGCCTTGTCCGACGCGATGGGCTGTCGCCCGTCCTGTAGGTTGTCATTTTTCAAAAACTACATTACTATAACATCCAATCAATAATATCGAAAAAATTTCTATCCTTAAACAATACTATATTATGTCCAACATAATCCATTCCAAGCTTTATCTAAAATACTTCGGTCCAAGCTCATAGTATAAAGAAAACGATTACTTGAAATGTCATCAACAAACCATCATTTATCCCCCATTATCTTATTGGTCACATTCCAATCATGTAAATACCTTAATCATATATTCTCTTGAAAAATGAATACCCATTAAACCTTAGTGAAAACATGAATGCTGTAAAAAGTTAACTCTTTCCACATACCAAAATCCAAAAATTCTATATACTCAAACCATGATATAACCTTCTCCTTATATCAGTCATGAGATCATGAACACTATCAAACATTTAATTTTCTCCTTATCCCTTAATTATGCGCATATCATCTTCTTTCCAAAAATATCTGACTAACCTTTCAGGGTTACTGGTACTGTTAATCATACACTTTTAAAACATAAGGAAAGACAATAGTGTAACAATCCTTAGATGTCTCTTTATTCCATAGTACCATGAGATTATTTATAAAACATTACACTTGATAAACCTGTAATCATTCCACTACCTTCTTAAACCATTGACCGAGCTTTAACAATTATTTCTTCTCACATATCATTTGTAGTCTCTTCATCATCAACAATATAAATACTACCCATACGACCGTACTGATTCTCTTTATGAGACTTTCCCTTAGGGAATTGGTTTGCATAATGCCCGTACATTCCACATTTAAAACATTTAACCATTGTTGATGTCGTAGCAATACCATTATCCTCATCCATGGTGTTAACTGAACCTTTTCCTTTGCACATACTGGCATTTTTTCCTTCTCTTCCACACCCAAAACATCTTCCAATTCCTTTGAAACAATCTCCCCGATGCCTCTTCCCACCTGATTTAAATGAGGGAAATTGGACTTTCTTTCCTCTATGATCATCATAAAAATCCATCTTTCTCTTATTATCTGATTCGGGAAACTTACCAAAGTTGAGATTATTGATCATATTATGAGATTGCTGCTTAGGCATAATAACGATGTTTGGAATTCCAAATCCCGTTTCATTTGGTTTCACATGAAGAATATCATTCCATTGTCCTTCATATCCTCCATTATCATGAATCTTCTTGTTTCCAGCCATTTTCTAAAACCCAAAAAGAATAGTGTGAGAGGAAAAAATCATGCTAGGGAAAACAACATAGTAAAGGGGGAGAACCCTCAATATATAACATCTTAGGTTAAATTCTAAGATCGTTACCGTAGTTCTAGGACTATATCCTATACGTATACTTATCCTTAGGGACATCCCTAGATATACCTTAGAAATATCTCTAGGGATCTCACTAACGTTTTTGCATCCTAGTTTTAAAAGGTTGATTAAACCTTTCATCTGATACCAACTGTAGAGACCCGAAGCTTGATGTACATGGACATTACAATAATTTAGAGGAATACTTAATGCATAACAAAAATAGACACACAAGGATTGTAATAGTTTAGTGTCTTTGTAAACTCAGAATATAATCTTCTAATCATGGTGAAAGATCTTCAACATCTCCCATAAGATCTTCCCCATTTTGTTTTCTTACCTAAAACCTTTCATTAAATCCTGGGGAAATGAAAAAATATAAAGGGTGAGCTCAAATTCTCAGTAAGGGTATGTATTGATAAAATAAAACAAATCATATACATTTGAACTTAAAAACATGAACATAATAGTTAAACATCAGAATATTGATCAATGACATAAATCATGGAAGTATGTAAGGCATAGATCATAAAGAAACATTAATCATGATAAAATAGAATGGGAATTAAACATGTAATTGTGGAAAACCATTAAGCACATGATATGATTTCCATAGTAGCCAAGGCATTGCTGCCAATACCATCTTAGTGGACAAAGTGCCTTTCTGAATCGAGTTCACTCCTCGTTCCAGTCCTGTATTACTGATCCGGTTTAACTTTCCATTCCAGCCATGTCTATCTCATGAGATATAAATCTTTACCCAATGAATTGGAGGGAGATATAGGTCCCACCCATCTCATAATGAAATCATTCTTACATGTGCCACAAAATAAACATACATCATTCATAAAAACCCAATAAATAAAATGGGTTTCATAAACATCATCCCATCATCACATAATCCATATAAAAGAAATGGATATCATTTCATAATAAGAAAAGTGAAACCATTTAAATCATAGACACATTATACTTGAAACATACACATATTAAATAATGTCATCTTAGACGAAAAATGGTTTTGATAAAACACTTGAAATGAATTCTTGAGGAAAATATCCTTTCTTCTTCAAAATCATCTTCTTTTCAAAAAATGTCATGCAATTTTAAAAGAAAAGGATTTTGTTGAAAATAGTCATGAAATATTTTGGAGGAAGCTTCATGAAAATAAGGCTTTATAAAACCATAAAAATCCTTTCATGCCATATATGTTAAAAAAAATTCTTCTCGTACTTTTGTTGGGAAAGTCAAAAAAGTACCTTGTAGGGTAAATAAAAGAAAGATTCCTTCCATACCAAGGGGTAAAATTCAAAATGGGTAAAAAGGACTTTAAACATACATGAATAGATTTTTATAAAACAAGGACACGGATGATAGCAATAACCCCAGTAAATACTTATGAATAAGCAATCTCAGATAAAAATGAAATTTGCAAAATTATCCCTTACCTTAGGTCTGATATGCTTCGTACGTATCTGAAACTCCTATATAATGATTTAAATAATGCCATTGACTTATTACAGAATCATATTCATTGTTATTATATGATATATTTTTCACTTATGACTTTATATTACACGTTCTTTTGTAAATTCCATGTTAAAGCAGCGTTTTGGGAAAAATCATTTCATTTATCGTATGTGTTTCGACTTGTCGTTATTGATATTATTACTTATATACTGATTTACATAATCACATAATTTAAAACATTATTTATATATAATATGTATTCATCATATACATATATATATTATAGATCGATAAAAGGAATGAAATACACCGTTCATGGAGACGGTAGGCCGTACGTACGCATGAACGCTGTTTTCGTTTCCTTATTGAATTGAATGAAATTAAATAGATGACATACATATATATTTACATAAATCCAGTAGAATTATTATTTCATATATTTCATTATTATTCATTACCTAAACTTTATGATCATTCATGTATGGTTAACATGGACAATGAATCTCATCGCGTCGTGGAGACGGTAGTCCGTACGTACACACGAGCGATGATATCTTTCCCATAATTATTGAATAAAATTGTAGTGGATGGTGTAATATATAATAATCAGTATGATGTTATAATAACCATATATCGTTATCCTTTACACAATTATACCCATCCATGTAAGGTGTTGGTGGAAAGACAGATTTCACCACGGTGTGGAGACAGTATTCCGTACATACGCACGCGTGGTGATTTCGTTTTCCATAGGATGGATAGATGGAGAAATAATGTTGTTTCATAATATTAATAACATATCCTTATATGAGTTATACTGATATTATTACTTCATAATGAAACAAATAAATAAGAAGAAGTGGAAGAAGAAATAGAGTTGAAAGAATCGGTAACAGACATTACCTCTTCTTTGAAGCGCCTCTTTGAGACCTCCACTTAGGGCACTAAAATTGGTCTTTGAAGAAGACCAGAACCTCTAGGATGTTTCTATGGAAGTGGAGAAGAGAGTTTTTCAGGGTTTGGATGAGCTTGAAGGCTCAAAGTGGTGTGACGAAGAGAGGGAGGAGGTTCCCTTTTATAAGTTAGGAGAGGGGTACCTTTGGAATAACCAAAAATATTATTTTATTATAAAGTCATATTCGGTTTTTAATATCTCAAAATTGATTTATTTCTAAGATAAGGTGGGGATGGGTCGAAATCCTCTCATCCAATATAATTTAAACAAGTTTAGGTTCCTATTTTAACCTTATCATTTAGATTTAACTTTAAGTTAAATAATTTTACTTTTACCGTTTCTTCTTGTTTTCTTACATTATAAGGTTAATAAACTTACTATAACAAGCCAAAAGAACCTCAAGTGGTTCATTATTAATATATATATCCTTATCTAAGTCATTTTTCTGAACCTTATATTTTTAGGAATAAAATAACAATTAATAATATAATATTTGTTTTAAAAACAATTTTATGTCAATTTTGACACTATTTGGTACTTGATTTTTGTGAAAATCATACAACATTATTAGTTCAAAAAGAGTTACTTAAATCAATAATAACATGTAATATTAACCTATAAAATTAGTGTAATTCATAAAAAGTCTCAAATTACATTTATTTTCATATTTATAACATCAATTATGTCAATATTTTATTAATAAGATAATTACTGCATCATCTTTGTGTCATAAATAAATTAATTTATTTAATGTATAAAAATTATAAATAAAATACAATTATGTAGGAAATCCTATTATCTTTCTAATTAATATTTATAGTCGAATTTATCTTATGTATAACCCTATATTAAAAATGATTTACTTATTAAACTTCGATTTTAACTATTTTAACCCTTCTTTAAATAAATTAATATTAAATGTCCTAATCTAATCCAAGTGGGCCTAAATGGTCATATTTTATTCCTAAGGTTGTTTCTGTTCGAATTACACTTATCCAATAGAATTAGGACATTTGTTAGGGTAATAATAATATCATTTTTACCCTTAATTATCCTATTTACTTTTAACCGTGGTAAATAAAAGTAAAAAGTTACTATTCACCAAAAATATTTTCATCTCATTGAACCAAATTTTAGTCCCTGATATTAACCATGTCTCTCGGATTTTTGAAATTCCACTCAAAGAAGCGGTAAAATTATGTTTTATGAAAAATTCAGTTTTTTAACTACCACTTAGTGGTTTCACTATTCATCAAAAAAATGAAAGTTTCCAGAAAAATAACAAAAGTTAGAACTAGGATATATTTGGTATTATGAATTAAAAAATGATGTCTATTTTACCAAATTCAAAACATATCAGTTGCATTAATTAATTTAAAAATTAATTCCAGTCGTCAAAACAAATAGCGTGTTTTTAATGAGATAATAACTATCAAAAGATTGACATTTGTTAATGTCTGGTTTAAATGTGAAATTACATCCAATGACCAAAATTGCATTAAATGGTAAAGATATATTCTAAATATACTTTAAAACCCCTCAAATTAATTATTTATCACTATTAATTATTTCGATTAAAAAAGTGGTTTTTAATTAAAATTTAGTAATTTTCACTATTCATCGAAATATGAAAGTTATCCGAAAAGTACCAAAATTTCACCCTAAGCTAATTTTGATATTCCGAATCCAAAAATGAAGTCCATTTTGAAATATAAAATTTATAAAATTTCAAAAAGTGGGTATTACTATTCATAACGGCTAGTTCATAATAATATTATAATAATATCTGGTTTAGTGAAATTGGTACTGTGTACTACACACACTATTGAGGAAGGTCTTCATTGCATGTAATGAAATCCAAGTCAGGGATGCGTGTTGTGAAACCTCCTTTTTGTGTAGCCTACAACACAAGACATTAATGAAATTAAAAAGAATATTTTTCATAAAATCTCGGGATGTTACATTCTACCGCCCTTAAATGAATTTCTCCCTCGAAATTCGTCAGGGTTATAAATGGTTTACTAATCGAAGGTTTGTTTAATAGAAACCCACATCGTAAAAAGGAATACCAAAACATGTCTTTAAAAACTAAAGTATGAATCATAATGGTTACCCAAATTAACTCATCACTGGGTTTTCACGTAGGAGAACATTGGTGAAAATATGGATATAGAAGAAAAATCTAACCATCAAGTTCTGATGGAGAGTGGTAGAGAACATGGCTATGAATAATCCAAAAATCACAAAGCCATAAATTTGCGATGGTCTAGGGTACCATCTGATTCATCGGATATAAGGGCACTAGGACAACATTTTTGGTTTCAAGATCATTTCCCTAAAGTTGAAGAATTTGAATTAGAATAAATACTTACATTATTTTGGTACAATATCACTGTAGTTCGTGCCTTGAACAATTTCCACTTCATTTCGTAAAGAAATGAAGTTGAATTTGTTATTCGTGAAGTGTTAGCAGATCATGTGATAGAATGACGGGTCATTCCATCTGTCTCAAACAAAAAGTTAGCAAAAGTTATTAAACATAAATAAGTCGATCTATAGTGAGATTAATCATATATAGTTCCTAAAATGGACTAATAATTCATATATCATACTTCTTAATATAATAAAACTAGTTTCTACAAAATAGGGACTTCCTGTAGGCCAGTGGTAGGTGATAAAGGCCAGTCACACTTCGGTTGTGGGTTCGATTCCCACAGCCTTGTCCGACGCGATGGGCTGTCGCCCGTCCTGTAGGTTGTCCTTTTTCTAAAACTACATTACTATAACATCCAATCAATAATATCGAAAAAATTTCTATCCTTAAACAATACTATCTTATGTCCAACATAATCCATTCCAATCTTTATCTAAAATACTTCAGTCCAAGCTCATAGTATAAATAAAACGATTACTTGAAATGTCATAAACCAACCATCATTTATCCCCCATTATCTTATTGGTCACATTCCAATAATGTGAATACCTTAATCATGTATTCTCTTAAAAAATGAATACCCATTAAACCTTAGTGAAAACATGAATGTTGTCAAAAGTTAACTCTTTCCACATACCAAAATCCAAAAATTCTATATACTCAAACCATGATATAACCTTCTCCTTATATCAGTCATGAGATCATGAATACTATCAAACATTTAATTTTCTCCTTAGACCTTCATTATGCACATATTATCTTCTTTCCAAAAATATCTGAATACCCTTTCATGGTTACTAGTACCGTTAATCATACACTTTTAAAACATAAGGAAAGACAACTGTGTAACAATCCTTAGAAGTCTCTTTATTCCATAGTACCATGAGATTATTTATAAAAAATTACACTTGATAAAAATGTAATCATTCCACTACCTTCTTAAACAATTGACCGAGCTTCAACAATTCTTTCTTCTCACATATCATTTGTAGTCTCTTCATCATCAACAACATAAATACTACCCATACGACTGTACTGATTCTCTTTATGAGACTTTCCCTTAGGGCATTGGTTTGCATAATTCCTGTACATTCCACATTTAAAACATTTAACCATTGTTGATGTCGTAGAAATACCATTATCCTTATCCATGGTGTTAACTAGACCTTTTCCTTTGCACATATTGGCATTATGTCCTTCTTTTCCACACCCAAAACATCTTCCAGTTCCTTTGAAACAATCTCCTTAATGCCTCTTCCCACACGATTTACATGAAGGAAATTGGACTTTCTTTCCTCTATGATCATCATAAAAATCCATCTTTCTCTTATTATCTGAGTCGGGAAACTTACCAAAGTTGAGATTATTGATCATATTATGAGATTGTTGATTAGGCATAATAACGCTGTTTGGACTTCCAAATCCCGTTTCATTTGGTTTCTTATGAAGAATATCAATCCATTGTCCATCATATCCTCCGTTATCATGAATCTTCCTCTTTCTAGCCATTTTCTAAAGCCCAAAAAGAATAGTGTGAGTGGAAAAAATCATTCTAGGGAAAAAAACATAGTAAAGGGGGAGCACCTTCAATATCTAACATCTTAGGTTAAATTCTAAGATCGTTACTGTAGTTCTAGGACTATACCCTATATGTATACTTATCCTTAGGGACATCCCTAGACATACATTAGAAATATCTCTAGGTATCTCACTAACGTTTTCGCATCCTAGTTTTCAAATGTTGACTAAACATTTCATCTGATACCAACTGTAGAGACCCGAATCTTGATGTACATGGACATTACATTACTTTAGCGGAATACTTAATAAATAACAAAAATAGACACACAAGGATTGTAATAGTTTAGTGTCTTTGTAAACTCGGAATATAATCTTCTAATCGTGGTGAAAGATCTTCAACATCTCCCATAAGGTCTTCCCCTTTTTGTTTTCTTACCTAAAACCTTTCATTAAATCCTGGGAAAATGAAAACATATAAAGGGTGAGCTCAAATTCTCAGTAAGGGTAAGCATGGATAAAATAAAACAAATCATATACATTTGAACTTAAAAAAATGAACATAATATTTAAACATCAGAATCTTGAGAATGACATAAATCAGGGAAGTACATAAGGCATAGATCATAAAGAAACATTAATCATGATAAAATAGAATGGGAAATAAACATGTAATTGTGGAAAACCATTAAGAAAATGATATGATTTCCATAGTAGCCAAGGCATTGCTTCCAAGACCATCTTAGTGGACCAAGTCCCTTTCTGAATCGAGTTCACTCCTCGTTCCAGTCTTGTATTACTGAACCAGTTTAACTTTCCGTTCCATCCATGTCTATCTCATGTGATATAAATCTTTACCCAATTTATTGGAGGGAGATATAGGTCCCACCCATCTCATAATGAAATCATTATTACTTGTTCCACAAAATAAACATACATCATTCATAAAAACCCAATAAATAAAATGGGTTTCATAAACATCATCCCATCATCTTATAATCCATATAAAAGAAATGGATATCATTTCATAATAAGAAAACTAAAACCATTTAAATCATAGATACATTATACTTGAAACATACACATATGAAATAATGTCATCTTAGATGAAAAATGGTTTTGATAAAACACTTGAAATGAATTCTTAAGGAAAATATCATTTCTTCTTCAAAATCATATTCTTTTCACAAAATGTCATGCAATTTTAAAAGAAAATGATTTTTTAAAAAATAGTCATGAAATATTTTGGAGGAAGCTTCATGAAAATAAGGCTTTATAAAACCGTAAAAATCCTTTCATGCCGTATATGTTAAAAAACATTCTTCTCATACTTTTGTCGGAAAAGTCAAAAAAGTACCTTGTAGGGTAAATAAAAGAAAGATTCCTTCCATTCCAAGGGGTAAAAGTAAAAATGGGTAGAAAGGAATTTAAACATACATGAATAAATTTTTATAAAACATGGACATGGATGATAGCAATAAACCCAGTAAATACTTATGAATAAGCAATCTCAGATAAAAATGAGATTTGCAAAATTATCCCTTACCTTAGGTCCGATATGCTTTGTACATATCTGAACCTCATGTATAATGATTTAAATAATGTTATTTACTTATTAAATAATCATATTCATTGTTATTATATCATATATGTTTCACTTATGACTTTATATTACCCATTCTTTTGTAAATTCCATGTTAAAGCAGCGTTTTGGGTAAAATCATTTCATTTATTGTATGTGTTTCGACTTGTCGTTATTGATATTATTACTTATATCCTGATTTACATAATTCCAGAATTTAAAACATGATTTATATATAATATATATTCATCATATACATATATATATTATAGATCGATAAAAGGAATGAAATACACCGTTCATGAAGACGGTAGGCCGTACGTACGCATGAACGCTGTTTTCGTTTCCTTATTGAATTGAATGGAACTAAATAGATGACATACATATATATTTACATAAATCAAGTAGAATTATTATTTCATATATTTCATTATTATTCATTATATAATCTTTATGATCATTCATGTATGGTTAACATGGAGAATGAATCTCATCGCGTCGTGGAGACGGTTGTCCATACGTACGCATGAGCGATGATATCTTTCCCATAATTATTGAATAGAATTGGATTGGATGGTATAATATATCATAATCAGTATGATGTTATAATAACCATATATCATTATCCTTTACACAATTATACCCATCCATGTAAAGTGTTGGTGGAAAGACAGATTTCACCACGGCGTGGAGACAGTATTCCGTACGTACGCACGCGTGGTGATTTCGTTTTCCATAGGATGGATAGATGGTGAAATTGTGTTGTTTAATACTTTTAATAACATATCAGTATATGAGTTATACTGATATTATTACTTCATAATGAAACAACTAAATAAGAAGAAGTGGAAGAAGAAATAGAGTTGAAAGAATCGGTAATAGACATTACCTCTTCTTTGAAGCGCCTCTTTGAGACCTCCTCTTAGGGAACTAAAATTGGTCTTTGAAGAAGACCAGAACCTCTAGGATGTTTCAATGGAAGTGGAGAATATAACTTGGCCGGGGTTGGCCGAGCTTGAAGGCTCAAAGTGGTGTGAGGAAGAGAGGGAGGGGTTCCCTTTTATAAGTTTGGAGAGGGGCACCTTTGGAATAACAAAAAATATTATTTTATTATAAAGTCATATTCAGTTTTTAATAGCTCAAAATTGATTTACTTCTATGATAAGGTGGGGATGGGTCGAAATCATCTCATCCAATAGAATTTAGACAAGTTTAGGCTCCTATTTTAACCTTATCATTTAGATTTAACTTTAAGTTAAATAATTTTACTTTTACCGTGTCTTCTTGTTTTCATACACTATAAGGTTAATAAACATACTATAACAAGACAAAAGAACCTCAAGTGGTTCATTATTAATATATATATCCTTATATAAGTCATTTTTTCGAACCTTATATTTTTAGGAATAAAATAACAATTAATAATATAATATTTGTTTTAAAAACAATTTTATGTCAATTTTGACACTATTTGGTACTTGATTTTTGTGAAAATCATACAACATGATTAGTTCAAAAAAAGTTACTTAAATCAATAATAACATGTAATAGTAAACTAGAAAATTAGTGGAATTCATAAAAAGTCTCAAATTACATTTATTTTCATATTTATAACTTCAATTATGTTAGTATTTTATTAATAAGATAATTACTGCATCATCTTTGTGTCATAAATAAATTAAATTATTTAATGTATAAAAATTACAAATAAAATACCATTATGTAGGAAGTATTATTAGCTTTCTAATTAATATTTATAGTTGAATTTATCTTATGTATAACCCTATATAAAAAATTATTTACTTATTAAACTTCGATTTTAACTATTTTAACCCTTCTTTAAATAAATTAATATTAAATGTCCTAATCTAATCCAAGTGGGCCTAAATGGTCATATTTTATTCCTAAGGTTGTTTCTGTTCGAATTAAACTTATCCAATAGAATTAGGACAATTGTTAGGGTAATAATAATATCATTTTTACCCTTAATTATCCTATTTATTTTTAACCGTGGTAAATAAAAGTAAAAAGTTACTATTCAACAAAAAATATTTTCATCTCATTGAACCACATTTTAGTCTTTTATATTAACCTTTTCTCTCGGATTTTCGAAATTCCACTCACAGAAGCGGTAAAATTATGTTTTATGAAAAAATCATTTTTTAACTACCACTTAGTGGTTTCACTATTCATCAAAAAAATGAAAGTTTCCAGAAAAATAACTAAAGTTAGGCCTAGGATATATTTGATATTATGAATTCAAAAATGATGTCTATTTTACAAAATTCAAAACATATCAGTTGCACTAATTAATTTAAAAATTAGTTCCCGTCGTCAAAACAAATAGCGTGTTTTTAATGAGATAATAACTGTCAAAAGATTGACACTTGTTTATGTCTGGTTTAAATGTGAAATTACATCAAATGACCAAAATTATATTAAATGGTAAAGATATATTCTAAATATACTTTAAAACCACTCAAATTAATTATTTATCACTATTAATTAATTCGATTAAAAAAGTTGTTTTTAATTAAAATTTAGTAATTTTCACTATTCACTGGAATATGAAAGTTATCCGAAAAGTAACAAAATTTCACCCTAAGATAATTTCGATATTCCGAATCCAAAAATGAAGTCCATTTTGAAATATAAAATTTCAAAAAGTGGGTATTACTATTCATAACAGCTAGTTCATAATAATATTATAATAATATCTCGTTTAGTGAAACTCGGTATTGTATACCACACACGCTATCGAGGAAGGTCTTTATTGCATGTAATGAAAGCCAAGTCAGGGATGTGTGTTGTGCAAGCTCCTTTTGTGGTAGCGTACAACACAAGACATTAATTAAATTAAAAAGAATATTTTTCATAAAATCTCGGGGTGTTACATTCTACCCCCCTTAAAATGAATTTCTCCCTCGAAATTCGTCGGGGTTAGAAATGGTTTACTAATAGAAGGTTTGTTTAATAGAAACCCACATTGTAAAAAGTAATACCAAAACATGGCTTTAAAAACTAAATTATGAAACGTAGCGGTTTCCCAAATTAACTCATCCCTGGGTTTTCACGTAGGAGAACATAGGTGAAAATAAGGATATAGAAGAAAAATCTAACCATCAAGTTCTGATGGAGAGTGGTAGAGAACATGGCTTTGAATAAGCCAACAATCACAAAGCCATAAAGTTTTGTTGATCTAGGGTACCATCTGATTCATCGGATATAAGGGCACTAGGACAACATTTTTGGTTTCAAGATCATTTCCCTAAAGTTGAAGAATTTTAATTAGAATAAATACTTACATTATTTTGGTAAAATCTCACTATAGTTCATGCCTTGAACAATTTCCACCTCATTTCTTAAAGAAATGAAGTTGAATTAGTTATTCATGAAGTGTTAGCAGATCATGTGATAGAATGACGGGTCATTCCATCTATCTCAAACAAAAGGTTAGCAAAAGTTATTAAATATAAATAAGTCAATCTATAGTGAGATTAATCTTATATAGTTCCTAAAATGGACTAATAATTCATATATCATACTTCTTAATATAATAAAACTAGTTTCTACAAAATAGGGACTTCCTGTAGGCTAGTGGTAGGCGATAAAGGCCAGTCACACTTCGGTTGTGGGTCGATTCCCACAGCCTTGTCCGACGCGATGGGTTGTCGCCCGTCCTGTAGGTTTTCTTTTTTCTAAAACTAAATTACTATAACATCCAATAAATAATATCGAAAAAAGTTATATCCTTAAACAATAATATCTTATGTCCAACATAATCCATTCCAATCTTTATCTAAAATACTTCGGTCCATGCTCATAGTATAAAGAAAACAATTACTTGAAATGTCATCAACCAACCATCATTTATCCCCCATTATCTTATTGGTCACATTCCAATCATGTGAATACCTTAATCATGTATTCTCTTGAAAAATGAATACCCATTAAACCTTAGTGAAAACATGAATGCTATCAAAAGTTAACTCTTTCCACATACCAAAATCCAAAAATTCTATATACTCAAACCATTATATAACCTTCTCCTTATATCAGTCATGAGATCATGAATACTATCAAACATTTAATTTTCTCCTTAGCCCTTCATTATGCGCATATCATCTTCTTTCCAAAAATATCTGAATAACCTTTAATGGTTACTCGTACTATTAATCATACACTTTTAAAACATAAGGAAAGACAACAGTGTAATAATCCTTAGATGTCTCTTTATTCCATAGTACCATGAGATTATTTATACAAGATTACACTTGATAAACATGTAATCATTCCACTACCTTCTTAAACCAATGACCGAGCTTCAACAATTCTTTCTTCTCACATATCATTTGTAGTCTCTTCATCATCAACAACATAAATACTACCCATACGACCGTACTGATTCTCTTTATGAGACTTTCCCTTAGGGAATTGGTTTGCATAATGCCCGTACATTCCACATTTAAAACATTTAACCATTGTTGATGTCGTAGCAATACCATTATCCTCATCCATGGTGTTAACTGGACCTTTTCCTTTGCACATACTGGCATTATGTCCTTCTTTTCCACACCCAAAACATCTTCCAGTTCCTTTGAAACAATCTCCGTGATGCCTCTTCCCACATGATTTACATGAGGGAAATTGGACTTTCATTCCTCTATGATCATCATAAAAATCCATCTTTATCTTATTATCTGAGTCATGAAACTTACCAAAGTTGAGATTATTGATCATATTATGAGATTGCTGATTAGGCATAATAACGATGTTTGGACTTCCAAATCCCATTTCATTTGGTTTCTCATTAGAATATCATTCCATTGTCCGTCATATCTTCCATTATCATGAATCTTCCTGTTTCAAGCAATTTTCTAAAACCAAAAAGAATAGTGTGAGAGGAAAAAATCTTTCTAGGGAAAACAACATAGTAAAGGGGGAGCACCCTCAATATCTAACATCTTATGTTAAATTCTAATATCGTTACCGTAGTTCTAGGACTATACCCTATACGTATACTTATCCTTAGGGACATCCCTAGACATACCTTAGAAATATCTCTAGGGATCTCAATAACGTTTTCGCATCCTAGTTTTCAAAGGTTGACTAAACCTTTCATCTGATACCAACTGTAGAGACCCGATGCTTGATGTACATGGAAATTACATTACTTTAGCGGAATACTTAATAAATAACAAAAATAGACACACAAGGATCGTAATAGTTTAGTGTCTTTGTAAACTCGAAATATAATCTTCTAATCGTGGTGAAAGATCTTCAACATCTCCCATAAGATCTTCCCCTTTTTGTTTTCTTACCTAAAACCTTTCACTAAATCCTGTGGAAATGAAAACATATAAAGGGTGAAACCAAATTCTCAGTAAGGGTAAGCATGGATAAAGTAAAACAAATCATATACATTTGAACTTCAAAAAATGAACATAATATTTAAACATCAGAATCTTGAGAAATGAAATAAATCATGGAAGTACGTAAGGCATAGATCCTAAAGAAACATTAATCATGATAAAATAGAATAGGAATTAAACATGTAATTGTGGAAAACCATTAAGCACATGATATGATTTCCATAGTAGCCAAGGCATTGCTTCCAAGACCATCTTAGTGGACCAATTCCCTTTCTGAATCGAGTTCACTCCTCGTTCTAGTCTTGTATTACTGAACCGGTTTAACTTTCCGTTCCAGCCATGTCTATCTCATGTGATATAAATCTTTACCCAATTCATTGGAGGGAGATATA
Organism: Viscum album; assembly: GCA_963277665.1. Taxonomy (NCBI): domain Eukaryota; kingdom Viridiplantae; phylum Streptophyta; class Magnoliopsida; order Santalales; family Viscaceae; genus Viscum; species Viscum album. Next base: position 2,016,999,168 of record OY728126.1, read on the forward strand.
GGTCCCACCCATCTCATAATGAAATCATTCTTACTTGTGCCACAAAATAAACATACATCAATCATAAAAACCCAATAAATAAAATGGGTTTCATAAACATCATCAAATCATCATATAATCCATATAAAAGAAATGGATATCATTTCATAATAAGAAAAGTGAAACCATTTAAATCATAGATACATTATACTTGAAACATACACATATGAAATAATGGCATCTTAGATGAAAAATGGTTTTGATAAAACACTTGAAATGAATTCTTGAGGAAAATATCATTTCTTCTTCAAAATCATCTTCTTTTCACAAAATGTCATGCAATTTTAAAAGAAAAGGATATTTTTGAAAATAGTAATGAAATATTTTGGAGGAAGATTCATGAAAATAAGGATTTATAAAACCGTAAAAATCCTTTCATGCCTTATATTTTGAAAAACATTCTTCTCGTACTTTTGTCGGAAAAGTCAAAAAAGTACCTTGTAGGGTAAATAAAAGAAAGATTCCTTCCATACCAAGGGGTAAAATTAAAAATGGGTAAAAAGGACTTTAAACATACATGAATAAATTTTTATAAAACATGGACATGGATGATAGCAATAACCCCAGTAAATACTTACGAATAAGAAATCTCCGATAAAAATGAGATTTGCAAAATTATCCCTTACCTTAGGTCCGATATGCTTCGTACGTATCCGAACCTCCTGTATAATGATTTAAATAATGTCATTGACTTATTAAAGAATCATATTCATTGTTATTATATCATATATGTTTCACTTATGACTTTATATTACCCGTTCTTTTGTAAATTCCATGTTAAAGCAGCGTTTTGGGTAAAATCATTTCATTTTTCGTATGTGTTTCGACTTGTCATTATTGATATTATTACTTATATTCTGATTTAAATAATTCCAGAATTTAAAACATGATTTATATATAATATATATTCATCATATACATATATATATTATAGATCGATAAAAGGAATGAAATACACCGTTCATGGAGACGGTAGGCCGTACGTATGCATGAACGCTGTTTTAGTTTCCTTATTGAATTGAATGAAACTAAATAGATGACATACATATACATTTACATAAATCTAGTAGCATTATTATTTCATATATTTCATTATTATTCATTATATAAACTTTATGATCATTCATGTATGGTTAACATGGAGAGTGAATCTCATCGCGTCGTGGAGACGGTAGTCCGTACGTACGCACGAGCGATGATATCTTTCCCATAATTATTGAAAATAATTGGAGTGTATGGTATAATATATCATAATCATTATGATGTTATAATAACCATATATCGTTATCCTTTACACAATTATACCCATCCATGTAAGGTGTTGGTGGAAAGACAGATTTCACCACGGCGTGGAGACAGTATTCCGTACATACACACGCGTGGTGATTTCGTTTTCCATAGGATGGATAGATGGTGAAATAGAGTTGTTTAATAATTTTAATAAAATATCATTATATGAGTTATACTGATATCATTACTTCATAATGAAACAACTAAAGAAGAAGAAGTGGAAGAAGAAATAGAGTTGAAAGAATCGGTAACAGATATTACCTCTTCTTTGAAGCGCCTCTTTGAGACCTCCTCTTAGAGCACTAAAATTGTTCTTTGAAGAATACCAGAACCTCTAGGATGTTTCTATGGAAGTGGAGGAGAGAATTTGGTAGGGGTTGGCAGAGCTTGAAGGCTCAAAGTAGTGTGAGGAAGAGAGGGAGGAGGTTCCCTTTTATAAGTTAGGAGAGGGGCACCTTTGGAATAACTAAAACAATTATTTTATTATAAAGTCATATTCTATTTTTAATAGCTCCAAATTGATTTATTTCTAAGCTAAGGTGGGGATGGGTCTAAATCCTCTCATCCAATTGAATTTAGACAAGTTTAGGTTCCTATTTTAACATTATCATTTAGATTTTAACTTTAAGTTAAATAATTTTACTTTTACCGTGTCTTCTTGTTTTCTTACAATATAAGGTTAATAAACTTACTATAACAAGCCAAAAGAACCTCAAGTAGTTCATTATTAATATATATATCCTTATCTAAGTCAATTGTCTGAACCTTACATTTTTAGGAATAAAATAACAATTAATAATATAATATTTGTTTTAAAAACAATTTTATATCAATTTTGATACTATTTGGTACTTGATTTTTGTGAAAATAATACAACATGATTAGTTCAAAAAAAGTTACTTAAATCAATAATAACATGTAATATTAACCTAGAAAATTAGTGGAATTCATAAAAAGTCTCAAATTACATTTATTTGAATATTTATAACATCAATTATGTCAATATTTTATTAATAAGATAATTATTGCATCATATTTATTTCATAAATAAATTAAATTATTTAATGTATAAAAATTATAAATAAAATACCATTATGTAGGAAATCTGATTATATTTCTAATGAATATTTATAGTCAAATTTATCTTATGTATAACCCTATATTAAAAATGATTTACTTATTAAACATCGATTTTAACTATTTTAACCCTTCTTTAAATAAATTAATATTAAATGTCCTAATCTAATCCAAGTGGGCCTAAATGGTCATATTTTATTCCTAAGGTTATTTCTGATCGAATTACACTTACCCAATAGAATTAGGACATGTGTTAGGGTAATAATAATATCATTTTTACCCTTAATTATCCTATTTACTTTTAACCGTGGTAAATAAAAGTAAAAAGTTACTATTCACCAAAAAATATTTTCATCTCATTGAACCACATTTTAGTCCTTGATATTAACCGTGTCTCTCAGATTTTCTAAATTCCACTCACAGAAGCGGTAAAATTAGGTTTTATGAAAAATTCATTTTTTTTAACTACCACTTAGTGGTTTCACTATTCATCAAAAAAATGAAAGTTTCCAGAAAAATAAAGAAAACTTAGGCCTGGGATATATTTGATATTACGAATTCAAAAATGATTTCTATTTTACCAAATTCAAAAAATATCAGTTGCATTAATTAATTTAAAAATTAATTCCCGTCGTCAAAACAAATAGCGTGTTTTTAATGAGATAATAACTATCAAAAGATTGACACTTGTTTATGTCTGGTTTAAATGTGAAATTACATCCAATGACCAAAATTGTATTAAATGGTAAAGATATATTCTAAATATACTTTAAAACCACTCAAATTAATTATTTATCACTATTAATTATTTTGAATAAAAAAGTTTTTTTTAATTAAAATTTAGTAATTTTCAATATTCATCAGAATATGAAAGTTATCTGAAAAGGACCAAAATTTCACCCTAAGCTAATTTCGATATTCTGAATCCAAAAATGAAGTCCATTTTGAATTATAAAATTTTTAAAATTTCAAAAAGTGGGTATTACTATTCATAACGGCTAGTTCATAATAATATTATAATAATATCTCGTTTAGTGAAACTCGGTATTGTGTACTACACACGCTATCGAGGAAGGTCTTTATTGCATGTAATGAAAGCCAAGTTAGGGATGCGTGTTGTGCAAGCTCCTTTTGGTGTAGCGTACAACAAAAGATATTAATGAAATTAAAAAGAATATTTTTCGTAAAATCTCGGGGTGTTACATTCTACCCCCCTTAAAATGAATTTCACCCTCGAAATTCATCAGGGTTATAAATGGTTTACCACTCGAAGGTTTCATTAATAGAAATCCACATCGTAAAAAGGAATACCAAAACAAGGATTTAAAAACTAATGTATGAAACGTAACAGTTACCCAAATTAACTAATCACTGGGTTTTCACGTAGGAGAACATAGGTGAAAATATGGATATAGAAGATGGCTATGAATAAGCCAACAATCACAAAGCCATAAATTTTTGATGATCTAGGGTACCATCTGATTCATCGGATATAAGGGCACCAGGATAACATTTTTGGTTTCAAGATCATTTCCCTAAAGTTGAAGAATTTGAATTAGAATAAATACTTACATTATTTTGGTACAATCTCACTGTAGTTCGTGCCTTGAACAATTTCCACTTCATTTCCTAAAGAAATGAAGTTGAATTTGTTATTCATGATGTGTTAGCAGATCATGTGATAGAATGATGGGTCATTCCATCTGTCTCAAACAAAAGGTTAGAAAAAGTTATTAAATATAAATAAGTCGATCTATAGTGAGATTAATCATATATAGTTCCTAAAATGGACTTATAATTCATATATCATACTACATAATATAATAAAACTAGTTTCTACTAAACAAGGACTTCCTGTAGGCCAATGTTAGGTGATAAAGGCCAGTCACGCTTCGGTTGTGGGTTCGATTCCCACAGCCTTGTCCGACGTGATGGGTTGTCGCCCGTCCTGTAGGTTGTCCTTTTTCTCAAACCAAATTACTATAACACCCAATCAATAATATCGAAAAATGTTCTATCCTTAAACAATACTATCTTATGTACAGCATAATCTATTCCAATCTTTATCTAAAATACTTTGGTCCAAGCTCATAGTATAAAGAAAACGATTACTTGAAATGTCATCAACCAACCATCATTTATCCCCCATTATCTTGTTGGTCACATTCCAATCATGTGAATACCTTAATAATGTATTCTCTTGAAAAATTAATACCCATTAAACCTTAGTGAAAACATGAATGCTGTCAAAAGTTAACTCATTCCACATACCAAAATCCAAAAATTCTATATACTCAAACCATGATATAACCTTCTCCTTATATCAGTCATGAGATCATGAATACTATCGAACATTTAATTTTCTCCTTATCCCTTCATTATGCGCATATCATCTTCTTTCCAAAAATATCTGAATAACCTTTCATGGTTACTGGTACCATTAATCATACACTTTTAAAACTTAAGTAAAGACAACAGTGTAACAATCCTTAGATGTCTCTTTATTCCATAGTACCATGAGATTATTTATACAACATTACACTTGATAAACATGTAATCATTCCACTACCTTCTTAAACCATTGACCGAGCTTCAACAATTCTTTCTTCTCACATATCATTTGTAGTATCTTAATCATCAACAACATAAATACTACCCATACGACCGTACTGATTCTCTTTATGAGACTTTCCCTTAGGGCATTGGTTTGCATAATGCCCGTACATTCCACATTTAAAACATTTAACCATTTTTGATGTCGTAGCAATACCATTATCCTCATCCATGGTGTAAACTGGACCTTTTCCTTTGCACATACTGGCATTATGACCTTCTTTTCCACACCCAAAACATCTTCCAGTTCCTTTGAAACAATCTCCCTGATGCCTCTTCCCACATGATTTACATGAGGGAAATTGGACTTTCTTTCCTCTATGATCATCATAAAAATCCATCTTTCTCTTATTATCTGAGTCGGGAAACTTACAAAAGTTGAGATTATTGATCATATTATGAGATTTCTGATTAGGATTAATAATGATTTTTGGACTTCCAAATCCCGTTTCATTTGGTTTCTCATGAAGAATATCATTCCATTGTCCGTCATATCCTCCATTATCATGAATCTTCCTGTTTCCATCCATTTTCTAAAACCCAAAAAGAATAGTGTGAGAGGCAAAAATCATGCTAGGGAAAACAACATAGTAAAGGGGGAGCACCCTCAATATCTAACATCTTAGGTTAAATTCTAAGATCGTTACCGTAGTTCTAGGACTATATCCTATACGTATACTTATCCTTATGGACATCCCTAGACATACCTTAGAAATATCTCTAGGAATCTCACTAACGTTTTCGCGTCCTAGTTTCCAAAGTTTGACTAAACCTTTCATCTGATACCAACTGTAGAGACCCGAAGCTTCTTGTACATAGAAATTAAATTACTTTAGCGGAATACTTAATACATAACAAAAATAGACACACAAGGATCATAATAGTTTAGTGTATTTGGAAACTCAGAATATAATCTTCTTATCGTGGTGAAAGATCTTCAACATCTCCCATACGATCTACCCCTTTTTGTTTTCTTACCTAAAACCTTTCATTAAATCCTGGGGAAAAGAAAACATATAAAGGGTGAGCTCAAATTCTAAATAAGGGTAAGCATGGATAAAATAAAACAAATCATATACATTTGAACTTCAAAACATGAAAATAATATTTAAACATCATAATCTTGAGCAATGACATAAATCATGGAAGTACGTAAGGCATAGATCATAAAGAAACATTAATCATGATAAAATAGAATGGGAATTAAACATGTAATTGTTTAAAACCATTAACCACATGATATTATTTCCATAGTAGCCAAGGCACTACTTCCAAGACCATCTTAGTGGACAAAGCCCCTTTCTGAATCGAGTTCACTCCTCGTTCCAGTCCTGTATTACTAAACCGGTTTAACTCTCCATTCCAGCCATGTCTATCTCATGTGATATAAATCTTTACCCAATTCATTGGAGGGAGATATAGGTCCCACCCATCTCATAATGAAATAATTCTTACTTGTGCCACAAAATAAACATACATCATTCATAAAAACCCAATAAATAAAATGGGTTTCATAAACATCATCCCATCATCACATAATCCATATAAAATAAATGGATATCATTTAATAATAAGAAAAGTGAAACCATTTAAATCATAGAGAAATTATACTTGAAACATACACATATGAAATAATGTCATCTTAGATGAAAAATGGTTTTGATAAAACACTTGAAATGAATTCTTGAGGAAAATATCCTTTCTTCTTCAAAATCATTTTCTTTTCACAAAATGTCATGCGATTTTAAAAGAACAAGATTTTCTTGAAAATAGTCATGAAATATTTTGGGGGAATCTTCATGAAAATAAGGCTTTATAAAACCGTAAAAATCGTTTCATTCCGTATATGTTAAAAAACATTCTTCTCTTACTTTTGTCGGAAAAGTCAAAAAAGTACCTTGTAGGGTAAATAAAAGAAAGATTCCTTCCATACCAAGGGGTAAAAGAAAAAATGGGTAAAAATGGCTTTAAACATACATGATTACATTTTTATAAAACATGGACGTGGATGATAGCAATAACCCGAGTAAATACTTACGAATAAGCAATCTCAAATAAAAATGAGATTTGCAAAATTATCCATTACCTTAGGTCCGATATGCTTCGTACTTATCCGAACCTCCTGTATAATAATTTAAATAATGTCATTGACTTATTAGAGAATCATATTAATTGTTATTATATCATATATGTTTCACTTATGACTTTATATTACCCGTTCTTTTGTAAATTCCATGTTAAAGCAGCGTTTTGGGTAAAATCATTTCATTTATCGTATGTGTTTCGACCTGTCGTTCTTGATATTATTACGTATATCATGATTTACATAATTCCATAATGTAAAACATGATTTATATATAATATATATTCATCATATACATATATATATATATTATAGATCGATAAAAGGAATGAAATACACTGTTCATGGAGACGGTAGGCCGTACGTACGCATGAACGCTATTTTCGTTTCCTTATTGAATTGAATGAAACTAAATAGATGACAGAGATATATATTTACATAAATCCAGTAGCATTATTATTTCATATATTTCATTATTATTCATTATATAAACTTTATTATCATTCATGTATTGTTAACATGGAGAATGAATCTCATCGCGTCGTGGAGACGGTAGTCCATACGTACGCACGAGCGATGATATCATTCCCATAATTATTGAATAGAATTGGAGTGGATGGTATAATATATCAGAATCAGTATGATTTTATAATAACCATATATAGTAATTCTTTACACCATTATACCCATCCATGTAAGGTGTTGGTGGAAAAACAGATTTCACCATGGCGTGGAGATGGTATTCCGTACGTACGTATGCGTGGTGATTTTGTTTTCCATAGGATGGATAAATGGTGAAATAGGTTTTTTTCATACTTTTAATAAAATATCAGTATATGAGTTATACTGATATTATTACTTCATAATGAAACAACTAAAGAACAAGATGTGGAATAAGAAATAGAGTTGAAAGAATCGGTAACAGACATTACCTCTTCTTTGAAACGCCTCTTTGAGACCTCCTCTTAGGGAACTAAATTTGGTCTTTGAAGAAGATAATAACCTTTAGGATGTTTCTATGGAAGTTTAGAAGATAATTTGGCAGGGTTTGGCCGAGCATGAAGGCACAAAGTGGTGTGAGGAAGAGAGGGAGGAGGTGCCCTTTTATAAGGGAGGAGAGGGGCACCTTTGGAATAACTAAAATTATTATTTTATTATAAAGTAATATTCGGTTTTTAATAGCTCAAAATTGATTTATTTCGAAGATAAGGTGGTTATGGGTCTAAATCCTCTCATCCAATAGAATTTAGACATGTTTAGGTTCCTATTTTAACCTAATCATTTAGATTTAACTTTAAGTTAAATAATTTCTTTTACCGTGTCTTCTTGTTTTCTTACACTATAAGGTTAATAAACTTACTATAACAAGAAAAACGAACCCCAAGTGGTTCATTATTAATATATATATCCTTATATAAGTCATTTGGCAGAACCTTATATTTTTAGGAATAAAATAACAATTACTAATATAATATTTGTTTTAAAAACTATTTTATGTCAATTTTGACACTATTTGGTACTTGATTTTTGTGAAAATCATAAAAGCATGAATAGTTCGAAAAAAGTTACTAAAATCAATAATAACATGTCATAGCAACCTATAAAATTAATGTAATTCATAAAAAGTCTCAAATTACATTTATTTGGGTATTTATAACATCAATTGGGTCAATATTTTATTAATAAGATAATTACTACATCATCATTGTGTCATAAATAAATTAAATTATTTAATGTCTAAAAATTATAAATAAAATACCATTATGTAGGAAATATTTTTATATTTCTAATGAATATTTATAGTCGAATTTATCTTATGTATAACCATATCTTAAAAATTATTTACTTATTAAACTTTGATTTTAACTATTTTAACCCTTCTTTAAATAAATTAATATTAAATTTCCTAGTCTAATCCAAGTGGGCCTAAATGGTCATATGTTATTCCTAAGGTTGTTTCTGGTCGAATTAAATGTATCCAATAGAATTATGACTTCTGTTAGGGTAATAATAATATCATTTGTACCCTTAATTATCTTATTTACTTTTAACCGTGGTAAATAAAAGTAAAAAGTTACTATTCACCAAAAAATATCTTCATCTCATTGAACCACATTTTAGTCCTTTATATTAACCGTGTCTTTCGGATTTTCGCAATTCTAATTACAAAAGCGGTAAAATTAAGTTTTATGAAAAATTCAGTTTTTTAACTAACACTTAGTTGTTTCACTATTCATCAAAAAATGAAAGTTTCCAGAAAAATACAAAAAATTAGGCCTAAGATATATTTGATATTATGAATTCAAAAATGATGTCTATTTTACCAAATTTGAAAACATATCAGTTGAATTAATTAATTTTAAAATTAATTCCTGTCGTCAAAACAAATAGCGTGTTTTTAATGAGATAATAAATATCAAAAGATTGACACTTGTTTATGTCTGGTTTAAATGTGAAATTACATCCAATGACCAAAATTGTATTAAATGGTAAAAATATATTCTAAATATAGTTTAAAACCACTAAAATTAATTATTTATCACTATTAATTATTTCTATTAAAAAAGTTGTTTTTAATTAAAATTTAGTAATTTTCACTATTCATAAGAATATGAAAGTTATCTGAAAAGTACCAAAATTTCACCCTAAGCTAATTTTGATATTCCGAATCCAAAAATGAAGTCCATTTTGAAAGATAAAATTTATAAAATTTCAAAAACTGGGTATTACTATTCATAACTGCTAGTTCATAATAATATTATAATAATATCTCGTTTAGTGAAACTCGGTATTGCGTACTACACACTCTATCGATGAAGGACTTTATTGCATGTAATGAAAGCCAAGTCAGGGATTCATGTTGTGCAAGATCCTTTTGGTGTAGCATACAACACAAGACATTAATGAAATTAAAAAGAATATTTTTCATAAAATCTCGGGGTGTTACATTCAGGTCCTAAATTATATGAAATTCATGTTCCAAATTCTCTTATATTCAGGTTCTGAATTCCACAGAATTCAGACTCTGAATTCCTTATATTGCATACTCCAAATTCCTTATAATTCCGACTCCGAATTCTTCATAATTCAGACTCCGAATTCCTAATAATTATGACACCAAATTCCTCAGAATTGGGATTTTGAATTCATTGGAATTCAGACTCTAAAACCTATAGAATCTAGATTACGAATTCTTTGGAAAACGTACTCCAAATATCCATGTATTGTAGAATCTGAATTTTTATTTGGTTAGATCCCAAATTCTATTTTTCCTTAAACTCTAAAAAATAGATTTGGTTAAAAAACTTCATTTTCTTTACGGTTATTATGAATTGATGTCCCACAATATCTTTATAACTAACCATTTTATGAGTGACATGTATACACATCCCTCTGAGATTAAAGGAAAAATATGATTGTTGGAGGAGGGAGTCGACTGTTGGAGGGGTGCCTATAAAAAAACGATCATTTGAAGGATCTCACAACTCTTCCACCACTCTAGAGATTTTATGTTGCTGAAGTGATTTCTAGAGAGGGAGAGACTCTCATGCTTTGTGGGGTTCTGAACATATGGTTCAGATTGCTTCTTGCAACTCTGATTGTTGCTGAGTATAATCAAGGGCTTCTGGGGATAGGAAAACAGAGGTTTCGACTGCCTTAATGTTCGAGGGATTTTGGGGATATCAAGAGAGATTCTGATATTCCTATTAAGGGCTTACCTTGGTGTTGGCAAGATTTTTTTTTTGATAGTATAAATCAAGGGACCTTCATCCAAGGTTGTGGGATACCCTATTATTTGGTTTAAAAGATTTCATACTTGTTACCTGTTTTTGTTTCAAGTTCATTTCCACTGTATTTTGATAAAAAAACAGAAAGTATAACTTTCTTATAATGTCTCGTTGTTTTATGTACTCTGATAAGTAATATTCTATACACTATAAGATAAAACATTTTTCTTGTAAACATTCCTTATGTTTCATTTCTGGTACCATATTTCTAAAACCTAGAAAGTTTGTTTAAGTAGAACTAAAAGAGGTCTTGTAAATTTACTTTGTTTAACTTTGTTAAGCATAGTTTTCATTACGGTTAAAAATTAATGTTTTTAAAATTACAATTTACACCCTCTTGTAATTGAGAATCTACATAATTATTTCGATCCTATAATTGGTATCAGATGAGGTATCTGAATTACTCATATTAACATATAAGTTTTCTTGCTCATGTTTTACATATTCTAAATTTTCTTTCTTATCTTTTATTTCTTAAGTTATTCTTAGATATTTTTATATTTGTTAAAAAAACCTTTTCTATTATGAAGTTTTTGTGGAAATATGTTTTCATATAAAATGGAAAGAATGAATGTCAGTTCGATTGACAATATAAATCCAACAGGACCACCAATATTTGATGGAAACAATTATGAGTACTAGAGAGATAGAATGAAGAATTTTGTTATTATTACTTGAGTGGACAACAATGTCATTCTTATTGGAGATTACAAGATTATCGATAAAGAATTCAGAACCTTTACCAACCATGAAAAGTTAGAATATCAACTAAATTACAAGGTACACGATACATTATTGTGTTATATGACCAGGAAAATATATAGTCAGATTTTTTCTTGGGAAGCTGCAAATTGTATCTAGAAGAAATTGGAAGTTACACATTTTGGAACATCCAATGTCGTAGAGACTAGAAGAGCTATTCTTATAGAAGAATATCATGGATTTATATTTCCCTACGAAGAACCAGTAAGCAAGGTACAACAAAGGTTTATGAAAATTGTTAACAGTCTACAATCCATAGGTGAGAAAGGAATTGAGGATAAATCTCTTGTGGATAAGATTATAGATATTATTACAAATGAATGGTAATCCAAAATAAAACCTATTGACCAGAATAGGAAATTGTATCAAATTACTCCTGATGATATTTTTGGAACCCTTCTTCAACATGAGACAAGAATGAAAAGAGATGATGATATGAATAAAAAGAAGAATATCAATGAACTGTAGCCTTTATTACTTTTAAATCCAAGACTCATGAATCGTTTAGAAGATCCAAGTATAATAAATTCACTATTTTATCTAAATCTAGTGACAGTGAATATTATGAGAATGAGCTAGAAAATATTTTTTGAAGGATTAACATGATAGTTGGAAAGAAAGACGTTCATTATTAATAAAAAAAGATGCCAATATCAAATAACTTACTACAAGTTTTGATGATAAGCTCAATCTTGAATAAACAGTTAGGAGAAATGAAGTCAAGGATCTGAATTGGAAACATAATTCAGTTGCTATGAATTTGAAGAGGGAAAGGGATCTCAGAATAGAGTTTGAGGAAAAGTTTAGAAAGCAAGAAGAGCTTTTGAAGACTCAGGCAGAAATTATTAAGGATCAGGAAGAAAAAAATAAAATCTCTGGAGAAGAAAGATGAATACCAAGATCAACTAGTCAAAGGTTTTTAAGAGGATCATATGGAGCTTAAAAAGATTAAGACTATTTTCAAGAAGCTTATTCCAAAGGAAAAAAGATGGATTATTTTTTTCCTTAACTCGGATTATTTGTTTTATTACCTTTCTTGTACGAATTATTCAAATCATAATAAAAATTCCGGCTGTCCTTCATGTGTTTGGTTATATAGTACTAATATTTTAGGTACTATATATTTTTTCCTTTCTCTCAATTCATTTTTGAAAATCACAAAGGGGGAGAAAATAATGATAAAAAAGAATGATAAGTAAAGAAGAGAATTCCCTAAGTAAAGGGGAGTCTATCTAAGAATGAATTTTATCTAAGAATATTTCCTTATGTAAGAAAAAAATATGTCTTTAAGGAGGTCAAGAATATGATCCACAGGGATTTCAAAACCTAAGGTGGAGTTAGTTGTATACATCACAATTCATAAGTAAACGGAGATAAGTTTTTCTTTTAAGTTCATAAAGCAAAATTCTAAGTCCTTATATTCTTTTTTGTAATGATGTTGGTGCTTTCCAAAAAGGGTGAGATTGTTGGGTCAATAAGGTTTCTTTATGACTTTTTCATTCATCTTTGTTTTGAAAATCACAAAAACATTGTCATAAGGATAATATTTTTTACCTAACGATTATCTTCATAATGAAAATTTTCCTTCTCTAAAGAAATTTTTACCCATACCTATGTTTTTATTGTTCATTTTATACTCTCTCTAAATCCAACTCATTATATTACTAAGGAAAAATTTTGTTTCAAATATAATACCTCAGAATCCTATAAATAGATATAGAGTATTCTATTTTCAGGATCCAAATTCTTTGAAATTCAGATTTCAAATTCTCTAAAATTCAGAATCTGAATTATCTAAAATTAAGACTCTGAATTTTCTAAAATTTAGACTCCAAATTCTATGAAATTCGAGTTCCAAATTCTCTAAAATTCAAGTTTCGAAATCTCTATGATCCAGATTTCAAATTCTATAAAATTAACACTCTGAATTATTTGAAATTCAGACTCTGAATTCTATGAAATTTAGGTTCCAAATTATCTGAAAATCTAGATCGAAATTCCTTGAAATTCAGGTTCTGAATTTTCTGAAATTTAGGTTCCGAATTCTATGAAATTCAGGTTCCAAATTCCTCAGAATTCAGACTCTGAATTCCTCAGAATTCATACTCTGAATTCATCAGAATTAAAACTCCGAATTCCTCAAAATTTAGACTCTGGATTCATCAGAATTCAGACTCTGATTTCCTCAGAATTGAAACTCCTAATTCCTTAGAATTCAGACTATGAATTCCTAAGAATTCTGACTCCGAATTTGTTAGAACCTGGGTTTTTAGAAAGGGTCAAAATCCCAAACCTATTTAAATTTTTGACTGGGTTCTAAGGAAAATGGAGAAAATGGGAAGTTTCTAGAAATTTATAGACTACAAGATGTGTACTTTTAAGTACACGCTGTGTATATGTTAAGAGAGTGTTGGCCATGTTCTCTCCAAGTACATTCCATGTGATGACCATGTAAAATGTTCTTACTACACGACTTGTAGTTTTAAACATTCCATGTATACCCAACCATGTGGTGGCTATACATGGTGTGTAGGCCTGTTGGCCAGGTAGAACCAGGTACACTCTGTGTTCCCCTTAGACATGCCGTGTAGTCTAGCCATGTATGAGGGATATACATGGCATGTGGGTAAGTCGGTGAGGAAGAAAAGAGAAACCAAGTACACACCGTGTACCCACAGGTACACGCCGTGTACTCATGTCGGCTGGTAGGTGGAATCATAGCCACCAAATGAATAGTTAAATGATATATACATGGAGTGTAGTCATGAAGTACACACCATGTACTTTTTTTTGCGCTAAAACGGGTAGTAGCCTCATTTTTGAGGCAGAGCACAATTCCTTCGCCCTATTTCACGAACTAAGATGGCGAACCTATTTCCTTCACCTGATCATCCGTCTGAGACCCGTTTCGAATTACGATTAGTGCATTGGAACCCCCTCGGTAAGGCCTCGATTCCCCTTTGGCCATTTTGTTTGATTTTCGTTCTAGAACGAGTTATAAACGTTTGAACTGTATTGAATATTTTTTAGATTTACCGCGTTTTAGACCGAATTGGCGGCTATTACTGGAGGAGTAACATAGTACGAGTCTCAGGTAGGTGGTGCATACTTCATTTTGTGTTTTCGTGGTTGTTTGGGTGACACGACCTTTGACGTGATTTCAGTTATTTTGAGTGGGACCCGTTTTATCTAATTTTTCATACTGAATTTCTTATGGGACCTCTGGGATGCCTCTAGGTATTCCCGGTTACCAGTTTGCATGAGCAGGCCGGGTGAGGGGTCGTTTCTCATTGGGGCATTTTGGACGGGGAACGCCAAAATGGTTTTAATTGAAATATTAATGTGTTAAACTGTTTAGTTAATTTATTAAAGCCTATTATAAATTGTTAGAGGCATTTATGACCTCAGTGCTGGTATGGGAAAACATCTTGCATAGTGCAATTCAAATGTTTAATTGTTTTTCTAGTTTATGTTTTCTGTTTAAACATGTAATATATGAAATTGATGAATTGCATCTGTTGGACCCTTTGGGTGGTGTTGGGATTGTCCCGGGTTACATTGGGTGATTTTGACCATGGGATTGGGCATCATGGATGTCGTCGTGAGGCAGTACGACTGTCAAGTTGGGCATGGCCCGGGTTACTAGGATGGCGATGCCATCAGACTTGAGCGACATGGTCATAGGGACACAAGGTGTAAGATGTATTGGTGGATTAGGTACTATTTTTGGTGATTACCTCTCACCCAGGACATTGAGTAGTGTGCACACAGAGATACTCCATGTTGAGGTGGTTTTGACCACTCGTGTGGGTAGAGGCCGCCATAGTTGTGGTTAGGTATTTTGGTTGGGGCTGCTTTCCGTAAAAAGCCACGTGGGAGGTGAGGAGGCTTCATGGGATAGCATTGAGACTATCGGGTTGGGGGCTGAGGCTCGCTGTGAATTGAGGGCAGACATCGATGTTCCTCCGGGTTACTTCTTGGGTGTGACTTCGGGGCGTCGTTACTTGAGACACAAGGTGTCAGGAGGCACATGGTGCCGGGTTACTATTCTTGGGCATGCCTTCGGGACGTCGGTACATGAGACACGAGGTGTCAGGAGGCACATGGTTCCGGGTTTCTATCCTTGGGCATGCCTTCAGGACGTCGGTACTTGAGATACTAGGTGTCAGGTGGAACATGGTGCTGGGTTACACAATAGAGATTCCGGCGTTGGCCGAAGCAGGTGACACTCCATGGTGGCTATTGAGCACCAGCAGAGTTTGTGTTTATTTGTGCATTGTACTAGTTACGGATATCCTTGTAAATTATTTACTGCTTAAACACATATATTTAGTATGCACCATTGGGTGGTATCCTACTGAGACTTATCCCACACCCTACACGGTCCCTTCGGGACACGTACGTTATGGATTTATGTGCTGGAAAGAGGCCAGCTTCATGAGCTGGGCTGCGTTAGTTGTTTCATGGAGATGGTATGGACCTTGAGGTCATGCCTTGCTGGGGTTACTTTGTTTTATTTTCTTTCTATATTGGCATGCTTACTTATTGTAGCTACTGTTGGTTATCCATTGGTTCCCTTTTTATATTCAGTTGTGTACGATCTTTTTTGGATACATGTTTTACTATTCAATAGTAGTTACATGTTATCAACATGCTATTGTGTTTATTACGACTGATGTTGTCATATTTATTGCGTTCACTATTTATCTATATTGATTATGATTCCACTCTGCTTGTCTAGTTTGAGTCTGCTGAGTCTTTCATTCTGCTACATCTTTATTTTTATACTCGGACCAGTACCCTTATTATTTTCCTCCGAGAGGGTATAGCCTCCCCACTATACATATTAGACCCTCGCGACTAGTCGGAAGCCTTTAGTGTTCAGGGGAGGTGTGCCTAAGGTAGTGACACCCAACCCGTTCGGCACTGTTTGGGTGGCTGGCCGGGTCCGGGTCGTTACAAAGTGGTATTAGAGGAGGTTTTGACAAGGATTTAGTAGTAGTGTTATTCTGGATACTAATGAGATTGAGACTTCTATTTTTATTTCTGCTGGTTTTACTATTTGGGATATGGTATATAGGAGATAGGTTGTTACGGGAACTTGGTTTGTAACTTGTTCTTGGGTTCCTACAGACCCAAGTACGAGGGATGGACCAAGTTTCCATTGGTGGGAATTGCAGTTTTCTTTTTGCTCAGATTACAGTTCATATGATTTCCACATTGGTGGCTCACTTGGTGTGCAATGTTTTTGATTTTGAGATGTTTCCCTTTACCTGGTATGGTAAGGGAGAATTGGAACTTGTCCCGGTATGGGAAGTCTTCTTTTCTTGGATTTTGATAGGCACATTTTAGGGTATTTCAATTTCATAATTGCACGTATGCTTTGTGAAGTGATAATTCCATGTGAATAAAAAAATAAATTTCCATGATTTATATGCTTTGAAATGTGAATTGGTGAAATTCCATATAGAATTTCTAGTTGTTCAATGTGTATTTCATGCTTTATATTTTGTAAAATTATATGCGGTAGGATATTTGGGTTTGACTCTTATGAGAGCAGGCAGGTACTATGGTTGAGGCAATGTAACTATCAGGATTGGGCGACTCGGTCGTCAGTTGGAGGCAACTTGAGTTGTTGGTATGGGCATGGCCCGAGGTACTTTTATACTTGGCTATGTTGAGGGCGGGAAAGGAGGCCATGAGGCCGAGATTCCGTGGGGCATGGGTTGTAGAGAGGGGAGTAAGGGTAGTTGTTATGAACGGCCTTTTACTGCTTTTATTATCTGTGTAGAATATATTGTTGTATATATGTATGGGCTGTCTGACCATTTATGGTATTCAGTGAGTTACTCCTTCAAGACTCGATGGAGCATCAGGCAGGAGATGATACAATGCTGCAGGATCAGGTTCAGAATTCGGTACATGCAGAGCACGAGCCATAGGTACATGCTCAGGGACTGGATCAGGTTCAGGATCCAATACAGGCAGGACAACAGCCGGGTTTGGCATAGTTCGGGCCGTGGCTCGACGAGCTGCTCCGAGCGAGCCTGGTACATGTATTTTATGGGATTGATAGTGGTACGCATGGTAGAAAGCCTTCTATGGCATATTTTACGTGAGAGTTCTAGTCACATCACCCGCTGCTTTTTCAGGGTGAGGGTGGTCCGCAGGCGGCTGAGAACTGGATAGAGAGTATGCAAATGATCTTCAAGCAGCTTGAGATGCCTCCAGGGTGGAGGTTCAAGATGGAGACGTACATGATGAGAGGACCGGTGAAGCGTTGGTGGGACATACAGGTTTAGGCTCATAGGCACGAGGGACTGGCATGTCAGGACTTCGAGGAAAGGTTCTTTGAGAACTTCTATTCTGTGACACTGAGGGCAGAGAGAGCTCGGTAGTTCCTGAGTCTTCAGTAGGGGGACATGTCTGTCATGGAATACACAGCTACCTTCACAGAGTTGTCTCGATTTTCACCTGGTATGGTGAGCGATGATGCGGCTAGGGTGAGTCACTTCAAGGATGGATTACGACACCCCATTCGGGTCTAGGTGAACATCATTAGGATGGGTTCATTCTCTGAGGTGGTGAATCAGGCGATCATAGCCGATGGAAACAAGAGAGAGAAATATTTCTTGGGTAGGGCGACAACTTCAGCTGATGGTTTGGATAGCAGGAAGCAAGGACAGGATGAGTTCCAGCAGGGTAGTCAGGCCAGGGATTTAGCTAGACCACCTCATGGTAGTTCTTCGGTGATTTTCTTTCAGTGTGGACAGTTGGGACATATTTGGGCGTAGTGCGATGGGCCTTTGAAGGAGTGTCGGGCATGTGGACAGGACATGCATCTAGAGAGGTTTTGCAGGAATCCTTCATAGATAGCCGGCAGGTAAGGACTTGGATAGACTGTAGCGTCTAGAGTTGGTTCAGGTTCGGTACCGGGAGAGGGTAGTTGAGGGTCAGCTGTGCGCGAAGGTCATGAAAGAGACGGTGGGACCCAGTTGAGGTGTCAGTGGCTGGTGACTAGAGAAGAACCACAGGGAGGTCAGGCATCAGGCAACTGTGTTTCAAGCCAGGTGCACGCCGTAGAGACGCCAGTGGCTGAGCAGGCAGGTGAGCCGACGCCAGTTAGAGATATACTGCGGTGTGGTCGTGATCTCCATGTTTCCTTTTTGGCACGACCTGTAGAGGCATGTCTATTTTGAGTGCACGCGGTGCACATAATCTACGTGGACTGACTAGATGCTATTCAGTGGGATTGGCACCGTATCAGGTGCGTGATATATATATATATATATATATATATATATATATATATATGTATGTGATGTGTAGCATCAGGGCATCGAAGATGCGGGATACTTGAGGTGTCGTGGGCACCGGGGCATCGAAGATGCAGGTTACTTGAGGTGCCTTGGGAATCGAGGCATCGAGGATGTGGGTTACTAGTGGTGCTAGTCACTAGGACCTCGTGTAGGCGGACACCGATGTGGTGCAGGTTACGTTGGGTGTCGGGAGCGACACAGGAGCACCAATGAGGTGTAGGGGTGACGATGCGTCACAGAAGGACTATGCATCCGGGAAACAGGTTAGTAAACCCTTGTTTGTTTGAGTATTGTTGGGTTGAGACCAGGTTAGGCGATTCATAAGGTGGGGAGCCCCTTGAGGAATTTAGCTGGAACCTTGAGACTGGGGAAGTCCGGGTTACTTTGATCGGGGTGGTATGTATGGTTCCTTCTCCGGGTTTCGTTGATAGCACGTGGACGAGCTATGTTAAGGTGGGGAGTTTGTAAGAACCCGGGTTATTAGAACGGGTCAAAATTCTGACCCTGTTTAAAATTTTGACTGGTTTTTGAGGAAACTGGAAAAAACGGGACGTTTTTGGAAACTTCTAGACTACACGCCGTGTTCTTTTAAGTACACGCCGTGTATATGTTAAGCGAGTGTCAGCCGTGTGCTTTCCAAGTACATGTCGTGTGATGACCGTGTAGAATTTTCTTACTACCCGGCGTGTAGTTTTACTCACGCCATGTAAACCCGATCATGTGGTGGCTATACATGGCGTGTAGGCCTATTTTCCAGGTAGAACCAGGTACACGCCGTGTTCCCCTTGGACATGCCGTGTAGTCTAGCTGTGTATGAGGGATATACATGGTTTGTGGGTAAGTCGGCGAGGAAGAGAAGAGAAACCAAGTACACTTCATGTACCCACAGGTACACGCCATGTACTCATGTCGGTAGGTCGGCAGAATCCCAGCCACCAAATGAATAGTTAAATGATATATACACGGTGTGTAGTCATGAAGTACATTACATGTACTTTTTTTGCGATAAAATGGGTTGTAGCCTCATTTTTGAGGCAGAACACAATTTCTTCACCCAGTTTCGTGAACCAAGCCATCTGAACCTATTTCATTCTCCCGATCGTCCATCTAAGACCCATTTCGAATTCCGATTAGTGCCTTGGAAACCCCTCGGTAAGGCCTCGATTCCTCATTGGCTGTTTTGTTTGATTTTCGTTCTAAATCGAGTTATACATGTTTGAACGGTATTGAATATTTTGTAGATTTACCACGTTTTAGACCAAATTAGTGGCTGTTACCGGAGGAGTAACATCGTACGAGTCTTAGGTAGGTGGTGAATACTTCATTTTTTGTTTTCGTGGTTGTTTGGGTGATGTGGCCTTCAGCTTGTTTTTGGGTATTTTGATCGGGACCCGTTTTATCTGTTTTTCATACTGAATTGCTTATTGGACCTCTGGGTATGCCCGGTTACTAGTTTGTGTAGGTGGGCCGGGTGAGGGTCCATTGCTCATCGGGGGCATCTTGGCCGGGGAATGCCAACATTGTTTTAATTGAAATATTAATGTGTTAAACTATTTAGTTAATTTATTAAAGCCTGTTATAAATTTTTAGAGGCATTTAAGACCTTAGTGCTAGTATGGGACAACATCTTGCATAGTGCAATTTAACTGTTTAGCTGTTTTTCCAGTTTATGTTTTCTGTTTAAACATGAAATATATGCAATTGCTGAATTGCATCTACTGGACCCTTTGGGTGGTGTTGGGCTTTGCCCGGGTTACTTTGGGTGGTTTTGACCACGGGATTGGGTGTCATGGACGTTAGGTTGAGGTAGTACGACTATCAGGTATATCATGGACCAGGTTACTAGGATGGCGATGCCTCAGACTTGAGCGATATGGTCGTAGGGACACGAGGTGTCAGATGTGTTGGTGGCTTAGGTACTATTTTTGGTGATTACCACTCACCTTGGACTTTGAGTAGTGTACACACAGAGAAACTCCGTGATGAGGTGGTTTTGACCACTCATGTGGGTATAGGCCCTCGTAGTTGAGGTTAGGTATTTTGGTTAGGGTGCTTGTTGTAAAATGCCACGTGGGAGGTGAGGAGCCTTCAGGGGATAGCATTGAGACTATCGGGTTGGGGGCTGAGGCTCACAGTGAATTAAGGGAAGACATCGCAGTTCCTCCGGGTTACATCTTGGGCGTGCCTTCGGGACGTCGGTACTTGAGACACAAGGTGTCAGGAGGCACATGGTGCTGGGTTACTATTCTTGGGCGTGCCTTCGGGATGTCGGTACTTGAGACACGAGGTTTCAGGAGGCACATGGTGCCGAGTTACAATCCTTGGGCGTGCCTTCGGGATGTCGGTACTTGAGACACGAGGTGTCAGGTGGCACATGGTGCTGGGTTACACGATAGAGATTCTGGCATTGGCCGAAGCAGGTGACACTCCATGGTGGCTGTTGAGCACCAGTTGAGTTTGTGTTTATTTGTGCATTGTACTGGTTACTTATTTCATGGTAAATGCATGACTACTTAAACACATATATTTAGTATGCACCGTTGGGTGGTATCCTACTAAGATTTGTCTCACACCCTACATGGTCCCTTTGGGACACGTGAAAACATTATGATTTACATGCAGGAAAGAGGCCAGCTTCAGGAGCTGGTCCATGTTAGTTGTTGCATGGAGATGGTATATACCTTGTGGTCATGCCAAGCTGGGATTACTTTGTTTTTTTCTTTTCTATATCGGTATGCTTACTTGTTTAATCTACTGTTGGTTAGCCATTGACGCCCTTTTTATATTCAGTTGTGTATGACCTACTTTGGATGCATGTTTTACCATTCAGTAGTAGTTACATGTTATCAACATGTTGTTGTGTTTATTACCACTTCTGTTGTTATATTTACTACTTCTGCTGTTTATCTATATTTATTATGCTTCCGCTCTGTGGGTCTGGTTTGAGTCTGTTGAGTCTTTCATTCCGCTGCATCTTTATTTTTATACTTGGACCAGTACCCTTATTATTTTCCTCTGAGAGGGTATAGCCTCCCATTATACCTATCAGACCCTCACTGCTAGTTGGAAGCCTTTGGAGTTCAGGGGAGGTGCACCTATGGTAGTGAACCCCACCCCGTTCGATACTTTTCGAGTGGCTGGCTGGGTCCGGGTCATTACAGAATTTGTTAGAATTATGACTCCAAATTCCTTAGAATTCGGATTCTTAATTCATTGGAATTCAGAATTTGAATCCTATGGAATTAAGATTAAGAATTCTTTGGAAAACCTAATCTGAATATCCATGTGTTATAGACTCTGAATGTTCATTTAGTTAGATTAAAAATTTTATTTTTCTTTAAACTCTGAAAAATAGATTTGGTTAAGAAAATTCATTTTCCTTACACCTTTTATGAAACGATGTCATATAATCTATTTCTAACTAACCAGTGTTTGAGTGACACATATGCAGGTCCCTTCAAGATTCAAGGAAAATATGACCATTGGAGGAGGTATCCAACCATTAGATATGTTCCTATAAATTGGATCTCATTTGAATGAGCTCAAAACTATTCCATCACTCTAGAGATTTCATAATGCTGAAGTGATTTCTAGAGATATAGAATCTTCATGTTTTGTGCAGTTATGAACATCTTGTATATATTACTTTGTGTGACTCCGATTTTTGATGAGTACAATGGAGGGCTTCTGGGGATAGGAATACATAGGTGCAGACTACCTTAAAGTTTGAGGGATTGCAGGGATAGCAAGGAAGATTCCGATATTCCTATCGATGGCTTACCCTAATCTGGGTAAGGAAGACTTTATTGAAAGTATAAATCAAGGGAACTTTATCCAAGTTTGTTGGATAGCCTACTCTTTGGGTTTAAAGATTTCATACGTGTTACTTGTTTTTGTTTCAGGTTTATTTCCACTGTATTTTGATAAATAAATAAAGTCCAACTTTCTTATAATTTCTCATTATTTTATATAATCTGATATGTATATTATATACTCTATAAGATCGAGTATTTTTCTTGTAAACATTCCTTAAGTTTCATTTCTAGAACCATTTTTTGGGATTATAGAAAGTTTGTTTTAGTTGAACTAAAACAGGTCTTGTGAATTTACCTTGTTTAAATTTGTTAAACATATTTTTCCTAAAGGTTAAAAAAAATTTAAACATAAAATTCAGCTAAATCTTGTAATTGAGAATCTACATCATTATTTATATCTTAGACTAGCCACATATAATTTTTATTATTGGCTATAGGTTGACCTATAATCACGATTTTGCTGACTGTGATTGCATGTCTGTGGATATAGGGAATTTTTCTAGTTGTGTCAGTTGTTGTTGTGATGTGTTTCATGATTAGAATGTGTAAGAGACCCAATAAACTAAATATTAAATATTTTTTTCATATACAAAAATTCTTGAAGGGACAATGAGTCCTTATAACGTGAAGATTAATAGATTATGTTGAAGAGAATAATGATTTTTTTTGGTTGAGTAATAGTCTATTGAGTCTGTTCTTACTTTTTAAGTTCAAAGGCTCATATAAACATCAATACATCTAATTAAAATAATAAGGGATGTGTTGGGTGTTCAAACTGAGGTTTTCATTCACTTAATTTTAGATGTTTAGTGATTGGTGAAGGAAGAATAGAATTTTGTTTCTATTTGACAACACTTGGAGTTTCTTATTTAAGTTTGGATACACTATTTGTTATATTATGTTTTCACAAGATTATATCATACTTATCTAGAGATATTTTTATTAAAAAGTGTTCAAGGGTAAACACAGCTCATTGAAACTATTGGATGATGCTAGTAGACTGAATGTAAATGAATGTTACCATGTCATGCCAAGAATATAGTCATTCAGTTTGAATGGTGAACATTTTATTTCTCTATTATAATTATGGTTATATGTATGTGGATTATTTAAAGAGTTATATAAATTATATTTAATCACTTCAATAAATTTTTTTATGAAAACATGTATTGGTTGGAAAATCGAATATAATCATATTAACTGGTGATAAAGGATGACTAGTGGAAAATTGTAAAAAAAATTCAATGATTCACCCAACTATTTCAGAATGATCATAGAAACTCACTTGTTTTTTTTAATTTTTATTAAAGAAAAGGATGAAGGTTTCATCCTTGGTAACTTGAACATGTGAGTGTTGGTTAAAGCATGACTCTATGCCTATGGTATTCAACCATTTTTAGGAATTCCTAATGGGCTACAGATAATATCCACCAATAGAACCCACATATAAGTGGACACGTTCCATTGTAATTCATTCCAAGGGTAGTGTATGAAAATTACCCTAGAGTAAAATGTTATTCATGGAGTTCTAATAGGTATCAATTTTTTCCTCATTCGATATTACAATTTTTATCAAAGAGGTGTTCATTTTCCTTAAAATACATTAAGTATATTTTGAGTTTAGATGTCGATATATATATATATTGATGATTAAATTGTGGGTCAAATTCCTATATACGCCATGGATCATATTAATTAAATGAATATAAAAGGTTTTCCCATTTTTATGTAAAAAAATTATAGTGTTTCGAAGGAAAATATGTGTTTATTCTTACGTTTATTGGGTATATAAATAGTAGAAATTGTAACTAACAATTTCACTCTAGTATAAGATGGTATCGTGATTACTTAGGTTGATAGAAATAAAATTTATATTAATGTACATTTAAGAAATTATATGTTATCCTCAATTTCAAAAAAAAAATTCATAAATTTCATAGGGATAAAGATAATGAAATAATGTTATGAAAAATTATTGAAATATGTATGTAAGGAATCTTAGAGGGAAGTAAAGAAAACTTAAAATATAGAATGCCCAATTTGAATACATTAAAATTCTTGAAGCATAAAAAGTGGATGATTTATTTGTTAGAGTTAATGATTTTATGAGTTCTATATGTGGTCTTTGAGAAACTCTTTAAAAGTCAATGACTATTCAATTACTCACTTGAAGATCATGGTTTGAATTCATTTTCAATGTATGTCCTAAAAAAAAATTTAGTTACATATTTTTCTTTTATGAAAATAAGTAAGTGTGAGAAATAAATATTTTTCAAATCCTTAAGAATGAAGAGACTCTAAAAGATGTTAAGAAAGATGACGAAAATATATATTTAGATGAAAATTTTGATGTGATGTTTGAAAATTTAATTTCACCTATCTCAAGGAGTTTTCAAAAGAGAAAAATTTTAGTTTCTTGGTATATTTTCTATGATGTCTTTCAATTTTAGACGAATTAGTCATTTTGTTATAAACTTTATTCATCTGAAAGAAGGTAAAAGTGAATATGAAGATGATTCATCAAGTTGGTTCTCTAAGAAGTAGACTTCAAAATTTAATAAGAAGATGTTTTCTTCAAAGATCAAGAAAAATAACTTCTCAAAATTGAATAGGAAAATATATTTTTCAGAAATTAGAGAAGAATCATGTGATGATAGTGAAAGAAAAGATGATTTTACAACCACACATTACCACTCCACAAGCATGACCACAAATCACATTACATCATGGATAATTTTATAGATTTATCAAATAGGATTTATCAAATCTCACATTATTTTAGGGGTTTTATCACATAATCCCTAATATTGGGGAAACCATTTCATTATCCAAATAGAAGTGGTTAATCAATTTTCAATTTTTGGGTGATATAACAATAATAAAAATAAAATAAGTAGTCACAACACATATATCTAGAACACACAAAAATCCCCCAACAACCATACTTTTTTTCATGACATCAATCCCATACAATCCAAAATATCAAAACAAAAACAAATAAATAAAGACATGAAAATAATACCCCTTTATCCTTAATTTAAATTTAGTTAATACTTTATCTTTTATTAATCTATCATAACCATAACCCATAGATGAAAATGAATAATCCTATATCGCATGATATATAATAAAGATAAATGATGGATTCCCTACCTCAAAGAGGATTTCCTATCTCACTGTGCACTGCATGAAGAAGTAGAATGCCTAAAAACCATAATCGCACAAAAAGAAGCCATAGATCAAAAAATAATTTTCAATGATGATCCACCATAACCAAAGGATTAAAGTAGAAGGAAGCAGGCATAAGGAACTCCTCAGGGTTCCAATGGCTCTACCAAAATGAAAGAGAGGGGAGGTGGTCGAATGAAACAATATTAGGTTGGATGGGTTATAAAATAACCAGGATCATGTTAGTTACGTATTTTGTAACCACTCAACTACATTATAAATGAATCACCATTACACTTCTGGTAGTATATTTTCATGATATTTATTTATCACAAAAACCTTGTTGCATCTCTATACTACTTTGAATGTTCATGTGACCTCCCCCAAACACCTCCAACCACTGAAACTGGAGAAATAATGAAATAAGAAGGTATGTAACATTATATAATATACCTGTACAACGATTATTACCCTCGAGAATCAAAAACCAATCCCATAATAAAAGGGTTCTTAACAACCACCCCACAAGATACCTCCAAAAGATCTCATCATACATCAAACACTACCATAAAAAACATGCCAAAACCAAATAACCACAGAAAATATCTCACAACCTCGTCACCACATAACCACAACAAAAACATCTAACATGACTTCTTAAAACCCACGAATCTTTCAATTCATTCCTCTATGTCAAGATAATACATGATCTCGGTGGAACTAACTCACCCGCATGAGTTTGATAGAATCACAGTTAATGTGTCTCGATTAGGAATCAGGTCCTCCACTTTTCATATGTTTCAAATTAGCACACAATATACCTCAAAGAAAAGGAAAACAACTCATATCATAAAGTAAGATCCAAAGAATACATCACTAGAAAAACAGAAAAGAAAAAACTCAAAACATCTCAAGGTATTGAGAATTTTTTGTTAGAGTAGGACACCTAAAAGGGGGTGAATTGAGTTCCTATCAAAATTTTCATTTAAAAAATTAGTTAAAAATTACCAAATTTAAAATTTAAACGTCCTGTTTAACCAATGTAGTAAATTTATAAGAGTTTTGAATGTTCAATTAATTTCTCAAAAGAAATATTAATTCTTAGTTAAAGGAATTTGAAAGATTGGTTTAACTTTTTATTGTAATTTACTAAATCCAAAATAGTTATAAATACTAACTAATATTAACTGTAAAATTAATAATTAGTTTTATAGAATATGTGTGAAAACAAAGAAAACTAGGTTTGAAAAACACAACAAAGAAAAAAAAGAGGTTCCACCTTAAGAAGAGACCTACTCCTCTCCACTTGGTGATCACCTACCACCAAGATGTTTATATTAATAACCTTGAATCACACTCTGGATTGAGGTTCACAATAGAAAACAAGGCTATCTAGGTCAAGAATACCTATTCAATAGTTATACGTGGGAGAAAAATGGTGTAAATGAGTGAGAGTGAGAATATATATTGTATCTTCCATCTTATATCAGGAGACAGTATTTGTTTTTGATACAAACACACACACTTCTTGAAAATTAATAAGATTTTTAACAATAGTGAATAAATAATGAGAAAAGGTTTAGAATGATCTGTGTGATGCTATTGAAGCATATTGACTTCTTATGTGTAACATATGTGAAGCTTGAGTCCACTACTAGAAACAGACCCCAAAATAAAGTGTTATGGAAGCTTTGTGTTCTGGTTTCCAGTGAGGTGTGATTCTCCTCTAAGGTGAACTCTAGTAATTTTTTTTGCTGCAAAAATGTTGGGATTTTTTTTTCATAGTAAAACCTTCCTTGTTCACAACTGGAAGGAATCATTTTTCTTATCGTATATTATTTTATTCACCTCAAAAGTTCTCTCTATGTGGTCTCTAGGATTTTTTCTCAGGTTATTTCTTTATATACTGTATAGGTCAATAATAGGAATGATCCTCAACATGAGGTCTTCCTTGTACAATATACTGGTTTATGAAAATGTCTAAAAAAGATAGAAAAGGTCATTAATATAATATATAGTAATAAGTTTCATAAATATGACCGTTAAAATTAATTTTAATTTTTAGAGTAAAGAAATTTTTCTAGGTGTTGATCGGTAGGTCATTATATGGGTATGTTCTTATATTGGTACGTCCTTCTATCCATAGGTATGTTTTTCAGTCGGTAGGTTCTTCTATCAGTAGTCCCTTATATCGGTAGGTTATAATTCTATCGGTATGTTCTTCTATCAGTAGGCCCTTCTATCAGTTGGTCATAATTCTATCAGTATGTTCTTCTATTGGTAGGTTGATGTGTCGGTGGGTCATTTGTTATTGGTGAGTTATTTCTGTTGGTTGGTTGATCTGTTGGTTTCTCATACTTCTATCAGTGAGTTGCTCTATCGGTGCATCTCATACTTTTGTCGATGAGTTTCTTTGTCGGTAGCTCATACTTCTATCGACGAGTTACTCGGTTGGTA
Organism: Viscum album; assembly: GCA_963277665.1. Lineage (NCBI taxonomy): Eukaryota > Viridiplantae > Streptophyta > Magnoliopsida > Santalales > Viscaceae > Viscum > Viscum album. The sequence continues at coordinate 2,017,027,579 of OY728126.1, forward strand.
GCTCACACTTCTGTCGGTGAGTTTTGATATAGGTGACTCCTAAATGACCATTTTGTTTGGTTTCCTATATTATATTATAAATATTAACAAAATATGTTAAAATTATAGCTGAACATAGATAATCCAAATTAAGCATATTTGAAATTAAATCATAATACACGATTAAACATTATTTGATATGATTTTTGAGAATAAAAACTGGAGAGGGCCAATAATATCCCCCTTTTTGATGATAAAAAATCATTGAATTACAAAGTAAAACCAATTGAGTCATAATGATTAAATTAGTCATTCTTCTTAATATCTCCCCATTAGTATTTTTCATAAGAAAATGAAAGATATTTCCCCCCCTTTCATGTTTCCATATTATTCAAAGGTAAAAAATTAATTCATAATTCCTTCTCCCCTTTTAGGAATATCAAAAAGTGTAAATTTCATCAAATATTAAAGACGAAAAAATATAAATAATCAGAGCATGAAGAAAGAAATTAAGAGATGATGAATATCATAATCAAGTGAAATTACATTAGATATGAACATAAAAAAAGTACAATAAGGCATCCCTATCAAACATGTGGTCCAAACTACATCTTCCTTAAAGAAGACACCATCACTATGTTTACCTTATTAAAATATGTAGGGGTAGGAGTAGTAGTTATAGAGGAAGTGGGTGCAGGTTTATATTGAATCTTGATATGAGGAAGAAAAACTCAATAAAACACTAAAGGGGGAAAGCATAGACTAGAGGAGGTAGGAGGTCCAGTAATCTCCCTAAATATGACATGACATATATGCCTGGAATCATGAGTTGGAGTGAGTTCTTGCGAAGGAAAGGAGACTGTATGATATTTAGCAGATTGGACAGCTAGTATTAGAGGTGGGGTAGCTGGCACAACCACAACTATACTCTTAACATGAAGATAGGTATTGATGAGTTTAATGAAATCCATGATTATTTTTCCACTATATTCCATATCTTGGGTGAAATCATCCTTATTTTCTAGAAACTTCTCAAGGGTAGGATTAAACTCCTTATGTGAATTCACCTGATCTTTGAAAGCCTATGTCACTACAGGAAGTTTAAAATTCTTAACTAAATACTTGAATTGGTTAGAGAGCTGATGATGGATGTATATTATCTTGAAATAAAAATCCACTTTCTTTGTTATTTATTCTTGTACATTTGTATCACTTTTAGAATAGAATATAACCATTTCAAAAATATGATCACAGTCCCTTCTAATCTTGGAGAGACTCTACAGGTTAGTGCCACCCACCATTGTTTGAAGCTCTTATCTGATCACATTCCTAACTATCTCAATATCTGGAGGGTGTGAAACTAGAGATGTTGAGATAAATGCACCTTAAACTATATCTCTGAGTTCCTTTCTCAACATATTAATATCAATATCAAGGGTCTGAGTTTCAGAAGAATCATTTATAGAAAATACATCCTCAAAAGTATTTAGAAATTTTTTCTAATGATGTCATGTAATCAATATTTAATATATTTATGGCTGAAACCATTTTAGTCAACTCATTCCTTATGCTCTGGTTATCCTTTTCTATAGTTTCAGCAACTAATATCATCCTAGGTTCCAATTGAGAAACCAATCTTTCTATCAGATTATATATATCTCTTTCACATAGAGTATGAACAAGATAATTTTGAGGTAGAGATGGAGTTCTAATAAGAGATATCATATCTACTTTAAACCTTTCAAAATCATATTTGGTGACATAGTCACCTAGCACCGAAGTCACTGGATGTGTAAAAGCATAAGTAGATGCAATTGATTAAGGTGTCTCAGAATGAAAATGTTCTTTAACTATTGGTCGCCTTGAAATAGCTATACAATCCTCAATATATGAATTAAAATAATCCAAATCAAGAACAACATAACCCATATGATTTTATCATTTTGATACCATAATAGAATCAAAATGAGTGAATGTATAAACTATCACTTTCATATATTGAGACTCCCCCTCAATTCAAGATATCCTTCTAGTATAAACTAATCTTGGTACAGGGGGTACCTGTGCTTCTACTTCACTATGAACTTCAGCTACTTTCCTTTTTTAGCACCATATTTAGGATGTTCTAAAATATGTTCCTAAGCCAAAGTAGGAACAAGTTCTACATTATCACCTTGATCATCATCAGTATGATTTGATCTAATATCACTTCCACAAATTTCATTCTCATATTCATTTTCTACAACATCTCCACTTTTATCACAAAATTATTTATCCTATTCTTCACTCCCATTACCTTTAGCCTCACTACCACTTTCCTCTTCCATGGTTTTTTATCTATCTCAAATTTCATCATCAAAACAAGTATATTAGATTTTATACTCCACACATATAGTGTCCTCAGTCTTAGCATCATCATCATCATCTTGATTTAGAATATTTTCCTTTAAAGGTAGAGATAAAGGTGGACAAGCAGGTCCTAAAGTCACCCCCTTAGGACTTTCATCAATATTAGGGTCACATATATCATCTATAGGTGACTCAGCTTCTCAACCAGTTTCAACCTATTCTTCATCATTAGAATAGATAACATCAACAACTGGTGGAAGAACATGATCAACTACATATCTTGGCCCAGATGTATGGTCAACAGGGTTAAAATTTTCATATAATTTCTCATTATCTCTAATCCACTCCTTCTTCCAAGGATTCTAATGTATCCTCATTCTGTTTAAAATTTCATTACTTAGGCAGATATGACTACATGTAGAGATGGGTTCTTCATCTTCACTTACACATCCTTTATCTTTTAGCATGGAAGAGATAATACTTCAGTAAAATAGATAATTTTTCTTGAAATAAGGATTTATCATTCACGTATATGGAAAATAAAATACCTAAAAATATTTACCATATTTTCTTTATTCAGATATTATAGCAGATACACATCTTCATTCTTAAGTAAAGAAAATTCCCCTTTTTGGGTACACAACTAGTGTCAGATGATCTTGAATAACAATATGCTTTCTCTATCTAACTCATTATAAATTGGTCTTCTATGCTCTACATTATGAGTTAGCTCCCCCAAATCTGTTTCATAGAAAAATAAATCACTTGTGGGAGGAGTAATCCCTTTATTTTCATCATAAATCCATTCATGAGGTTCCTTCAGAAATTATTCCTAATTCCTACAAAAAAATGATATGCTTCTTCCATTCACCACAGATTTAATCCAGTACGTATCACTACCTTCCAGAATAAATTCAGCATGAAGATAAAAATCATATACCAGTCTATGGAAATAAGGTTTTTCATTATTTTCGAACCATTCCAGCCATAATTTCCTTCGTAGCACATTTGAAAACAAAGACTTACTTGTTAAAAACTATTCTGAGTGCACTTCTCTCTTAGGAGTTACCACACGTTTTTCATGGCCTGGATGAATTGGATTAGACCTGATCAATTATCCTTTCTATCTCTTCATGGGTTGTGAGTCATCTCTAGATCCTTTGAATAAGTATTTTACTCTAACCATCTCAAGGGTTCAGGTGAGGGTAAGAATGTAAAAGGGATGAAGGTAAAGAGAGCTTATGGGTAAGAGTGAAAGAGTGGAAGACTGAGAGTATGAAGTATGTAGGATCTACTTAGTTTTATCATTTAGGGGTTTATAATCCACAAATAGAGTAATCCAAGTAAAATAAAAGTAAATAAGTAAAACAATGTCATTTTGATGAAAAAACAGTCGTCAAGTTCTATCTGTCGGTGTCGGAAAGACACTATCATCATGACGCTATCATCATGAAACTATCTGGGTCATCATGACGCACTCAGCATGATATTGTTGGTGTTAGTGAGACATTGTTAGTGAGACATTATTAGTGTCCTATCAGTGAGACATCCAAACTAAGTTTTAACAATGAGTTATTAAAAGAGGGTCCTCAAAAATTGATTATCCCTAATTCATGTTTGATATAACTCATTCTCTCTAAATTTAATGGTGCTGTTAATTTATTAGTAAGATGATGTTATGTGACAATAAATTCAAGAGTTATATCACCTTTTTGATAATGATATCTCAAAAAGTGATGTCTTAAATCAATATGTTTTGTTCTATAGTGGGAATCATTATTCTTTGATATGTTAATAACACTTGTATTATCACAGTTTAAAGGGAAATGTCAAAAATAACATGGATAATCTAGAAAGGTTTGTTTCATCCACAAAATAAGAGCACAAAAACTACCAGTATCTATGTATTCATCCTCATTAGTTGCAAAATATTTTTTATTTTTTACGACATCATGATATTGGTGAATTGCCCAAAAAGTGACATGTTTCAAATGTTACTTTTCTATCTAAATTACAACCACTAAAATCAGAATCTGAATAAATAACTAAATAAAATTATTATCCTCTTGGGTAGAATATTCCTAAGTAGGTAGTATACTTGAGGTATTTGAAAATTATTTTAATAGCATTTAAATGAGATTCTTTGTGGTTTTATTGAAAATAATAACACACACCTAAACTAAACATAATATCAGGCCACCTAGAAGTCAAGTAATATAGACTTCCAATAATCCCTCTATAATTGGTTTGAACAATAGATTTATCATTTTCATCAAAGTCTAACTTATATGCGGTACTCATTTGAGTATCACTATTTTCTGTACCAACAAAGACAACCATTTTTAAAAGATATTTAGTATATTTAATTTGATTTAAAATATTACCTTATTTATTTTGAAAGATTTTAAATCCAATAAATAATTTGAGTTCTCCCATTAAACTCGTTTCAAATTCACATTGAATCATTTAAAAAAATCAATTCATAAATAATTCTTTGAAGTTCCAAAAATAATGTCATCGACGTAGATTTGAACTACTAAAAAATATTTAGAAATTCTTTTTATAAATATAGTAAGATCAACTCTACCTTTTTTAAATTCTAAAAAAATAAGAAATGTACTTATCCAATTATACCAAGCTCTTTGAGAAAATTTTAAACCATACAAATCCTTTGTTAACTTAAAAATATGATTTATAAAATGAGGGTTTGTAAAACCTAGGGGTTTTCAATAAAAACAACCTAAACTATATACCCATTTAAGAATGCACTTTTAATATCCATTTGATATAGTTTGAAATTTAGATGAGTTGTATATTCTAGAAGGATTATGATTCCTTCAAGTATAGAAACTAGTTGAATGGTTTTATCATAGTTAATTAATTCCTCCTAACTATATCCTTGTGTAACCACTATGTCCTTATTTCTTCAATATGGTTCATTCTTCATCTACTTTGTCTCTAAATACCAACTTAGTGCCTACAGTAAAGGTTTCATTTGGTATATCCACTAGTTTTGAAACATTATTTCATTCAAAATTATTCAACACTTCTTGCAAAACCATCACCCAAAACTCATCATTGATTGCATCGGTAATGTTTTTAGGTTTAATATGTGATAGGAAGGATTTATGTTCAACCTGGTCCCTAAGTGAATCCCTAGTCTATGTCCATTTATCTAAGTCTCCAACTACTAAATCTATGGGATGGTTCTTAAGGGTTATAAAAGATATAGAAAAGGATGGAAAATTTATTTCAGGTTTATCTATAGGTTCTAGTTCACTATTATTGGAGTCGAGAGATTTTCCAAAATTCGAGGATTTAGAAGATTTCTTAGCAGCAAGGTCAGGTGATTTGGAATTAATATTCATATTTGAAAGATCATCCTCAATATTTTAAAGGGATGTTCTATGTTCATATAGATATGTTTCATCAAATATAACATTTACATATTCTTCCATACATTTGGTTCTTTTATTAAAATCTATATAGGATATACTAGAGGTTGAGTGACCTAGGAAAATTACATCCTCACATTTGGATGAAAATTCATCAAGATTGTCCTTATTATTGACAATATAAACCTTTAAACCAAAAAAATTAAAGTATATAACTTTGGGTTTCCTATTGTTCCATAACACATATAGATTTTTCTTAAGAATCATTATAATTAGGACTCTATTAATTATATAACAAGATGTATTGATAACTTGAGGCCAAAAATGAATAGGTAAGTCATACAAATTAATAATTGTCAGGGATATTTCTTATAAGGTTATATTTCTCATTTCATCAACTCTATTATACTGAAGTGTTGAAGGAGATGGGAAGTTATGACAATATCCATTTTGTGAGAAAAAAGATTCAAACTATTGGTTCTCAAACTCATAACCATGGTCACTCCTTAGGGTTTTCATCCTAAGAACACGTAAGTTCTCTACAGATCTAGCATACTTGGTGAAGTAAGAACAAAATTCACTCTTACGAGCTAAAAAGAAGGTCCAATTATATCTAAAGATTTCATCTATAATAAAATAGACCAAATTTTTCCAATTAATACAGGAAACTCTAGATGGTCCAAAACAATCCATGAAAACCAACTGAAGTGTTTGATAAGTTGAAACTTATTTATTTGGCTTGAAATATATTTTGTGTTGTTTTCCCTTTTGAAAAGGATTATAGACATTACTGTCTGGAAATTCTAGTTTGATTAGATCTTTACTAACTATTTCCATACAATATTTATAATTGTGTGAGTGTTACAATTGCCTAATCTCCTATGCCAATTCCATGATTCTTTATGAAAGAAACTTAATAATGAAACATTTTGAGAAACTAAATAGTCCATGTTCACATCATAAAAATTATCATTTCTAAAAGTAGTAAATAATAACTCATTTTTAGAAATAAACACATTACATGCATCATTTTAAAATTTAACATTGAAACCAACATCACATAACAGATAAATACTTAGTAGATTGTACTTTAATCAATAAAAAAAGAACTTTGTAAATTAAAATTGAAATAGTGTCATTGATTTATCCAAGGATAATTATTTTTCCTTTTGCATTGTCACTAAAAGTAACACGCCTACCATCACTATTTATAAGATTCTTGAAGTTCAAGTAATCCCATGTCATGTGTGTTGAACATATATTGTCCAAGTACCATAAGCTTTTTTGGGAGCTCTTTAAGCATGCTTCCTACAAAAACAATTCAAACAAGAAACGATTTTGGTACCCAGAATTTTTTGGGTCCATTAATATTATTAATTACAGCTTTGGGAACCCATACTTGCTTCATGGGTTTCCTATAAATAGTTTCCAAAGTATTTAAAAAATAAAATCTATTTGGTCTAAAAGAATTATAAGTAGTAAAATATTTTACACTCCTGGAACATGCAACAAATACTTCAAATCTATGTATGGAGCGTAATTTTATAGATTTCGAGACAAAATTATTTTTAACAAAGTTTCTTTGTCCTAGTTGATAACCTATTCTAGTATCATATTTTGGTGAGACCTGTTTACTAATAATTTTAATGATAATTTTATTTCCATTTGTAAACTTATCTATGTCCTCATTCAACTTCTCATTCAAAAACATAAGATTATTATTTTATTTGAGTAATTGATAATTTTTCTCTTTCTCTGTAGAAATATCATATTTAATAATAGAGAATAGAGCATGTAGTTTCTTCAAAAGTTTATATTTATCTTTTAATTCATTACATGTGTCTTTAATCATTTTTTTGTACATAAACATTTCATCATTTTTCCTATTTTTAGAATCAGATTCATCTCCAGAATAATAGGAATTTTTTATAAGATATTCATGGGTTACCTGAGAAGTGTTTTTCATGAATAACATGTTATCCTTTTAACCATTATCATCATGTGAAGACTCTGACTCACTCGGTCTCTCTTTTTGATAACTTATGGTTGGATAAATTTTCATCTTATATATTTTACCTTTGTCCCCATATTTCTTTTTATACTTTATCTTAGGAGAGTAATCCTTTACATTCCATCTTCTCTTACTTTCATAACAAACTATCTCAATAGATTTATCACCTCTCTTCCATTACTTTTCCCAGTTTCCCTTGTAGTCATACTTTACTTTGTAGTTAGGCTTCGTAAATAAGTTCTTATTTATGTAATTTTGTTTAAAACTTATGGCTTATTGATCCACTTACTCATCACTATTATATGGTGATTCTTTATTGATTGACTAGTTAAAATGAATTTTTTCCTCATTCATTATTTTTATTTGGATGTAGTGGTCTTGAAAGCCACTGACTTTCTCTTTGGTTTATCATCCTCTTCTTTGTTGACCATCCATTATTCCTTATACATCATGATCTTACCTATCATCACCATTACTGGAAAACTATTGATGTTACCATATTCCTTTATTGACACTAAATTTCCTATCCATATTTCTAGTACACATCTCCGAATTTGCATGATCTATTCCTTAGATGAAGCATCCTTTCCCAAAGAGATCATAGTATTTAAATGTTCATTAAACCTAAGATAAATGTTAGAGATAGGTTCATCTGGATTAATATTGAAGTTATCATATTTAATAATATATGTATTGAATATCATTTCCTTAACACTAGTGGTTCCTTCATGTGAAATAGCTAGCGTATCCCAAATTTCATGGGCTATTTTACATGAAAAAATATTATTGAATTATTCCTCTCCTAAGGAACAATGTAAGGAATTAATTTCATTGTAGTTATTATTATATGATTCATTAGTTATTTCATCCTATGTATTTTGGGAAGTTGATGGAATATTAAATTCAACTATAATTGAAGAAAAAATCTTAAACGGCATACATTCTAAATGCATTTCGTCATAATTTTCCACTGAGCATAATTAGTTCCATTGAAAAAATTGAGGTCTATAGGTATCAGAGCCTTCCAATATATTATCCATAATAAAGAATAAATAATTGGTTTATAAAGAGATAAAAATTTATAACTAACAGAAATTTAGAGATATTTAAAGAACAACTAAAATTATAGTTGAAAGGATTTGAAAAAGCTTTAAAAACATTGAAAATAGAAGATTAAAAACAATCCTCTAATACCAAATGTTTGTCAAAGTTGGACACTAAGGGGAGGGGGGATTAATTGAGTTATCATCAAAATTTATGTTAAAAACATATTTTAAAATTCCCCATTTTAAAATATAAATAGGTTTGTTTACCAAAGTGTTAGATTTATAAGAGTTTTGAATGTTCAGTTAATTTCTCAAATGATTGATTAATTTTGAGTTACAATAATTTGAAAGATTCATATAACTTTTTAAATTAATCTAATAAATCTAAAACATTTATAAACTCTAACTAAGATTAACTATTAGAGTAATATTTATATTTCTGAAATATGTATGAAAAGAAAGAAAACTTGATGTGAAAAATAAAATAAAGAAAAATAATAGGTTCATTATAATGGAGATACCATGTTCTCTCCACTTAGTAATCACTTAACACCAAGAAGTTTATTTTAATAAACTTGATTCACTCTCTGGATCGGGGTTCACAATAGCACACAAGGATATCCAGGTCAACTGGACCTCTACCAAAGTTATTCTTGGGAAACAAAATACAACAAAGCCTCCCATGGAATTATTCTATAGTTATACATGGGAGAAAAATGGTGTAAATTAGTGATAGATTGAATATATATTATATATTATATCTTAGATCCGGAGAAAATATGTGTTTGTGGTAAAGATACACACATTGTATGAAAAGTACTAAGAATGTTCCCAATAGAGTAAAAATAATGAGAAAAGGTTTAGAATGATCTATGTGATGTGAATGATGCTTCTGGACTTCTTAGGTGTAACATATGTGAAAATCGATTCCACTTCTAGAAATAGACACCAAAATAGAGTGTCGTGGAAGCTTTAAGTTATGGTTTATAGTGAAGTGTGATGCTCCTCAAAGGTGAAATTTAGTGGCATTTGTTGCTGTATGGATTTTTGGATTGTTAGTTCACTACAAAACCTTCCTTGTTCAAAACTATCAAGAATTAGTTTTCTTCTCATATATGTTTTTTTCTACTTCATAAGTTATCTCTATGTGGTTGTTGTGCTTTTTTCTCAGGTGATTTATTTATATAGTGCAGAGGTCAGTAGTAGGCATGATCCTCAACACGAGGGCTTCCTCGTACCTCGTACCGGTCTTTGAAAATGTTTAAAAAAGATAGAAAATGTAATTAATATAATAGATTGTACTAAGTTTCATAAATATGGTTGTTAGAATTAATTTTGAATTTATGAGTAATAAAAACATTCGAGGTGTTGACCATTAGGCCATTCTATCAGTAAGTTCTTCTATCGGTAAGTCCTTCGGTCGGTAGGTATGTTCTTCTGTCAATAGGTCCTTCTATCAGTAGGTCCTTCTATCGGTAGGTCATAATTCTGTCGGTATGTTCTTCTATCAGTACGCTGATGTGTTGCTGAGTCATTTGATGTCGGTGAGTTATTATTGATAGTGAGTTTCTCTATCATTAGCTCAAACTTCTGTTGGTGAGTTTCTCTATTGGTAGCTCATACTTCTATCGATGAGTTTCTCTATCGGTAGCTTATACTTCTGTTGATGAGTTTCTATGTTGGTAGCTCATAATTTTGTTGGTGAGTTGTGATATGGGTGACTCATACTTGACATTTTTCTTCTATTTTCTTTTGTTGTATTATAAACATTTAAAAAATATATTAAACTTATATCTAATCATAGATAATCATAGTTAATAATATTTGAACATAAAACTTAAGACATGATTATACCTAATTTGAAATTATTTGTGAGCATTGAAACTGGAGAGGGACAATAAGACTGAATCTACATCTCATGATCCCAAGTAATCTCCTCTAGGCCACTTGTCCTATAAAACACATGAACTAATGGAGTGGTCTATCCACATAGCGCCTCCTCTGGACAATCTTTGATCTCTATTTCCCACTCTATAAAATCCACGCCATCCTTGATGTCCAACCCTACCCAGTCAAGGACATGGGGGTCATCATGGAGATACTGAATAAGCTGAGAGATGTGTAAGACGTCATGGATTATCACCCATTACACTGGAAATGAAAACCGATACACCACCTCACTAACTCTACCAAACACCCCAAAGGGCCTAAATAACCTAGTAGAAGGCATACTCCCTTTTCCAAACATCTTCTACCAATGTCAAGGGGAAACCTTCAAGAACATGTGGTACCCAACCTTGAACACCAATGGCATACTCCTATGATCAAAATAGTACTTATACTGGCCCAGAACTTATATATTCCTTATGTGAATAAGCTAAACATTCTCAGTTGTGCTCTGCACCTCATTAGGACCTAGAACACATGCCTCCCTAACCTCTATCTAGAAAAATAGAGAATAAAATGGTCTCCTGTGAAAATAATAAAATAGATCTATTCCAATAGAAGATTGATAGATATTTTTTAAAACAAAAATGACTATAGTTAGGTGTCATACCCAAGATCCACCAAAGTCTAAGATACATGACTCCAACATATCCTCTAGCATCTAGATGGTTCACTCTATCTGTCCATTTGTATGTTGGTTGAAAGAAGTGATGAGGTGTAACTATGTTCCAAAAGAATATTATAATCCCATATAGAATCACGAGATAAAAAATGTATCCTAATATGAGAAATTGGATCTCAAAAACTATATGAAACTACCCCACCTAATCTACATACCTTATTTCCAAAATCATCCACTTTTCCCAGCTCTTTGATCTCTAAGAAGTGGGACGATTTCTTAATCTAATCAATGATCACCCTGATAGAATCACAAACAACCTGAGATTAGGTTAACCCTATGATGAAATACATAAATATTTCATCCCATTTCCAATTTTTAACATAAAAATACTGAAAAAAATCACCTGGAACATGATTCTCGACCTCTATCTACTAGAAAACAAAGTACATCTCCAAAAACACTACAACATCCTATTTCATCCCCGGACTCCAAAACTGCATCCTCAATCGATAGTAAATACTGGAAACACTATTATATACCACCAAAGGTGAGCTATGAAACTCACAAAGAACTTACTCAAGCATCACAAACAAAATAAGAAACATCCCATGAAATAACATATGGTTTCGACAATCCCTCTAGAGCATCACCATGGCCATCACAATCTCACATCACCTCTACCTCCGAGTCTCCCCCTTGAGAATCCTCCACTTGACACATCAACAAAGGATTTAATTTCATTTAAACACATATCCTATACCAAAATAGAGCATTAAATTTAATTGAAATGTTTTTAACTCCACTATTTCTCTCCAATAATCCCTAGACTCCCAAACAACATCCTCTGATAACTTCTTACTCAAAGAATTGGCCAAGAAATTCCATTTTCCCATGGTGATGGAGATTTAAAAATCATAATCCTAAAGAAATTACATACACCTATACTACCACAATTTCATATTGTGCTAGGAGAAGATATAAATCAAGCTCTTTTGATACATGAATACCATAAAACACTCCCCAATGAGGTAATTCTTCGAGAACATCATTGCAAAAACCACCACTTCTAACTATAGATCACGGGTGGAATAGTTATGATCATGGGGATGTAACTTACTAGACCTATAATAAATCATTAAACTATACTAAATCACTACACATATCATGCCTAGATGGGAAGTCTCACAAAAAACCTCAAATATCTCCCTCTCCTTAGGAAATAGAAGCACTGACCAACTTCCCCTTCATGTAACTGAATGCTATCTAGAACTGATTGATCCCTTCAAAATCCTATTCCTTCAAAGTAAACACTATCAAAAGGGCTAGAAATTGAGATAAATTGGAACCCCGACCCTAATAATATTTCGGAATACCATGTAAAACGCAAACCTCTACCTCATTCTAGGATGATTCCCAAGAAACAACTACCTTGACCTTTGATAGGTCCACTGAGATACCCTAATGAGACACCAGATGCCTAAGAAAATACACCTCCCATGTATAGAACTAACACTTGGAAAAAATTACACATATAATATGGAATCGAAGAACCAGAAAGATATGTATGAGATGCTCGACATGCTCCTCTACAGGCCTTGATTTGATCATAATATAAAAAATGAATTCGATGATGAATCTATCCAAGAACTCATAGAACAAATAGTTCACAGGCCCCGTGATCATGGTTTGTGTGTTCTTAACACCAAATGGAATGAATAAAAACATGAAGTGCGTATACTTATATTTAAAGGTATTATTTGGGATATCTCTCTCCTTCACCATCAACTGGTCATATCCAAAGTGATGAACCATCATTGAAAAAATATTTCGCCCCTCTCATCTAGTTGAATAGATTTTCTATCCTCAGAAGAGGGAAATGGTTCTTGAACATCACCTAAGTCAACCACCAGTAGTCCATAGAAAAACTCATAATACCATATTATTTCTTGGAAAACAACTCTAGAGCTCCCCATGGAAAAACAAAGGGATAGATAAAACGCATTTACATCAGATCATCAATATGATTTCACAACACCCACAACCCAGAATGTTCCATCTAATAAGGTTCCATTGAAATTGGAAATGCATGGGGCTGTAAGACTATCCTGAAATCAACATCATGTTGAGTGGGTAGCATCATAACATCATTAAGGAAAATACCCAAGATCTCCCCAACAACCATGGGGACCTCCACTACCCCAGCTTCTACTGATTCCACGGAAAACTCAACAATCGAGGAAATAAGGGGCTCCACACACTAACTGGCCACTTGAAAACCCCATTCCCCAACAAAAACCACACACTGGCCATCCAAATCCTGGAAAACGACTCTCTTATAGAAGAACTAGAAAATAGAACATATAGAATAAAACCATTATAAGTTAAGGATAACATCATATGATGACATATCAAGTAAGAAAATATCCCCATGGAATTGATTTGGCCCCATCATCAGTATACACGACCACAAACATCAAATAAGCTAGTTTGCACTCTAAATACTGTATTCAACACTAGGGGCATGGGAAGCCTCTTTATGTATAGTCCCATTGAATAAGTAAGAGTAGGTGAAACGAAGGATTTTGAATCTCTTGAATCAAACATGTAACAAAAAAGGGTAGTAAATAAACTTATCATACCTCTGACAATATATGGACCCTCAAGAATTACAGCCTCCACTATGTAAAACTAACCATACCTAGCTCAACTACCTCCCTACTGAAGACCTACTTCATGACCACACTTGAGTTTATTTCTCTAAACATGAAAAAAATCCTATGTCCAACCACTACCTACTCTATCTCTCCTCAACAGAGCTTAATCCTACTACCACAACTGCAAAAATTGTCTTACTAGAAAATGCTACTAAGGCCATTACTGAACTTGTAAACCTTTACTAAAATGAGATTGGGGAACAAATGGGCACTAGTTATGATGATGTCCATGAATCCAAAGAACAAAATACACTATAACAAATACCGTATAAAAATCAAAGAAACCACTGGCCCCAGAAGACTGAGAAGGAATCTACTAAGGTCAAATCCCTATCGGTTGAAGCCTCGAATGTCATGAAACATGAGACCTACCACTAATAACTCCATATCTTGAGAAAACATATTGGTTAAAATATCTTAGTAATCCTCCTCATAAGTGCATCCCCTTGATCACTTGAAACATTCTTTGAACCTATAGATATTTTGATAATGTAAAATGAGTAACTGCATACTGGATAGGAGGATGGATTGACTCCTCAATATTTCTCACACAATACTCTTCGTCTGAAGAAAATCTATCAAAAAATTAATATGATCCTTGAACTTGGTTACCAACTCACACACTAACATAAAACCCTACTAAAGAGAAAGAAGATTCTACCTATTTATTACCTTCATGGATAATGAAAATAACTCTACCTAGAACTACCTCAGGAATTCAACCACAGAATATATGCCTCATTTTACTCTCCCAAATACAACAACCACCACTAATATGAAACTCTAGACATCTAACTAATTGAAAAAGGGACCCAGTACCCACTGGGGCCTGAATCAAACTGAAAGGGATCTAAAGCTCCTCCATCTAGCTCTCGATCTCTATATCTGAAACACTAACCTCACACTTCCCCAAAGATTGCTGCTGGAAAGAACGCAATTCCCTATTACAGTCCTCATCATATTATATCATATCAACCCTAAAGTGATACATAAGATAATCCTACTAATACTCAACTACCCAAGTAATAAAAAGAATAAAAACAGGAGGCATATCTAAAAAGAAAAAAAAGAAATTACTATAACTAGTATTATGAAATTTTATTAACATTCATTTTTCTTTAAATTAATTCAATGTAACCTTCCCAAAACATCCCAATTCAAACAAGAAATTTATTTATAATGATGCATGCACCTCTCCATGGTATCTACCCTACAAACAAGTCCATCTCCCTTTTTCATTCAATATGATTAAATTCTATGAACTGGATCACGGGGTCCCCAAAATCACATGTCTTATGTGGTCTCCTTGGCCTATTTCATACCCCAAAGTCAACTAACATGACTTCCACACCAACCTATGAAATCATCACTATTCAAAAATCCAATACCCATCCTATTTCTCAACCATCACCTTTGATACCAATCTATCAAGACCCCCACACCAAAGATACTGCAATGAGGGGAGGAATATAATTAACCTCAAGTCCGACCTCCAGTGTGCCCCAAGATTAAGACAAGAATCAATGGTATAAAAATATCATGAAATGTGAGTAATTACACTCTATAATATTATTGAATCGTTATATATGATGATTCATCCACAAATAACTCTAAGTGATAATATAAAAGGAATCCAAAACCATACCATAATGAATTTACAAATAAACCTGATACAGATAAAAGCCTCCAAACTAAAATACCCAAAATTAAAGCTAAAATAGCGACACAACAATTATCTTAGTCCTGAGCTAATAATATCTATCACAGTCCACATAATCTTCTTGGACACCTAAGAATAGTTTTTATATATTGGATGTGCATACAAGTATACTCAGTTATAAAACCAAACTCTCTTGTAAACATGTGAAAGAAGAATAATAATTCACCTGTGATAAAACATCATAACAAAAACAAATAAACTAGTAAAATATCCATCCCAATATCACCAAGGAATTATCACCAAATAATACAAGCCATGTAATATAATATAACAATTAGAATATCGATAAAGGGAACCCCATACCCCTTTCCCACTAGTATTCCACTCTCACACCCTAATTCCATATATCCTTGCACTCCCATATCTTATGTATACCACACAACCCCATAAGAATGGTCACATCACAACATGATCGTAGACACCTAGGCCATTGCACCACAAGAACAGTCACATATCATCCCACCCAAAGACACTCGGGTCATCTCATCCCAACCACTTCCATAACCAAAGTTGTAGGGTATCATGGAAATGTATGAAATAAACCTCATGAACTCCTCGTACAAAACAAGAACCCCACAAAAAGACACCCCACAAGAACATTCATATATAATCTCACTCAAAAACACAAGGGCTATCACAACAATCATCTAATGTAATAACATACATCTGACCATCAAAGTTTGTATAGTACCTACCATTCCTAGAAGATATAGAGAGAAAGATTGGGTACTCGACCATATAACCTCCTCACCAGATGTTAGAAAAAACACATGTGCATGACCACACGAGTGTCGACACATGGTGATCAATGTAGGTGGGGTAAATATAGAAATTACGATGAATATACATGTATATACATACAACCACTCACAAAACCATCCAATAGGTTCACAACCAAACTCTAATCAGCTCACAATATCACCTCCTTCGCAGAAACCTCTAAATGGATAACACCACATAATAACCACAATCCCCATTTCACATTTCCAACCAATTTAATTTAATCATCGCATTATTTTCATTATTTGGCATAAAAAAAATTTAACCACACAATCCACCATTTAAATATTCATTAATCATTCCCATCAATTTAACCAAACCAACCTAGGTCACTTCAATAGTTATTAATAATTTATTCCATCACTATATATGAATTTACCACAAAGAAACCACATATCGTTAGTTTCCTATAATCCCCTTTATACAACCACATTACATCCCTAAAATCACGACCAAACAACCACCACCTTGCTACCCCACACTACAAAAAATGGCATTTACCAATAGAAATGTTTTGAAAGATGACATAACTATTGGTCAAAAAACAAATTCCAACAGGTATTATATTATATTGGTATTGATTTTAAGTAGAAACGGTTGTTTTTTACCAACAATTATATTTAGTGATATTGATCATTTAAAACCAAAAATATTTTACCAATTGTTGAATCTATTGTTGTATCATATCAATACTATCATTTTTACCCAAAAATTAATCTATTACTGTTAATTGATATTACGAACAACTTTTTTACCATTATAAAAATCCGTATGAATACATTATCCAATAACTGAAAATATTTTTCCAAAAAATAATATGTATATATATAAATGTTATAAATTATAAATATTTTAACAGAATCAAATAATCATATGTTTTTATTGATACTTTATATGGTTGTGATAATATATATATATATATATATATATATATGATATGAAATTGGTGATAGATGATTAGAATTTTTGGTGACTTGAATTAGATCAAATGTAGTAAAAATGAAAAAAAGTCATGCATATATAATTTCCTTGTATATGATATTAAATTGGTAATAGATGATTAGAATTTTTCGAGACCTGAATAAGATTAAAGGTAGTAAAAAAGAAAAAAATAAACATAAATATAATTTCATTATATGTATATAATATAATTTTTTATTAAAAATATATATAAAAATAATGATTTTTTATTATATATAAATTATATATAAATTCAATATACATCATGATATTTTTTTAAAATTATAACAATAAAATGAATTTCTTCCCTAAATTAAAATAATCGAGTCACATTGATTAGATCACTATTACCGTGTCTTCCATTGTCGCATTGACATGATTAGTTTCATTTTCTTGTAAAAAATTATTGGCATTGTTGATATTATTATTATTATTTACATTTATCTTATACCTTCTCCCAAATCTCCTATGTCTCTCCTCCCCCACCCCATCCAATTTTTGTCGCACACCCCATCACGGAGGAACCCCAACGACATGCCTCCCTCCTCCTCTGAAAAGGGAATCCTATCATCTCTCCTTTAGATTTCACACTCAGTGTCCTTTGGTTAGCATTCCATCTCATCTACTCCCTTATTCTTCTATTCTAATCATTATTTTCCTTTCTTGTGGTGAGAGTGACCCGTCTGAACCCCAATCCGATTTTGTGCTTTTTTATCTATTGTTTCTTGATGGTTACAACTTGGGATCTAAGTAGTGCTTCATTTGTTTCATTGTAACCATTAATGTTCCTATCAAAACATACATTAGAATCACCTATGATTTTTTCTGACATGCCAGCCTAAAGAGCCAAAGTGGGAAGAAGGGAATTATAGAGCCTAAATGATGGCTGACAAGCCAACTTGTAAAACTTTATTCCCATAATGAGCAATCGTAAGTCTCAAGAAACATAATGGACAACTGAAAGGCGGGGAGAGAGCATCCTCCATAGGAAGGCCATGGATTTGTGATTAATTTAAGGGTTTCTTATCATAATGAAGGTTCCTTTTCAACTCATATCCCTTAATGATGTTTTAATTAAAAGGATTCATGTGAATTTTATCAAAATGAAAAATCTTCTCAAAGATATCGTTGTGTAGAGTAAACAAATAGAAGATGGTTTGGGAGGGAGACGACGTTTCTCTTCTATTAGAACATAAATAACCTTCTCTAAATAAAGTCAAAAAATTATTTTATTTCAATAATTTGCATTTATTTTGGAAGGTATATCCTTGATGAGTTGTCCATTTAAAATTAAATCAATGTAGGGATACCTAAATTTAACTGAACAATAAATTAAATTATTGAATGTATTTAATGTTTAAGGTGTGTACCCTAATTATTTTTCAATTCTTGATTTTTCTTATCTTACCTTGCTTGATGATGGATTCCATAGAGTTTCGTTTAATGTTCTAGGAAGTTTGAAACAAACTTGAATTCCTATTATTTGGGTGTGGAATCTCTGTATGAGGCATTAATTAGTTTTTGTTGAGGCTGCTCAAAGTATTAGGTTTTTCCAAGTGAGGAAGCTAGGGGAAGACTCACTTCAAGGGTGGAAATTTGGTTTTTAGGTTGGATTCCATGTTTTTCCATGATGCATCTGATCTTTTGGGTTTTTATGCATGGTAATGGGATGTCAATTTTCTCCATAGAATTTAATTCTCTTGATAGAAATCTACTGTGATAATGAGAGTTCTTGTTTGATCTGTTATAGGGTTGGTTGATTCTCTTAAAGAATTACTACTCTTCAAGAATTGTTTCTGGTCTAACATATGGGTTGTGGATTTACAGGAAAATTATAGGTAATTGGATACTCTTTGTCGGGATTTTCTAGTGTATAGATGAAATGCATGGCTAAAATGGTGACATTTATTTCTCCCTGATATGTGTATTAATTTCTTGTATAATTGAAATCTATTTAAATTACTTGATAGTGAAATTACATCTTGTGAAGGTAGTGAAACTTTCCTTTTCATTAATAAAATTTTAGGGGTGTGGTGGGAAATCAAATCATGTCTCTTATGGTTTGGACTAGATTATATAATTTTGAGTTATGTGTCACTCTTAATTGAATTTAGTGTCATTATAAATGGTTTGTGGTCACATGTTAGATAATATTATTGTTATTTATATATCATAAATTTTTATTATTTATTTTTTCTGTTCACTAGATATATTCTGTTAATGTGGTCATTTCTAATTTGTTCTGTGTCCATCGGGTTTTCTAGTCATTTTTATGTTGTTTTTCTCATTGGTTATTTTAATATAATTGTTATATAAGTTGTTCTAGTATTCAATATATATTCTTTTTGTGATCAAGAAGGATAATTTTATGGTTTTTATGGTATCTATTTATATCATATTATGAATATTGTTTCCACAGGTAAGATAATACTCTTGTTTTGATCACTGGATGATATTTTTATATCATGTGTTATTATTTATTATCAATAATTTAAATGAAATCTATTTTCCAATTGTTTTTTTTTGTGACTAGAACATTTCTTGGGATAGTGCATGACTAAAGTATAGGGGAAATGTGATGCTTCAAGCATAGATTGGTGGTCCACTGTAGTCAAATTAATGATGGTGAAGTTTTTCATGTCTTGATCCACTACATTAGGTAATAGATCATGTGATCTTTTGGGGATTTCACAATAGTGACATCTAATGTTTGCGAGAAATAGATTGAAAATCGAGTTTCATTGAGTTCCATGTAAGTTATCCTTGTGTTTTAACATGTTTAAACATATTTGTTATATGTTTATTGGAGGTTATTGTATTTTCATGATGCTTTAAAACGTATTTTAATTATATTGGAATGAATTTTTTCAATTAATGTCTCAATTTTTGATGTTTTTTATAAGATAATTTTGTAATTATTATACAATAAATACAATAATATATTATATATAATTATATTAATAAATATAATATAAGATTTTAACAATAAATATTGGAATAACAACATTTAGAGTATAATTTACAATCAAATATTAATTGTTGATATTGTTTATAAATTTTAAAAATATTACCAACATATATATTAGTCATATTAATTTATTGCTAAATTTTTTTACCATCATATATACTATCTGTTTGTATTATTATAATTTCAAAAGCTCCATTTTTTTGTCATAATAAAATTTACCGACATAAGTTTTACCGACAGTTTAGTGACATTACAGTTTTTGTTGGTAAAATGTTTTACCAAAAGAAATTTCACTTTTACAAATAGATATATCCTTATTAAAAAAAGATAATTAATTTTTAGTTCCAAAATCATGGCCAAAAAACCACATATCACCACACACCCCATCACAACAACACATCACCACCCCACAAGCATGACCAGACATCACATTACATAAAGTATACTTTTAGAGATTTAATGAAGGGATTTTATCACATTTCACTTTATTTTATGGGTGTTAAAAGACAAGCCATAATCATAGGGAAACCATTTCATTATCAAAATATAGGTGGTTAATTGTTTTTCCATTTTTTCATGATATCCAAACAATAACAACAAAAGAATAATTCAAAACACATATATCTAGGGAAAAATCTCCCCAAAACCACAATTTTTAGTAGGGCATCAAGACCATACAATCCTCAATATCACAATAAGAATAAATCTATAAAAACATGTGAATAAAACACCTTTACTATTAAATTTCAATTTAACCCATTATTTATCTTCTATTAAGGTAGCAAAACCATAACCCATAGATGAAAAAGAATAAATCCATCCCATATGATACAAAGTAAAGATAAATTAGGGATTACCTACTTCAAATAAGTTTTTTTTCATCTTATTGCGCATCGTAGTTCGAAGAAGAACACCCATAAAGAATAACCGCACAATAAGAAATAGAAGATCAACCCTAGATTTCCAATAATTATCCACAAGAACCAAAGGATCACATCAGAAGTAATAGGTCATAAAGAACTCCTCTAGGTTTCTTGGGCTCTGCCAAAACAAGAGAGAAGGGAGGCAGCCAAAGGAAACAAATTTATCGTAGAAGGGTTATAATATAACATGGATCCTACCAGTTACACGCCATGTAATCATTACACAGTTTATAATCCTTAGGTTTCCTGAACATTTACACTTTCTCCAAAAAATGCATCTTCACAAATGTTATTAATACTTGATTTATTACTCATCGTGAATCCGACTTACACAACATGTACCTTTTTCAAGAGGTACCCCTTAGTCATGTACAATATGTAAGCCACTCATGTACGTAAGCCACAAACCACCATTACATGTAATGTAATATATTTACATGACTTGTATTTCTTGAAATATCAATACTAAAACTTATACCTACACTAAAAACACTTGAAAGTACTCGTGAACACCTTCAACCACAACAACTGACAATAAAATGAACCAAGAAGGTAGAGAACACTACAAATTTAAATCCCTAATCCAAATTATTAATCAATGGAGTGAAAAGAGTCATAAATAATAGAATAAAATCCAAACAAAATCTCAACATATCGATCATACTAGACAATATAAAAAAATGATTTTCATAGGTATCAATTAAATCCATAACTATAAATATGAAATAAACACCATACCTCTCATGATAGTTTTACCTACCTCTAACTCCTCTAGTGCACAATTTTCTACATACATATTTCCAACCTCATCTTACCCTTTAATCACCACCATAACATCACCCTTGAAATGTGGTGGAGATTCCACCCATTTTTCTTTATCACGTCTAAACTGAGACCCCTTGATGAAGGTGAATCCTGCTCTAATACCCTCAGATTCCCTCTAATAGGAATGATGAATATGACTTCATTTACCACCTGAGTGAAACACCTTATGTTTCACCAAAAAATTATGTTTAAGGTGTCTATTTTTCCCACACTGGTAATAGAACACTTGACTTTTACCTGATGTCCATTCAATACTCATTCCATCACCTGATCTCTAGTCACCCAACTTTATTTTGTAAACAAAAAGTGAACCATGGATGCCTTTTCCTATCATGGATTCCCAAAAGAGTAATTTTTTCACAGCTATGTCTACCTCAATCATAAGTTTCTTTTCCAAAACCTACATAATGGTTGGTAGGAACATAAGAATCAACATAGCCCAAATATCTATACTCCAACCCATCTCAAACTGCCACACCATAACATATTCATTAAAAATAAGATACAGAGATAGGTTCACTGACTTGGAAGTTTTGAGTAGTATACTCCAAAAAGAAACAATATATCTACTCTAAAGTAATGAACTCCATGACTTTATTTCTCTTAGTATCTCAGGATAGAACTAATTAATGAAGGTTTTCTTGAAGGTTTTCTAGGTGCGTTCTTCATGGAAATTTTCTTAAACAATGGATTCCTACTACTTCCTTCCTGACCATTTAAGGATATTAATGGTGAAAATAAATTTAGATTCTCCCAAAGTGTTTAAAAAGTGGAATATCATATCAATCATCTTGATCCATTCTTCTACTTCATATAGACCTTGTTGGGCCTAGTGTTTCAATTTTTTCAATAATATAGTTAATATGTGTTGATGAAGTGGTGATTCTTAGAGAATTTTTATGGATTTAGCAAGTGACATTGGATATCCTACTTGGAAAATTATTAATATAAATGTGATGATTGTTTAAGAAAATAATAAATGGAACAGACATGTGTTAAAGAATTTACCTAATGTTACAACATATTTAATAAGATGTTGAATAAGATTAATTGAGGATTCCCAAGAAAATGAATGTGATTACATGATGATTGAATATGAATATGCCAAAATTTAAATAAATTATATATATGTTTTCATGAAGAACATGTATTGGAAATTGAATATTTTTTTGGATTGGTATTATAATCATAAATGGTATACTTATAAGTATATGGTGAGCATTTAAAAAAAATTAGGTTAACATTACAAACCCACATAGTCGTCCTAAAAACTATAATTGGTTTTCCTGAGGGTTAACTATATTAGAGAGCCATCTTAAGGAGGCCTACATGGAGGAAAGGAGTGGGTTGAATAAAATAGTATAAGTGGGAATTCCTAATCATGTATGCAGATGGTCTAGCATGCCTACCGGACCATGTAACATGTGTGAGTAGTGTTGTTTGGGTATTGAGCCCTCACATGAAACTCAAGCTGATTGAGGAAGTGATTGATTTATAAGGAAGTGCTTAGGTGAAAACCATACTGAAGTGGGATGTGACTATCAAAATATTATTAATATATCCTTAAAATGATATAGATATGTCATGGTATCTATATCATCCCACTTATTTATCACATAAACTTTCATTACATTTTTTCAAAACTGAGGATCTTTAAGGTATAGTGTCTTGGAAACTAGGAACTTTAAACATGAATAAAACATTCTTTTACAACACTTGAAAGGCTTCTCCTCATGTTCATCCTAGGTTCATTACTGCATCACATAACCTGGGAGCATACATCAAAAAAAGGGTGAGAAAAAAGCCCAGTAAGGAAAACAAGAGAAACATTTTACATGTGAACTTGAGATACTTCAATAAGGTCATGAAAAAGAACTTTAAGGCATGAGAATGAAATAAGGAGGCATATCATAATAAAAATAAAAATTTTCATAACTTGAAAATGTGACTACATCATTTAACATATACAATCATGAAAATATCACCAAGGTCCATCCCCAAGGTGTCATTTGAAAATTACCAAGGTTATTCACCAAGGTATCGTGAAAATTGTAATCTCTAGTGGTTACATCATTACCCAATGCATTGGAGCGCTATCAGGGCGCACCCTTATATTTGAATTTATTATCATGTGATCCACATATATCATCATCAAACATTTCATAAATAACCCATATAGCATAAAATAAATGGGTTTCATTTCATAATCACAACATTTTAAAAACTGCTTTAAAGACATGATCTTTACGTCACTTTAAAACCCACAGAAAAGGAAGGTGGGTCTCATGTATGTAAATCCCAGAATTTAAAATAGAAAATTTTGGTATATATGTGAATACCCCTTTATAATAAAGAGATTTGAGTATTCGCTTAATAATATAAAAGAACTTTAGAAAAAGAGAGAGACATTTTGAGGTGGAAATTCTGCAGCATAACAGCTATGTTACGAGGTTTTAGAAGACATTAAAAAGAGAGGGAAAATGGGTCAAACATTCATAAATGACCCATAAAACATTATATGGACATAATAAGAAGGATACATGATCATGGTAATGAAATTTCAAGGACATACCATTTTAAATGAAAAACATGGAAGGAAGAAAAAAAATTAGATTTCTCTTATGAAAGTTTGGAAGCCTAACAGCGTTACTTAAAATTAAACAAAAATGATTTGAAAAGATAAAATAGGGTCTCTCATCATGTGAAAATAAGAGTTAAGTATGATAGATATAGAGATAAGGCCCCAACATAATTAAAAAGGAACTTGAAAGACTTGACATGAAAGTAGAACTTTGAAAAGAATGAGAAGGGTGAAAGAATCCCCTAAAAAATCCGACAGCCTAACGACGCCACTTAAAACTTCAAAATACTGAATTGAAGAGATCAAATGGGGTCTCTCATAATATGAACATAAGAGTCCAGTATGACAGATATAGAGATCATACCCCAACATAACAAAAAGTAACATGAATGAATTGACATGAAAGTAGAACTTCAAAACGAGAAGGGTGAAGAACCACTTAAAAATTCGGCAGCCTAACGGCGCCACTTAAAACTTCAAAATACTGAATTGAAGAGATAAAATGGGGTATCTCATCATATGATCATAAAATATCAGTATGATAAATTTAGAGATCATACCCCAACATAATAAAAAGGAACTTGAAATACTTTACATGAAAATAGATCTTGAAAAAATGAGAAGGGAGAAAGAATCCGTTACAAAAATTTCGGTAGCCTAACGGCGCCACTTAAAACATCATAAAACGAAATAATGAGAGTAAGATGGGATCTCTCATTATATGAACATGAAAAGGGAAGTAATAGGAGTATAAAATAGCATCCTCTAACATAATAACATGGAGCATAAAAGGAATGACATAAAAGAGATTACTTGAAATGAAAGAGAGAGGTTGGATCCCTTACCTTAAAACATAACTCTTAAAACTCAAAGGTTGGGACCTTGAGGGCTTGGGGGCACCATGGGAGGACTCCTTGGGAGGTAATGAGACCATAACTTAGTTGGGGGAGAGTGGGGAGTCTAATGGATGAGAGGATGTCTTGGTATTTATAGGGAAATTGAGGGGATAAGGCATTAATGGCAAAGGGACACCTCATTAGTGGTTTTGGCAAAACCATGGGCTTGCCCATGGTATTTGCCCATGGTATTGGCCACATGGGACACCTCAAACCTTATCTCACTATTCATAATTCGAACATATTGATTACAAACTTAATACATCATTTAATAATGTCATTAAACACCCGTAACTTAAAAACTGTATTTTCACTATTCATCGAAAATTCAACTTTCTCAGAATAATCCCAAAATTTCACCTTAACCAAATATCAACGCTCTGATTACAAATATGAAGTCCATTTTATAAAAATAATTTTCTAAATATTTTTAATTAAATTTTTAAATAAAAACACTATTCACCGAAAATTCATTTTTTTCAGAAAAAACCCCAAAAATTACCATAGAAAAATATCGGTGCTCTGAGTTCAAAAATGAAATCCATTTTATAAAAAAAATTATCTAAATATTTTTAATTAAATTTTTAATTAAAAAACACTATTCACCCGAAAAAACTAATACTTGAATAATAATTTATGAAACCGTTATTTATCCATTTTATTGAATCACATTACTTAATCAAGGTGCCTAGATTATATTAATACTTTCTTTAAGTGATATTACTAATCCATTTGGACACATTACTAATCCTAATCATAAAATCACTATTCATAATTTACTATTCATCAAAAATTAAGTTGATCTTATTAGACTCTAAATTTCGTACTGAACATAATTGTAGAAGAACATTTTTTGAAAATCATTACACATTTTTAATTATTTAAGGTTTACACAACCATTTTTAAAATATCCTTTTTCTAAAATTCATCAAAAATATGCATACTATATTTATCCGGTCATTTGAAAATTCATAAACTTCATCATAAGAAGAAATCCCAATTTTTATTTAAAACAAACAATTACACAAGGAAGTTACGGTCTCCTTACATAGCCCCTTATCACACCAGCATAGGACCTAAGTGTAAGGTGTGCTAAGGTGAGAGAATCCGAGGGAGGCTCGGCCAACATCGCACGAGTAGTAATTTCTATCAGTTTGAACTTCTCGCGAAGGCGATTCCGTTCTACCTTTATACGATGAAGTTCAGCTTGGGTTTGGTCCAGAGCAAAGCCCAGTGGTGCTAACTCCTTACCAAGTTCTATTAGATGGGCTTAGATTAGTCCAAGACTACTAGGTGAGGCCATTGAATCTTCTTTCTATATTAATTAACCAAGATTACTTGTATTTAGAGACAATAATCAAAACGTTTAGTTTCCAGTGGTCATATTGACCAATGGTCATATAAAAGTCAAAAACCAACAGTATCATTTTAATTATACTCATGTTATCAAATGAAACGTTTTTGTAGAGTATAAAAATAAAATAACACATAAAATTAGGAAACATGATTTATTCAAAATTTCGGGTTGTTACAATCTTCCCCCCTTAAGAAATTGTGTCCTCGCAATTTTTTTAAAATTAGGTTTTGAAATTTCATTGAAAGTCCCACATCGGAAAAGGAGTCAGTAAAACTATTACTTTAAAAGAAATAAAAGGAAGTACGAAGGTCACCCGAGTTAGCCCACGCTAGGATTCCATGTAGGAAAACATGGACATGGAGGAGAAAACAAAGGGTCAAGTTCTGAGGGAGAGTGACAGAGAACATGATTAGGAGAAAGTTAACAATAAGAAAATCCCAAACTTATAATGTGTGTAAATGATCTTTAATTACCTAGTAGGAAACGTAAACCAACAACGTTTTTGTTTTGCGTTCCTTTTCATAATTTTGAGGAATTCATTTACAACATAGAACAAAAACATGAGGAAATATATCTACCTTCATGTAGAGTTTCACCCTTTAATAAGTTTCTACCAAAACTAATCTTTTCTCCCAAATGATGAGCATTCAAAACTACTTGGTCTCATCAAAACACAAGAATCATCTTCTAGAGAATCACATAATCCACAAAAGATTTACTATCTATTTCTTCTATCTTTAAACATTATCCCAAAAACAGAAAGGGTAAGGTTAAACAACTCTTCAAAAAGGAAGAATCCCATAGGAATGGAAACTAATTTTAAATCTTTAATGTTCCATGGTAATACCCAAAGTTCATCATAGACCATCCCATAAATAACGGTCCTTAAAATTCCTCAAAATAAACCAAAATAAGATTGAAACCCAAATACAAGAAGGATTTGATAACATAGTCTTCCAAAATAAACTTCATTGTTCATCTCCAAACAACATCAACCACTCCTAACATCTTATAAAAAAATTATCTAAACTAAACATATTTTACCCAAGATAGGTTAATCATTCCCATAACTAACCTAAATTACTATAAGTCCACCATAAATTCATCGATTCATCAAAATATAAGTCAACCTTACTCCTCAATGAAAATACCGTAGTAATCTATTTACCTCGATCATATAGGGTCCCTAAAATAGTGAACGTATTCCAAAATAATAATCATATTTTAATCCCCTAATCACCTCTGTCATATTAATACAACAATCGTCACATTTCCTATCACATTGGTTTTTGGGACATGTTCTTCCATTTCCCGCCATTAACTAAGAAAAGAAACTATAATTTGGGGCTTATTTACTTAGCTAATAATCATGAAAAGGAAAATTTAAGCATAAAAGGATAAACATGTAGAATAAAAGTATATCCTAACTTGTGATCCCCTAGGTTACAATCTAGGTTATCCATGATCATATATTCTTATGTGAATCTTTATTTTGTTTTATCCTTGTTCCTTTAATAATGGTTCATACTAAGCTTATGAACTTACCAAAGCATATCCCCCGGGAGTGTCGTAACCACGAGTGCAGAAAGGCCCATTGTCGTGTACCAGTTCCCATTCGAGTCTAGCTCAAAGCGGTGTTTTCAGGTTTTACCCCTATGTACATCTGTGCCAGAGCCACCTCTACCAGCTCATATCCAGACATGGATGCATTTTCTTGGAAACCCCTTACTCAATACTCACCAAAATACCAGGAAGATTTCCAATATTTAAACTTTTCTATAGGGTTCTTCCTAGATTTTTCATATCCTAATTTCCACAAATAACTAAACCATCCTTTGATACCAACTACAACATCCCACCTCTTTATCACATAAACTTTCATTACATTTTTTCAAAACTGAGGATCTTTAAGGTTTAGTGTCTTGGAAACCAGGAACTATAAACATGAAAACATAAAACATTATTCTACAACACTTGAAAGGCTTCTCCTCATGTTCATCCTAGGTTCATTACTGCATCACATAACCTGGGAGCATACATCAAAATAAAGGGTGAGCAAAAATCCCAGTAAGGAAAACAAGAGAAATATTTTACATGTGAACTTGAGATACTTCAATAAGGTCATGAAAAAGAACTTTAAGGCATGAGAATGAAATAAGGAGGCATATCATAATAAAAATAACATTTTTCATAACTTGAAAATGTGGCTACATCATTTAACATAGACAATCATGAACATATCACCAAGGTCCATCCCCAAGGTGTCATTTGAAAATTACCAAGGTTATTCACCAAGGTATCGTGAAAATTGTAATCTCTAGTGGTTACATCATTACCCGATGCATTGGAGCACTATCAGGGCGCACCCTTAAATTTTCCTTTATTATCATGTGAGGCACATATATCGTCATCAAACATTTCATAAATAACCTATATAGCATAAAATAAATGGGTTTCATTTCATAATCACAACGTTTTAAAAACTGCTTTAAAGACATGATCTTTACGTCACTTTAAAACCCACAGAAAAGGAAGGTGGGTCTCATATATGTAAATCCCAGAATTTAAAATAGAACATTTTGGTATATATGTGAATACCCATTTATAAGGAAGAGCTTTGATTATTCACTTAATAATATAAAAGAACTTTAGAAAAAGAGAGGGACATTTTGAGGCGGAAATTCTGCAGCATAACGGCTATGTTACGAGGTTTTAGAAGATATTAAAAAGAGAGGTAAAATGTGTCAAACATTCATAAATGTCCCATAAAACATTAGATGGACAGAATAAGAAGGATACA
Organism: Viscum album; assembly: GCA_963277665.1. NCBI lineage: Eukaryota > Viridiplantae > Streptophyta > Magnoliopsida > Santalales > Viscaceae > Viscum > Viscum album. The sequence goes on from OY728126.1 coordinate 2,017,057,452, forward strand.
TGATCATGGTAATGAAATTTCAAGTACATACCATTTTAAATGAAAAACATGGAAGGAAGGAAAAAATTAGATTTCTCTTATGAAAGTTCGGCAGCCTAACGACGTTACTTAAACTTCAACAAAAATGATTTGAAAAGATCAAATAGGGTCTCTCATCATGTGAAAATAATAGTTAAGTATGATATATATAGAGATAAGGCCCCAACATAATTAAAAATGAACTTGAAAGACTTGACATGAAAGTAGAACTTTGAAAAGAATGAGAAGGGTGAAAGAATCCCCTAAAACATTCGGCAGCCTAATGGCACCACTTAAAACTTCAAAATACTGAATTGAAAAGATCAAATGGGGTATCTCATCATATGAAAATAAGAGTCCAGTATGATAGATATAGAGATCATACCCCAACATAACAAAAAGGAACTTGAATGAATTGACATGAAAGTAGAACTTCAAAACGAGAAGGGTGAAGAACCACTTAAAAATTCGGCAGCCTAACGGCGCCACTTAAAACTTCAAAATACTGAATTGAAGAGATAAAATGGGGTATCTCATCATATGATCATAAAAGATCAGTATGATAAATTTAGATATCATACCCCAACATAATAAAAAGGAACTTGAAATACTTTACATGAAAATAGATCTTGAAAAAATGAGAAGGGGGAAAGAATCCCATACAAAAATTTCGGCAGCCTAACGGCGCCACTAAAAACATCATAAAACGAAATAATGAGAGTAAGAGGGGATATATCATTATATGAACATGAAAAGGTAAGTAAGAGGAGTATAAAATAGCATCCTCCAACATAAGAACATGGAGCATAAAAGGAATGACATAAAAGAGATTACTTGAAATGAAAGGGAGAGGTCGGATCCCTTACCTTAAAACATAACTCTTAAAACTCAAAGGTTGGGACCTTGAGGGCTTGGGGGAACCATGGGAGGACTCCTTGGGAGGTAATGAGACCAGAACTTCGTTGGGGGAGAGTGGGGAGTTGAATGGATGAGAGGATGGCTTGGTATTTATAGGGAAAGTGAGGGGACAAGGCATTAATGGCAAAGGGACACCTCATTAGTGGTTTTGGAAAAACCATGGGCTTGACCATGGTATTTTCCCATGGTATTGGCCACTTGGGACACCTCATACCTTATCTCACTATTCATAATTCGAACATATTGATTACAAACTTAATACATCATTTAATGATGTCATTAAACACCCGTAACTTAAAAACTGTATTTTCACTATTCATCGAAAATTCAACTTTCTCAGAATAATCCCAAAATTTCACCTTAACCAAATATCAACGCTCTGATTACAAATATAAACTCCATTTTATAAAAATAATTTTCTAAATATTTTTAATTTAATTTTTAAATAAAAACACTATTCACCGAAAATTCATTTTTTTCAGAAAAAACCCCAAAAATTACCATAGCATAATATCAGTGCTCTGAGTTCAAAAATGAAATCCGTTTTATAAAAATAATTATCTAAATATTTTAAATTAAATTTTTAATTAAAAAACACTATTCACCCGAAAAAACTAATACTTGAATAATAATTTATGAAACCGTTATTTAACCATTTTATTGAATAACATTACTTAATCAAGGTGCCTAGATTATATTAATACTTTCTTTAAGTGAGATTACTAATCCATTTGGACACATTACTAATCCTAATCATAAAATCACTATTCATAATTTACTATTCATCAAAAATTAAGTTGATCTTATTAGACTCTAAATTTTGTACTGAACATAATTGTAGAAGACCATTTTTAGAAAATCATTACACATTTTTAATTATTTAAGGTTTACACAACCATTTTTAAAATATCCGTTTTCTAAAATTCATCAAAAATATGCATACTATATTTATCTGGTCATTTGAAAATTCATAAACTTCATCATAAGAAGAAATCCCAATTTTTATTTAAAACAAAGGATTACACAAGGAAGTTATGGTCTCTTTACGTAGCCCCTTATCACACTAGCATAGGACCTAAGTGTAAGGTGTGCTAAGGTGAGAGAATCTGAGGGAGGCTCGGCCAACATCGCACGAGTAGTAATTTCTATTAGTTTGAACTTCTCGCGAAGGCGATCCCATTCTAGATTTATACGATGAAGTTCAGCTTGGGTTTGGTCTAGATCAAACCCCAGTGGTGCTACCTCCTTCCCAAGTTCTGTTAGATGGGCTTCGATTGGTCCAAGACTACTGGGTGAGGCCATCGAATCTTCTTTCTATATTAATTAACCAAGATTACTTGTATTTAGAGACAATAATCAAAACGTTTAGTTTCCAGTGGTCATATTGACCAATGGTCATATAACAGTCAAAAACCAACAGTATCATTTTAATTATACTCATGTTATCAAATGAAACATTTTTGTTGAGTATAAAAATAAAATAACACATAAAATTAAGAAACAAGATTTATTCAAAATTCCGGGTTGTTACATTATCCTAGTCTATTTCTTATAGACCATCTATTCATCACTGAGGAATTTTATCCAAACTCATCTATCTTCTGAGATCTTCAATATTCTAAAGTTTTATGCTGCAACTATTATCAACAAAATGAATTCCCCATTATCATTCTAAGACTAAGATATATAGACTATGATATGATAAACATTAACTAATGAATTATATTATTTTCAGTAAGTATATAATTAATTCTATGAATTAACAACTACTAAATACAAATGAAGAAACATTTGGTCATTCATCACAGAGGATTTTGAGGTATAATAATTAGAAGAATGTGATATAAGAATACACCATGAGGAGGATGCACAAATTTGCATAAAAAATATTCCATGAATCTCTAAATTTATTTGAGAAACCTCAAATGAGTTAGGTGAGATTTAATATTTATTAACAAGGAATATTTCTTGAAACTCTAAATTTGTATTATTATTGGAAGATGAGTTTTTTGGAATCCACCTATAGATAACTAGAACCCAATGACAAGGAGTGTTGTTGTAATATGGAGAAGGATATACCTTTTTGAATGAAAAATAGAGCATTGAGAATAACATTTTTTAACGATTTTTTCCATGAAACATTAGATTGCATGAGGAAGAAGAAATAACAATACTTCAATTTTTGATCATCACACTTGAAGAGCTTCTCGAACAACATGGTTTGGTAAATCCATTCAAAAGTGAACAATATCATAACGTTTAACTCCCCTAGTTTTTATGAACATACTGAGACTATGAACTAGTGTATTCAATAGTGTGTCATGCTAATACTATTCCAAGGTATACATGAATGAAGTGGATAGTGTTCTTATACATTCATGAATATCCTTTCATGACAAATAAATTTAACATGTGGTGGAATGTACACACAAATAGTGTCTTGTGTAAAGGAAGCTTGAGAAAAACCCTATACCCATTCAGGTATGCATAAAGAATTGTAATGATTTTACATGCATGGGATAACATAAATTCATGGGATTTATCATGAAGCACTATAGTGTTTGTATTCTTTATAGTCATTGTGAAACTAAGGAAGTAGTGAATAAGTGGATAAGTTAGTATTCTTGCACATGAAATAATTATTGAATAAAATTGATAAGTACACCAAATATTAAGGAGAATAATGTTTTATTGTTATAATTCATACTATGCATGCAGTTTCATTTATAATTCATTTTCATTAACTTCACACATCTAAGTGTGGCTGTGACATAATCAATAGAATAAATAATTATATCCAAGGAATTTGTTAGACTTAGGCAACTAATCAATTATAGGTGATCAGATTTAATTAAACAATGAAAATATACTGGTATAGTGGTTGTTTAAGGTACATGAATTGGTAAATGAGAAATTATGATCCCATAAGCTCATGGAGGATGATCAAAAGATCATCCAGTAGTGGATTAAGCCTTGAATAATTGTGAGGTCTTCTAGTTGGTGACATGAGAAGGTGAAGTCTTCTTATTGGACCAATGAGAATAAGGAGTCTCTTAGTAGGATATGGAGTAATAATTCATTCAGTTGATGATGGAAAAATAGAATCTCTCAATTGGAGCTGAAGAAAAGGTCTTTCAGGTGGATTTTAATGCAAGATTAGTCTCTTAGTTCGTGTTGAGTGCAGTGAAGTCAGTTGTTTGATAGTGAAGAATTGGTAATTGGGGGGGGGACTATTTTATATAAGGAGTATTATTTTTTCAAAACATGTAAATATTGTGTTCTTATCTCTCTCCATTATTACAACTACATTAAAAATGTTATTGAGAAATAATATTGAGTGGATTTATGACTTTAGAATGTTTTAAAGTTTTAATTGAAAAAAAGGAATTTATAAAAAGAAACCACTGATTCACCCCTCCCTTCTCAGTGGTCAATCTAGTCTAGGGTAGTAAAAGTGATATAAGATCATGGTTACTCTCTAAAGAACCATGATTTTCTATATAAAGTAAATATTTTATTAAATGAGTGAGTTGTATCATATGGAGAAAAAGGATACTACTATTATGGTTAATAATATGAATATTTTCACCAAGACTCATAAGAAAAAGAATAAAATGAAGTCAAATAAGAGAAGATAAATATTATAATAATTTCATAGATACTAATAATTAAAGTTAATCAAGGTGGTATATTTTTGAATAATTATTTTTATGATTCTTCTGAAGAATCCTAATCAAGGTGTGATGATGATGTGTCACATAATCATCTTCATTTTGAATTCAATGAACATATGAAGAAAATTTCCAAATTAGATTTAAATTTTATTATTAAAGGTTTGAAGTCTCTTTCTAATGAAAAATTATATCTATAAAAATATTCCAATTCCATGTAATATGCATTGTTTGAAAAGGATAGCATATCAACCACAATCAAACAACTTACGAAAGAAAATAATGAAATAATTTATCTTTTCAATTAAATACATGATAATGCTATTGAAGAATAGAAAATAAATGTTTTTGAGGAATATTTTATTGATATTTTATTTGGAGAATCATTCATACATTTGAAAAATTGAAAAAAGTTTCTATGGTTGTCAATGCTGCTCAAGCGGAGGATAATGCTAGAAGCTTAAATGAGCTTCACAATTCTTTGCAAGAATCAAGAAAAATGATTGGAGAAAAAAAATTAGATAAAGGAGTATTAGAGAGAATAAATTAGATTAGATAAGGATGAGAGCAATTCAATCAATATGATTTTTTAGAGAAGGAGTTTCTATTGAAAAGTAAGGAATCACCGCAAGATAGAAATTCCAAAATAACTAAAAGAAGAGATGTTACCACTCATGTTCTCATTGAGGATCATGATTCCAAATGAAATATGAGTCAATACTATAAAAAAATGAAATCATCCTTATTGGAGAAGGTATCCCATAACCTAGATACAATCATGCTTACAAATTCTATTTCAAGTGCTGTTATAGGTTTTGAACCAAACTCTAGGATAGTATAGATGATAAAAAATTATGATAAATCCACCATATCAAGGATGGATGTTAAAAGTTTCATGAAGATCCATTCCCCAAGAAATTACTCAAAATGTGGTAGTTCCACTTAAAAAGAAGTAAGATTAATTTTTTTTAAAATCTAACCACACCACACCATAAAAGAAGTGGAGAAGGCTCATAGGATATTATTGGTGCGTTGGAAATTTTGGCACAAGGCAATGGAGTATTGGTATAATATGAAAATTAATGTGGATAATATAAGGCCTGCATTTAGGGGGGAAAAGCTAATGAAATTGAAATAACTTCAACGAATAAGAGAAAACCATATAAAATGAAAGTTGATAAGTATACCTTGGTATGTGAACAAAAAAAAGATAATTCTTAAAAAACTTACTTCCATGAATAATATATATGGATACTCTTATACATAAAATGAAAAAATATGTTATGAAAATCAATTCCCCATAGGGAAAAAGGCCTCAGTTGTTTTAAGTATAATCACCACAAGTATATTGTCAGAAAAAAGGGTGAAAGATATGAGTTCAGAGGTTATTAATGGTGTTGTGAAAGTCACGGTAACAAATACTACTCTTTCTACTATAATATTTAATTTTTATTAAGTAGTCAGGAATCACATGGAATTATTGGTGAATATATGAGATCAAGCTCTCTAGGAAAGAATTTTGTGACCATAAATCCATCCAATTTCCCAAGAAAAAATAAATACGAAGGATTAAATGAATTTTGTGATATATTTAGTCATAAGAGTAAAAAAGATTATATATTCATGAAAATATGTCCATGTGATATTTCCAATGATGTTAATGGGATGATGATTCAACAGAGAATTTTTAAGAAGCCTTTGGAGTTTTGAGAAGAAAAAATTCCGAGTTGTATGGGAAAACCAATTGAAATTTTCTATGAAATTGGAGGAAAATAAAAATATTTTTAAATATTAAAAAAAGAAAATTATTATAGAAAAAGAGCTGGAAAAATATATTGCACTCTAAACATATGAGAATTCAACTGATATTGAGAGAAAATAATAGACTAGGATTGGAGGCATGTCTCATCCTGAATATTACTCTTGTTGTATAAAAAGGTCTTTCATTTTTCCCACTTATATATATATTTTTGTACTAAAATAAAGCTAATTAAAGTATATGGATTCATCCCTTGATGGGGAATATTTATGAAATAAAGCTATTTAATTTCACTATATAGTGGATATGGAACTTTTGAACATCTTTACAAAATTTGAAGATGAGGTATGTGAATTACACTTTCACCCAACATTCTTAATTGCATTAATCATATTAATTAAATTGGAGTGCTTAATTGATGACAAGATGAGACAAAGGGGTAGATGTAAATTTTTTTCTTGTAAATGTTCTAATGTGTTTGCTAAATTATATGGAGGATTTATCATTTCATTGATAAATCTAATTATGTACAAACCCTTACAAGAGAATTGAAAATTTATGATCATGGTTTCACATGAATGATATTTTATGGATAAAATGGGAAACTTTGGTTATATATATATTGTTTTTTAATTTTGAGTTATCATACATAGGCTTATATTTTATTAAATAATCGTTATTTGATAAGAAAATAATGTGACATCATCACTCTCTTTGAAGTGTTTGATAAATTTTAATGTAATGGGGGAGAACATATATTTAGAAGCAAAATGAGTTGATAAGTATTATACTTACCATTTTACTTTAATTACCATTAAGGGGGATAAATTTTGAACATGAATATTGAATTTTAAACATGTGATGTTATATTGAAAAAAAATAAAATGGGCTGATTGTTGTGCCCAATGTTTCTTTTTTTCAATAAGTTAGTCAATATGGGGTGATGAAGTGGTGATTCTTGTAGAATTATTATGTATTCAGAATATGACATTGATTGTAAATATTGTGAAATTTTATATATAAATGTGATGATTGTTTAATATGGTATTAAATGGATAAGAAATGTTCTGGGAATTTTCATAATGTTCATATCATATTAAAGAAGGATATGGATAATAATATTTTAATATTTACATGTAGAAGAAAGTGACTTTATGAAGATTTAAGAAGACCATCCAAAAATATAAATATATCATTTTTATTTTTCATGTAGAATTTTTCTTTACATTTTAATTTTGGTTTGGCTTGGTATTATAATTATATTTTTTATATTACTATGTTTATGAAGTGGCTTTAAAAAAATAGGATAACTGTAAAATCCCACTTGTCCAACCCATCATCGACACTTGGGGAACCCTTGGGTCAACCCTATAGGATAGATGACTCCGGGAGGTCTTCATGATGGCAAGTAGTGGGCCATTTATCAACACATGGAAGGGATTTCTTGAGCATGCATGTGGATGGGATTCTAGGACTGATGGGTTGTGGCCCATGTGTCAGTAGTGTAGTGTAGGTGTTAATCACCATCCAGCATCTCAAACCGATTAAGAAAGTGACTGATTAATTAAGAAGTGCTCAAATGAATTAAAATCCAATTTATAAAACTTCTTTTACATTATAGTTCATCCATATATAAAATTTTATGGATATATCGTCAATGCACAATCAATTTCATCTGGGTCATCCAATCATTGCTAATGAATCATATTTAACCTTAGATCTCTTCTAAGATCTTCAATACACTAGGGGTTTATGTCACATTTTTCATCATGAAACCAAGGTTAGCATTGTTATTAAAAGTGTGGGATTACAATATTATTAGATGATGAACACTGATGCATGCATGAAATATTTTTCATGCAATAGAGAATTAATTTAGTGAACATGAAACAGCTAAATGAAAATGAAGAAAAATATAGTCATTCTTCGTGGTGGAGTTTGAGTATTAATAATAAGGATCTTGTGATATAAGAATACACCATGAGGAGGATACACTACCTTGCATAACAATGGACTCCATGAAACATAGTTTTTATTTGAGAAACCCTAATTGAGTCAGGTGAGATATAATATGACTTGAAATGAATTATTTCTCAGATCTATGAAGGTAAATTTTTCTTAGAGGGACAGGAAGTTGAATCCACCAAATAATAACCAACACCCAAAGCTGAAGAGTTCATATATGATATTATGATGTCTCTAATTATTATGAAGAAAAATAGATCACAACATGAAGCATTATATCATGATAAGTTTCAAACATCATTGTCTTTCAAGAGGAAGATGAATTTTTGGGACATTGAATTGTGATTATCACACATAAAGATATTTTTAAAGATCATGGTTCTAGAAATCCATTTAGAAGTGCATGATATACTAACACATAAATCAACTAGTTTTCAAAAACATACTATGTTTGTAAATTATCCAATATTGTGTTATGTGTAGACTATTTCAGGGTGTATGTGAATGTAGTGGATAGTGTACTCATACTTACATGAATATCATTTCATGAAGAATAAATTTTACATGTGCTGTAAAGTACACACAAGAAATGTATTGTGTAAAAAAGCTTGAGTAAAACCCTACAAACATTCGGGTTTGTGTGAAGTATTTTCATGGATGAACATGCATGTGATAACATGGATACATAAGAATTATCCTGAAATAATATAGTGTATGTCTTCTTGAAAGGAAGTGTAAAAATTGGGTAGGTGTGAAGAAATAAGTAAGGTAATATGGATGCACATGAAATTATTCATGTATAATATTAAGAGGGACACAAAATATTGTTGTGAATTATATTTTCATGTGCCCATGTATACCATGAATGAAGTGTATTTAAGAAATTGTGTGTATTAATTGCAAACATCTATGTGAGGATAAGTCTTTATCAAATGAGGAACGAATTACAACCAGTGAATTTGGTCCAGTGAGGTAAATTATCGATTACAGGTGATCATATTTGATTAAGAATGAACAATATACATGAACAATGGATTTTTAATGTACTTGAATATGTACATGAGACAATATGATCCTATAAGATCATGGATTAATATCAACAAATCATCTTTTATTGGATTAATCCTTGAATAAGGGTGTTGTTTCTCAGTTGGTGTTGGGAACAGGTGAAGTCTTTATATTAGTTCCAGTAGCAGATGGAGTATCTCGATTTGATCTAGAGTAAGAATTATTTTTATAGGATCTTGAAGTAAACAGAGTAACTCAGTTGGAGATGAAGAATAATTATTTTATTTGGATGGGAAATCAATAGAGGTCTCTTAGTTGGTGCTAGGATATTTATAATAACATTTCTAATAGTGAAGAATATTTACCTAGGGATAATAATTAGTTGAAGAAAAAAATATATTTTTTGCGAACCTTGTAAATAGTAGGTGAATCATTTTATCCAATATTAAAACTTCACACATGGTGATATTTAGAGATAATATTGAGTGTATTGAGAACTTTAACAAGTATTAGAAGATTCATTGAAATGAAAAGGAATTCATAAAAAGAAAAAAATGATTCACCCCTCCTCTCTTAGTGGTCAATCCATCCTGGGGAACTAAAGAACCATTTCACCATGAAATATCAATAGACACTACTTAATAAATTCAAAATTATAGTACAACCTTTTTTTGATCAATATTGGTGATTTATCTCATGGACTAGAACTTTTGGACTATTGTTTACACCAAAACAACTTCAGTTACAGGACTCACCCATGGGGTTTATTAAGCATCTTCCCCTCTATTATTTTGGATTGTTCTTCTTGGAGGATCCATGATCTATATAAAAAGGGAATGAAACAATTTAGAAATTTTTGTATTCCTTCATCATAAATTGATTTTAAATAACTGAATCCAAGAGGCTGAAAAAATAAGCAAGCAATCTTGAAAACCCAAGACCCCCCATGGTAACATGAGTCTTGTTACGAATGCTATTGGCTAGACACACTCCAAAACAACCTCTCATGTTTTTGTTGCCCTATATCTATTATGTTAACAACCTGCATACACAAGATGGTGAGACACCAGCATGATCACAAGTTTCAATTTAACCAAAGTCTTTAACACTAATTTATAGGAGACCAACCTAATTTAACCCATAATGTCAAGAAAATTAACCCACCATACGGCCTAAATCACATTTGGGAATGCCACAGGTTGGGGAAACACACTAGAGTATTATAAAAATAAACATGGGAATGTGTTCACCCGCCATTATATATATGATATGTTATAAGAATAAAATTAATCACAATAATATCTATAATACATCATATGTAAAAATAACTAAAGAAAAATATAAAATCTAAAAACAAGATAAACATGTCTAAATGAAAAATAGAAATAAAAAAATATGTATCTTGATTCAAACCATGGTTTCATATTATAATGACCACAATTCCGCACCATACTAACAACACATAAAGGAAACCCAATTTTGTAGTGTCATCACCTACATGATTCTCTTCCAATTACTTATATCCAGAAAAACCAAGGTTACAAGTTCTTAATGAAAAAAGGCGAGTGTGATCACTAATGATCAGTAGGGTTACAACAAGAATATATAAAATTTCTATCCACATTAATCCTTTAGTTCACATATAAAATTTATATCTAAAACATTTAAAATAGACCATTTTTGATAAAAAATCATCCATTTGTTTATTTTTCAAAAAAAAATTCATATTCCCTAAGAAAAAAAATGACATATTAAATATCTATAAGAAATAATAATATGAAATATTTTTTTTAATAATCAATATCTTTTACAAGATCAAGCAGAAAAATAATATTATTGACATATATACTTGCAATGTATCCACAAACCACCAAAGGAAATCCATGACATGAGGGCGTATAAAAATAATAATTTCTTTTGAGACTAGACAGAAAAAGTGAATCATAATACCTAGTAACCTCAAAAAAATATAAAGGAAACACACTAGAAACTATATATTCAGGAGTATCTTACTTTGTGATAGAATACTCAACAAGATATTATAGATTTCTGGTTTTCCCACATACCACAAGGTATCCAAATGTGATATTACATCCTTATTAAATTCATAGAAAATAAATTCATGTATCAGAAAAAAAATTGAATAAAAATACTATTCAAATTAATGCCCACATTTTCATAAAACATTTTATAAAGTGATATCACTCTTATCCCATGTTTGAAAACCACTTTCATTTCAAATTCATCATTGAGGGGTTTTATCAAGGACACTATGTGTATAAATCAAGTTTTCATATAAATCCCTCTTGAAACACTAAATAATTCCACCAAAGTTCAATCTAATTTCAGTATTCAATTTCATAAATTAAACCAAAGGAAAGCATCAAACGAACTCTTAGTTCACTAAGGAATTGACCATAGAATAATGAAACCAACCTTTGGAATGATGGAAATAACATTACCTCCAAAACATGTGTTCAGATGGACTGAGATCAGATCCTGGGGAACATATATCCAAATAAAAAACTAGTCAAATCTCTATTTCCATGTTATATATAAAAATTTAGTCTCAATTGAAGTCAAATGAAGGGAGAAGAATATAAGTAAATAGGTTGTAAAGTATAAAATTTCCATATTTCACCCAATATAGTACTAAGCATCAATATATCACAAATATTTTTCATAGAGATGAGGTAGAGAACCAAAATCAATATTAAAGATCTCTTAAACTGAGAGAAATTGAAGTAGAATCATATGGGTTAGATTAAAAGAGATAAAATCTATATTAAAAGAAAATTTATCCCATTACTAAATTTCATGCCTCGCAGAATCACCAGAAAGCCATTGGGTATCATCAGATGGATGGTGGGTGATAGAAGAATTCATAAATGTAAAGGACTTACACATGTTATTCGAAAAAACTTGAATAGATAAAAGTGTTATGCAATAAATCATTGGATATCCACTGGCCTCATGATTCCACTGACTTCCCAAAAACCATTTTCAATGTTATGTATGACCCAAGATTCAAAAAGATAAAAAATGGAGCTCCGTAGCCAATTATGCATACCAGGGTGTGACACAAAACACATTCAATTTCTAGTATCTATATGTGGATTTATTTTCTATTAAATCCACACAATCTCTACATTACAAAAAATTTATGATATTATCCTATAGTTATACTTATCCTTTGAGTCTATCATATAGTTACGTTCATTAATCTATGTTTTACTAAATCTAGTTCCAAGGGTTTATACGAAACATAATTTGGTACATACTATAACACCCTGACTCTAATAACCCAGAGATGAAATTTATTTTACTATATTGACACAAAATAAATTGGATCTATTATTGAAGTATTAGATAGTTTAGTAGTCTTGAGAGAAAAGATACATATATGATACTCACATTACATATGAAAACATGGAATATAACTTGAAAATTCAAGAGAAAACTTTATTATTTATTCTAGTAAATCCTTTATATAATTCATAGATCCCTTCTTGGTATATTGGTTAATGAAAATCATAGTAAAGGGTGAGCTCATATGCCTATTATGGGAAAGAGTAGAATAGAATTTATCATATTATTAAAACAACATGAATAATATAGCAGAGATAAATAAAAATATTTCATATAAATTAAATCATAAAAAATGGTTTGAATCCATGGATGAAATATTAATATTAATAATCACATGGAAAACAAAAACTAGTTTCTTACTGATAGAATATATAATGTTATAATGTTTAATCTTACCATCAAGGCATTATGCCAAGACATAATATAGAAATTGTTAACGAGTACAAAAAATACCCAAGTGTTTTTATCTCATGATTCCAATCAATACCTTGAGTTCTTATAATGGTCACCAACATTCACATATTAAGTCCAGTTAATTCATTATATGAAAAAATTAATAACAATTAAATACATAATTAACATAAAAAATTGTATTGAATAACAAGTCCTAAGAAATGAAAATATATTTCCTAGTTAATAAAAACAAAAACATTATTATAATAAATTCTAAGTAATATGGAAGATTATATCAATAGATTATATCCTTAGTAAACCATAATATTCATCAAAGGATAATTAAATAGATGAAAATAATTTAAAAATACAATTGAATGACTTTTTTTGAGGAAAATAAACTTTTCATTTTTAAATAACTTATATTAAAATCTAAAAATTATTAGAATATTAAGAAAAAAAATTTCTTATAAAATAAAAATGGAATATTTTAAATTAATATTCATTGAAAATAATAGTCATGGTTGTGGGATAAACCATTATTGTGGTAAATATTAAAATAAACATTATATTCATACCACTGGTAAAAAGTGACTCATTCAGAATATGAAAATAATATTAGTCTTATTTTCTTTATAAAAAGTAAAATCTTTATAAAAATGAATTAATTAAAGAATTAAAGAATTTTAAAAACATTATTGGAAATATTAAAATTAAAATATGGACATAAATTGAAAATATACCAGACAGAATGAAAAAAGGTCAGTTTTCATCAAAAAAATCATTTGGAATTTTTAGTAAAAAAAGGTAAAAATAGAAATAATATATGAAAATACCAAAAATAACTAAATGAGAATAAATTATATTAGGTTCATGATATAAATGTTACATAATTCATCCAATAAAATTCAAAAGAATAAATAATCTTGAAAAAGGATGAGATTGTGAAATAAACTCTTACTTCAGGCCCGACATTCTATGAAAGTGCTTTTAACCTCCTATATAATAAATTTCAATCTATTTTATATATATAATATAACCATATACATAATTATATTATGATATATGATTAACTTATAATATTTCACCACTGTTTTATTAATAATTCTTAATTAAATTCATCATTTCTGAGTGTTGACTTTTTTTTCATGTATGTTTCAGTTCGGTAGTTTCAATAATTTAAACTTGATCATTATTAAATCACATAAAAAATGTTAATAATGATATAAATATAATATATGTTTATTATTTCCTTATTTATAACCACCTATGTTAATTGGTTTTAAAAAATTAATTAGACAATTATGTGGAGATGGTAGGTTGTACGTACACACAAACATGATGTTTTCATATTCCATAGTATGAAGAAGAGGTGGAAAATGGTTGTCCCATAATGATAATAACATCTATGTATATTAATGATATTGGATCCATTATTTTATGTTGTATACAATATATTTAGAGGAAATATATGAAGTTAAAATCTTTCAAAGAGTTAGTGAATATGATTACCTCTTCTTTGAGAGTCTAGCTTTAGCTTACAACTTAAGACATATTGGGATGATCTGAGGATACTAAATAAAGATATATAAAGAATTTAAGTAAAGTAGGATGTTTTTTGGGAAGGTATTGACTAATATATAGTTCTAAATTTTTTTGAATAAAAGATGAGAAGAGGTTCCCTTTTATAAGTGAAGTGAGATACACACATCGAATTACTTAAAAGAATTCAACAGTATAATGTCAATTTCATGTGAAAGTGCATCAAAATGTCCAAAAATTCCTAATTATGATAATATTAGTTCTAAATATATTAATCTGATCATAATTAGGAAATTTTATGTCTAATTATTACTTTATTTCTTAGTTTAACCCTCTGTAAACCTGTTTTAACCTTAATAGTGGCACTGAAATTTATCTATTTTAACTTTTAATTATGAAAAAAATAAAAATAAATTATTATATTATGTAAAATATTTTGTTCAGAAATGTTAATAAAATTTTAAAATTTTTAATTTTTATAATTGTAATAAATTTGGTTTAAAATAAGTTCACAAAATGCCCCGACAACCATTTTTAGAAAAATGTATTATTAAGCATAAAACTGAATTGAATTTCATTCTTTTCATTGCAAAAACTATATATTAATATTAAAAAATTTATTTAATAAATATTGTATAAATTTCATTATCAATATCTAATAATAGTTATTTGTTTAATCTTTTATGTTAAAAACACATTGCATTCATAAAAATAGTATTTAAATGAAGAAAAACATTACGTTGATATTCTAAAATATTTTTATATATTTTTATGATAAAAGATACATTTTTACATGAATTAAAATAATTATTAAATATTTTTTTTCTATGAAAAGGTTTTTTTGATCTATAAACTTATACTTTTATCATTTTAATGTCATGAAAGTGATAGTTTGTTTAAAATATGTACATTTC
Organism: Viscum album; assembly: GCA_963277665.1. Lineage (NCBI taxonomy): Eukaryota > Viridiplantae > Streptophyta > Magnoliopsida > Santalales > Viscaceae > Viscum > Viscum album. The sequence continues at coordinate 2,017,073,009 of OY728126.1, forward strand.
ACTATTCACCCAAAAATCACGTATTTCTGAAAAAATATCAAAAATTAAACCACTGTAAAATATTAAATTTTTAAATAAAAAATAAAATTCATGAAATTAAATTAAATTTAAAAAATTTGTAAATTTTGGTTTTAATATTATTGTTGAATAAAGAAATGTGAATTGTACTCTTGTTTTATTAGAAAGAAAACCATACTACTATAATTGAATAATGAGTGGTATATAAGATAAACCCACTTTAGGGTTCATTTCATCCTAGAATTAATGCTTTAAATATGATTTTAGTGGATGGAAATCTTATGATTTCTTTCAATGGTGATTCTACTAGTTCAGAGAAGCATCATGCCACAATTATATTTGTTATTCCACGAACCCCTGAATTCTATGTAAAAATTTGTTCTAGATTTTGAAGAGGGATTCTGCCACAATGTGGGAGGTTTCTCTATGAAGTGAACAGTGACACCACAATTGGATGGCTAGAAATATTTTATGTTTTTTTGGATTATATCATTGCACCATGATACTCTAGTTCATGATTTAACATTCCCTTATACTGTTTATAGGGTTCCCTAGGTAGTGTAATTTTTCAATGATATAGGTGTTTGTGCCTCAATAATATCATGTTTTTTAAAAATGGTTTTTAAATGGATAACCCCTCTAGTTATCTTATTGTATCTAGACATAGAGAAGGGGGATACACCCCTTTGGATCTCCTCTTCCTCCCCTTTATCTTATATCATCTCAGGTGAATTGGGATCATTTCATCATGATAATCATGGGTAAGATCTTTTACTCTCTTATCCCTTATTTATCTTCATACCTAATCTATGATTTATCTACTAATGGTATGGTATTTTATATTTCTTCCCATAGATTATGGTGGAATCTCACTCATTAGAGGGGTTTTAAAGTGTGTTGTATAAAAGAGTCTTAAGACGATTAGAATATGGTTGTAATTTTACATTAAACTTGAGGTACATAAAATGAATATTTTTTAGGGTTTTTTTGTTAAATTGGATGTAATTGAACTTTTAATAGAGTTTATAAATTAAGAATTTTCATGTTGTTTGATTGGGTTCATGTATGGAGTTGACTGTACTTCATTTCTTAGAGTCACGGTGTTGTAGAGGTTTCTAATGAGTTTAGAGTTGGATATTTAAAGTTTAGAATTTTATTTAAATTGATTTAATGAATAATTTTAGTTTTTTTTGATAAGTATGGTGATAATTGTATTCATGATGGTTGGAATGATATGGGATTTTATCTAAAATATTGTGATTGAGGTTGGCATCCTATACATTATTTGTATTTTTACTCTTTTGGTGATATTATTTTCATGTGTGATCATCACTATTATTATTGGTATATTGTATGATATTGTGTGATATCACCCCAAATATTGGAAGAATATTATATAGAACTAATATTCAATAAAAAATTATAACATACTAAATTTTTCATTGGTAAAACCTTGGCCTAATGAGTAACAATGGTCATATTTATGGATTGTTTGATGGAATGAGATGGGGTTTTCAAAGAAAGAATCACTTCCTTTTCAAAAGTTATTTAAAAAAGGGTCTCGTTTTTAAGATGGAATTTCTAGAAAAATAGTTTTACCTTGAAATTTAATTTAATTTGGATGAACGTTATAAATAGTATTTCTAAAAGGAATGGTCTGGAGATGGAATTCCAAATGGAATGTGGTGATTTAAGGTGTTGATTTTGAAAAATGAATTTTAACTAAAATGGGGTTTAATTGGGTTTTAGAGGGATATGAAAGGCTTGTTAGAGATTCTTTGGTCCATTTGACCTCATTTGGGATACACCCAATTTTACAAAGAACGTGTGATATTAAATGTGATTTTCATAGTTTTAAGGAAATATACCTATGGGTACATGATAACGTGTGATATGACATGTTCCATTATCAGAACCTTCCCTTGGGTAATGGGTTAATTGGTCAAGTTGAGATATTGGTGAGGTTTCCTTTGAGTATGTTGGGCAAAAATCCCTCAAGGTAACATTGCAGCATTTTTGGGTTGATTGTGTTTGTTGACAAAGCATGTTTCCATGGAGAATTGTCGAGTTCCCGAGAAGTTGTTGACAATCCATGTTGACAAAGAACGATGACAAAGGAAAGGGCGATCTGGAGGCGGTACAAAAAGAGCAGTACAAGGTGGCGCTGTTTCCCAGTGTTTGCCAAATTTTTGGGGTCCCAAATTTGGAGTTTGGTGAGCATCGCGAAAAGAGGATTTCCATGAAGAGCATAATTTAATATGGCAAAGGCATGAATTTCGCAAAGATAGGATGCATGGTTTGGAAATCACGAAGACCAGAAGAATGGAGGCGGTGATGCTTCGCGATTACGTCAAGCTTCGCGAACGGCAGATGCTGAAGCACATCGCGGCGGAGAAGGGCTTTGCGATAGAACTTTGCGGCGAAGGCGCGAAGGAATGTTGGGATTTGCAAGGGAGCTTCGCGGCAAAGGCACGAGCCGCGAAGGTAAGTTGACGGTGATTCATCGCGACTACGTCAAGCTCCGCGAACGGAAGATTGCGGTGGAGCTTCGCGATTTGGACAGAATTCTGACAGAAACTTTGGAGCTTCGCGATTTGAGATGACGTGGCGTTGACTTCGCGCGGAATGTTCGAGGGTCGGTGGAATCGCCTATAAATAGAGGCCGACTGCTTCGGGTGAAGTAGAGAGAATTTTCAGAGAAAATACTTTGCTCTCGATTTGCGAAGGTGGTTCGCGGAGCCAGTGTGCTTCACGAAAGAGGTGCTTCGCGGCGGCTATTGTAGCTCCGCGAAACCTGCGAGCTCCGCGTTGGCTTACTTAGCTTCGCGAGGGTTGTTGCTTTGCGACGGCTTGAGCATCGCGAGAGTTCTTCGCGAAGGAGCTTCGTGAGTGAGCTTCGCGAAAAGGCAGGAGCTTCGCAAAGGCTTGTTTGAGCTTCGCGAAATTGGGAGCCTCGCATTGTAGGGTGCTTTGCGAAGGTCTTTCCAAAGGTTGTTTGCCCAGTGGATAGTGGCAAAGGGGTATTCATCTGTCGGGTGAAAGTTGTACTTCAACAGAGCATCTACATACAGAGAAAGATGCATTCCTTAATGGAAATGAAGAGACCTACAGGTCTATAAACTGTGAGTGGATTCCCTTCTGGAGCAGTGAGCTTAGGAAGAGGAAGAAGGTGATCCTCTCCACCGGCAGTGAGCCAGAGAGAGAGAAACAGGGAGTGACCCTTGGGAAAGCAGTGAGCTAACCCTAAACTTTGTAAAGGCAGTGAGCCTGGGCATAGAAGTGATCTAGCCCGAACCTTGTAATCCACAGCTAGTGAAGCCTAGTGGAATTTGGTACGAACCAGCAACTTGTCGGCGTATGCTCCTTGGACATAGCCCTTAGCGGTGAACCAAGTAAAAATCTCTGTGTCTGCCTGCTTACTTTCCTGCATTGCATTCAAAGCATCATCATCAGGTAAATGAGACAAGTGATTACAGTAACCACACAAGTGCAAACAAAGTGACCCTTGTAACAAAGAGGTCAAGATCCAGTGGGGCAGAAAGAACTTTGAAAAAGAATATCCATACCCTGATTCACCCCCCCTCTCAGGGTATATAGGCCCCTATTGGCCCTAACAGAGTAGGACTATAAAATCCCCAGGATACCCATTGTACGGGTGTGAGCTATTTTATTAGTCTGTGTGATGGTTGAGTTGTTCAAAATTACACTTTGGAAGTTCTATGAAATTAATGATAAGATGTTTTGCATTGTTAGTTCTTAGAGAAGATCCTTGATATTGGAATCAATGGTTGTAGTGGTTGTTAGTCCTTGTGTTCTTGATTAACAGCCTAGGATGAGTTTTTCAGATGTGGCTATTATGGAATATCGATTCTTAGTATGGTTCCATATAATATTTTAGGAGATTTGATACATATTATCCATCTTATTGAGAGTATTATAGAGATTTTATTATCTAGATTACATCAAAATATTATATTTGTGAGAAAGGGTGACTTAAATCCTAGATCGAGAGGTGGTGTGACTTGTGTGTTGTTCCACAAGATAGTGGGTTGACACACATGAATGATAACATCTTATATGTACTTAGAGATAATTTTTTTTATTGAGGAGAACATGTTTTTTTAATGAGGTCATGGTTGTTGTTCATTTTCCCAGTTGGGATACATATTGAACTAGTTGTTTCTTTTTATCATTGGTGTCCAAACATGGTGAAATGACTGAAGAACCTCTAGGCAGGGTAGTGGATAACCCTTAGTATGAAATGATAGGCTGCATAAAATAATTTTGGCATAGATATTTCCAGGGAACCACTTATTCTAAGGACATGAACATAAAACCCACTTATTTTTTGGTTGGTGATGGTTTGAAGTGTGATTTGAGTTATCAACAAAAAACTAAGGCAATAAGATAATAAACTTGGATAAACCCCTATTACTACTTACATTTCATGTGATAGATCCATATGTGCTTCATTGTTAGTATACTGAATAGGTTGAATGAGGATGGATGAGACGATATTGGAATATGCATGAGTTTTAGGTTTATTATTTCTTATTTTTTGGTCGTATAGATTATTTTTACGTTTTTTTATTGGTATTTTTATTGATGTGATTTTAGGGTTGTACCAATTTGATTTCCCATTTTTTATATTCCTTTTTGGATTATTTCTTCCAGGATATTTTAGGTTTTAGTTATAGAAAATTAGTGAGATGGCCAATGGGTCATGTTGGACTTTGATGATCATGTTTGTGGATATAGTTATACTTTTGTAATGGCCTTGTTTGATGAGATGTGGTACGTTCAATATATATCATTGTCTCATGATATTATACAAGCTATTTATCAAAAAAAAAGTTGATCATGATATTTGTTGGGTAGTTTCAGTGTTGGGATTCAGGGTGTTTGTATCTTATAGCTATGAGAACATAAGTATTTTTTGTATGTGACTTCGCGTTATTCTTTGGGGTGGGTGAATTTCATTAAGCACTAAATTTTACTCTCTCTTAATCCTTTCATGCACCTATACTTTATCACAAAAACACTAATTTTGTTGGGGAGAGAGGGAGAATCATACCATGTCATTGGAATCAATCCTTACACACACAAGACATGGGTTTCTATATATGTGGGTAGACCTTCATGACCTATATTAGTTATATCCATACTAGTTGAGAAGACCCAATCATGTGGGACCTTACTTGGGCTGATTGAAAGATGATTTTTTGACCCCCCAAGAAGCCTTCAATTGGGAAAGGACTAGTGACTACCACCAAGTAATAATATAACATATGATGAGAGAGATTAGCCTAATTCAACTATACAAAAAAACATATCATCAAATGATTTAAAAATTATGGATTGAAAAAATAAACTATTTGTGATATATAAATAATATGGAAAAAACTAATATCCCCAAAGAAATAATCAATGCATAAACCATAAAGTAATGGGAAATAAAACATGCTGAAAAAACCAAAAGGGAAACCAACCCAAACAAACTTTGTTAAAGGAATATCCATAAATTAACTCCATATGATACTATCATATATGAGGACTACTATGATCCACTAACACTGTTCCCCTAAAGTCATGACCAAAATATCTTTCATCTATATAAAACATAACATATACAAGAGAAAAACCCTTGAAAGGGTGATTATATATATACCTCGTAGGAAACACTGAAAAAATAAAGAAGAATCAAGAATGAATAGATAGATATAATCCAAAATACAATAAGGAAATAGAGAAAACATATATTCTTTAAAGATAGATAACTCGTGGACATAGAAGAATGACCCCCTCTACATAGATAAGCTATATAAGAGAACCCCTCAACAAGAATACCATAAATAAAAATTACCCATAATACATCCAATTTCACATATTAAAAACTACATTGGGGGACCTATACCTAGAAAAAGGTTAAAAGATGGATGAGGGAGTAACCAACCCCAGTGAAGGGCTCAAACCCCTTCAATTAGATCTCATTTGGTAGGGGAGTACCCTACTATACAGATAGGGGATCTACCCCCAACATCATGAGTGGGGGAGTTTATAACTCCCATAATCTTGTGAGGGACTCATGCACTATCATAAACATAGTCCCATTGGATTTCCAAACTCAGTGAATGATCTGATTATAATTCATGATCCGTATCATTGGTCCTACATATTTAAGTAAACTAAAGTTTTTGAATCTCCTAATCTATTACTTATAAAGAAGAAAAAGGGTCTATCATCATAATTTACAATAAAAACAATTAGTATATACTACTCATGTGGAGAAATGCATGTGTTAGAAAAGATGATAAGAAAAGATATTACGGCAGAAAGTATAATAGAGGGTGTATAATGTGTATCCCCTTTGGGAAAGCCTAGTCATGTATTTCTTACTACATGGCATGAATAGGTCTACCTAAATGACCTTTGTGATGGGGTACATGGTGTGTGGGACCATCGGGGTACTCAACATGTACATTCACAACAAATGTTGTTTAGTGGGAAGTATACATGACATGTCCTAGGGATGATACATGATATGTATCTTCAGTTGTAACTCATAGTGTGTCCTTCCAAGGTGGTTGTGTTATGTATATCTAGCTGGTATAAGATGTGTGGTATTAACCCACACAAATTGTATGGACAGATGACCACATGAGAATGTAATCCCTATACATGTAAATCTTATAATCATAGGGGTATACAATCTGTATACCAAGGGTATACACCATTTGATAACTAACATGGATGGAACCCTAGCCATCATAGCTATGGTGATACAAGATTTGTGACTCTAGATCATAGAAAATGTGATCGTGTTTTTTAGATATTGAATTATTGAGAACCAAAATCCCCTATATATTTTTTTTTCAACTCTGATCACACCAAAAATATTCCCAAATGCCTCATCTATCATTATTATTCTTCCAATGGTAATTTTCCTTCCACTATATTTGGAAAACAACCGCATAAGTGGTTTTCTCATAGCCATGATGAAATTCTTTCCTTCAATTCTGGGAAATACACAACTTATATTCTTCTATATATCAATTATCACCAATCATTTATTGAAAAATAATTTATCTTTACTACTATGTTAGAATCAACTTCTCATAGACCGAAATTCTGACCATTCAACGATTTAGGCCAAGATTAATCGAACCACTATCTATAGAAGAAGAAAGTGGTGAAATCCTAATGAAATTTGGAATACTTGGATGAAAAATATTATAGTAAAATTTATTGGTTGATTGGAAAGGTTCCGACCATCAATCATCAGGTTTGATATTTTCCAATGATGAAGAATCTAGATAGAATGGTGAATTTCCAGCAAAATAAAAGCCTATAAATTAACAAGTCCATGTAAATTTTGGGGATGAAATGAAGAATAATGTTTAATTATAAGAAATTTAAAATAAAGGGGTGGAGTAATTAAAATATAGAATCGAACCCCTAAAAAGATCATTCGTTTGAAATTACTGATTCTTCACCTACTTCATTGGTGTTATCTGATGAAGAGTTCACATTTCAACATCTCATATCTCTAAATCTATCATTATTTTCATCTACATATTTATAAATATATACTTTATTGTATCTAAACCATGATATAGAGATATTAAGGATATTTAAATCCATATAAAGAGATTTACAGCAAATATACGAAATCCATTATTGCCTCTTTCGATGGTTTGATCTTGGGGAACCATGTGCAAAAAATATTACACCACTACTTTGGAAAATCCCCAATTTAAAACACAACTACAGATTCATTTTTCCCATAATTTTCTCATTTTTAAGAGGAATTTTACTTTCCCATGATTATGTTTGTGAAAACTAAAAAAAATATATCATATTAAAAATGTTATATTTGGAAATCGATGATGCTCTGTTAAATAAATGGATTAATGAACCACCCATAAAAAAATATTTAAAATATCATAATATTTTATCCATTTGAAAGTAGGGTTTTAAAATCCTCCCCACCTTCATGGATTTTTATTTTGAAAAGAAAAACCTAGTAGAAAATACAAGGGTAATGAGCATGAATTTAACTCACACACTCCCACAAGCTCTATTGAAGGTTCCCACGATTCCATAGAACATGAACCAATGATATATACCATACATAGTGTCCTATCCTACTGGTCCTTGATATCCATTAGATATTTTATGTAGGTAACATGATCATCGTTTTCCATCTCACACAAGTTAATGATGTGTGATGAGTTGTTCATGAATCTCCTCAGCTATGACACATGGAGGAAATAGTGTATCTCATCCAACTGTGGGGGGGATCTATGCTGTAAGAAACCTCACAAACCCTTAAATATATTTGGAACAACTAATGTAACCTAAAGAAAAAAATTATTCCACAATCCGACCATCAGAAATAAGGTCATGTAGGGAACTATATGAACAGATGATCTCCCTCCTCATACTCTTAAGACCTTCATCGTTGGTCTTCATAGTACTTATTATGGTTGTGAGTTATCCTCATCTACTCCAGGATCACCTAAAATTTCTTTGATATTAGTATGACTAACTCTAGAACAATTCATGACTCTCTAATATCAATACAACATATGTGTTCCATATAATTTTATTTTTATAGGTCTGGAAAAAGATCCAATCTAGTAGTGAAGTGGTAGCTATTGTTATATGAAAACTACATTAAGAGTAATTGATCATTCTAAATATTACCAAAATCTAATGCATATGACAATATCATATCTTCAAGAACATGAATGAGATGATCATTCTAGACCTCTTTTGTGTGTGGAATTATTTTATCATATATAAATGATTCTAAAATGCATTTTTAAAGCTTTACTATAACTAGGGTGAATTTTTTTCATATTATAGGAAAAGATCATTTAATGTACCCAATGAAATCAAGAGATCTCTTATAAGTACAAGAATTCAAAGCTATCTACTAAACTCTACTCTCAAATAGAATGGAAATGAGCCTACTTTCTTGACCATTTGATGATTCTAAAAATATCATTATTACCTATCATTCATTGCAGGATACCCATCATGGAATAAATTAATATACCATGCCACTTCAACTAAAAAAGATCAAGGGTTTAGTGAAAACCTCTTGGTACTTGTTTCTATCCCTTCATATATTCATAAGTGAGATACCATGAGGTAAAATGAAAAATACTCTCATTTATTCAAGGACACCAAAAATGATTCCTATGGTTCTAGTATATCTTCTTCACACCTAGATATACCACTAATGTTGATGTATGGAATCTCCCCAACACATCCTCACACAACCTGACTAGAAAATAATTCCCCCATCAAAAGAGGAATGCATTCTCCCTACCTTAGGAAAATCCATATAGTGTATCTCTTGATGATATATAGTCACAAAAAATATCAAAATTATTTTCTCCCAACCAGGAATCCTTCATAATATAGTGATTTAGAAGGGCCAAAACCATCTCTTAATGATATCTTATTTATATATCATCCTCTAAGGAATAATTTAAAGAGGCTAGATGATCAGACCCTTCATATAACTAATGAATAAAATATTTATTATTAAGGATGGATTTCACCACATTTACCTTCTTATAAACATAGAAAATATCAAATTAATAGTGTTTTAGAAACTCTACCCATAATTTTTTTCTCATAATAAGATATATCTTGGTAAATATATACACAAGGCTCTTATGATTTATTTAAACTAAAAAATTTATAATCAAGAAGGTAATGTTTCCAATACTTCAAGGAAAAAACTACCACTACTTCATGAAAATCATTGGTCATGTAGTTCTTATCATTATATCTTAAATACTAAGACCTATAAATAATCACCTCCCTCTATATCATTACACATCCAATCCCATCTCCAATGGAATCCCAAAACACCATGTAATTCACACTTTCCACTAATATCCTTATAACAAGAGAACCCATTGAACTCTACATTATCTTTATGAAATATCTATAACATCACTCATACCAAACTAATAGATTACCCTTTTGGGTAAAGGTAGTCATGAGAGCTATAATATAGGATATCTCTTCTATAAACCACTTATAGTATCATACGTTCCCAAGAAATATCTACACCTAAAAAATAATCTTGGAGGGTTCCCAAGAAATAAATACCATGATCTTCATTGGATCTACAATTCCTCCCCATCTTTTTAACAATATGTCACATTAATTAAATCTATCAAATCCAAAACTAACACTTTGAGATCTCTTCATAAATCCCATACACTCAGAGTAAGTTGAAAACAATTTTGATATGCTCAACATGCTTATCCTTTGATTCTAAATTGAATTAGATGTTATCGATGAATAAAAAGATCAAATAGACTAGGAAGGGTTGAAATATTTGATTTATAAGGACTGTAAACATAGCTAGGTTGTTTTTCATTATTAAGGGAATCATTTAAAACTCATAATTCCCATAGAGACAACTAAATTCCATTTATGGGATATCCTATTAATAAACATGGAGATAGTGATAAATAGACCTATGATTGATCATTAAGAAAAAATACATTCCTTTAATCTGGTTGAATAGGTCCTTGATCATTAGTAAATGTTAATTATTCCATACTATTAATTGATTTATGTAGTGATAATCAATATAAAGTATCTGGTTGTTATATTTATTCTTGGAAAACAACACAAATTTTTCCCATGGGGACACACTACATCTAATTACACCCTTCTCCACGAGGTTCAACATTTTAACCTCATCTACTCGGGCTCCATCAGAGACACACTACTGGAAACATGATCTTTCCCAACACTTCTATACCAACGGTTTGTAAAAACCGTTGGTATAGCTACTCTTTCCCAACGGTTCATCAAAACCGTTGGGAAAGGGCCTAAAAACACACCCTTTCCCAACGGTTTTGGTGAACCGTTGGGAAAGAGTGACCTTTCCCAACGGTTCACCAAAACCGTTGGGAAAGGGGTGGATTTTTACCCTCTTTTTCCCAACGGTTCATCAAAACCGTTGGGAAAGAGTACCCTTTCCCAACGGTTCACCAAAACCGTTGGGAAAGGGTGTGTTTTTAGGCCCTTTCCCAATGGTTTTGATGAACCGTTGGGAAAGGTTACTCTTTCCCAACGGTTCTTGAGAACCGTTGGGAAAAAGAGGGAAAAAAATCCAACATGCACCTTACTAAAAATACACCCATCCAGAACCTATCCCAACGGTTTTGACAACCGTTGGGATACGTTCATTGATTTTTTTCCAGATCTACTAATGGAGAACATTATATAAATCAAAAATTTAAATAATTATGATAATACATATATATATTTATGAAATTATGTTTACAAAGTGATGTTAGCCTAGTGGTTAAGTCGTTCGATTATAAACGAGGGGTCCTGGGGTCAAATCCCAGCGGGGATTTTATTTTTGGAATTTATATACCAACGGTTCCATTACCGTTGGTATAGATTTCATATTACCTATACCAATGGTTTCCAAAACCGTTGGTATAGGTCTATACCAACGGTTCTCCGAAAACCGTTGGTATAGACCTATCCCAACGGCTTACTTGGCTACGGTTCTCCAAACCGTTGGTATAGGCTATACCAACGGTTTGGAGGCCTATACCAATGGTTCCAAACCGTTGGTAAAGGTTAGTTTTCCAGTAGTGACATTTGGTAGGCTATAGAATATATCATAGTGGACCTATGGTGAATGTTAATACATAATTATTTATTCTGATGAGGGTTAAATTCAAGTACATCCTATGGGAAAAAGTAAATATAATCCTCTAAGAATATATAAAGATTTGTATTAGAATAATCCACTGCACATATAGTGAATATCTCAAACTGAAGGGCAGTGTACTATAATTTCCCATGCATAGGACATGCTCACCTAAATGAAAGTCCCACTCTTCTATGAATAAAAAAATAAATCTATGTTCTATAAATAAACATCACTATCTAATGGTAACTATATATCTGTACATAGACTATGGAGAACCAGTCCTTACTAATGATGAATTCATAAGGTTTCATCCCAGCTACTAAAGGTCCCACGAAAACCATTCAATACTAATAAAAGATTCACATTATCTATAAATGTGGGTGAGTATGTGATTACTTCATGTTAGAGTCACTATCCACATAATATATACAAGGGGGTTTATCAAAATTTATATCTCAAACTAGGGATATAATTATAAAGGAATGGATTGTGATGATATCTATGAGTATGGTTTATAGTGCAGAAAATGGCACAAATAATACCTTGAAAAATGTTAGAGACTACTTGTTTGTAGCCCTATATTACCAGCATAATTCCTTATCCCTAGATACCAGCTCCCTAATCTTGATGTGGTCCATCGTGGGTTAGAGGTGGTGGAAAAATATTATATCAACATCAATATATAAATCCTCTTCTATGTGTACAAGTAACTCTTATTCTATAACTATTTACATAAGAAAAACCCTTATTACCTTGGTACTATCCTTGATAATGTTGTATCCTTTGAAAATTGAGGTATATCAACTTTCTAAAATACATATTTTATATGTTGGGTTGGGAATTAATGATAAATATGACATCATACTCTACAATCATAACAATTCATTTCCCTTAGATAACTGGATCCTGTGTGAAACTCCCTTACTATTGATCCCCAAGAATATGACTACACATGCATATGTATCTAGCATCATGATCTCTAAGACTACCATGAAACAACCATTAATGATGAATCTACTCATGGATGAATACTATAAACACTTTCTTCCTGTTATCCCTCTTACAAAAAGATCACGATCTCTAGGGAACTATTCAAAACCATAATATAGGTGGTGATAAGAAGGGGAAGAGTATGTCATGGATTTTACTGAGGAATCCAAACTCAAACTTATGAACTCACAATAACCCACCATATACTATGTATAGGGTAACCTGTGTGGTTAGTGAACCTCGATGCATACTCTGCAATAAACATGTCACCTTGATACAGATCTAATAACTTTTGGATGCGTATAGACCTCAATGTAGCTAGGTAGAACTACACATAGAAGATAAACTCAAACTATTAACATATAAGTGTAACTTAATAATGTTTTAGGATGATCAAGGTACACCGTAAACTCACTAGTCCATAGAGAATTATGGATTCTAGCACCACCATCTGATCAGTAGTCGTCCAAAATAGGCAGAAGACCTGAATAACTACCTCAATCCAACCCTTAATTTCATGAGTGTCATAATTCCTCATAATTTGGGTTTCCTTTAATGATAGAACTCATAAAGAACATTTACCAGACACAAATAAGCATCCCATCTCACTGGAATTAACAAATACATAGCAATTAAAGGTATATACCCCTAATAAATTGAAGGTGGGTTTTTTTGCTTCACAACGGGTGAAGGTAATACTTCCCACATGCCTAGTGGGGGTTTCTCATGATTTCATCAATGAATAGGATCCTCATCACTCAAGTGATCAACAATTGGAAGCTCAATCACTGATACAAGTACATCAGGAACTCACCTTAGGACTCTATCTAGCCATATGCATGGTAGAATCCTATATTTGACAAGATAAAACATTCTAACTAAATTATATTTACATAGATGACTCAAGAAGGACATGAAAATAAACGATTCATAACTATATGATACATTTAATGTTAAAATGTTCTTTTCAAATGGATCCTCTATGATCTGAGTAGACAATAAGTTCATTAGAGTCTTATTTAAGGTATACATTGGCTATTTAACCACAACTGGGATCCTTGGACTGTAATCCAAACTCAAGACCCCTTGAATCTATCACACTAAATTTTGGAACCAATCCCCACATGAAAATTAAATCCAAACTCCATACCCAATATAGTATTGGTATTATTATAATATAACATTGATTGACCCACCAAGACCCCATTTAGCCTAATAGTATGTCAAGTGTAAAACCCCATGCCTACATCCAATAGACCAGGTGTTAGTGACTAGCACTAAGTAGGCATATCCCACATGGTGATGGGACATAACCTAATGAACCTATACATAAATACATATATAAACAAAGGATATAATAATATAAACTTCAAAAATAAAAACAACTTCAATATATAATTCATGCATTAAATTATAAGATCTGTAAAAGAATAAGTAGTGCATAAATCACAATTTAATAGAAAAAATTCATACTCAAAAAACTCCAAGGGAATATAACCTAAAACAATTGATGTGAAGGTATATATATGATTATATATATATAAACATGAATATATTCTACTAGTATCTTCTATGGGTAACACTATGGTCCACCAATATTGTGTCCCTTAAAGTCACCACAAAACTGCCAATCGTAGGTTTAAAAAACAACACATGTAGAAGAAACACGCATGTAAGGATGAGTATATATACCCAATGGAACTCAATGAAGATAAAAAAGGATATATGATAAATTATAGTTATCTCCAAACAAAAAAATTAGTATGGAAATAGAGAAGATAGATATTCATTAAAGGTAGGGAACACAGGAATATTTAAGAGTTCCTCACATGGAAAAATTTAACTAAAATAGAAATAGGCTTGGTAAGAATCCTAATAATATAAATTAATAATCTTGAAATACATGCCAACTATTAGATATTTTAGTGGGGAGGGGGATTTCCGCACTAATGTGTAAATGTTGGTCAATGGAATAACCAACATTGGTCGAGGAATCACACCTTTCCATATAGATTATGTTAGATGAGGCAGTATCAAACTCCATGGATAAAGAACCTTATACCCTTAAGTGAGAGACTTCCTAACTCTATCACTCATTAGAGGGTCTCCCTCACTCTCATAAAAGCCTTCTTAGGGTAGAAATAGACACTATGAATTATCCAATCATCACGATTGATCTCCATTGTCAATCTTATAATTATAAGGAGAATAAACTGCATTAATCACCTTTGTCTCACTTATGATACCAAAGTACAGTGCATCCGGATGTTACATGAAAAAAATTAAAAATATAGACTAATAAAATCCCAAATTATAGTTATAGGAAAGCAGATATGAAAACCCACTATGTCTAGAAAATTAAATGACAATTTCCACTAGGTTACATGGCATAAATCACCTTGATGAAACTCATGTTGTGTAATACCCACTACACACTGTCAATAGGTCTTGCCACTAGGGGTCTGGACTATGGTATAAAACATGTGGGACTATGGGGTATGAAGAATACACCAACAAAACTTGTGTCATGTACTGTTTAGGATTAAAAGTGTGTCCCAAGGAGAGTTTATATTATATAACTATAGTTAGATCAGTCAACATGTACTTCAGGGGAGAACATGTCTTATATGAAAAAGGAATACATGGAATATGGTATTAACATACACATCATATATGGCAATATGAACATATGAGAATTTCCTCCTTATATACATCAACAAAGTTACATAAGGGCACATTAATAATATACAAAGGGTACACTCTATGTGACACTTAACTAGACTAAAACCCTCTCCACTGATACCTTTATGGTACAGAATGTTTCTATTTGAATCAAACAGAGTGTCATTTCTTATTCAAGATCTAGAATTTAGGAAAACAATAAAATTCCACACTATCAATGTTTCCACCACTTATCACACCTGAGACATTGTTAATGGACACTCCCATCATTTTTCTAACTCTGGTGGTTGTTATTTTTCACCATTTATTAGAAAAATACTTGAAAAGGGATTCACACATAACATTGATGCTTCATAAAAAAAATTATTCCAAGCAGTCAATGTTATGTCTCCATCTATTAATATATCATCACCCATCATCGATCTCTAGGAATTTATTTTCAAATGATGAAGAATGTATGAAGAATCATGAATTTTAGGAAAAAATAAATGAGGTGATTTTTAATTGACATGAAATGTTTAAGGTAGAAATGAATAATAGTCTTCCATGGTCATAAACCATAATCAATATAATATAGGAAATAAAATAACGAGTCATGGATCTGATCAGACCATTAATTGGAAATGATCACATCTAAACTAACTTCATTTTCATTCTTCAAATAAAAATCTTCTTAGTGACACCATATATCTTCATATCTCTCATGACATCCCTCAATAACTTTCTACCAATCTTTTTTTATGGTTGAAAACCATATATAGAGGGATATTAAGAATATTTAAATACATAGATACAGGTTTCTAGTGGATATAATCAATCAATCGGTCAATTAATTTAATTAATTAATTATAACCCCAATGGTACAATCCTGAGGAACCTAGGTGAAAATAAAGAATACACTATTACTAGGGTAAAACCACAATTCTGGACAAAATTGCAGCATTAGTTTTCTTATCCAAGGATTTGTTGAGGAGGAAATGGTACTTTATCATGAATTCTTATGCACAAACTAAAAATTATATATTAAATTTATCATATACTATTTGGTCATCTTTGATACTCAATTAAACATAAAATACATTGGAAAATATTATAATGTTTCAGATTTCAAAAATAAGGGTCACTACAAGCTTGGATTTGGATGCATAGATCAAGATTATTATGTAATTAGAGGATAAGGATTCATTGAGAGTTGAACATGTGTGTTATGATGGAGGTTATTGTACATTTATTTTTTAGTTTTATTCCATCTATATTTTCCTAAGTGGAATTTTTATTAATTTATGTATTTTTTTTATTTTTAATTATATCTTCTGCTATTGTAATGATTTATTTGATCCGTGATAAAAATAATTTATTTTTATTTTTATTCTACACTATGGGGTCCCTCCTGGATCCTAGTTTATTATATATAGGTTTTGGGTCCATTTATTATAGAGATGATTCATGTAAAAATGTTATTGTATTTGTGTGTAATAATAATACTTTACTTTTTACGAAAAATTATTATCATGATTATTTTAGGTCATCTCTATATGTCCACAGCCATTGGAATATGGGGAGAATTGTTTGAGGTCATTTGACACCCCTTGCCAGGTGTTGTCTAGGTGATCTGGGATGGGGCATTATAATATTGTATCTGAGCATGTATTTTGTTGAGATAATGTCTATTAGAGGGGGATATTGGTTGTCCAAAATTGATAGCTAAACCTAGAGAATATAGGGCCAATATAACCTTATTTGAAACCCATGTTTCTATGGAATATCTTATATCTAGAGTATGAACTATAGGTTGAATGAAGTGTTGGGCCAAGAATCCTAATGTTGTATTGATGAAACATGGGAAGGGTTATAGAGATCAATAGGGACATAGTTATATTTTCCATTTATTATAAATATGGAATTCATATGGCATGGCACATGCACCTATGGGCGTTGTGGTCTGATATATTTCCTCATCACGATCCATTATTATGTAAAAAAACTCATAATCCTTTTAATGTTTTCCCAAAAGAATTACGATGGGTGATTAGATTAATTTAAATATGTGGTACTTGTTCGATTGATTATTTAATATGTTTATTAGTATATATTAAGCAATGATTTTTGGGATGTTTTATTTTTGAAAAAGACATAATTTTTAAAAGTATAACTAAAATTATGGAATGAGGAATTTGTAAAATGGATGGGACATTTTAATTTAAATAAGTATATGAAAAATGGTTTTATAAATGAATTTATAAATGGATATCTAAATGGGATTTTTTAAGGAAATGACTAACTAACTTAGAGGTATTGGGATTTCAAATTTTGTTTTGGTGAAAACCATTAAATTGGAATGGGTTTTTTTGAAAATTAACATGATATTTTTTTTGAATAATGTAAATGACAATGTTTTTAAAGAATAAATTGGTGAGATTGATCATGTTTCATGATTTTAGTTTTTTTAACTAGAAGAGACCCATGTGTTTGAATTGAATATTTTATTAACTATCGATGATCATTTTGAGAGATATATGTGTTCTAGGATAGTGGGTTTGATTATCATTTTTAAGGATCGAGTAAAATGATATTAGTATTTATGGTTTCATGGATTATACTGCTTGGTTTTGATTAATTAGGAAATTTCAATTGATTGGAGAACAATTTTTATAGAATTAATAATTAATAGTTAGACCATATTCTAAGGACCTTCATAAATCTAAGAATGGGTCAATATCAATTTTTTAGAATTGGTAGGTGTGTTTATAATTTTCTTTGTGTTTTGGTGAGGGTTATGAGTGGGTATCTTAGAGGAACCAAGTTAAGATCTAAGAGTGAGAATAGATGTTTCCAAAAAAATAATAGTGTTGTGATTAATGTCATGGATTGAAATGTGGAAATTTTAGTGATATAGTAATTAGGATTTTGGTAAATAGTGTGCTTGGGTATTGAAGTCGGGCATTGAGATTGGGTTTTATATATAAAGGTAGAATTTTATAATTTAGTGTGTAATTTATGACCAAAGTAGATTGAGATTCATAGATAAAGGATTGTTTTGTATTATTGAGGATACGAAGCATTATGGTGGGAGTTTTTATTGTATCATGGATTTAATCATCAATGAACCGAGATATGGGATATTTTACCATCATTTTGGTGGGTAAGTTATTTAGATTTTTTGGATATGGATTGATGAAGGAGATTACTGACCATTTTTTGGATGTTTTTTAGGATTAATCTGGTGTCATGTTCAATGGTAATACCTATAATGTGGGTTCATTAGTGTTGGTGGATGAATCTATGTTATTTGAATAATATCAAACTATAATGGGGTCATTGTGGTGTGATGGGTGCTCTTGCATCATGATTTTTGTTGATCAAATAGTAAAGCTCTTTCATAAGAATAATATTGAGAGTTTGGGGTAGAATATTTCTAGAACATTGTGGGTTTCATTAAGAATACCTAAATTCTTTTTAAAACTTATTCCTTGAGTTTTAATATGGGTTATACAATAATGCGGGTGGTTATTCCATTAACCCTCCATTACATACACAATAAAGAGGATGTGGAAATTTTTTTATTTCTATAGATAAGATAATTATGTTGTGATGTACTGGTTCATGCTATAATGTGACTTTATGTAGTTTTTAGGGTTACCTGGGTTGGGTAAATGAAACATGTTATAGGAGGTCTCTCCATAATGAGACCCTATTCTATTATTTGTAATGTATTTTAAATAGAGAACCAATTGGGTTTTTATGATTCATTTATCCAAATATAAGGGGGATCCATCCCATTAGTAATCAAATTCCTCTAATTTGTCGCTCATAATCTTGGGTTCATTGGGATCATTTTATCATGGTGAACAAGGGTAAGATATTCTATTATCTTCTTCCTTATTCATCTTCCTCCTTATTTGTTATTTCTTATATTGGTATTTATGGATTTCATAGTCATTCCACAGAAGTATAGTATAATTTCCCAAATATGAATGAAGTTTCGTATGGGGTGTATAATGGATCATCGGGATGTTTGTAATATATAAATTGTTTACTATTTATCTCGAGGTACACTCACTTGAATGTTTTATTTATGGTTTTTTGTGAAATTGGATGTAATTGACCATCAATAAAAGATGATAAATTAGGGATATTTTATAGCTTAGGCTTGCATGTATGTTAGGAGTGGATTTGACCTAGTTTTTTAGAGTCACATCATTTTAGGTCCACTTAGTGAGTTTGGGGTCTAGTATGTAAAATTTGTAATTTGGTTTTAAATAATTTGATGATTTAGATCTGGGTGTTTGTTAATAAGGTATGTTATCATTGGACTGACAATGCTTAGAATATTCTTGTACAATGTCTCGAATAACATGATTAAGGTATATTTCCTTTTAATCCCAACATATCATTCTAATTTTGTGATATTATGTTTAGGTGTGATCATTATTATTATTTTTTGAATATTTCATGATATCTTGTGATCTCATCTTATAAATTAGGGAAGGTTCACATCTATATAATAGTAAAAAAGGACTATATATCATTTTAAATTGTTCATTTGTTATGAATTAGTCAAACAAGTGTTGGTTTACAAATCTATGTGTTGTTTGGTTGTTTGAGATGGAATTTACAAATAAACAGTCTCCTTCATTTTATAAGTTTTCTGATTTTTTCGGATTTATAGGGAATTTCAAAGAAAATGGTCTTCTATTTAAATTTTTATTAGGCAATTGAAGGGTGAAAAAATATTTTTAAATTGAATGGTATTAAAAAGAAATTAAAAAATGAAAGTGTTGATTTATTTTGTTTTGTTCGATATAGGATTGGAAAATAAAAATCTTATTGGAATTAGTGTTTAAAGAGGTTCTTAATGGATTATTTGATTATTATTTTTGTCTATTTGGATACGTGTGGGTGATTCCCAAATTTTCATGTTTTTTATTAATTATGGTTTATTTTTATATTATATGTGGGTTCATGATGATTCATGATAACATAGGATTTATAAGAGTAACATTCCCTTAAATGATGGGTTGATTGGTTAGGTTAAGATTTTGGATAGGTTTCATTATCCTAGTATTATAAGAACCTATGGAGACCATTAGTATGGGTGTGATATATTATATTTGATCGTGTTATGGGTGATCTTTTCACCCTTGTAATTTAAAAATTACTTGCAATTCTTGATGAGCTTCATGGTTTCCTTAGATCATGGAGGAGATCCTTGAGATTAAACTTAGTGGCTAAGGTAATATTTAGTCCTAATGTTCTTTATTGGGAATAAGTGAGAGTTAATGAGATGTGGAAATTTTAAAATAATTATGATTGTTTTAGTTCTGAGATGGGTTGAGAATATGTGAGTATCCCCTTTCAGTTATTTATAGGATGATGGTGAGTTTACCTAATAGTTGACATTATCTTAGTCCTTTTATGAGACATAATGAGCATGCATTTGGCCTAAGAATCAGTATGGATTGTGTGATAGACATCATGATGTTGTGTGGGTACTAATTGGAGGTGACATAAAGGTTTTCCTTTTTGATCAAAATCCTTCTTAAGGAGCCTATGTTTCATTGTTATGAGGTTTCTTATATTTTTGATTTTCTTAGTTGGGATACAACTCTATTTAGATGTTTCTATTTTTCATTGGTATCTAGATGCATAGAAACAACTAACAAGGATCAAGA
Source organism: Viscum album (assembly GCA_963277665.1). Taxonomy (NCBI): domain Eukaryota; kingdom Viridiplantae; phylum Streptophyta; class Magnoliopsida; order Santalales; family Viscaceae; genus Viscum; species Viscum album. The sequence goes on from OY728126.1 coordinate 2,017,094,078, forward strand.
TGGGTTTTTTTGACCCTTGGGAGGAAACTATGAGCAATATGAAGTAGAGTTAACCTAAACCTTCCCAAGTAACAACCTAATCTATGATAAAAGACACATCACTCACTTATTTTGGATGATAATAGTTTTATGTGTGATATGAGTGATCAATGTACATTCAATGAGGTATGATATTTTGGTGGGATAAAACCCCTTTGATGAACTTTGATATATTTGATAGAGGAGTAGGTACTCCATGGGCAGTATGGAATATAGATTTATCAAGGACTAATGAGATGATATGAGACTAAGCATGAGCACCAGGTTTACTATTTCAATTGGCTAGGACCTAGTCTATATTTTCCCTTTTTTTTATTGAAATTTCTCTTTATGTGATTTCATGGTTATTCCCTCTTTGATATACAATTTTTTTATAATTTTTTTGGTATTTTCTTTTCCTATGATATTTTTGGGTTTGGTTGTGGGTAATTGATGATATCACCGATGGGTTAAGTGGGAATCAGATGAGGGATTTGGAGGATTATTGAGACTATCATGGTTGTTTTGTTTTAGGTGGAAATAGATATGTGTTTTTACATCATTGGTTCATAATGGTATATATTTTATTGATCCCAGGAAGGTGGGTTTTTACCAATGTGTGGAATTATTAGTGAGAGTATTTGATGCCATTTTTCTTCTAGATTCAGGGGAATAGGTATGGTTTCATTGCGATTTTGTTTTATGTTTATGGCTGGGTGAGTTTCAATAAAAACTAACTTACACTCTACCCCAAATCATTCATGAAACCATATTTGATAACTGTAATAATTAGTGCATCGAGGATTGTAGGGGAGCCATTCTAGGTAATTGGATTCACCTACTCCCACATAAAGAAATGATTTTCAATGTACATGGGTAAAACATATTGTGTTCTATCAAGAAAATGTATTATATTGGATTTTTTAAAATGTCTTGGTATAGGCATATAATTTGAGGTTAAGGGTTTAGTAGAAGTTAATCATATGATTTGGTTCATATAATATTGTATATTTATTATTCAGTTGTATTTCATTTTTTATATCCTAAAGGATTTTTCATTATTTAATAAATTTTTTAATGTTATTCATTATATATGTTCCGTCTTACCTTTTTTATTTAATTAATCAAATATATTTTTGTACTTATTATTATTCTAAAATATAGGAGGACTCTTGGATCCAATTTTATTATCTATAGGTTTAGGGTTTTCAATTATATGGATGAGACCTATTTAATTTTTGGTATATTTAGGCATGAACCACATGATTTAATTTTTAGGGATGAACATTCCCCTGATCGTTTAAGTCCCTTGCCTCTACTTTTAAGCCTCTAGAATATAGGGAGGTGTGAATGAGGTAATGTGGTTCCCCTTGTTGAGTTTTTATTTGGGCTATCTAGGTCATTGAATTACATAATGTATGAAGAATATTATAAAACAAATTTACATTGTATAATAAAGTAATAGAATGTGATCTTCCTCTACACAATACATTTCTTATTAATAATATATGGGCCCGTAAGGGGCTCCTCCACAGAACTAGGGTTTCTCCATCTCCACCTTTTCGTCCTCGGTCGACTATGGATCCATTCCTCGGTTCGCGGAGAGTTCGTGGCATGCTTCTCCAGCTCTGGTGATGACGAGGCTCGATTTCAGATTCCAACATTGCTGAAGGTTAGGGATTTTCTGGTTTCAGGGATTCGAGGACTATGGCGGCGTCGTGGGTTGTATCCAACAACGAGATTCTGCAGCATCAAAGCCTTGCGATCTTCAGGGGGATTGGCTTCCTTGTTGGTGTGTTGAAGTATATGGTCGAGATCCGATTTTCTATGGCATGAGGGTGTGGCCGCATGTATCATCTATATTCTTGGGTGGATCTGCGGGCTCCTTGAGTGTTGGCGGTGATGGGATGTGGTTCGGTGTTTTTGTGGCGGTCTTCTTCCGACTTGGATCTGTGCTGTGGTGGTGATGGTTTCTTTTATGTTTTATTCTTGGTTCTGGTTTCCCTCATCGTTATGTTCTTTCAGTTTTTTCTGTGGGGTTCTTGGCGTTGGAGTCGACATCGACGGTGATGACAAAGGTGAAGCGACGACAGTTTCTTTGATTCGGTTGGTGATGGTTGAAGATGATTTTGGTGTCTGTGAAGATGTTATTTTTGTGGGAATAGATGCAGTGTTTCCCACAACTAGGTGGATGGTCTCCAGTGAGAGGTTCTCGATGGCGCAGTCGATGATGATGGGTGGTTGGGTGCTTAAGGGTCTGAGGCCCAAGACGATGGCGTGTTGATTCCGACAGCTCACGCGGGCTGAGGCTTTGGCGTGCCTCTTTTCTTTTGAATTTGGAATTTGGTTTATCCCAACATTCTTTTGACTTTGTTTAATTCTATCCAGTGGTTTTGTGGTGTTTGAATCAGTTATTTGAAATTATGCGGTTCCCACTTGGCCATAAAGTGGTTTTGAAAAATACAAAAACAAAGATTTGGAGCGATAATAAAGTAATATAGACGTAATGAAAATAATCAATGATATTATACCATTGGGTTATGGGATGGTGATTTAATCCTATGATATAATGTTTAATCAGGTAAATTGATGTAAAATGTTTGTACAGTTTAAAAGGTTCATCTTATTCTTAACACTAAGATTTTATAAAGAACTCATGCCCTATTGAGGGTATGTATCATTTGGGGGAGTACATGAACCCACTCATGGGGGATTCACACACCATTTTTAAGTAGAAATGGAATAGGGGATCACCTAGACACATTTTTATATAGATTACCCATTCTTTATCAATGATAGTATTGAAAATGAGATTATGAAACCTTTTCTCTATTTTGGGGGACTTATTCCCTACCAGTGAGAGGGTTGACTAGGGGAATTCCCAGACCAATTGAGGACATGTGACCCATCATGAATAAGTATTATTAGGGTAGTACGTAACCCCATATGTCTAACCAAGTATCAACTCATGGTCAAGGATTCCCTTATCAATGTGTTAGAATCACAGAATGAATAAATCTCTAGGTGAAGGTCTATTTTAGTGGTATCAATGTGGAAATAAGAGATCATAAAAAAATCACACCACTGTATATTTGAAGTACCAAAAAAGTGAGGGAGGCTCATAATGTAATCTTCCATCATTTGTAACCCAGACTAATAATTAATTCTACCATCATGTTATCAATTCCAAGAACAATTCCTTAGAAATCACATCATGTAACATATAATTATTTTCATAAGAAATGTAACATCCTATACCTGATTCACTTATAAGTAGCCAATACAATTTGGCCACATGAAATCAAGCAAACCTCCCTGTATTCCATATGCTACCAACTAGAGGCAAGGATCTATGGTGGTACCGTGGGGATACTATACCCTCATGGTCAATGTTTAGAGTAGTAGTATACAAAAATGATAATAAAATAAAAGAGTAACAAATAACTAGTAGTGGAATAATAAATAATATATATATTATAAAAAAGTGGAACATAATCAATGTCATATACAAAATGATGCTCATGTCATATGATATGAAAAAGGGAATAGGGTAACATACATATACATCATGCTGTAATCAAATAAAAATTTACCAAAACTATATCCACTAACTTCACAAGCATAAGTTCGGTCATCTTCACATGTACTCCATCCTAAGAAGATAATCAAGAATCCATAGTCAGATGATTCCCTTTTCCAAACATGTGTCCATATGATCTATTATACACCCAAATGGTGTCTCAAAAATTGTGTGAGATATAATGAATATGCCACCACCAAAGGGGTCTATTAAAATCTAGATGGTCCATATAAAATGGGATGTTTGAATTTAAAAATTGTATAGACAATATAAATTGAAAATAGGTCGGACCTGGTTCCTAAAGGTCATTGGGCTGACACTGCCTTTTTTCCCTAAGCTGGAATATCTTTGAAAAATTGATGATATGTCTACATATAAAGACATGTATATATATATGGTCTATATAAGTAGTAATGTTAATATCCATATATATATTGATACTGCTTCTACTAGCTAGAACATTAGGCATAACCTAGGCTTCTATGGATATTAGTATGAGTCTCACAGAATTTCATATGAAACCATACCCAGGTTTCATGAATCATATGGTTTTACAAGAATTATTATCACATTCAATTATGGAATACATGCCTATATATCAAATATAATTATTGAGTCCATTCCCATATATCACATTTCATTTGGGTCTCTATGCTCAAATATCACATTTCATTTGGAATTTTATGCTTGTATATCACATTTGATTTGGGTCTCCATTACATTTTATCACATTTAAATGGGTTTCCATCCCCATATATCACATATAATTTAGGATACCTAGTCCTATAATAAAATTTACATGGGATTCTATGCCTGTATATCACATGAATATGGGACTCCATGCTTTAGAATCACAACAAGATGGAATTCCCTTCCTAATATCAAAAATATAAGGGACTCGACACTCATAATTCACATTTATAATATAAAGGATTTTCATTCTATAAAACATGCCAAAGAATAAATTAAAATTCATTTAACATACCATTTAACTACGGGGCATAACCCTCATTCATACTGAAGTTATGTGAAGTGGTCCTACAACTATCTCCAATTTAATTCAAGTTAGTCATTGTAATTTTGAATCAAGCCAAGACCACTTAGATGTTGGTTCAACCATTTATGAAATCAATAATTCAAGTAAATAACATGATCACACCCTAATGGGTGGTACTTATCAATTTGGGAACCTCCAACCAAATAAAATGTTACATGGGGAATTTATAACATGGAAAACAATCTAAACTAAGGGAAATACGAAATATAATGTAACAAATAGATAGTCTATCATGTGGAACAAAAAAACATATTATAAAATGACTTAGTTTTTGGGAGAATGTACTAGACCACCTAAATAAGGTTGGTATATGAACCCCCATTCATTATCAACATGAAATTTGATGTAAAACATGAGATATCATAAAAATAGACAAATGATATGAAAATAGTGAATATTAGCTCACAATAAAATTACACCAAATATGGTGGAATAAATGAGGAAAGTAATGAAGGGGAAGGAATCTATTACCTATAGGTAGAAAACACACCTGATGGTCAAGGAATCAGACACTATTTGAAAATCCTATCTCAAAGCCTTAGTTGTAGGATGATGGAAGACTCCAATTCCTTGGAGAGGGTTTCCATGTGAATAAGAATTATAACAAAGGGATAAACCATAATTAAAGGAAGGGGAAAAATTCTTTTAACACTTTTTTAGAGCCTCATGGTTTGCGTACATGGTTTATAAAACTGTGTGCCAATACTGTCTAGAATCACTAGTTATGTGGCACTAGGCGTGCATCCCTAGGAGCACGATTTGGGAAAACCATGAAAACCCTTATAAGCCACTAAAAATACCCACATAACCATTCATACTAAGGTGGTCAATTACAACTAACCATTCCCCCACTTCAGTTTTCAATATAACCCATGATATTGAGGTTCACTATTAGTTATAACCAAGCAGTAACCATATAGACTAGTTTGTATTTTCCAAACATTAACCTCCAAACTTCAAATGAGCATCAGACTCCCTAAAACTGGTCGTTATCCTCTTAAGAACATCAATATCCTAAAACAAGAGGCTTTTTTACTGTAAATTATGTATTCACACATCTTCAATTTTTTTTGGATGTTTTGACCTCCCATCCTAAAAATAACTTAACCTCATGTTTCCCTTCTGAGGGTGTTAAAACATTGTCTGAGAAAAGATCCAACCACTTATCACATACTTTAGCCTACCTCTCACATGTATCATCCTATGAATAGTCGTGCTACCATAACACCCATACTAGAGGAATAGGCCTACTTCAATGAGCCTTCATGCTATGATAAAAGATACACACATGATTCTTTTTAAAGTACACATCTACCTCAAACTCAATATCCTTAGAGTCCAATTACTGAGATGTGTTTGGATAATAACAATGACGATGAGATACATGGAAGACATTGTGCATTGCTTGGTACCTCTAAGGTAAACCCAACCGATAGGATACTTCCCTAAATCTATTCAATATCTTGAAACTGCTAATATAATGAGGTGATAGGTTGACCTATCTAGGAATCCTTCGAGGACCAAATATAGGAGAAACTCCTGGAAAGAACCAGTCTCCCACCTCAAAATCCAAAGGTTGGTGGATAAGATCGATATAAGACATATTCCTGGACTAATCTATTGACACACATTTCTAAATAAGCTACACCTATTTCGAAGTCTCCTAAATAAGATGAGGTCCCAATAGTGATGCCTCTCTTTCCTCTAACTAGTACACAGGTGAATGGAATGACCTACCGTATAGGCCCTCATAGTGATCAATATTATTTTTTTCCTGAAATCTATTATTATAAAAAATATCAATGATTGGTTTGTTTCTTTCCCAACAACCTCAAAAATGAAGGATTCATGCTGGATAATCTCCTCTAATACTCATATGGTACACTCAGACTAATTGTTAGTCTATGGGTAGTATGTGATACTTAGAAGTTCCTATGAACCTAGTGCCCTCTATAACCCTTTCTAGAACCATGGTGTAGATAGAATATATCTATTTGATATGATATAATGGTATACACCATGAATTCTTACAATCTCACGAATTTAAAGCCTCCATAGTTAGTCAACTGAAAAGATATCCTTGATTGGAATAAAGTGCATGACCTTGGTCATCTGTTTGATAATCGCCCATAACACATTACTAACTTGAGGTGATCTCATAAATACCATTATAAAATCCTTGGTGACATCATCTCATTTCCACATAGTAATGAACCAGTAATGTAGAATTCTAGTTGGTAATTGGTTCTCCTCATTCACCTATTGACACATAAACCATAGTGTGATAAAACTTGTAATATTCCTCACTATACCTGGCCACCAGTACTTAAATTTTATGGTTTTGTATATCTTGGTAATCCCAAGGTGTACTTCCCAAATAGAGGCATGATATTCTTCTATCAATTCTTCCGAAAATTCTTCAATAACCCACACATGTACATTAATTTATAAGATCTCATCCTTATCGATAATCCAACCTGGAGGTGGGTCCTCACACAAGACACTCTCCCTTGGGACTGGGTTCTTGGGGTATGAAACGTTTCTCATAATTTACCATTATAAAAGTGATGATGTCACTTCTAGAACTACTAAAACATATTTTCTATGAAATTCCTAATCTTCCAAGTGCAACTCAGAAAACAATTCCACCAACTTAGACTCACAATTAGTATCTTGGATGGTTAATGTCTGATTCTCCCAACTAAGGGTGTCTACTAAAAAATTTCCATTCTTAGTTTTATAAATGATCTCAAATACAAATGATTATAATTTTTTTCCAACCAACACTTATTTTGATTCAATTCACGTTGTTTGGAAATGTATTTGAGACTCTTGTGGTCCATATAAATGATGAAGCACTCACTAAAGAGATAATTAATCCAAAAAAAATAAGACTCATAACTGTCAGTACAATGTTATGTGTTGGGTAATTCTGTTTAAGAGGTATCAACTAGAATGAACTGTATAAAACAAATCGATCATTCTACATAATAAGTGCTCGTAGAATGATTTCCGATTCATCATAATTTACTATATAGATTCTACCTAGATTTGGAAAAATAAAGATTAGTACTGAAGTGAGTCTCCCTTTTAGCTCCTAAAAGGCCACCTTATAGGATTCATAATATAAGAACTTCACACGCTTTTTATTCAAGACACTAATAAGCATTACATGGAATAAAAATCCCACAATGAAATGGATGTAGTAACCATCCATCCCCAAGAATCAACACACACCAAATATGTTCTTGGAATATTCCATGAAAACTACATATTTCACCTTATCAGGGACAAAAACACTCCAAACTATGAGAAAATGTGACTTAAGAAGTTTACCTTTTCTATTCATAAGTTTCATTTGATGAGAAAATAAAATATATAGTTCCCTCTTAATGTATTCAGAAAAATATCAATATTTTTTCATTATTATTTCATGTGAGAGAATGTTCGAAGATATCATCTATGAATACTACCAAAAAAGAATTCCAATATAGATGGAAAACCTAATTCATTATATCCATAAAAACCTTATATATAGTGGTATCACATTCCCTTGATCATAGCATGATCAGTAATTGATCTTAGAGAAAACCATCACTCCTAGAAGCTAGTCAAATATTCCATCTATGCACGGTAGTGCATACTAGTTCTTAACTGTAAACTAGCTTAATTTTAAATATTACACATAAATCCAGGGGGACATGTTCTCCTTCATGGTGAATAGTTCATGAAAACCCCATGGTGATGTACTATGTCATACAAAATCCCTAGCATCCAAATCCTCTAGTGGCTTCTTTATTTCATGGATCTTAGTAGGTTCCATCCTATAAGGAAGAATGGACACAGTGTTACTTCTCAAACTAGATCATTGGTTAAATCCACCTATCCCACATGAGGTAACCCATAATTTTATTCAGAGAATTCATCCCTAAAATGATCCATTACAGGAGGTAATTCCATACATTGTATTCCCAAATTTCTCAAAAATGGACTATACATTTGTGTTGTTAGTCCTCCCAGCCCACGATTCCTGGGACCATCTAAACTCTATGGGACATCCCATTATTCCCTTATAAATGTCAGTACCACCCTTGGGTGATGTAATAAATAAAATTTTGTTATAGTAATCTATGTGTTCATGATAGCATACTAACTGGTCCATTCTGAGTATGACATTGAAACTCATCATCTTGGGGAAAAATAGTTACGATAACAGTCATTACCCCTATCTCAATGGGGGATCCCTTGCACTGGTGTACACTCTTTGATTGAAACACCAACATTGTGTTGAGATTCAGCAAGACACAGTTGTACTTCATTTCTAAGAATATAATTTCTATAAATGATCCAAATATAAATAAATGTGAAGAAATTGAATCAAATAGGGTAGGTACAAATTTAGTGGCTACTAGAATATTATAACTAAATATACAAATCCTAACACTATAATCAATATGGATAGGTTGTGCTGCATAGATGTGCCCAGATAGGTAGTCCTGAGATATAACTTGGCTTCCCTGAGGAGGAATAATCTACTTCTGTTGAATTTCTAGAGCTTAGACACTTTTTCCATGACTACCTACTTGGTATGAACAACCAATAGTACTCTATTTACCAACCTAGAGAGGTGTTACTAATCTTGTTCCTAAAGGCAGAATTGATACAAATACACTATGTATAGGAACAAATGGGAGAGTCTTGAAAAAGCAGTAAAGATTCCCCAACATTCTGAAACCTCAACATTCAATGGGTTCTCTAGGACCCTATAGATTTTTATTCCCTAGAGTCCTGCAGTAGTGAAACACAACATAACTATTAGGAGGATTCATATGACTGTTAATGATCCTGCATGCAAACTCTAAGAAATGCTTCCAGCCACTCAATGAAACAACTCCCTTTATCAACATAGAAATTCCCTAACTCACACAAATAGATTTTATTAGGTTCTACTCAATAACGAGGGAATGATTCACTATCTCATAAATGGTGGTCAACCAAAAGAAATTCACCTAATATTTGATGATGCATACAATGAGATATACATATATGAAATAGCATAATGCATGACTTGTAAATTCTAAAGTGCCTATAATGATACAAGAGATTATACCTTATTTCCATACTAGGAAAATGAAAAGAAAATCCATAATAATAGTATTAATAATAATTCAAAAAAACATGTTCATCACCCAATACTGAAATCAATACAAATGTAACCGACAACTCCATTAAAAACAATGTCCCATATTAGGTAATTTGGATTTCCCCTATAATTGGGATAGATAATATCTGGAAAAGGTGCATGAAAAAATTCATCTATATTCCAAGACTTTTGTCTAATACCCAAATATATGGAATTGATATCACTTTGTATCATCTCAGAACTGGTTCACTCATAAGTAACCAAACCCAGTTTTCCATGTGACCCTATGTGTACATCCCCACACACTAGAGGTTGCCGACTTGTAGCGAGGGACTATAGAGGTATGATAGGGATACTATACCCTCATGTTCAGATTATAGCACATCGATATAAAATAATGATAAGTAGTCAAAAAATTTATTAATAACCAGCAATTGAAAAATAAATAATTCTAATACAATAAACAGGTGTGAAAAATAATTGTCATATACAAAATGATGTTCATGGAATGTGATAGAAAAAAATGGAAAAAGTAAAAATTCACATACAATATACTAGACATAAATAATAAAAGTAAAAAAACTATCTCTTATAGATTTGAGAGAATAAGCTTGGTCAAATGCTCCTTCCCTACATTTTATGTAGACAATCAAGCATCCACACTCAGATTTTTCCCATTATCCTTACATGTATCCATATGATCTGTTTGAGTACCAAATTTCGACCCGAATAAGGTATGAGATATAATTTATATGTCACAAAACCGATGTATACTAAAATTTAGATAGTGTATTTAAAAATGGTCAAAGATGACGTATAACAATTTAATGAAAAATATAAATTGTAAACAGGTCATCTCTAGTTTCTAAAAGACCCCAGAATGACATTACCTACTTCATCCCAATCTAGGAGATCTCTAAAAAGGTGGTGATATGTCTATATTAAAATATATGTATGTATGTATACGGTATATATACATAGGGACATTTGAAGATATATATATATATATATAATAATACAATACCTTACCATAGGTGTAAATCAGTTGTCCATGGATAGTAGTATGAGTCTCTTAGAATGTGAAGGGACACTATGCTTGGGTGTCATGACTCATCTGTGTCTCCATGTCTGGTTATCACATTTAATTAAGGAAATTAGTCCCATAAATCACATTTAATTATGGACTATATCCCTGTATATAACATTTCATTTAGGACTCCATTCCTGCATATCAAATTTCATTTGCAATCCCCTACACTATTAATACATTTACATGGGATTCCATTCTCTTATATAATAATTCATTTGGGGTTCCCTACCATGTTATCACATGTACCTGGGACTCTATAGACATATATCACATTTATATGGGATGTAAATTCCTATTTTTAAAAATAGATGGAATTCATTTCTTGAGTATCACAAATATAAGGGATTCCATGAAAGAAATTTATAGGAAGATGGGATACCTTACCCAAGTAAAAGAACTATAAGGGATTTCAAGCCTATAATTCATAGTTATTTAATAATTTTTGGTTATTCATTAACACATTCTGAAGGAAGAATCCCAATTTATTTAACATACCATTTACCTAAGGTGCATAACCCTTATTCATATGGAAGTCACGTGATGTGGTCATACCATTCACTCCCATTAAATTCAAGGTATTCATTCTATTTTATCATAAAAAAGAGAACATAGAATGTTTTTAGACCATATATACATTCAATAATTCAAGTACATCACATGATCACACCCTAAGGGGTGGAACTTTTCGATATGGAGAACCTAGGACCATAAACAATGGTACATAGGGTATTTATAACATAGTTAACAATATAAACTAAGGAAAATTAAAAATTTAAAGAAATGAATGGAATGTAAGGAATGTGGAATAGAGAAGAATAATATAAAATTACTCGTATTTTGGGAAAAATTAATATACCACCAATATTAGGTAGGAAGATGAAGCCTCATCCATTATCATCTTCAGATTCAAAGTAGAATTTGAGAAATTATAAAATTTTAAAAATTACCTAAAAACACGGAATATCATGTATCAAAAAAATAGAAATAATGTTGGTAGAATAAATGAAAAAAGTAAGTAATATGAATAATTTACTTACTAATAGTTATCTAATGCACCTCACGATGAAGGAATCGAACACCAAATGAAGATCCAAGATCAAATCCTAGGTTGAAGGAAGATGGAAGACTCCCATGCCCAGGAGTGGAGAAACACGTGAATATATAGGAAAAAAGAGATAAAATATAAATTAAGGTAGGGTAATAATTTTTTTTCACACTTATTTTAAGTGGAACATGGTTTGTTTGCATGATTTTCCAAACTACGCTACATCATTGGTTAAGTGGCACTAAAGGTGTGGCCTTGGGAGCACAATTTTAAAAAAATGTGCATCCCCTTCTAGGCCACTAGAAAGAACCACACGACAACGTGGCCTAGACTTAATGGTTATAACTAATTTTTCACCCATTTTTTGTTTTCTTTATCACCTATATGGTTGATTTTCACAGTTAGCACTTACTATGCATTCACTATGCAACTCAGTGTCATTCCAAGATTTGGTGCTACAGGATCCGAACAAGACCCATACTGTCCGGAAATACTCTTAAACCTATTAACAACACTAATAGTAAAAAACAATAAATTTTTTCAAAACATTAAGTAGATAAACTTGTTAAAAAAATCTATTATGTTACAAGAAATGTTTTAGAAGTTAACCCCCTTGGTTAACTCCTACCTTTAACCAGGCTGTTTACTTGAATGATAAATAATCTTATGTCATTCCCAAGTTCTTTTTTCCCATAATGGTGTGTATAATACCATAAAATGAAACTAAAATGTCGTAAAATACAATTATTATCACACAAACCATCTATATTAAATAATTAGGAAGATAAAAGAATCATAAAGTTGGATGGTGTATCATATCTTATTCTGAGACATTGATCGTAGAATTTAATCATGTTGTCCAACTTTGAAGTATGTAATGATCATTATAGAACACATAACACTCAATGATGTATCATATCTTAGAGAAACCACTAAATATTAATCAACATTATCAAATATTGAAAATATCACATAAACCTAATGTTATGTTATATAACTAATCTATAAAAATTACCATTGTATTACTCATTACAGTAGGCCCCACTTAGAGCACTTCTTCTTTCTTAAATTTCACAACTGTCACCAGACTATAGGACCAAATTTATATTTCGAAAATTTTATTTAGAAGAAAAAATTTCTGACAAACGTGAAATTATTCAATGATATTATCAAAAAAATTTACTTAATAAAATGAGAAAAACAGTACTCCCAAAAATTAATAAGGTAGATTCATTGCCAATTCAGGATCCAAATTATTTAAAATTGAAAAAAATATCCATCTAAAAAGTCTCAAATGGAATATAAAACTTCAACATCATATTTTAATTAAACCTAATTTAAATATAAAATAAATATGATCAAATTGGACCTAAAAAAAATACTATATATTTACAAAAATAAGACTATATATTGAGTGACTTGTGGCCTAGTAACCCATGAAAACTGAACCCCGTACACTATATAAGATTTGTTTTATAATAATCATTGGTCTAATCATAGATGTCCTAAAATATTTCCATGTCCAACATGGCCTTGTCCTATTCAAAAAATTATCTAACCAATTTTTTTTCTTATCTAACAAAAATGGAGTTAAAGGGATTAACATGTATCACTTACGATGACATTCAATAGTGGATTCTACATTGGTTGGGATTGGTCGGATGTCTAACACAGCATTCCCAATCATGCATGCCACCTGATAACACTACATCCCCTCAGACTGTACATTTCTAAAAGATAAGAAATGTTGAACCTCTTTATAATGACCCATTCTTGACATACATGGACATTGCATTTCTTTTGAATAATACTTAATACATTACATAAATATATGCCCAAAGACCATATTAATATACTGTCTTTGGAAACATGAAACAAAATCTTATAACTTGGTGAAAGATCTTATACATATACTATAATGATTGTGCATTTTTGTTTTCATACCCAAAACCTATCTTTATATCCTAGTGAAAAGAGAACATAAAAAGGGTGTGCTCGAATGCTTAATAAGGGTAAAAATTAAGAACATAAAAAAACCATAAACATATGAATGTAGAAACATGAACATAATGTTCAAATATAGAAATATTGAGTTGTGAAATAAATATTGGTAGTACATAAGGCATATATAATAAAGTAAAAATAACCATGATAAATTAGAATTGGCATAAAACATGGAATTGTGGAAAACAAATAAGCACATTATATGATTTACATAGTAGCCAACACATTGCTACAATGACCATCATAGTGAATAAAGTCCATTAATGAACTAGGTTTACTTTCCATTCAAGTCATGTTTTACTGAACCAGATTTACTTGTCATTTCATTCCTGTATTACTAAACAAGATTTACTTGTTGTTCCAACCATGTATTACTGAACTGAATTTACATATCATTCCAACCTTGTATTACTGAATCAGATTTACATTCTGTTCTAGTCATGTCTATATCATGAGATATAAATATTTACCCAATTAATTATAAGGAGATATATGTACCACCCATCTCATAATTAAATCATTCTTACACGTTCCACAAAAACATAAATCATTCATCATAGCATAACCCATGAAATAAAATGGGTTTCTTAAACATGATTCCATCTTAACATAAAACATATAAAATAAATGGTTTTCATAAAAACAATTCCATCATAAAAAAATCAAATAAAAGTTATAATAGTGATAGAAACATAACCTTATTTCAACTTAGAAGGAATATAATTGTGATAAAACACTTGAGCTTCATTCTTGAGGAAAATATTATTTCTTCTTCAAATAAAAGTTTTCTTTTCTCAAAATGATGTGAAATTTTAAAATAAAATAATTCAGTGGAAAATAAAATTGAAATCGTGTAGAGGAATCTTCATGGAAGTAAGGAATTATGAAGACACAAATTTTTTTTCACGCCGTATAAGTTAAAAAAAGTCATTCTTCTCATGCTCTTGCTGGAAAAGTCAAAAAGTACCTTGTATGGAAAATGAAAGAAATATTACACCCATACTGTTTAATAAAAATTAACCAATGGGTATAATTTACTTTAAAAAATATTAGATGAATATAAATAATATTATATATTTTTGAAACATGGATGTGGATGAAAAATATACGCCAATAAAATACTTACGTATAAACAATCTTGGTAAATAATGAGATTATGAAATTATCACGTACCTTGTAATTTCCATTAGTTGAGGGCATTTTAACCTCTTATATAATGGTTAATGTATGTTATTAAATTATTCCATAACCACATAAATATTTATGATATCATATATGATCCTATAAAATCATTTTCTATTAGTGTTTCAATATTGCCATTATTTTGGGCGTTAATTGCTTGGTTATCTGATTCCAATTTTTCCATGTAAGTCATTTTTGTTATACATAGGAATAATTTTATTCATTTAATGAATTAAATTTAGTTAATAATTATAATTTTTACTCATCATATAAATTTTATAATCATTCTAAAATTTTTAACGTGGAAAATGAATCTCACTGGACGATGGAGATTGTTGGTCGTACACACAAAGGAGCAACGATATCATAAACTTGAAGGTTAAATGGTATAAAATTGGATGGTATAAGAATTATAAAGAAATAATATTATGTTATATTTATTATTTATTTCATTTTTATTCATCATTATACCAGTAAAAATAATTTATAGATGAGAAACAGTTTACACCACAATGTGGAGAAGGTAAGTCGTACACACACACATGATTATATTGTTTTTCATAGAATGGGTTAAAGGAGAAATATGGTTGTAACAAAATAATAAGAACATATCAGAATATATCATATTATGTAGTTATTATTTTAGTATGGTAACAACTTAGGAAGTGGAATTATAAGAAGAAATGAACTTCTAAAGAACTAAAAAACGATTATATCTTCTTCGGGTGCCTCTTTTTGATTTCCACACAATGAATCCTTAAGTTAGTTTTATGCCCAATGGGTGGAATATAGGATGAAGTTAAGAATTTTTTGAGCCGATTTGTTCATTTTTTTCCGATTTAAAGGGATTACAAGGTGTGAATAATAGACAAGGAGAATTACCCTTTTATAGGAGAGCTGAGAAGCTCTTTAGGAAAGTCATGGAATATTAATTTATTATAAATTGATTTTAGGCATGTAAAAGTCCCAAAATCATTAATTTTTAATATAATTTGAGTATGGGTCGAAATAATCTCAATATATAGGTTTTATTCAAGTATAGGTAACAAAATTAACATTATATTTTAGCTTTAACCCTTAGTTGAAAAAATTAACTCTTACCTTGTCTTCTTGTATTTTCATAATATATGGTTACTATACTTACAATAAAATTCCAAGAGAACCTAAAGTGGAAAATTAATGAAATTTGAAACATTATCTATGTTATTTGGATGAATATTATATTTTTAGGACTATTATATCATTAAATAAAATAGTATTTGTTTTAAAAACCCATTTTTGTTAATTTTGACACCATTTAATAATTGATTTTTTGTTAAAGTCATAAATACATGATTACATCGAAACATAGGAATTAAATCATCACTAACATGTCAATTTATTCCAAAAAAAATAGTTTATTACATAAAAATGTTCAAATTACATTTATTTTAATATATGTAATATCATTTATTTGAATATTTCATTAATAAGGAAATCAATGCATCGTCATTGTGTTAGTAATATATTTATTTATACAATGCATAAATTTATGAATGAAATAACATAACATAAGAAATATTTTAATCTTTATAATTAATATTTATTTTCAAATATATCAATTATATAACCGTACCTTAATTTGTTTAGTAAAAAGATACATTTTTATGTTATATTTCCCTTTACTTTAAATTAATTATTATAACTTGTCATTTTCACACTAAAGTGGTTCTCAAATTCCATAATTTATTCCTAAGGATTTTTTTGCCACCCAAGAATCATCCCATAGGATTATAACACATGTTAGGTAATTTTTATATTAATATAATATTATTTTAACCCTTATTTACCCGATATACCCTTTAACTATGGTAAATAAAAATAATTACTAAAGTTACTATTCATAATTTCCAAAACTAAAAGGGACCAATATAAATATTTTGGACCTTATGATTCCAAATATGGAATCCATATTTATAAATTCAAAACATATAATAGATAGAAATTAATTTAAAATTAATTCTTGTTGTCAAAATATGAAGAGGGTTTTATGAAGTAAAAACTACCCAAAGTTTGGCATGCGTTTTTTCCCTATTTAAATGTTAAATTACTTCCAATGACCAAAATTGGATTAAATAATAAAAAAATAATCCAATTAAACATTATAAACAATAAAATATATAATTTAACTATATAAATAAATTATACGAAAATATAGTTTTGAATTAAAATGCAGTATTTTTCACTATTCATTAAAATATGAATTTCATCAGAAAAATTGAAAAATTTCAAACAAGGTAAAATTTTATCTCCTAATTCCAAATAAGATGTTTATTATGTTTAAAATAACTTATTAAATTGTCAAAAAATTAGATTTAAAAAAGGTTCTCCATCAACATCCGGTAAAACCGTATTTCTTTGAAAAATAATTCTTTTATCTAAAAAATTAAATTTTTTATTACATAATATCTAGAAAACATATAAGATGAATATAAAACATTACATTGAATATATATATATATATATATATATTTCACTAATAAAATCCTTAAAGAGTGATTTTACTATTTTATATACTCACTTATTTTCATTTAAGTAGTCTTTTTAGAAGGAAGTTAATAATATTAATACCTTCCATTTTAATGAATAGGTTATAATATGTAGTTTTCACTTATACTCAGTCTTGTGTGGAATAAATTATATCAAAATAACCTGAAATTTAGTGAAACACAATTTTAGATTAGTTTTCGGTATACTGCAAGCTAATACGGTGTTGCGTATAACGCAAACTAATCTTGGTGTATCACACATCACAATATATCAATGAAATTAAAAAGAATATATGTCATAAAATATTGGGGTGTTACAATATACCCCCTTAAAATGAATTTATCCTTCAAAATTCATTTGGGTAATAAATGGTTTATTACTTGATTGTTTCTTTCATAGAAACCCACATCGTAAAAAGTAATAACAAAACATCATTTTAAAAAGGAATGTTATAAAAATAACAGTTAGCCAAAGTAACTCTTCACTCAGTTTCCACTTAGGAGAACATTGGTGGGAAGTGAAAACATCGATATGGAAGAAAAATATAACCATCAATTTCTGATGCATATTGATAGAGAACAGGGTTTGGAGAAAGTTAACGAACAAAAAGCCATAAATCTACGATGATTTAAGGGATCATTAGATTCATTGGATAAGAAGGTACTAAGATAACATTTTTCGTTTTCAAGATACTTTCCATAAAGATGAATTTTTTTTCATGAGGCTAAATACTTACTTGATTTTGGTACAATCTCACTGTTTTTCATGCCTTGAACAATTATCACTTCATCTCTTATTTAAAGAAATGAAGTTGAATTCTTTATTCATGAAGTGTTAGCAGATCATGCGATAGAATAATAGGTCATTACCTCTATTTCAACAAAAAGGTTAATAGAGGTTATCAAATATGCATAAGTCCACCTATAGTGATATAATACAATAATCTAAAAAATTTGAACCAGAATATAACTTTTGCTATATATAAATTAATAACATTACAATCCTTCAAAAAACAGAAAATATAAAACTTTATAAAGAGGTGAAGTAAACTGACTTATAATTTATCTCCCATATCTTTTAATGTTGTTCTTGGTTGTCACATTCTAAAAATGTGAATACCACAATCACATATTCACTTGAAACATGATGATAACATGAATTACCATAGATTCGTAGTGAACAGATGCATTATATAAAAATTAACGCTTTACAAACACCAAAAATAAAAAAAATTATATATACGGAAACCATGATATCACTTTGTCCTTATATAAGTCATTACCTCATTAATCCTATCAAACATCTCATTATCTCTTTATCCCATCTTTATGCACATATCATATGATTTGAAAAAGTATTTCAATCACTTTTCATGGTTATCCATACCAAATACTTATGGAAAACCACAATGGACCAATACATAGATATTCCAATATTCCATAATACCATATAATTACTTATACAACATTATTCTTGATAATCATGTAATCATTCCACTATCTTCTAAAACAATTGACCAAGCTTCATTATTTTAATCCTAAAATATTCTTCCATCACAAATATCATTTGAAGTCTCTTCATCATCAACAACATAAATACTAACCATATGATCCAGATGATTATCTTTATGAGATTTTCCCTTTGGGCATCGATTTTCATAATGCCTGTACATTTCTCATTTAATACACTTAACTATAATTTATTTCTTAAAAATAAGATTAACCTTGTCTATTGTGTTAACCAAAGCCTTTCCTTTGTAATTACTTGATTTTTGTCGTTCTTTTCCACACCCAAAGCATCTTCCAGTTCCTTTGAAACATTATCCTTGATGAGTCTTCTAACATGATTTACATAAGTTAAATTGAACATTATTTCCTATAATATCACTATGAAACTCTATATTTCTCTTAATACTTGGGTCAAGAAACACATCAAAGTTGAGATTATTGATCATATTATGAGATTTTTTATTTGGAATAATAATGATGTTTTGCCTCCCAACTCCCATTTCATTTGGTTTCTCATGAATAATATCATTCCATTATCCATTATGTTCTCCATTAACATAAATCCTCCTCTTTCCATCCATTTTCTAAAATCCAAAAAGAATAGTTTGAGAAGAAAAAATCATATTAGGAAAACAATATAATCAATGGGGTTTATTTTCAATCTCTATCATCTCAGGCTTAATCCTAGGTTATTCATGATCCCTACCATAATTCTAAGAATGTAACCTATAACAATACATATCCATAGAAAATCCCTTAGAAATATCTCTCGGGATGTCACTAATGTTTTCGCATCCTAGTTTCCAAATGTTAACTGAAAATTTTATATGATACCAACTCTAATGAACCATGCTTGACGAACATGGAAAATACATTTCTTTTGCATAATATTTAGTACATTACACAAATATATGTCTGAAGACCATATTAGTTTAGTGTCATTGGAAAATTGGAACACAATAAAATAACATGGTGAATTATCTTCAATATCTACCATAAAGATATTCCAATTTTTTTCCTACCTAAAACAATTCTTTATATCATGGGAAAAAGAAAACATAAAAAGGGTGATGTCAAATGCTTAGTAAGGGTAAACATTAAGAACATAAAACAAACCACAAATATATGAATGAACAAACATGAAAATAAAGTTTAAATATAAAAATATTGAGTCATTAAATAAATCATGGTAGTACGTAAGGCATAGATCATAATAGAAAATTAACCATGATAAAATAACAATGGCATAAAACCTGGAATTGTGGAAAACAAATAAGTATGTAACATGATTTCCATAGTAGCCAAGGAATTTCTGACAATATAATCATAGTGGAAAAAGTCCATTGTTAGATCAAGATTACTTTCCATTAAAACCATTTATTACTGAATTAGATGTAATTGTCATTCCGGTCCTGTATTACTGGACCGTATTTACTTGTTGTTGCAACCATGTATTACTGAACCAGATTTACATCTCGTTTTAACCCCATATTACTGAACCAGATTTACTTACCATTATAGACATTTATATCTCATTAGATATAAATCATTACCCAATAATTTGGAGGGAGATATAGGTCCCACTCATCTCATAATAAAATCATTATTATAAGTTCCACAAAAACATAAATCATTAATCATAACATAACACCAAAAATAAAATTGTTGTCTTAAACATGATTCCATCATAACATAATCCATTTAAAATAAATGTATATCATAAAAATAATTCCACCATTTTCAAAATCAAATCAAAGTAATAATGTGAATAGAAACATAACCCTATATTATCTTAGTAGGAAAATAATTTTGATAAAACATTTGAGCATAATTCTTGAGGAAAATATCCTTTTTTCTTCCAAAAACGTTGTCTTTTCTCAAAATGTCGTGCCATTTTAAAAGAAAATAATTTTCATAAAAATAAACATGAAATCGTGTAGAGAATGCTTCTTGGAAATAAGTCTTTATGAAGATGTAAAAATCTTAACATATTATATAAGTTAAAAAAGGCATTCTTGTCGTAATCTTGCCGAAAAAGTAAAAAAGTTTCTCTTCTGAAAAAAAAAGAAATATTTCTTCCATACTATTTAAAAAAAATAAAAAATGGGTAAATTTTATATTCAAAAATAGTAGAATAATTTAAATGAAATTATATATTTATGAAACATGTGTGTGGGTGATAAATAATCCCCAGTTAATACTTATATATAAACAATCTCAGAAAATAATGAGATTGCGAAATTATCCCTTACCTTGTAATTTCTGCTATTTGAGGGTGTGTTAACCTTTTGCATAATGGTTAAATTATGTTACTATATTATTCAGAACCATATACATATTTATGATATCATATATGATCAAATTATAACATTTCTTTAATAGTGTCTCAATGTTGTCATTATTTTAGGTGTTAATTGTTTTGTCTTACCATTCATGTTTTTCCTTGTCAGTCATGTTTGTAAGGATTATTATGTATTTTATTCATGTAACTAATGAAATTAATTTCATAATTATTTTTTTTACTCATCTTAAAAATTTTATAATTATTCTTTAATTCTTAATGTGGGGAATGAATCTCACCATGTTGTGGAGACGGTAGGCCGTACCAATTCACAAAGACAATATAATTTCCTTGATGGTTAAATGGTATCTAATTTAATGGTATATTAATTTTAATGAAATAATATCATGTTATATATATTATTTAAGTCATATATATTCATCATTATACTTGTCTAATTAAAGTATATATGAAAAACAGTTTACACCACAGTGTGGAGATGGTAGGCCGTACGTATGCATGCTTGGTGATATTGTTTTTCATAGGATAGATAAAAGGATGAATATGGTAGTACCATAATCATAACAAAATCTCATAATATGTTAGATTCTATAGTTATTATTTTAGTGTGGTTACAACTCATGAAGAGGAATTAGAAGAAGAAAAGAACTTTAAAATAAGGGATAAAAAGATTACCTCTTCTTCTGGTACCTCCTTTTGATTTTCACAAAATGACTCCTTCAGTTGGTTTTCATACCAAAGAGTGGCCTTTATGATTTATTGGGGGATGTTTGGAGTAGATTTGGGTAGGTGTTGGATGAGCCAAATGGATTTGGATGTGTGAAGAAAATAGAAATAAAAGTTCCCTTTTATAGGAGAGGTGAGGGCACTTTATGAAAGTCTTGAAATATTAATTTGTTATAAATTTAGTTTCGGTTTCTAATGGCTCAAAACTCATTTATTTCAAATTTTTAGTGATTATGTGTCTAAATAATCCCAAAAAATAGGTTTTAGATAAGTTTAGATCACAAAATTAACCTTATCGTTTAGCTTTAACCCTTTGTCAAAAACATTAACTCTTACCATGTCTTCTTGTATTTTCATAATATATGGTTACTACAGTTACTATAATATTCCAAGAGAACCTCAAGTGGATAATTAATGAACATTTTATCATTTTAAAAGTCATTTGGATGAATCATAGATTTTATGGACTATTACATCATTTAATAAAATTTTATTTGTTTTAAAAACTCATTTATGCCAACTTTGACACTTTTTAGAAATTGATTTTTGTTGAAGTAATAACAATTTGATTCCTTGGACCAATGACATTAAATAATCACTAAAATGTTAATGTAATCAAGGTTTTTTATGGAAAAAAATTTTCAAATTAAATTTATTTTAATATATATAATAACAATTATTTTAATATTTCATTAATAAGGTAATCACAAAATCTTCATTATGTTATACATAAATTTATTTATTTAATGTAAAATAATTATAAATAAAATACCATCATATAGGATATATTTTTATATTTATAAATATTATCTATATTCCAAGAGATCAATTATATAACCCCACATTAATGTTTTTTGAGTAAAAAGATACATGTTTATTTTATATTTCCCTTTGCTTTAAATTAATTATTATAATATGTCATTTTCACACTCAAGTGGTTATCAGATTCCAAAATTTCAGCCTAAGGATTGTTTTGGTCGCCCATGACTCATACAATAAGATTATTACACATTTTTGGGTAGATTTATATTATTATAATTTTAGTTTTTTACACTTATTTACCTAATTAATCCTTTAACCATGGAAAATAAAAATAATTACAGAAGTTACTATTCATCATATCCCTAAATAAAAGGGAAATATTTACATAATTTGGACCTTATGATTCCAAATATGCAATCCATTTTTCTAAATTCCAAACACATATTTGGCAGAAATTAATTTAAAATTAATTCATGTTGTCAAAACTAGAATACATGTTTTTAAGAAGTAAAACCTACCAAAAGATTGGCACGTGTTTATGTAAAATTTAAAAGTGAAATTATTTAAAATTACCAAAATTGGATTAAATGATAATAACATAATAAAATTAAAAATTAAATCATATTAAAAAAATAATCTAACTATATAATTAAATTAGATGAAAAGGTAGTTTTGAATTAAAATGCAGTATTTTTCACTATTCATTATAATATGAATTTAATCAACAAATATCAAAATTTCAACCCAGGAAAATTTTTATATCCTGCTTCAAAATAATAAGTTTAATATGTCATATATAACTTATTAAATTTTCAAAAACATGATTTAAAAAGGGTTTTCCATTAAAATTTTGTAAAACTATTTTTTTGAAACACTCCATTTATCTGGAAAATTTAATTTAATTTATAAAATATATAGAAAACATATATGATGAATTTAAAACATTACAATGAATATATTACATATATATTTCACTAATAAAATCCATAAATAGTGATATTACTATTTAATAGACTCACTTATTTTCTTTTAAATAATTTTTTAGAAGGAAGTCAATACTATTCATACCTTCCATTATAGTGACTAGGTTATAATAAATAGTTAACACTTATATTTGGTCTTATGTTAAATTAATTCTATCAAAAATAAATTGAAATTGGGTGAAACACAATCTAATAATTTTGTTACATACACTGCAAGCTAATACAGTGTTACATATAACGTAATCTAAACACCGTGTATCATACAATGAAAGGCATAAAAGATATTAAAAATAATATATCTCATAAAATATCAGGGTGTTACATTCCTCCCCTCATTAAACTTATCGTCACACCCTTGTCCTAGATAATATGACAACCCTTCTCTTTTTAGATATCTATTCATGATTTAATGCATAATATTACTTATAATTCAACCTAGAAGGTTGAAAAGATTAGTGTTAGTAGGAATTAGGTAAATTACATAATAACATAAAATAGTTAATACATATCCATTATTGAAAACTTTATTAATTTGATCACAATATTCCTTCATACTTAAAAATGAATCTGATAACCTGGGGACATACATAACAAAGGGGTGATCAATAAAGGATAATAAGGGAATAAAAATGTAATAACATCAATAAAGTAATACATGTTAAAAAATAGGCATATAAATTGGGCATAAAAGGAGTGAGAAACATAAAAATTAACATTGAGGCATGATATAGAATGATAATCCTAAAGGCCACATGAGAAATGTGGAAAGAACATAAAACACTACATCATAAACATTGATCAAGGATAAATACCAAGAAATTATGATGGGAAATTCATGTTATGGATTAGGTTCAATACCTAATCCCTTCAATGAATTATCATGAGGCTAAAACATTACCAAATACATTGGAGCACAATATAATTCTGAGCACACCCATCACTTTTATTTCAATCTCATTCGTAAGTGTGCCATATAGATCATAAAACATAGAATCATTTATCATCACATTTTATTCAACGAACAAGGAGTGTGAAATAAATAATTTTAATTCCAAAATCAAATAATTATAAGTTCATGAAGTTTAACACCCTTGATATGAAATGGGTATGTGTATTCAATATATAATTTTTTGTCATGGAAAATCACGGTGGAAATTCAGCAGAATAACGGGGCCGTATAGATGACTATGGAAGAGATTAATCATAGTCAAATGGGTATATCATCATTTATATATAAATTTTATAGTAAAGGGGATTTGTAATAACATATAATATAATTATTAATTGGAGGTAAAATACATAATAAAATGAATAAACATGAATAATGAGGAGAATGAGAGAAACCCTTACTAAATATCGGCATGGTAACGACTTAGGTATATGATATAACGAGAGGTGATAAATGGAATAAAATTATAATCAATTAAATTTAATAGTAGAGTGATAATTAAAAATACATGAAAACATAATCTATTAAGATTGAAAAGGCAAAATACAAATATGATTTTTGAATGAAAAAAAAGAAATAGAAATCTCTTAATAAATTTTGGCATAGTAATGGGTTTATGTAATGGTTCATAGGATCAATTAATAAGAGGTAAAGGATTATCTCATAACATGAAAATAAATGTAAAGTAATGTTGATGTAAAAAAACCCCAAACAAGAACAAATGGAATTTAAGATTCATAACATAAAAGTGGTTCTCGAATAAATGGAAGAGTAGGAGATCACTTACTAAATTTTAACATGGTAGAAGGTTTACATAAAGGATCATGAGAGGGATTAATGATATTATAAGGGTTATATAGTATCATGTAAATAAAAAGGGTATTATAATGGATTTTGAGCAATATAGTCCATACTTGATGAAATGGAACTTAAGAGGCATAACATAAAAGAGGCACTTGAATAAAAAGAAGAGTGAGGCACCACTTACTAAATTTCATCAGGACAACGAATTAGGTAAATTCTATAATGACAGAAGAGAAATGTTATCTCATTATTAGTGAATAAATTGGATATTATAGAGATCATTATAATGATATGACAAAATAACCAATTGAGATTCAAATAGCTAATTACAAAGAAGGTGCTTGAATGGAAATGAGAAGTGAGAAATCCCTTACCTATAGAGGGTGATTCCAAATGATTTAGAGAAGATTCTTGAGAGCATTGGGGAACCATGAAATGACTATAGCGAGGTGTGGAAAGGTTATGGACGTGATCCTATGTTTCTCAATGAATGGAAATTTGAGCATTGGTGGTTTTATAAAGGAAATGAGTGGGGAACTCTCTATTATCTCTCAAACATAGGTTTTGGACTATATAATAAAATAACAAAAAACACAAACCATACCATAGTCATTTACCATGGCTTCTACCCAATATTGGTTTTTTAATTATTTTATAAGGCTAAGGGATGAACTTATTAAAATATTACCCTTACTGATGTGGAAGTGAGTCATGTCCTTAAATAAAAGATTTTTAAACCTTAAAATACATTACTGGGTTTGGAGGGTTCATACATCATAATTAAAATTAATAGAATAAATTAAAATCACATTATTTTAAATTTAAAACAAATATTTGGTAGTGGATACCATTCATATAATTTATTACATATTTTTAGGTTATTACTATGTTATAATACAAACTTTATTTTTATACCGTATTTAATTTTTATACGAAAATTGGATTATTATAAAATTATGAAAAATAAAACATAGGATAATTCCAAAATTATGATTCAAAAAATAATATTCATTTTATAAAAATAATTTTGTAAATATATGAATATTAACTTTTAAAATAAAATTGACATTTATTGAGAAATGATGGGTTTTTTTTACAACAAAATCATTTGAACCCTTATAAAAATTATTTTTGACTTCATAAAAATTATATGATCATTTATATTTAATTAAAATTATTTATTAATTATATTTTAATAAAATAGTTTTTATTTTGGTAATCCATTAATTTATTAAGAGGAACACCTTAATTGAAATTTTATATTACTAAAAAATATAATTGGTGTTTTATCGCATTAAAATAAGTTTTTATCAGACTTATTACTTAATTATTTATAAAGTAAAAAAACAAGGAATAAATATAATAATTATTGAAATGAAAAGTAAATGTAATTATCAAAACTTTTAGGGTCACTTTTTTAGTCTTTATTAAATTATTTTTTTACCCTTAATTAA
Organism: Viscum album; assembly: GCA_963277665.1. Taxonomy (NCBI): domain Eukaryota; kingdom Viridiplantae; phylum Streptophyta; class Magnoliopsida; order Santalales; family Viscaceae; genus Viscum; species Viscum album. The sequence continues at coordinate 2,017,121,214 of OY728126.1, forward strand.
CATATTTCATTTTTACAGTGGTTATAAATATTTAATAATGTTACTATTCATTAAGTTGAATTTATTACCTAATATTAATTATGATGATTCCCAATATGGAATCTATTTTATCAAAACCCATTCATAGAGTTGGAATAATTTAATTTAATATAAAACTTGTAAGCATGATGGAAATCATTTTTCCAAAAAATATATTTTTTAAGGAAAATATGATTTTTTATTAACTCTATAACTAATAATATTAATTACATTAATTTCAACTAGTAAATATAGATACATATTATAACCATTTAATTTAAATTATTTCTCATTTGGTGTTATTTTTTTAGTGAACCGACCCCAGATAGCCTAGATCCGGTGTCTGTTATCAATTACAATATCATGATCACAAGGAATCGAATCCTGAAGGACCAATGAGTTTAGTGGTATTGGTAAACTAGATACATAAATGATAATTTTATTAAAAAATTAATTTATTAATCATAATATTTATTTTATTTATAAAAAATACTTTCGAGGATGATTATAATCTTTATAGTAAGTCCCTCAATATCATTCATAGTATGCTTCTTGGATTCCCAAGGGAAGGAAACAAAACAAGGGTGATCTAAAATGATCAACAAGGGTAAAGTATAGCAGAAGTAATAAGTAATTAACGAGAATAATTATTATGGCATGTTAAATAACTAAACACACATACTATGTAATCAACAAACTATGAAGGAAGTGATAAAAAAATATAGAAAGAAAATAAATTGAAATACATTCAATTCAAACAACTAGTTAAGGAAAAATAAATATATAAAATGGTGAAACTAAAAAAATCCATTAAATCATTGAACATAAAATGAAATGTAACCCCTGATATTTCGGAAAAAAATCTCATGGATAAATGATAATAGAAACATATATTCACGAAATGATTTCTTGATGGACGTTATGTCTTAGGCACCTGAAAACTCGTACCATCAAGACCTTTCACAAGATAGTTTAAAACTATGGATAGAAACCAATTTAATTTTCACAACTTATTTTTTCTCATGAGAAAATTCCAATGAAATGAGGATCTATATAATTTCCATGCTACTCCAATATTTTCCACTCCAAATAATTCCTCATATGTAATATTAGAAATAAATAATATGCCTTATAAAATACCCGTATTGAATAAAGAATAAAAAATTCTCAATATTTCCCCAAATAATCAAATAATAGTCAAAGTAGACAATTTATGTAAAATGTAATTTGTCATAGGTAATATAAATATCCATAAAAAATGAAATGGATAATTTGGGGACATTCAATGTTCAATGGTCATATGAGATTGAATATTTCAAGCAGACTAAAAAATGAATAAAGGAAGTGAACATGAATAGTATATTTTTACAAAGTTATAATAAATGATCTGAAGTAAGAATAGGGATGATATCAATACATCAAATCCCAAGTGAATTAATAATAAGGGGTTGTTGTTGTCAATGAATAAAAATACTATAAAAATATCCTTTAAAAAATGCCTCATTGAAAATATTCTTTTATTATGAAAAACCTTTTGAAGAAACATTTATTTGAAAATCACTTTTGAGAAAAAAAAATTAAAAAACAAAACTTTTAATAATTCAATGTAAAATTTAATGAAATTTTAGTGAGAAAATCCAAACTTCTGTATGAGGTGAAAGAACATTCCTTTGGCATGGTAAAAATATTTAAAAAATGCCTTATTTCGATAGCGATAAGAAGATTTCTTTGAAGACACTGGTAAAAGAGAAAAATGGTAAAAATGTATTTACCAAATTATTTTAAAATAATTTGGGAAAAACTTTTATTAAAACATGGTTTTTAGAAGAAAAGAGTTTATCTGAATAAAGAGAGAAATAAAGTTGGGTTTTCTTAAAAAACATTTTATAAAATATTTTTTGAGTGCCGAAGAGAGAAAAAATGGTACTAATAATTGAAAATGGTCATGGATAATCATACATGAATAAAGGTTTCTATTTAAATATGGTTATATAATTTCATCATTTTGAAATTCCACTAAATGATCATTAGGATTAGTCTTGAGGAAAATAATCATTAAAATTCCTAAACATTCCCATACCACGTTGAAACATTTTAAATCACATGCATCATAAAGGAATAATGTAAACCAAAAATTGTAATATCATGATAATAAATGGATTAGTGATATAATATTTCAAATTTAGTATACACACCATATAAAAGAAACTAGGTTGATAACAATTATTAAGTCTCAATGTAACATAAATTGAGATGAAATTCCCTTACCTTGTGTTTCCTTTCAGGTGAAAAATACATTAACATCCTGTATAAGGGTTTTAAATATGTTAATATTTTATAAAAGAAGAATATTAATATTTATTTTATCATATATGATCCTATTATAATATCTTTTTATCCATTGGTTAATAACCTATCATTATTTTAACTATTTCGGGTGTTAATTGCCTAGTTTGTCAAGTATGTTTTAACTTGTCATTTGTGTTCTTATTAAATATTTCATGGTTTTATAAATTAAATAATTTAAACCATGATATTAATATAATATATATCCATTATATATGTATGTTTAATAATCTATAATGTTTTTAGAAAATAAATTAAATGCACCATTCATGGAGACGTTAGTCCGTATGTACACATGAATGCTACCTTTATTTCATTACCTTATTTTAAAATAATGAAAAGTAAATGATATGTATATACAAGTATATTATAATTAAATCAAAATATTTATTTAATATATTCCATATACTTTTATTAAAATTATCCTCAATATGTTCCATGTTTAGTGTGAATGAATCCCCTCACTTTGATGGGGCAGTAGACCACACTTCCTCCAATGATGTTGTCGTATTGACATAGAATGGAAAGAATTATATTTATTTGTTATAAAAGGATTAAATTAGTATAAATAAATAATAAATATCATATATAATATATAAAATTATAGTTTATATCATAATTTTAGACCATGGAAGTTGGTAAAGGAAAAATAAACAATCATTGTTTCGTGAGGTGGTAGTTCTCCGTACACAGAAACAATATGTTAGTAACCCATTAGATAGATGTGTGTTTTAGTATAGGTATAAAACTTAATAAAACAATATAAAAGTAAATTTTGGATAATTTTTTTACTATATTAACAATGGTTAAGAATATTTTAGGTGGTGGATAAGTAAATGAAAGAAAAGTGATTGTTGGAAAGAATTACCTTAAAATTGGGTAACTCTATTTGGTGTATTCGAAAGGGATTCCTTGAAAGGTTTTATGACCAATATAAGGGTTAAAGTTTGAGGGGAGGTGATTTGGGAATATATTTGGGTAGATATTTTCAGTAACTTAGTGGTTTTAGATATTTGAGAAATGGGGAGAGGTGGTGACCACTTACATGGGAGGAAAATGACTCACTTGGTATTTTTGAAAAAAAGTTTGGTGTAAACAAATTTTTTCCTAAAAAAGCCTTAAAAACCAAACAAACTCAATAATTGAAGTTTAATGGTGGAATTATTTCCAACCAATTGGTTTTGTATTAGTTTATAGGTCATTTTGTGTTGTTAAGTTAAAGTTTTATTCATTTTTAAGCTTAATTTTGCCTTATTAATTGTAATTAATTAACCACTTGCGCTATTATTCTTGGTCAAAAATAAATTTGGTATTATTGGAAATTAAAAATTACTATAATTCCAAATATGGAATATGTTTTTAAAATTTAAATCAGAGAAGTGGTATAAATTGATTTAAATTTAATCCTGCTGGCCAAATGACAATGCAGGTTCGTAATTTAAAAATGTCCAAAAGTTTACTATGTTTCTATAGTCAATTTCAGAGTGAAATTAATTCCAATGGCATAAATTGTTTTAATTTATCAACATATTATCTAATTAAAATTTTAAACTAATTAAAAATATAATTTAACCTTATAATTAAATTATATGAAAAATCATATTTGAATTTTTTTTTGTATTTTTAACTATTCATGAAAAATGAAATGTTTCTGGAAAATATAAAAAATTAATCATTACATAATTATTATTTTTATATTTAAAATATCTAGTTTAGTGTTTATATAATAAATCAATTAATGTGTCAAAATTAATATTTAAAATGGGCACACCATTAAAAGTTGGTAAAATTGCCTTTATAAAAATATTGGTTTATATTTTCTAAATAAAGTTTTTTATAATCTAATTTTTATCAAATTAAAAAGATAAATATTATAAAAAGAATTATCAAATATATAATATATATATTTAATTATAATCATTCTGTAATTTTAATTAATTATGTTTATTAAGACCAAAGTCTTTTGCAAGCATAAGAATAATAATATTTTTTTATCCAATTGTTTCTTATTTTCATTTCTTATTAATTGGTAACAAAATAATTCATTTTATATTTATATAAACCATAAATTTTCATAATTTAGTTAAAAGTATTCATATCCACTAACATAATTCCTTGGTTATATCAAATTATATTAAATAATAATATTTTAATAATACATTGTTATTTTGTAAAACTCGGTCTTGCGTGTGACACAAGCTATCATGGAAGGTTGCTCTTACATGTAACAAAAGTTGTCTAGGAAGGAATATCTTGCAAGTAAATCAATATATAATGGAAGTTCACTCTTGTGTGTAAAGAAGACTAACTTGGTGTTGCATGAATTTCTATCTATACAATATATTATATTAATTCAAGATAGTAAATCTGTTTTAAAGTATTAGGTTATTATATTACATTTTATATTTTGTGTTTTGTGTCATATATGCCATTGAACAAAAGAAGTAATTTAGAATTTTGGGCAGTTACATTCTCCTCACATTAATTAAATTGAAACCTCACAATTTAAACTCAATCTTGGTGATATATTTTTTGATGTTTCTTATATTGAAATCCCACATTGTGAAAGGATTTATAAAAAATCCGATAGATAAGAGAGAATGTGAAGTAAAAAGGTCACATGAAAAAACATATAACTAGTTCCCTATGTGGAAGATCATTAATGGAAAATTAAGATATGTACTTATAGGAAAGACATAAATATTTATTGGGAGTGGTTGAGGTCATCAATACAAACTAGTGAAAGTTAAATATATGACGAGGGTGTAACGCCCCGACCCCAGCTACCCAGAGTCGGTGCATTACTTCGTAACATTGGCATGATCACAAAAGATCAAGTCTCGAAAGACCGATTAGTTTAGTAGCCTTGGAAACACTAGATACATCTGTAAACGTTACATTACATCATAAAGTGGAAAACTACAATAACAAAGTCTCCATAGTCCACTCTCATATCCTCTTTTGACAATCCTTGTAGGTCATTCATAAAATACTTCTTCACATCCTGGAAAATATTAAAACATTGAAAGGGGTGAGCTCAGATGCTCAGTAAGGATAACAATATTGCGGAAGCCTTCATAAATAAACATAAACATTTAAGGCAATGTATAACTAAAACAATAGCCTTTTAAACTTGCACATCAACATAATATGGCAAAAGTAAAATGAGATAATGTCATTTACTTATTGACATGGATATTCTACTGGTCGAATAATCACATGCAATATCAATAACCACTTTCTTAATGATGGAATGCATAATGCCAGACTATCATAACCACGTAGTCAAGGCCTTGTGCCAAGACCACAAATAAGATTTTGTCAAGGCCTCGTGCCAAGACACTAGTTTGTCTCATGAGACCTGCCGATGCATCGAGGAGCTATAGCGGGCTCCACCCGTCACTTATTAAGTCCAATGCATTCCTCATATGAATAGATTTGAACATATCATAAACCATAACATAATCGTATCACATAAAACATGCATAAAGGAAACATAACATTTCCACATTCCAATCACAAGATATCAATACAACATATTGATATAATAAAAAAACTTTCAAAACCATTTTCAATACCAAAATAAAATAAAGGTAAAACATGGTATTTATTTTTCTTTTAAAAAAAGTGATGGCTTGTAGAGGAAGCTGAAACTCAAATAATGGTCACGGCAGCGGAGAAGTCGTTGTCGCCGCATAAGTATGGAAAGAAAAACATTCCCTTTTGTCATTTAGAAAAACACTTCGTATAAAAAAGATTCCTTTTGAATAAACGTAAAAGTCAAAGGGGTTTATACACCATATAAAAGAAAGTTGTGTATAAAAAAAAATATACCTCAATGAAAGGAGATTGAGACGAATACCCTTACAAAGATCATTTTTTAAATAAATTAGATCTATTATGTGTATTTACTATAAGTTCACATAAATAAAGTACAAATACAAGATTGGACATAATAATATCATGACATAATTTGAAAGTAGGAGATTAACCCAAAGAATGGAAGTTGGGTTATGAAATTCCCTTACCTCATGTCCGACTTGACTCAACCGTTCTTTAACCTCCTGAATAATAAACTAGAGTTAATATCTACCTTATTAAGAACCATTTTCAATTTCATTATCCTTTTTATATCACTTATTACAATGTTATGAACGTTATGTAATTATTTAAGTTAATAACGGTCTTTTTGTCGATCTTTGGTACTTGTGTCAACAATAACCTTCTTATAATTACAAGTTGTTCATGTGGTGAAATATCCATTATATCCAGAATTATATTCATGATGTAGATATCATATATATCATATATATCCAGTATATACATTCATTCATAATATTACGTAACATTTAGAGGTAAGAAATGAAATGCACCGTTCATGGAGACGGTAAGCCGTACGTACGCATGAACGCTACTTTCATTTATATTTTGTATTTAATGTAATGAAATCATAATTATATAAAGGTATAATATAGTTCCAGTATAATATCATATATAATTTCATTTACTCCATCCTTTATATGTCCCACATATGGCATTAACGATTCACATCACTTTGAGGGGGCGGTAGTCCGCACTTCCTAAAATGAAATTATCGCGTTTTACCCATAATGGAAATCATAAAGTATGCCATAAATGAGAAATACAGAAGTATAAGTAAAACATAAACATATTATATATCATATATAAAAATAGTGACATCTTAATGGCCACCTTTGAAGGTGTTATATGAGTGTTGAACAATCATCGTTTCGTGAGGCAGAAATTCGCCATCCACAGAAACCGTATGTTCTTTAACCATTAGATGTAGGTGTGTGTAAGTGTAGCTCTAATACTTCTTATAAAAACATCCTAGTATATTGAGGATACTGGTGTTGTTACAAAAGAAATGAATAAAAAGAGTTTAGGGGGTTGGAGAAGAAAAACAAAACAACATTAGAGAAGGCATTACCTCAAAATCGGGTAACTCTTTTTGATTTGAGCCAAAGGCTTCCTTGGGAAGAGTTCTGCCCAAAGTGAGGCTTCTAGGAGTAAGAGGGGGATGTTGGGAGAGTATTTGGGCAGAGGTTAGCCGAGCCAAATAGCTTGAAGGTGTGAATAAGGTGGGAGAGGTGGGGGCCTTTTATAAGTGGAGAGGAAGGGCTCTTTTGGAAAGATTGAAATGTTACATTATTACACAATGCTTTTCGGATTCTAAAGGTACCACACTTATATAATTCGTGTCTAAGGTGATAAGGGTTCTAAATCTCTTCATCCAATAGGCTTTGGACAAGTGTAAGCCTTGTATTTTGCATTATCTTCTCATTTTATTTAAATTGTTAAATAATGAGGTCATCGCCGCATCATAATAATGTCATAAATAATTTAATTTATTTAATGTCTAAAAATTATAAAAAAAATACTATGATGTAGGAAAGCTTTTTATCTTTCTAATTAATATTTATAATCAAAATTTGGACTTGTTTAACCCCAATTAAAAACTGTTTTAGTAAAACAACTCATGTTTGTGTCAATTTAATTTTAACATTAAATAAATATATATTAATGTCATTTTCCAACTAAAGTGGCTCCATGGGGTCCCCAAGTTGACCCATGGGTTGTCTCGGTCGTCCATGACTCATCCAATAGTAGTAGGACAAGTGTCAAGCTCATATCATATTATTAAAACATTGTTTTTACCTTAAACTACACTAATTACTTCTAATCGCGATTAAGAACTTAAAAGTTACTATTCACCAAAAAATTATTTTAATCTCATTGAACCACATTTTACTTCTTAATGACAACCATGTATGTCGGATTTTTGAAAATCAAATCACAGAAGTGGTAATATTTCATTTTAACGAAAAAAATCAGTTTTTAACAACCACTTAGTGGTTTCACTATTCATCAAAAATTGAAGTTTTTCAGAATAAGGCCAAAATTTCACCCTAAGATATAATTGATATTATGAATTCAAAAATGATGTCTATTTTAAAAAAATCCAAACATATAAGTTGCATTAATTAATTTTATAATTAATTCCCGTTGTTACAACAAATAGCGTGTTTTTAAGAAACAATTTATATCAAAAGATTGGCAATTGTTTATGTCCAATTTCAATGTTAAATTAATTCTAATGACCACCATTGGACAAAATGGTAAAAATATATTCTAATTATACTTTAAAACCACTAAATAGTATAATTTATCAGTATAAATTATTTTGTTTAAAAAAGTTGTTTTTAAGTATTTTTCACTATTCATAAAAAATTGGAAGTTCTGAGAAAATTACAAAAAATTCAAATTTGGATAATTTTGATATTATGAAAACAAAAATGAAGTCCATTTTGAAATATAAAATTTCTATAATTTTAAAAATTGGTTATTACTATTCATAACGGCTACTTTGATTAGTCGCGGTGTTTTAGAGCTCGAAGTTGCGTACAATGCAAGCTATTGCATTATTGAATGAGAAGCGTATCGTGGAAGCTCGGGGTGTTACATTCTCCCCTCCTTCAATAAATTGCGTCCTTGCAATTTGAAATTTTTCTTTGAAAATAAAAGGTTGAAAAGAGAAAATACCTTTGTGGAAAACCCACATCGGAAATAAGGTTAATAAATATATAACATTAAAAGAAAGCAAGATAAGTACAAAGGTCACCCGATATAGCCCATTCTAGGATTCTATGAAAATATGGATATGGAGGAGAAACAAACCATCAAGGTCTGATGGAGAGTTATAGAAAACAGGATTAGGAGAAAGTTTAACTACAAGAAAATCACAAACATGTGATTGGTTAAACGGTCATTGAATCCCCAGTTGGAAAAGTTAACCGACAACATTTTTGTTTTAAGTTACCTTTTATAATGTTGAGGAATTTATTTAGGATATTTACTAAGAACGTAAGGTAATATACATACTTGTTATGTATACTTTCATTCGTTAGTAAATTTTTACCACAAACCCAACTTTTACTCCAAATGGTAACGGAACTCAAAAATATTCTATTTATCCTAATTGTTTAAGGTTCCAAATATTAACACATACCATTTAGATTAGAAAAACTATTTTGTAATAACCAGGGACTTCACGTAGTCCATTGGTAGGCGATTAATCCCAATCGCACTATGGTTGTGGGTTCGATACCCACAGCTTTGTCCGATACGATGGGTTGTCACTCGGTCTGCGTGTTGTCCTTTTTATAAATATCCAAAAATAAACTTAACAATAGTATCCAATGTAAAATATAATCCATTCCAACCTTTATAGTTATCCAAAATACTTCTGTCCAACTCACAGTCCAGATTTTATGAGGAAGGTAAACATAATGAAGCTCCTTTTTTTCCTGCGTAACAACATGTGAACACCTTCATCATGTATTCTTTTAAAACACTGCAACATACTGAATTACCATAAATCCTTATTGATTACATTCATGATCCCTTATTCCTTATAGAAAACTAGATATACTCCTTCTATCCAAAAGTGTATACAAATCATTAATCAGTTTCAAGGATGTTAAGAATATCCAACATAATTTATCCGAATCAATCATGTCTTATTCCAAAATCACTATCTCGGTATCAGAACCATATTATGGTTTATCTTTCTCTCAACCATATATTTTCCAAAAATTTAACCTACTTTGGAGTAACTTTTCTTGGTTCCATACAATCTCAAGTCCTATATGAAATAGTACTGCAGTACAATCCTTATATACTCCATAATTATTATAACCAGTACATCATTGATACAACACTAAAATTACAAAATTCTTTAATAACAACATAAGAACTCTAATCATTATTCCTCATTTGTGGTAGTATCATAACTTGATTATTATCCAATAACATCATTTGGGGAATACTCTGATGATTTGGACATTGGTTTGCGTAGTGTCCCCAATCCTTGCAGAAGAAGCATTGTACATTTGAAACCATTTTCTTACCCTTGCAGTCACGCACTTTGTGTCCTTTTTCTCTACACTTATAACAAACACCCATTCCCTTTAGGCAAGTTCCATGATGTTTCTTCCCACAATTACCACATATTGGAAAATTCTTCATTCCCCTCATACCTTTATCCATCATTCTCTCTTCCATCCCTTTCATCTCTTGCTTCGCTTCAAAGCCATAGGACTCAGAGAATTCTTTACTTATCTTATTAACACATGATACTATTTCTTCATATGTTGATAATACATGGGAGACTATTTCCCTTTGAAATGTTGGCTTAATACCGTGAAAGATACGATACTTCTTACTCTTTGGATCATACGTATTGCTGGAGTTCACATTCCTTCTATTGGGCGCCATTTCTATACAATGGAATAAACTAGGTTAGTTTATAAATTACAATGAATAATTCCAAACTTTTAAAATACTTAAAGTAAATTGAACGGTTTATGGATATAATCCATAATCATAAGAATGTTTCCTTTGAGGAAGTATATACTCATAAACCCTACATATCGGTTTGTAAAGAAAATGAGAATTATCCTAAGAAAATCCCCCTGGAGTGTCGTAACCAGGAGTGCAGCAAGGCCCGTTGTCGTGCACCAGTTCCCATTTGAGTCTAGCTCAAAGCGGTGTTTTCTAGTTTTACCCCTAGGTACATCTGTGCCAGAGCTGCCTCTACCTTCTCGTATCCAGATAGGGATGTATTGCTTGAAAAACTCATAACATCTCTATAATACCAAAATTCTAGGAAGTTCTTCTATACTAATCATCAAAGTCTATCTTTGGGCTATGTGCTCTAATCAGAGTTTATCTAAATCTAGCTTCCAAGGTTAGTACTAAACTGCCTTTGATACCAACTGTAACGCCCCGACCCCAGCTACCCAGAGTCGGTGCATTACTTCGTAACATTGGCATGATCACAAAAGATCAAGTCTCGAAAGACCGATTAGTTTAGTAGCCTTGGAAACACTAGATACATTCGTAAACGTTACATTACATCATAAAGTGAAAAACTACAATAACAAAGTCTCCATAGTACACTCTCATATCCTCTTCTGACAATCCCTGTAGGTCATTCATAAAATACTTCTTCACATCCTGGAAAATATTAAAACATTGAAAGGGGTGAGCTCAGATTCTCAGTAAGGATAACAATATTGCGGAAGCCTTCATAAATAAACATAAACATTTAAGGCAATGTATAACTAAAACAATAGCCTTTTAAACTTGCACATCAACATAATATGGAAAAAGTAAAATGAGATAATTCCATTTACTTATTGACATGGATATTCTACTGGTCGAATAATCACATGCAATATCAATAACCACTTTCATAATGATGGAATGCATAATGCCAGACTATCATAACCACGTAGTCAAGGCCTCGTGCCAAGACCACAAATAAGATTTTTTCAAGGCCTAGTACCAAGACACTAGTTTGTCTCATGAGACCTGCCGATGCATCGAGGAGCTATAGCGGGCTCCACCCGTCACTTATTAAGTCCAATGCATTCCTCATATGAATAGGTTTGAACATATCATAAACCATAACATAATCGTATCACATAAAACATGCATAAAGGAAACATAACATTTCCACATTCCAATCACAAGATATCAATACAGCATATTGATATAATAAAAACACTTTCAAAACCATTTTCAATACCAAAATAAAATAAAGGTAAAATATGGTATTTATTTTTCTTTTAAAAAAAGTGATGGCTTGTAGAGGAAGATGAAACTCAAATAATGGTCACGGTGGCGGAGAAGTCGTTGTCGCCTCATAAGTACGGAAAGAAAAACATCCCCTTTTGTCGTTTAGCAAAACACTTCGTATAAAAAAGATTCCTTTTGAATAAACTTAAAAGTCAAAGGGGTTTATACACCGTATAAAAGAAAGTTGTGTATAAAACAAAATATGCCTCAATGAAAGGAGATTGAGACGAAGACCCTTACAAAGATCATTTTTTAAATAAATTAGATCTATTATGTGTATTTACTATAAGTACACATAAATAAAGTACAAATACAAGATAGGACATAATAATATCATGACATAATTTGAAAGTAGGAGATTAACCCAAAGAATGGAAGTTGGGTTATGAAATTCCCTTACCTCATGTCCGACTTGACTCAACCGTTCTTTAACCTCCTGAATAATAAACTCGAGTTAATATCTACCTTATTAAGAACCATTTTAAATTTCATTATCCTTTTTATATCACTTATTACAATGTTATGAACGTTATGTAATTATTTAAGTTAATAACGGTCTTTTTGTCGATCTTTGGTACTTGTGTCAACAATAACCTTCTTATAATTACAAGTTGTTCATGTGGTGAAATATCCATTATATCCATAATTATATTCATGATCTAGATATCATATATATCATATATATCCAGTATATACATTCATTCATAATATTACGTAACATTTAGAGGTAAGAAATGAAATGCACCGTTCATGGAGACGGTAAGCCGTACGTACGCATGAACGCTACTTTCATTTATATTTTGTATTTAATTTAATGAAATCATAATTATATAAAGGTATAATATAGTTCCAGTATAATATAATATATAATATCATTTACTCCATCCTTTATACGTCCCACATATGGCATTAACGATTCACATCACTTTGAGGGGGTGGTAGTCCGCACTTCCTAAAATGAAATTATCGCGTTTTACCCATAATGGAAATCATAAAGTATGCCATAAATGAAAAATACAGAAGCATAAGTAAAACATAAACATATTATATATCATATATAAAAATAGTGACATCTTAATGGCCACCTTTGAAGGTGTTATATGAGTGTTGAACAATCATCGTTTCGTGAGGCAGAAATTCGCCATCCACAGAAACCGTATGTTCTTTAACCATTAGATGTAGGTGTGTGTAAGTGTAGATAAAATCATTCTAATAAAAACATCCTAGTATATTTATGATACTGGTGTTGTTACAAAATAAATGAATAAAAAGAGTTTAGGGGGTTGGAGAAGAAAAACAAAACAACATTAGAGAAGACATTACCTCAAAATCGGGTAACTCTTTTTGATTTGAGCCAAAGGCATCCTTGGTAAGCGTTCTTCCCAAAGTGAGGCTTCTAGGAGTAAGAGGGGTATGTTGGGAGAGTATTTGGGCAGATTTTGGCCGAGCCAAATGGCTTGAAGGTGTGAATAAGGTGGGAGAGGTGGGGGCCTTTTATAAGTGGAGAGGAAAGGCTCTTTTGGAAAGATTGAAATGTTACATTATTACACAATGCTTTTCGGATTCTAAAGGTCCCACACTTATATAATTCGTGGATAAGGTGATAAGGGTTCGAAATATCTTCATCCAATAGGCTTTGGACAAGTTTAAGCCTTGGAGTTTGCATTATCTTCTCATTTTATTTAAATTGTTAAATAATGAGGTCATCGCCGCATCATAATGATGTCACAAATAATTTAATTTATTTAATGTCTAAAAATTATAAAAAAAATATTATGATGTAGGAAATCTTTTTAGATTTCTAATTAATATTTATAATCAAAATTTGGACTTGTGTAACCCCACTTAAAAACTGTTTTATTAAAACAACTCATGTTTGTGTCAATTTAATTTTAACATTAAATAAATATATATTAATGTCATTTTCCAACTAAAGTGGCTCCATGGGGTCACCAAGTTGACCCATGGGTTGTCTTGGTCGGTCCTGACTCATCCAATAGGAGTAGGACAAGTTTCAAGCTCATATCATATTATTAAAACATTGTTTTTACCTTAAACTACACTAATTACTTCTAATCACGATTAAGAACTTAAAAGTTACTATTCACCAAAAAATTATTTTAATCTCATTGAACCACATTTTACTTCTTAATGACAACCATGTATGTCGGATTTTTGAAAATCAAATCACAGAAGTGGTAATATTTCATTTTAACAAAAAAAAAATCAGTTTTTAACAACCACTTAGTGGTTTCACTATTCATCAAAAATTGAAGTTTTTCAGAATAAGGCCAAAATTTCACCCTAAGATATAATTGATATTACGAATTCAAAAATGATGTCTATTTTACAAAATTCCAAACATATAATTTGCATTAATTAATTTTATAATTAATTCCCACTGTTACAACAAATAGCGTGTTTTTAAGAAACAATTTATATCAAAAGATTGGCAATTGTTTATGTCCAATTTCAATGTTAAATTAATTCTAATGACCACCATTGGAAAAAATGGTAAAAATATATTCTAATTATACTTTAAAACCACTAAATAGTATAATTTATCACTATAAATTATTTTGTTTAAAAAAAATTTTTTTAAGTATTTTTCACTATTCATAAAAAATTGGAAGTTCTCAGAAAATTACAAAAAATTCAAATTTGGATAATTTTGATATTACGAAAACAAAAATGAAGTCCATTTTGAAATATAAAATTTCTATAATTTTAAAAAGTTGTTATTACTATTCATAACGGCTACTTTGATTAGTCGCGGTGTTTTAGAGCTCAAAGTTGCGTACAATGCAAGCTATTGCATTATTGAATGAGAAGCGTATCGTGGAAGCTCGAGGTGTTACAGAGGGCCTCAAATCTATAAATATATGATTATTTTGAAGACCATTATTTCAACATTAATTAAGGTATTAGGACAAAATTTTATTTCTAAGTCATTTTCCAAATGTTGTGTATTTATTTTACTGACCAATAATATAAGGAAATGTTCTTACTATATAGGTTTCAATTTAATATGAATAATAATATTTTTTTTGTGCATTGAAAAAGATTTAATTCGTCTCCTTACCCCGATAAATTAATTACCAATAATGATTTTTATGTCTAAAGCACTAAAATAAACTTTTAAAGGATTGTAAGGCTTGTAAAAGAGTTAAAAGTATAACTATTTGTCTCTAACTATATTCCAAGTCCAATATGGTTAATATATTTATCTATAATCCTCAAAATTAATTTTAATGGTTCATCATTAACATTTATTCATTAAATTTTTTAACTAAAAACATTGAAAAATAAATTAGGACATTCCGTAGGTCAGTGGTTAACATGGAACCCATATCATACTTCATTCATGGTTTCAAGACCCATGGCCTTTTTGGACTTGATAGGCCTTCACCCAGTATATAGGTTGTCATTTTTTGAATCCATATTAACATAATTTCCAAAATAAATCAAATATACATCCTTGAAATAAGGTTAATCACTAAATAGACTTTTAAAAAAAGATTTCAATATGACAGTAATACATAAAAACTCCATCCATTTATTTCTAAATAGATCCTTACTTTGTCTAGGTTTTATCCTTAATATCATTCATAGGATTTATAAATCATTACACCTTATCTTCAATATAATATGCCAGAGGATTAACCTATTTTATTCGTTGTCAATATCTATACAATTATTTTATAGTGTTTCATAAATGAAATGTAAATTATCCTAATAATATCCCTCAAGAGTGTAAAACTAGGTGCACAGTAATGCTAGTTTTCATGTACTAGGTTACCCTGAGGTAGGCTCAGAACACCTTTTCTGAGATATTACTCCTAGGTACATCTATACCATAATCACATCACTTATAGTATCCAGATAGAGATGTATTGCTAGAAATAATATCATAATATATACCTTAACAAAATTCTCGGATGTTATTCAATACTTAAACTCAAATTATAGAATAGGTTTATGTTGTTTAATATGTGATTTCTTAAATATAGTTCCTAAGGTTTCTACTAACCTACCTTTTCAACCAACTGAAGTGACCCAACCTCAGATATCCCAAAGCCGGTGTCTGCTATAAAATACATTGTCATGATTACAAGGAATCAAATCTTGAAGTACTAAAGAGTTTAATAGTCTTGGTAAACCAAATACATATATTATAATTATATTAAAAAATAATACACCAATTACAACATAATTTTATCCTTCTTTATAAATAAATAACATCATGGATAACTCTAATACATCTAGTATAACCTTACATATCTTTCATAGTACGCTTCTTGGATACCTAGGGAAATAATACAAAATAACTGTGAAATAAAATGATCTATAAATGTAAATTATAGTTAAATAGAAAACAAATCTACGTGGATAAAAATAATGGAATGGAAAATTATTGATCACACATAGCATGTAATCAAAAAACTAACAAGGAAGTTCTTAAAAAATATGGAAAGGTAATAAATGGAACCACATTCCATTAAAATAACTAGATAAGAAAAAATAAATATGGAAAGTTAAGAAACTAAAACACATGAAATTAAATTAATGAACTGAAAATTAAATGTATCAATAGATATATCAATGAAAAATCTCATGGATGAATAATTACTGAAACTAAAAAAGGGAAATTCTTTCTTAAAGGACGTCATGTCTCTGGTGCATGAAAACCTATACCATCAGTACATTTCACAATATGGCTTAAGAATATGGATATAAAACTATTTAATTTTCACAATTATTTATCTTATGAGAACCAATCTATTTATCAAGAAGCTATATAATGTTCGAGATCCCCCCGTAATTTACTAACCAAATCATTCCTCTTATCGAATGGTTGAAATATATAATATTCCAAATCAAACGTACCTATTGAATAAATAAAACAAAATTATCAATATTTACACAAATAATATTATAACTATCAATGTAGACTCCATATGTAAAATGGTATATTGATTTTAAAATAGTAATATTCATGAGAAATGAAATTTATATTTAGGGTAAATTCAATGTTCGGTGATCAAAGGAGATTAAAGATTTCAAGAGAACTAACAATTGAATCAATGGAGTGAATGTGAATACTGTATGTTGATAAATATAAAATAAACCATCTAGATGAATATTAATGATGGTATCAATACAAAAAATCCAAATTGGAGTAAAATAAGGGGTTTTGTGGTTGATGAATAAAAATACTATAAAAAGAACCATTAAAATCATTCTTGAGAAAAATATTCATTTAATATGAAGAAACTTTTGAAAAAAAATTTCTATGAAAATCACTTCTGAAAATTATTTCGTTAAAAAGTACCATTTAAATGATACAAAGGAAAATTTAATGAAATTATTTTGACTAAATCCATACTTTCCATACGTGGTAAAAACATTCATTTTTCATGGTAAATAGGTTCGAATATGACTTGTTGGGAAAGAGAAAAGAAGATAATTTTTAAGAAATTGGTAAATGAAAAAAGGGTAAAAATTTCTTTACCAATTATTTTTAAAATAAAATTTGGAAACATTTTAATAATACATGGTTTTTAGTGGAAAACTAGTTCTCCGACTAAGGAGAGAAACAACGTCGGGTTTTCTTAAAAACATTTTCTTACCAAAGAGTGGGAAAATGGTAATACTACATGAAAATGGTCATGGGTAACTAGATAATAATGAAATGTTTTATTTAAAAATGATTATATAATTTCCTCAAATAAAAACTCCATTGAAAGATTATTAGTATTAATCTTGAGGAAAATAATTTTTAAACATCCCAAAGTTCCCCCTACCACATTAAAACATTTTATATAATAAGCCTCATGAAGAAATTATATTAAATGAAACTTATAATATCATGAGAATAAAGGGATTCATGATACAACATGAAAAATTCTATATGTACACCATATAAAAGAAACTATGTTCATAACAACAGTTAAGTCTCAATGGAATGTAAATTGAGATGAAAATCCCTTACCTTGTGTTTTCTTTTCTAGAGAAAATCATTTTGCCTATTATATATGGGGTTTAAACATGTTACTAACTTATAAAAGAACAATATTAATATTTATTTTATCATTTATTATCCTCCTATAATATCTTATTACACATTTGTTAATAACCTTTAATTATTTTAACTATTTCAGGTGTTAATTGCCTTGTTTGTGGAGTATGTTTTAACTTGTTATTTGTTGTTATTGTTAAATATATCATTGTTTAATCATCTCCATAATTTAAAACAAGATTTTAATATCATATATATCCATTAAATATGTATCTATAATAATCTATAATATTATGATATAAGAAATGAAATGAACTATTCATGGGGACGGTAGTCCGTACGTACACATTAATGCTACCATTATTTTATTATAATATTTTAAATGAATGAAAATTAAATGATATTTATATAAATTTATATTATAATTATATTAACCTATTTATTTAATATAATATGTATAATTTTATTAAAATTATACTTAATACATTTCATGTTTAGTGTGAATGAATTACATTGCTTTGAGGGGATTATAGTGCACACTTGCTCAAACAATGTTATCGTATTAAGGGAAAAGGAAAAGTATTAAATTTTATTGTCATAAAATGTTAAAATATGTGTATATAAATTATAAATATAATATATTAAACATATAAATAGATTTTATATCATAATTTCTAACAATAATAGTTGGTAAAGTAAAAATTAACAATCATTGTTTCGTGAGGCAGTAGTTCGCGGTACACCGAAACTATATGTTTGTTAACCATTAGATGTAAGTGTGGGTTAGCATAGGTTTAAAACTTAATAAAAAAACATAAAATTATAGTTATTATAATTATTCTATTATACTAACATGGTATATGAAAATTTTAGGTGCTGGATATGTAAATAAAATAAAAGTGATCATTGGAAAGCATTATCATAAAACCGGGTAACTCCATTTGGTGCATACCAAAGGGATTCCTTGGAAGGCTTTATGACCAAAATAATTTTTCAAGTACTAGTGTAGGGATGTTGGGAAGATCTTTGG
This sequence comes from Viscum album, assembly GCA_963277665.1. Classification (NCBI taxonomy): domain Eukaryota; kingdom Viridiplantae; phylum Streptophyta; class Magnoliopsida; order Santalales; family Viscaceae; genus Viscum; species Viscum album. Next base: position 2,017,140,290 of record OY728126.1, read on the forward strand.
GGTGATATTTTATGAAAAAAATGTGGTTTTAGAGGTGTGAGGAAGGGGGAGATGTGGTGGACTTTTATAAATGAAGAAAATGACTCACTTGGTATTTTCAAAAAGAAGTTAGGTGTACCAACGTTTTTACCTAAAAAAAGTCACAAAAAACAAAAAAACTCAATAATATAATATTTAAGTCTGAATTATGAAAAAAATGGGTGTTCGGTAATTATATAGGTCATTTGGGTTCCAAAGCTAAAATTTTAGTCCTTTATTAAGATTAATTCTAACGTATTAATTGTAAATAATTTTAGTCACTTTCCCTTATATTTTTTTTCAATTTTTTTTTTCATTATAAATTTTAAATTATTTTTATTTATAATATGGAATCCATTTTTCCAAATTCCAATAATATAAGTTTCATATGTTTATTTAAATTTAATCCTATATGAGGGAGGACAATGCGATTTTTTAATTTAAAAGCATCCAAATGTTTGCTATGTTTTTCTCATAAATTTCAAGTTGAAATTGATTACAATGAAATAAATTATATTAATTGATAAAAATATTATCTAACTAAACTTTAAAACAAATTAAAAAAATAATATAACATTAAAATTAAATTACATGGAAAATAAGTTTTGAATTAAAATTTAATATTTATAATTATTCATTAAAAAATTAAATGTTTCAGGAAAATATCAAAAATTCAACCTAATAGAATAATGTTTTTTTATATTTAAAATATGAAGTTTATTTTGACATATTAAATCAATAAATGTTTCAAAATTAATATTTAGAATGGCTTCTCTATTAAAAGGTAGTAAAATTGTCTCTATAAAAAATAGGTTTTTATGTGTGAAATAGATTTTGTTCTTATCTTATATCTATCAAGTACAATGGATGAATATTAAAAAATATTTTATTGAATATATAATAACAAATTTCATTAAAATTATTTAATTATTTTATTAACTTGTTCATTAAGACAAAACTATTTTGGATGCAAAAAAGTTATAATATTTATTATTTATATCCAATTGGTTCTTATTTTCATTTATCATTAATTGGTAACCAGTGAATTAATATTACATTTATGTAAACTAAATATTTTCATAAGTTAGTTAATAATATTCATAACCTCTAAAGTAACGGCATGGTTATATCAGATTATATTAAAGAATAATATTTTAATAATACCTTGTTTTTTTGGTGAAACCCTGTCTTGCATGTCCCACAAGATATCATGGAAGGTATCTATTGTATGTAACACATGATCTCAAGGATGTTCACTCTTATGTGTAACAAAAAATATTTAGGAAGGTCTCTCTTGTTTTTAATACAAGCTAACTCAGGGCCGAATTCATTTCAAGCTATATAATATAATATATTTATTTAAGATAGTAAATATATTTTAATGTATTGGGTTATTATATTCCATTATTACACTTGGTGTTTCATTTCATACATTCCATTGAATAAAAATCTGTACTTTATAATTTTATTGTGTTATAATTTTAATTAATTATAATGGATAAGGCTTATCCATTTTAAAGTAGTTTTCAAAAAAATTGTTTTTGAATCCTAAAAATATAATTATAATAATATTTGGTGTAAAGATTATTTAAATGTAATTAATTTAGTTAAATATAAATAAATAATAATTATTCTACCTTGAAATCAAATTTATATTTTTTGGGACTTTTATATTACTTAATGTTTCCAAATAATTGACATATTTAAACAAAAACAGTATTTTTAACTATTCGCAAAAAAATTTATTTTTTATAAAAAATCCCAAACTTTCAACCAAAGTGAATTCTGATATGATGATATAAAAAATAGAATAAATTTCTTCAAATAAATTCACTAAATTAAATAAATAATTATTATAATAACATTTTTGAAAAATAAATAATTTTAATTTTAATTATGAAAATATCTTTTGATGAACAAAAAGACAGTATCAAAAATTCATTGATTATTAAATATGAATTTATATATATATTTAGAATATATATATATATATATATATAATTACTTAATCCTAATTATATCTATGAATTTTAAGGAAATTTTAAAATTTTCATTCATAAATAATCATTTTTTTAGGATTAGTGTTGCATTTCACATAAACTATTGAGCATATTTTTATCCTAAAAAAGCTCTAGAATTATATTATTCACCACACTAAAAAAGTCCATCCATTCAATTTAATCATTAACATGGTGATTAATGATTAGTCACATGAACATATATTTATTGAAAACCAACATCATAAAAAGGGTTAATGAAGGATCCACTTGAAAGTCGAGAACGAGATGTATTAAGGACATCACATAACGAGGTTTCAATGTTTGAGAAAATTTCTCTGAAGTGAAAACATAAACATAGATGAGAAAAACGACACAAATGAACTAATATAGTGTGTTAGAGAACATGTTAAAGATAAATTTAATGGCTAGAAATCCATAAATCTATGATGGGTGATGAGACCATCAATTAATAGAAAATGATCATAAAGGGATAACATATAAATGAAGTTTAATCCTTAACATATGAATTTCTACGTTTCAATCTATGTTATCCATGATCTATTTTTTAACATAGAAAATTATGGAAATTTTTTCCCTAAATAATGGTTCATAATAATATATTGAATTTACTAATGAATATCCCCTAAGAGTGTCAACAAGGTGTGCAGAAAGGCCTGTTGTCATGCACTGGTTTTGAATCTAGTTTAGCTCAATGAAGTGTCTTTGGGTTTCACCGCTAGGTACAACAGTTCTAGATCCACATCCACTTATAGTGTTCAGAAAAGATTTATTTTTAATATAAACTACTTAATATATACATTACCAAAATTTATGGACATTTCTTTATACTTAGTTTTATCCATAATATTTTTTATAGAGTTTTCTTATCATAATCCAAAAAATAAATGAGCTTTCCTTTGATACCAACTACGAAACACCTTATCTTTATTATTTATTAATTCATATTTTATTACATTAGATTACAATTAATACAACTCATAATGTTGATAAGTATATGGTATTTGGTAATTATGTAAATTACATAACAACATAAAATAGGGAATACATATCTCTTATGGAAAACATCCTTAACATGATCATAATATTCTTTCATACTTAAAACTATATGAGATAACCTGGGGACATAAATAAGAAAGGGGTGAGATATAAATCCTAGTTTGGGAATAAAAATGACTTAATATAAAGAAATTAAGACATGTTACACATTAGAAAATCAATAGGGCATAAAAGGAGTGATAATCATAAACATGAATACTAAGGCATCATATAACATGATAATCATAATGGAAACATGGGAAATGTGTCAAAAAATTAAAACACCACATCATAAACATAGGTCAAGGATAAATACTATGACATAATGATGGAAAAATTATTTTGACTTATTAGTTTAATTTCATAATACCTTAGAATATGTCTCATGATATGTAACCATTACCCAATGTATTGGAGAATTATATATTTCAGGGCACTATAATTTCGGGTGCACCCGTCACTTTCATTTAATTCTCATGATTAACTGTTCCAAATAGATCATAAAACATATAATCATTAATCATCAAATTTTATTACATGATAAAAAAGTTTTAGAAACATTTATACAAGTTATTAATACAATAAGAATGTGTGCATGATGGTGAACACCCTGGATTGGAAATGGGTATGGGGATTCTCCACATAATTGTTTGGCATTGAAAGTCATGGAGGAAATTTATAAGCATACCAGGGGAATATAGTTGTTCCTAAAAGTTATTAATTAGAGTGAAAGGGGTTTTTAATAATTTATACATATAGTTTAAAGTATTTTTGATATGGAAGAAGATATTTCAACAATAGAAATTAGAGAAAAAAAGACATAAGATAATAAAGAAATATGAAAATATAGGTGAAGGAGAGAATCTATTACTAAATTTCAGCATGGTAATGGTTAAGGTAAATTCTAAAATGAGAGGCGATAAATGGTATAGAATTATTATATAATAAATTGGAAAATACATAGATAATTAAAATGAAATGAAAAAATAGTCTATTTTTATTAAAATGGCTAAATAAAATGAAGGTTCATGAATGGAAAAGAAGAGGAAGAAATCTATTTATAAATTTCATCATGGTAACACGTGTACTTATTGGTTCAGGGGATGAATTAATGAGAGTGAAAGGGGTGTTTCTTCAAATGAAACTAAAACATCCAGTAATATGGATGTAGAACAATAAACCCCAAACATGAACAAATAGATTTTAAAAGGAATAACATAAAATATGTGCTTGAATAAAAAGAAGAGTGGGAGATCACAAAATAAATTTTTTCATGGTAACATGTGTAAATAAAGTATTATAGTATGGATTAACAAGCAATAATGGGGTATCTCATCTAACAAAAATTGAAATGTTAGTAAGAGTTATGTAGAACAATATACCCCAAACATGAATAAATAGAATATAAGAGGCATAACCTTAAAGTAGTGCTTGAATAAAAAGTAGAGTGAGAGATCCCTTACAAGATTTCAATATGGTAATGACATAGGTAAATGATATAATGTGAGTGGATAAATTCTATCTTATTATTATATAAAAAATTATAAATTATAGGTATCATTATAAATATATGGCAACATAAACAATTGAGATTCAGAGGGATGATTACAAAGAAGGTGCTTGAATGGAAATGAGAAGAGAGAATTCCATAACCTTGAGAGGGTGATTAAAAATGCATGGTAGGATATTATGAATATATTGGGGGTACCTTTGGGTGAAAATATAGATGTGTTGGAAGATTAAGGATGTGATCCTTGGTTTTTGAGTGAAGATAAATTAGAGTGTGGGTGGGTTTATATAGAAAGTGAGTGGGGAATTCATTATTATTTCTCAGACATAGGTTTTAGAATCTATATAATAAAATAAACAAAAGCACAAAAATTCCCATGTTTTTAATAAAATACTATTTATTTTCATTATTCTTTAGGCCGAGGTCTGAAATTATAAAAATATTACCATTACTAATGTAAAGTTAGTCATGTACTTAGAGAAATGGTTTTCAAATTTTAATATATTTAATAGGTTTGGGAGGATTCTTAAAGGATTTATAAAACTAATAAAAGAAAAATTAAATAAAATTATTTTAAAGCCTAAACATATATTTGGTCTTTTATACAGCTTATAGTTTTTATTAAATCATTTTTTATTAGTATGATGTCATAACACACACTGTATATTTAAACCATATTTAATTTTTACCGGAAAATTTTACTATCTTCAAAAATTAAGAAAAATTCACCATATGATAATTTATAAATGATTTTTTCAAATTTAACATTCATTATATTACCATTATTTAATAAATATCTGGTTTTTATACTTTTAAAATAGAGTCAACATTTATTGAGAAATAATGGGTTTTTTACAATAATAGTTTTTGAACCCTCATAAACATTATTTTTGACTTTGTAAAAATTATACAAGCATTTATATTTAATAAAAATTATTTAGTTATAATATTTTATATAATATAATTTATTTCAAAAATCTATTAATTCATCAAATGGAATAACCTAGTTGAAATTTTATATTACTCAAAAATACAATTTATGTTTTATCATATCAAAATATAATTTTCATCAAACTTATTACATGATAATTTGAAAATAAAAAATATAGAATAAATAAAATTATTTTTTAAATTAAAATTAAATATAAATATTCATACTATTGGGGTTAATTTTTTCTAGTCTTGTTATATTATTTCTTACCCTAAATTAACCTAGTTTTCTTTTACTGTGGTAATAAATATTCACTAAAACTATTATTCATTAAGTTTAAATTATCACTTTATATTAATTATTATGATTAAAAATATGGAATAAATTGAATCAAAATAAATTCAAATAATTTAAATGATTTAATTTAATTGAAAACCCACAATCATGATGAAAAATAGTTTTCCAAAAAATACATTTTTAAGTAAATGATGATTTATCTTTAACTATATAACTAGTGATATTAAATAAATGAATTTCAATTTATGAATATAGATATATAATCTAAAAATATAATATATTTATATAAAATATCTAATTTTGGTTTATTTTAATTAATTATAATAGAAAAACATTATATATTTGAAAATTGTTTTTGAAAAAAAGTGTTTTTAATCCTAAAAATAAACTTACAATAAAATTTTGTTTAAAGACTATTTAAATGTAATTAATTGAATTAAATATAACTAAATAGTACTTATTTTACCTTTAAATCAAATTAAAATAATATTGAGACTTTTATATTTTATAATTTATCAAAATAAATGATATTTTTACACAAAAATCGTATTTTTCACTATTCATTGAGAAATTCATAGTTTCAAATAAATACTAAATTTTAACCCTAAGTTTATTTTATAAAAGGATATCAAAACTAGAGTTTTTTTAAAATTCATTTTCTATATTATCTCTAAAATAATCATAAGTTTTTTATTAAAATAATAATAAGAAGTTTTATGAAAATATATTTTGATGAAAAAAAGACATTACAAAAAAATGATTGATTATTTACTATAAATTTATCAATATATTTAAGTGATATATATATATATATATATATATATTTAATAAAATAGTTAATCATAATTATATCCTAAAATTTAATAGAAATTTTGAAATAATCTTTTTTAAATAATCTTTTTTTGGACTTGTGTTGCGTATTACATAAAAAATCAAACATAGTTTTCTAACATAGATGATTTTATTATATTTATATTTGAATAAGGAATTTTTCTATGTTTTTATAAAAAATACCAACTATCTTAATCTAGTCCATTTAGTATCCTAGAAACATATAAGTTACTAGGATGAGCTCAAATCCGGTGATCCTAGGCTACAATTATAAAGTATAAGAGGAGGTAACATGCATTAATAGAGTATATAGCACATAGTTAGGCACATAAGATCACATGTGATGCTTAAACTCTCACATGTGGGTTGAAATTGGAGTTTATAAGAAATAATTGAATCTAGTTAGACTTGATTATGTGTTGGATGATACATGTTGAGTTATTAAAATGGAGAAGTATGAGAAACATTTTGATGTTGGACACAACATAAAAACCTTGGGCAATGATCCTCCACCTAATTTTACATACATATTGAATTCATGTGTACTTAAATGATACAATGCTATTTTAGAGTTATCTTCTACCTCTTGAAGTGATAGGTTTCTAAATGATCATGATTTCCATGCCACAAAATAGAAAAAAAAACACTCCCATGAAACATCACCAATCTCAACATAATGAGAAAAAGAAAAAAAAGAAAAATGATGAAGGTATGAGGTATAAACATGGTAAGTGAGTGTGCAGTCGATTTAGTGACCATAATTATATATTCTTGATCATTCCATAATCATATTACATCCAATTAATTAACCATCATTCATGTGGACACATCATAACACATGGTTGACCGTGATGACCTACCTGATCGGATGAGTAACTACATTCCTTTCAGTAGTTAAAGTAGTCATAGACTAATGGTCAATACATGCAATGATCAATCATATTTTGTGATTTCCTATCAAATACTCTCGCAGTAATTCTAATGTAGTAGGTATGTTGTAATATACTTCACACAATCAATTTCATACATGTGTTTTTCTATATACTATGTTGATATAAGTCAAAGTATTGGTATCATATATCCTTGTAGTACATAGAGATATGTCATGTAATTAAGTAGCTAAATAAACACGAGTCCATGCATTTAAATGTTGTGTTAAAGTGAACAAAGAAATCCTATAATGGTATATGGGAGTTTCTGGAGACTATGTATGGGTAAGTTAACTCTACATAAAGGTAAAACCATGTATTTACTAATTAAGTATGACCACATGCTGATATATTTAAAGGTCATATTGACATATCATGACCTACATAAGGGTAAGATGAGAATTATATAACCTATATAAGGGTACTCAAAAAAAATATAAAAAACATAAGGGTAAATTAGAACAAGTTATCCAAAATTATGATGATGAGGAGAAATATTATTGTGAAAATGATTTATATGATATTTATTGTTATAAATATCACATAGACTTGCGATTATTTCTGGATATGGAGATGATGTACCACAATTTTTAAGAAATCATATCATCAGTTGAGCTAAAAAATAACTAGAATTGATAGAACAATTATAATGTAGATTAATAGAGAAATTACCAAATTGAGTTGATTAAATAAAATTTTTTCTCAATGAAATATGTATAGCTTTCTGAATATGAAATGAATTGTGAAAAAATAGATAGATCGAGAGAGAGTGTGTGTGTGAGTTAGAGAGATATCCAAAAGGTGAAGTCTAAATTGGAATTTATACAACTACTGAATCTTGAACACTCAACAAGATAATCTTAGTTTGAGAGGTAGGGAATAAATATAATTTAGATGAAATTATGGATATCTCGAGGCTAATGGAATACTCTACAATAGTTTCTTTTTTCTAATATCAAAATTAGAAATAAAAGAAAATTAACAATTGAGTGAATTCCTGTAATTTCTCAGGAGACAACCTTTTTGAGAATAAGTAAAAATTGTATTGTGGGAACACCCTCATATGAAAAATTAAGGAAAAATTAATTATGAGATCATGAGAACTTAATTAGTGGGGAATATTTAATATATAAAAAAATGGATATTCTATTATCATTATGAAATACATATAAAAAAATGGAGAGAAGTTGTGTTCAGACTTGAGAATCCTAGAGCAGGTAAGCTATGAAATATTTTTAAGAGTACAAATGAAGAAGAAGAAAAAAAAAGATTTTATTTTTTTGTGTAATTAGATCATTTGGGTAGAAAATATAAATAAAGAAGAAAATATTTCTATGACAATACATTTTATGAATGTTGAGATGAAGAAAAACTGATCCAGGTTGATGTTTTGTGTATGGTTTTATCTATTTGTGTTGAAGAACTTGAATAATGATAGGAAGATACTAGGTTTTTAGATCACTTGATCTCATTGAGTGAGATACCCATGTTAGTAGATCTAGTATAAGTTCTTTTTATCAGAGTTATAGTAGTAAATTAGTTGAAGATTATTCTTAAATACTTTCTCGCATTTGAAGTAGGTATTTTTTAGTTAAAGTATAACATTTAATTTAGTGGAAAATTACCCTATTCATAACAATAGGTCATCTTTTAAGAATAAATTTTGATACAAACTTTAATATATTTTGTGGGACTCTATATAACTTATGCGATTTATGGTATGCATGGAGATAATAGTGTGATACAATAAATATAGCGAGAAAATGTTGAAGTTAATCTTATGTGAAGAAGAATTTTTTATGTATTATGATACTCTAGTAATGAAGGTATGAGCCAGGATACCCACTTTAGTCACATTGATTATAATACATAGTCCTTGATTGGGGATAACAACCAATCGAGGCAAGGAGTAAATCATTATACTGAACCTTGTAAAAATACATTGTCATTATTTATATACTTTACTTGCATTTTATATATGTTTTTGATTTATAGATAAAACAAAATATAGATTCATATGAACTAATCCTCAGCATGGTTTAAATTTAAAATGGGTTGGATTTGAATTTTGAATATTTTAAAAAATAGGAAACACTTTATTCACACCACCTCTCAGGTGTTTGTATCAATCATGTTGGGAGTTTTAATTGGTATCAAAGAAAGGTAATACTCAAACTGGATATATTTTGAATACCCAAAGAATTTAATTTGATTATATTAATTGTATATTTGTGATGTTTAATGAATAATTCAAATTGAATAGATATTTCTTCTGGTTCATTTGTGCTGAATTATATGTCTCTTTCAAGAAAATGAAAAAAAATAATGACAAGAGAGGAGAATAAGGGAATAATGTTTTAAAAGAATGAAAAGGATAAACTATTGGTTGAATGTACTCAAAATATAATGTTATCTTTTTTTAAATTTATTGGTAAATATCGATTTTATAATTCTGTTTCAAGATGTAAAGTTCATGAGGAGATAAATAGTGAAAAATAATTTTACTCACTTGTTAACAGTTATCTACAAATTACTCATGAGGATATTTTGGAATAAATACATGGTTCTATGAAAAAACCTATTTAATTAAAAATCAAAACATTAATAAGAAAGTAATTTCCAATAGGATGAATTAGTTAGACGAGTTAAGAGAACAAATACCCTCCCAAAACTAATGAAATATATGTAATAAACAACCTCAATTATCAATGAACACATGTCTCTGATTGATAAAAAGTTTCAAAGAATATTTTTTATAAGTAATTAATAATGGATTTTGTTACATATGTATTATATTCATTAGATAAGTCATATAAAATTTGTATAAATGTATGATATGTCAAGATCATTGTTGAAACCAATACAATGGAAGAGATGGATTGTTCCTCAATGGATGTAAGATAGATGTATGATGAGATATTATATAAGATTGAGATAAAGTTTTGGGATTTTAGGACTACAATTATTATTTAAAATAATTATTTTAGTTTAAAGTGTCTTGATTTGGAATTAAAACTAAAGAATTTTTATATTTTGAAGCCTAAAACATCCCTTGGTTTTGAGATAAATATTATTTCAACTAAAATGTTTTAATTTTGTTTTCACTCAATAGTAACTCATGTTATTGGTATATAGTGATTGGGAATTGTTAAATAAGATTACACCTTAATAAAATGGAGTAATAACTTCCACATCATAATTGAAAATTCATGTATGAAATCTGTTTTTTCATACAGTGCTGGAGAAAAAGAAAAAATTATAAAAAATTATAATAGAATTTTTTTGACAATCCTTCCACATCATCAATGATAGATGAGTTATTACTTTATGGAATGTTTCCCAAACCAATACCAAATGGGTGGTGAAACAACCCAAAACAATATGGTTATCAAGTAGAAAAATCTGGACAAACATCATTCACAAGTAAAATGAAGCATTTTTTTGGATATCATTGGTATTTATAAAGGGTTGGAAATATGGACACATATTTTTAGTAAAAAGTTTCAATATATTTAATCATAAATGTTTATAGATATTGGGAGAAATGTTGGTAGTGATAAAAATATTTCTATATAAAAGAAACAAGTTTCATAGAATATGAAGAGTTTGTCATTGAAGTCCCAATTTGAAAAAAAATAGAGAGGTACTATTATTATTGAAACATATATAGACACATATATAATGAATTTCAGTATGTTCTATCCATACATAACCCATAAACTAATTTAATAAAGGGAATACAACATAGATGTAAATCAAAACCATGAATCAATTCAAGACTTCCTTGAAGAGTAAGCAAGTAAAGAATGATTCTAAGAGTGTTACTCCCAAGAATTCATAAATATTTGATAAATAATATGTCACACAAGAGAAGAGAATGTGATTATAATGTGGTAATATTGGACACATCATGTAATATTGTATGTAGCCTTCGAAATTTAATTTGTTAGGATAAATCAAAAACCAAACATAAATTAATTAAAAGATATGCATAGAAATATTGACATGGTGGAAGATATAAATGATGATTAAATTGAGAATATTATGAAAGAGGGTAAGGAAGATTATGATGAAGTTGTGTGTGGAAGGTTCAATAAGTTAGGACATATTCATAAAAGTTTAATGAGTGGGATACGTATTCAAAATGGGATGAATATTGATAAAGGGAAAGAACTAGTTATCTTTAGTTTTAAATCTGTTCATTGAAAGAAGAAGGCCATATAGAACAGGATGGAGGTTCATGGTCCTATTAATATATTTATCACATAAACCAATCTGATGGAATAATCATAGAGGCTATAACAAGCATAAAAAATAGAAATAGTTTTTCTTGGTCAAGAATATAATGTTATTCCAACTAAGATGCAAGTTGTAATGTAAAATAAAACCATGTCTTCCATTGTAGTATAAATATGTAAACCTAAAGTGTATGAAATAGTGAATAAAATTAAATATTTAATGTCTTTAAAAAATGAAAGTAACTTGAAAAATAATTCTTAGCCTTAGTGTGACATCCTTGGAGGGGATGAGGTCCAGATTAATCCTACATTTTAAATATAGTTATTTAGAGTGGGAATTGGTGGTGAAGATACAATAATGTAAAATCAATAAAGAGTCAAATTTTAGTTGGAATTCATTTTTAATTGATATCATGTTTTAAACCACTATTATAATTTCATGGTTCTTATTTCATGAAGAAAAAACCCATAGTGATGATTTATGGATTTCATTCCTTAAGGAGGAGAGACTAAATATGTGAATCCTACAGGTGATATGTTATATTCTTAAAAAAATATTCTAAACAGACCCAATAAACTCTAATACTTTAGGTATGATTCATAATTTACTAGTCTATTTATGATATTTGATTATTATAATCATCAAGAGGGGATTATTGTTAAAAAAGTGGATGTCATTTTATTACACATGAATTTTATGATGCATTTGTTATAATGAGTATATGTTTACATACATTTTGGAAAATATGGTTTTTACAACCCCTATGAAATAATATTATGAATTGGTATCACAAAGAGTTTAGGTTAGGGACATATTTGTTAACAAAATTAATAATTCATGTTTTCCACACTAGGATTTCCATTGTGGGAATTGAGTTATTTGATTGATGAGACATTTCTAGGGAACACATGATGACACATTAATTTAATAAATACTAATTATAATCTTTAACCCATATAGTTACATGAAACTAGTAATTGGTGACCCAAGATGAATTCTTTTTATCATGGAATTGATGGAGATGTTGAAACCATGAGGAAGGTTATAACATGTCTTTTAGGTGGTTATATTCAAAAATTGAATCATGCGATATAATTTTCTATTGGTAACAGGAAAATGACACCCTTTTCTTAAGTGGAAAATTTTAGGTTTAATAATGAGATAAGATGTTTCTCAAATTTTAAGGACTCAATAATGGAATATAATATGTATAGTTGAGTATATCCTTCGTATAAAATCAATATGGGAGAGAATAATTCCCCCCCTAATAGACATTTTTAATTAGAGGGATATGACAAAAATTACTATTCATAATAATTTTGAAATTGTGATAAATCTAATTGGGGAGACATAAGTTCCATTATATTGATGATTATATTTTTTTAACTATCAATTTAATTATAAAAATTTAAAAATATGGTGTGATATATTTGGGTAACCACATAATACATGAATTAGATTCAACACATATAGTTACAGAAATTATTAACAAGAATGGAGTTTACCTCGTTTACACATGAACTTGAATAAAGGTTTATATATAGAGAATGTATATTGATGGTGGAATTCCCATTGAGAATAATCCATGTCTTTATTTTGACTAAAATTAAGAATAATAAATAAACATGGATGTGTAATTATATGTGGTGAATGTTTTTTTCTTTTAAGTATTGAACATGTATTTTTTTAAGTTTTTTCCAAAAAATATTTCCTATCCAAGATGGATAGATGATCATCCAATAAACCATGAAGATACCAATATAAGCTCAAATCCATCCATCTTATGCTAACCATGGCAAATCATTATAGAAGGTAATGAACATGCATGGTTTTTGAATCACATTGGTTGGTGAACAAGAGTAATGGTGATTCTTATAATGTCACATTCTGTTCAATGTGGGGTGATATAAGAGAGAATAAACATCAGTTATAATTTATCTATTGTTGGATTCAACATATTAAATTATTAATAAGTGAACATCTGAGTGTAACATCTATATGGGACTCAAATTAAAAACCCAGGGCAACGTCCTTCCACTTGAAGTTACAAACATCTAAAGGAAACATGTGCTTGAATATAAAAATGTAATTTCTGGAGTAATATTTTACCTCTAAAAGTTATAAAGTTGTTCATACTTGTGATTTCCATGCCTCACAATATAAATAAAGAAACATATAATGTAACATCAAATGATATCGATATAATGAGAAAAATCGATAATATAAAAATGTTGAAATAATGATGTACCTATATAATAAGTGAGTGTGTGGTCAATCTAGTGAGAATAATTATATCTTCACCATTAATCCATAATTAATGTATGTTTAATCAACTAACCATCATTCATGAGGTTACTTAATGAAACATGGTTGTCTATAGGGACATCATTTGTAAGAAAAGGGACAACATACCTTATTTTAGTTCATGTGGACTCAAAATAATGACTTATACATTCTATAATAGGTCACGATTAATGTTCACTTATCAAATACACAATCAACTAGTTTTATATTATAGGTTGGCTCTGGATATTTCAAAAAAATGATTAAATAAACATGGTAACTTAGATAATACAGAGTGATAATTCAATGTAATGGTATGAGATTTCCATGATGTTTGTAAAGTTATGGCATGTACTTTAATATATATGAAAACATGATTCCATGATTTTTAATGCTACCTAAAAGTGATAAATAACTCATGTAAGGGTAGATGTGAGTTTCCAAATCCAATGTATGGGTAATTGGACTACACAAAATGGAAAACCCACGTTTTTACTACTTATGAAATGGTCAAAGAAGATACATGTAAAGGTTTTATTGATAACCCTTAACGTATGTAATGAAACGATGAGAATTGATAGACTAAACTAAAGGTACTCATCAAATATCAAATGCTATAAATGGGTAAAGAAGATTCAATTTTTGATAATTTTGATTCCTAAGTAAAATATTGTTATGAAGATGGTAGAGTTGTTTTTATTTTTCAAAATACCACACAGTGTTGTGATTCATTATTGAGATGAAGATGGTGAATTGAGATTGTTGTGAAATTAGATAATTGATTGAGTTAAAGTATAAATAGAAATGATATAACATTTAGAATATAGATTACAATATTAATTACCCAATTGAATTTATTAAATATAACATGTTTTAAAAAAAATAATTTTATCTTCATTAATATCAAATGATTTAAGGAAAATAGAGAGAGTTGGAGAAACACCATGAAGTTGAAATTCAAAGATAAATTATTTAAACTAGTTCAAGTTAAAAATTTAGTAAGATAATTTTAGATTGAGATTTTGAGAATGAAAAAATTATGATGAAAGGATGGAGATCACAAGATTACTAAAATAATGTAGAAAAATATATTTTGGTTGAGAGAAAAATGATATATAAAAGGAAAATAAAAAGTAAGGGCACTCCTAGAATTTCTCAGGCAACA
The DNA here is from genome assembly GCA_963277665.1 of Viscum album. Classification (NCBI taxonomy): domain Eukaryota; kingdom Viridiplantae; phylum Streptophyta; class Magnoliopsida; order Santalales; family Viscaceae; genus Viscum; species Viscum album. The sequence continues at coordinate 2,017,155,549 of OY728126.1, forward strand.
ACCGTTTAGACAAAATTGAATAATGGGATCTTGGGAACACCTACATATGAATAAGTGAGTAAAAATTAATTGTGATATCATGGGAATAAAATTATTCAAGAATATCTAATATTCTAATACAAACATTCTAATTTTCATATAATATAATCATAAAAGAAAAAGATGATGAGAGAATGTGGGTTGAAACTTGAGAGTCTAAGATATTGTAAGATGTTCTATATTTTAAAGAGAACACTTTAAGAATAATATGAAGAAGAATAAGAATAAAGATTCAATCCTATCTTGAGGAGTTAGATCATCTAACTATTAAAGATAAAGAAAGAAGAATATATTCTCATGATAGTCATTGTTATAAAATATGGTATAGAAGAAATATAGAGAAAGGATGAAAAACTATGTACAATTTCATCTATTAGTGACAAAGCATATAAATAGTAATAAGGAGCTACTGGGTTTGAAGATCATATGAGCTCATTAAGTGAGATATCCAACTTTTTAGATTTAGTGAAGGTTCTATGAAGCTAATTAGTAGTGGTGGATGAGATTCAGATTATTATCAAAGATTTGATGGAATTCAAATAATGTGTTACTGGGTTGAAGGAGATCTATTACACTAGTTTACAAGCATCCAATGTGAAATTTTATATCAACATACAAGTAGAATATCAAAGAAATTATTTCATATATATTATGCCATAATATAAAGCAATAAAAAATTATTATCTTTAGGGGGATCATAACATGATTATATTAGTACCATTAGAATCTATTAATGAAATTTATATATAATGAAGGAATTTCTATGTCTAGTGTTACTTTGACATTGAAGTTGTGAGAAGCACTAACCATTTTAGTCACATTGTTATTGTGGATAACCCTTGATTGGGATGGACAATTAGTCAAGTCAAAGAGTCAGACTTTGTACTGAACATTATAAAAATATTGTGTGTCTATTTGTCTTCTTAACATAAATTTTATGTAGTTGATGATTACAAGGTTAAACATAAAATAGATTCATCTGAACTGACTGAAAACATGGGTGAAATTCCAAATGGGTTTTGTGAGAATTTGGAATTTGGTAAAAAAAATTGAAACATCAGATTCATCCCACCCCATCGGGTGTCTTCATCAATCCTATTGGGAATTTTAGTTTCCATTAGAGAAAAATATACCAGTATTTCAGAAACAATCAAGATTAGTCAAAACATTGATTAACAACCATTTAGTGTAATGAATATTCATAAATTCACTGTGAAACTCATCATGTTTTCAGTGAATTTACATTATAAAAGAATAAAGGGAAAATTTATAAATCATTTAGAACCTCATTACCTGACCTCCACAAGGAAACATGTAAGGAATATCACTATTATTGAAGTGAGACTCTTATGCTCATTCAATAATGGTATTACTGACACTCAGAGTAAACCATTTTAGTACCCATGGTATCACCCACGAAAAATTACGATCCATGCATAACATATTTCAATTACAACTTAATTAATGACATAATTTAGCTTCTGAGGAGAAATAATTACCCCCACCTCTAAGAAGGATACAAAATTTGGATCATGAGAAAATATTCAATCACAGAAGACATTATCATAAATGAATTCCATGGACTCAACCATACATAGTGAATAAGTACAAAAGTCACAAAAATTAGGATCAAGAATTTAATATTTTCCTCACCTATTATGGATAACCGTACAAGTAATAATTATTTCATATTTTTTAATATTTTTTTAAATATATAATTCCATGGTTAAACATGTATCATTTCAATCCACATATCACAGATAGAAATCTATTGACTTATACCTCTGATTAAATGATTTACAACATATACACTAGTTTTGTAGTTTTCCTTACTCAATAAATGAAATTATTGATGATCAATTGTCATTAAATAATTTCTCTTGGACAATAAAACATTTTCATCACATATTCTATGTATTATATAAATCAAGTGTTCTTTATAGTCACTTCTCATTATTAATTCATGTGTTCATAATCATATCTGTAGTGATATGAATGTATCATATATAAATATTACATATTTGTAGATAAACATTCAATATATTTAAAAAGTATATGCCTGTGGGATGTATAGGTTCACTGTCACTGCATAGTAGATTAACTGTCACTTCAGAGTAGATTCACTATCTTCTTATTTAATGAAATATCTTCAATGTCTCCCACAATGATATTCACATTTGGTACTCTTTATAAACATATAGTTCGTAAAATGATTCTTGATTTATTAGGGAAAGTAAACATAAGAAAGGTCTAGCTCATATGATTAGTAAATGTAAAAAATTGAGATATCAATATTATATGAGAATATGTGTATGAGTACATGAGGATAAAACTTCAAAACCATAATCTTCATGTCATACATCATAAAATTGATTCATGGAATAAACATTGGGGGTTCATAAGACATGAATCACCAATTGAATCAAATAACATGAGGCATGAGAGTATAATATTATCATAAGTCATAGATTTATGAAATACACCTAAGATTACAACATTTCAAACACGTATACATAGAAATAGGTTCACCCATTAATTTAATGTCATGAAATCAAAACATCACATAAAATTTTGGATATGAAACCAAGTCCACACGTATCCTTATGAAAATGAAATCTAGGTCCATACATAACAATGCGAGAATGTAATTAGTTTCACACATAATATTGTTAACATATCATTAAGTTCACATATAACATTGGGATCATATAATCAGGTTCACAGCTAACATTGTGAACATGTAATCGGGTTCATGCATAACATATTTTCTAATGATTTATCTATATTTACCTAATTTATTAGAAATATATATAGGTCCCAACCATCACATTAAAAAACTAATCCACACACATGACACAATATCATTAAAAATTCATCATATCATCACATCATAACCTATATAAAGAAAACGGGTTTCATAAACATTTCATCAAGTCACCATAGCATAACCCATGGAATATGAATTGGGTTTATAATAATTTCATCAATATAAACATTAACAATCAAAATAAATAATTATAATCTAATCATTAAATATTATCCCTAATAAAGTATAAGAAACATCAATATACATCATATTAAATGGAAAATTATTTTGAAATATCACATAAAAAATTTCATGAGTAAAATAACCTTTACAATTTGAAAAAAACCATTTTAAAACCTAAAAAAATTTAAAAATTATTTTCATTGAAAATATTCGTGGAAAATGAAGATATTAAAAATCATTTAAATAATTTCTTGAGGGAAATAACCACCCCCAAAAAATAAACTTTTTTAAATATGAATTTTATAAAATATTTTCAATAAATCAATTTTTTGAAAATTTCCCTTGAAACATATAGAGGAAAATTTAAAAATAATCAGTGGTAATAATAGAGAAAAATGATGTTCTTTCTGTACAATTTAAAATTTAGAATCCTTTACAATTTTAGTAAAATAAATACATAGCATGTTTTTTAATAATGAAATGAAGATTCATTTAAAAAAATTTAAAAAAATATAAATGGGTAAAAATTTCAATAAAAAATCACTGAGTAACATTATAAAATTGTTTAAATCATTTTTAAAAAACATAGATATGGAAGAAAAAAGGGTTTTTGACCAAAAATAAAAATAATAAAGGATTTCATTATAAACATTATTTTGGTTTCATGAGTACATAAAGAGATGAAAATGAAGGGAAATAATTTATTCAAAAGAAATTTCTAGAGTATATAAAAATTATTAATATCTTGAGAAATATAATATAAATTTTCATCAATGAATGCATTATCACAAAAAATACCAATAAATAATGAGATTGTAACACAAAACCTTACCACTTTGGTATAATTTTAATCATAGGGACCATTAAAGAATAAAATAAATTAAAACATTTAATGCCATTAAAAGAAATATATTCCTTATATAACATGTCTAATGGGATGTATAGCGATGCAAAGCAGGCTCGCAGCCCGCAGGATTTGCGGGTATGGGGCGGATGTGGGGTGGGGCAGGCCTAAAAATTTTGATCGTTTAGAGTGTAGGACAATGCGGGTTAAGCCCACGCGGGTGCGGGCTTGCCCGTGGGCCTGATTTAAAAAAATATATATTATTTTTAGAATATATGTTTCTTTAAAATTTTAGTTTTTTTAATAAAAAAATCATGGTTAAATGGTGACATATGATTTCTCACCGTAATAGTCATCTTAATTCACCATTTATTCACATGTTAATTTAAAATAGAAATATATTTATTGTTTTAATATGATATTATATTATTTATGTAGTAATTATTAACCATATTCACATGGTGTGTCAACCCATATCTCAAAAAATGGAACTCATCGCCTCTGCGCATAGTTTTAATTCTATAAGAGTTATTATAATCATAATATTTTTTAGGTTGATTAAATTTCATTATTATTTAATTTAATTTTGTTATTAAGATAATTGGATAGAACCTCGTGAAAACACTAATAGCTTCCTATAAAACTGATCATTACCTAGAGTGACTTCATTCATTCACAGGTTTAGTTGTTCACATCACCACACAACCAACATTATCATTCATTGCTCATCACCGACCACTCACCTACTTTCTATCGCAATAGTTCGCCACCACATCAGCTTTACAGTATGCCACCATTAACCCACAAACAAATGTTCCATTACATTATTTAAAACTCTAGTTATTGTTAATTCATACTTCTCCCCACAAATACCTTTAGGAATGATAAAAAATACAGTATTTGAATGATTATAAATAGTATTTTTTTGTAAAGGTGGGTAAGCCCGCGGGTTTATGTGGGGCGCGACGGGCTTGAAATTTTTTTTTGCATTATATGTGGGCTTTTGCGGACAAACCCGCACGGGCTCAAACCCATGCGGGCTTTGCCCTCCCCTACCTGGACCACCCGTTTCACATTACTAGGGATGTATATACACCCAATATATGGAAATAGGGGCACAACATAACATATGTCCTAAAGAAGGCAGTTTGAGAAAAAAATATCTTACTACTTTAGTAACCATTGAACCATAAACCCCTGGAAAGAGATATTTTAAAATGTATATGTAAATAAACATATTTCTTAGGTTATTAGTCATAAAATAAATTCATGGTATATATATATATCACTTAAAAGAAACACATGGGGAATATGTAATTTGTATTATAAAAAATAAAAGTGAGACTGAAATCCATTAGCTTAAGTCTCAACATCCATTATTCATGTAAAAAACTCTTGTATAATAAATATATGTTTTTTATAAGTCTATTGAATAACCAGAAATTTATTTAGCATACGAAATAATATTTTTTATGACCCTTTTATTACCCATTTATTAATAATTTATTGTTAAAATCATGTTTTGGGTAATAACCACTTTGTATCTCGTACATGTTTTGATATTTTTTTATAATGGATAAATAATATAATTAATTTTAATAGTAAAATAAACATAATATATATTTATTATATATATATTTTTAGTAATCCTTTAAATTTATACATTGAAAATGAAATACATTGTTTATAGAGATGGAAGACTATATGTATGCCTAACTACCATTTCTATTTTCATGACAGATGAAATGAAAAATATTTAAATAATATAATAAATATTAAAAAATTATATATATATCACACATTTTCATTAAAATTTCCCTTATTACATTATATGAAAATAGTTAGTTAAAAATAAATCACAGTGCTTCAGAAGGCGGTAGTCCATCATACACTGGACCGAAGATATTGTATCCTTGAATGGAAACTAAGGAGGAATATGCATTATGGTATTTAAATAAGTATATTTATGTTTAAAATATAATATTTATTCGTTTAATGTATCCTTATTACCATCCATATAAAATTTAAATAGGAAAAACACATCACATCAATTCGTGTGGTCGTAGATTTCCATACAAATGAAATATATTATTGTTTTTAACAGTTTGGAAGGTAAGAAGGAAGATGTGATATTATAATTTCAGTTGTGTAATAATATCCTAAATATCTCATATAAACATTAAATCCATCATTATATATAGACATGACTGCTAGTGATGGAAAACAAATAATAACTGTTCACAAGGCCGTAGTCTGCTATAAACACAAATGATTATTTTGTATCCCATTTAATGGAAGTAGAGATGGATATAGGTTATTAAGTTAAAATTATAACATATCGGTATATATATATATATATATTTAATTTTATCATAGTTATAAAATATTTAAGGAGTTTCAAGAATATTTAGAACAATACTACATAGTTAAAATGTTTTCACCTTTTCAGAAATCCTCATTAGCTTTCACATAAAGCCCTTATATATTGGACATTTGATCTAAAAAAAGAAAATATTATGTGTTTAGAGAATCAACGATATAAGTTTTTCATGTATTTTATGAACCAATGGGTTTAATAAGTGCGAATTGGAAAGGAGAGTGTGTGACCTTTCATAATTGAGGTGAGTGACACACTTGTAATTTAGGAAAATAAAAAAGTGTTACTGGGTTTTCACTTTCAAAAAGGCACCAAAATGGATCATTACAGTTACTTATAGGTGATATAGTAAAAATATTTCCATAATAATGGAATTGGAGAAGTTTATAGGTCATTTTAACCTTTTTTCCTTTTAGTTCAATCCTCGTAAACCTATATCAACATTAACCGTGGTAATCATATTTTTCTATTATTACTATTAATTATTGTAATTTTTTTTTTAAAATTAGTAGATGCTAGAAATTATTATTATTGAAAATATCTAATCCATTTATCTAAATTCCATGTATATAAGTGGAATAATTGAATTTCAAATTTACCCAACAGATGTGTTGAACAAACTGTTTTCCAAAGAGAATGGCTTCAAATGTTTAAAAAGATTTTATATTAATATTAATATTAAATTGATTAAAATTAAATAAATTGGATTAAAATATATATTATTAAACTATTTTTAATATTAAAATAATCTGACCATAATTTTTTAGTTTTAAAATTCTTTAAAAGAAATGAAAAATCTTATTAGTTATATTAATATTCACTATTCGTCGAAAAAACATTTTATGTCAGAAAATTATAAGATAATTATTGAAATATAAATTTGGTAGTTTTATTTCAAAAATTATGTTTCTTTTTTGAAATAAATTTTCTAGATGGGGTAAAAAATTTAATTTTATATTATTTGTGAAAAAGGAGGCAAGAATTTTTTTTAGAAAAATACAATTTTAAGCATAAAATTGGATTTATTGTTATCTATTTTATAGTAAGATGAATGTTAAAAATTATATTGAATAATATATATATATATATATTTCATACAAATAATTCACTTAAAGATTTTTTTAATTTATTCACTTAAAACATGTTTGTGTGCATAAAACAGTTTTTTAGAAAAATATTTCCTTTATTTTCAAAGAGTTATTATTTTCATTTACAATTAATTGGTCACCAAAGAATTAATTAAAAATAAAATAAAAAACCATATATTTTCATAACATAGTTAATTATATTCATACTAGGTATTCCAATGGATAAGTGATCATATTAAATAATAATATTTTAATAGTTTTTAATGTTTTTTTAAAAATCAGATTTATGTATAATGTTAGCCACCAAAGAAAATAAAATAAATTTGAAAATAATATTTCATAAAATTTTACTGTGTTACCATATAACCCCCTTAAAATTAATTTATCCCTCAATATTAATCACTCTTATAAAACTAAACATGGATATTTCTTCCCTGTAATATCCTTAGGTTCCCATATATCTTCCTCATGATAGTGGTTTCACCACGAAAACTAGACCAGGTGAGTGGTATTTTTTAATAAAAAATTATCTATATGATAAAAAATATCTATTTTTTGTTTATTTATAATAAATATCATTCTCAAGTAGTATGACCTCTAGTTCAATTCATGTAAAATATCATGTATGTACTTCCTCAGGAGAGATACATGGAACACATCATGGGCCTAAGAGAGGTTCAGTGGAAGCACCAATTGATAGGCTACCATCATAATGTGATCAAGAATATAAAAAAGACTGATATACCTAGGGATTATATTTCCTTGATATGATAATAACAATATCATATTTTGGTTGTTCCTAGATCAATTTCCAGTCCATCTCTCACCCTAATAAATGAAGATAAATTTTTTATGCCTGAATAACTAACATATAATAAGATCAAAAATATAATGATAAGTTACTCCTTATATCTTAAGTAATAATCATAAATAAATGTTTCCAAAAATTTATCCAATATGAATAAATCATTATATACTGATGTAATACATTAATTTCTAAAATGACTTCCAATGATCAATATAAATCATTCCATAAATGGTTAACCTAGTGACCCTTCCAAAATACAAAATTTATAATGAAGACTGCTAAATTTCCCAAAATAAATGTTAAATTATTCCAAAAAAAAGAGAAGAACTTAATATTCAAATGAAAAATATTTAAATACCACATTGGTATATTCTCTTGGAGAATTGTAATAAATAGAATTACTATAAATCCTCAACTAAAACATTCATATTTACTAATTCTATAAATAAATCTGCAGATTATTAAATAGATTCCTTAAATAAAAAACACTTTAATTTCCATCTCTGATAATATAAATAACATTGTTAACAAACCCTTAATAATTTATGAGGTCTTCAATACTATCTAATTTACTTTATGCTTGTCAATTTTCTATTTATCAAAACTAAACACCATTTTCATAACATCAGGACCATATTAAGTGTTATCATCCCTTAATCATGTGTTTTATAGAAAATATAACCTTTTAATTAAATAAAATTTCTAGGCCACCAGTACCATTGATCATATTATTTAAAATCAATAATTTAACAAATATATAGAATAGTCCTTATATATTTCATGATTCATATAACACAATTCTTGAATTCCCAAACAAAAAAATCAATAATTCCACTTCATTCTTAAACCATTAACTATGATTCATCATCTTCTTCCTTAAAACAATGATCCTATAATATTAAATAAGAGTCATGACTTAACATTAGTCAACCTAAATTTAATCACACTTCTCACGTTTAACATAAACAATACCGTATGAACATCCCATAACATTCACATGTCATTCGTGGTCTCTTCATTATCATAAGTATAACCATTCCATGTACCACCTTTCTGATTATCTTCATTAGTATTATCCCTAGGACATAGATTTTCATAATACCATTATTTCACACATTTATAACATTAATCCATTGATGATTCCTTTAGGAAACCATTATTCTCAACCATTTCATTAACAAAAATTTTCATTTTCTCTTTTAAATTAGTTAATTTGTGACATTCCTTTCCACACACAAAACTTATTATTATTTATTTCAGACATTCCATTCAGTTATTCTTCCTATATTCTTAGTATATAGGAAACCAAGTCTTCTTTCCTCATGGTTCTTCTCCATGAATTCTCTCAGATAACTCTATCCATCTATTTTTTAGTGTGTCTAAGAGTTTATTAAGGTGTATATTCTTAATCATATATCGTGACAACTAATTAAGGAGAATAAAAATTTCCTTTACTCTAATAATCACTTCATTTGGTTTCTCATCAATACATTTTATAACACATTTATCTTTTACCCAGTTCATTTTTGTTCCCACAATTAAATAAAACAAAAAAACATAATGTGATTAAAAATATTCCTTGTAGAAAACCACATAATCATGAAAGATCAAAACATGATTTCTAAATCATGAAACCTTATTTTCAATATATGATATCATAGGCTTAACCCATTCCATTCATGCTCATTATCTAAATCATTCATGATGTTTTGTAATGATTTTGTGAATTTCAAAATAATATCCCCTAGGAGTTTCAAACTAAGTGTAAAACAAGGCTCATTATCATTCCCTAGGTGACAATTTAGTCCAAATCAATTCACCCTTTATAGAGATACTTCCCCTAATTACCTATTTACAAGTTTCACAAAAACTTTTAGTATCCATACAAGGATGTAATTTCTTATAAATTACTCACTCTATCATTTACCAATTTTTTTTGGAAATTTTAAAATACATTGACTCATCCTCAGACTTATCCATAGACATATCCCAAGAAATATACAAAGAAATATCCCTAGGGATATCACACATGTTTTATAATTCTAGTTTTTAAAGGTTAATTAAATCTTCCATTTTGTATAAACTGTATAGAACAAAACTTATCATACCTAAAAATTTAAAAAATTAGATTAATATTCAATACATTTCACAAATACACACATGTTGACCATTTATGATTAGTGTCTTTGGAGAAAAGATTAATTATCTTCTTATTTCGGGAAATCTCTTCAATGTATCCCAAAAAGGTCTTACTATTTATTATTCTATATAAAAATATCCAAATTAAAATATTTCTTCATAATGTAGGGAAATGAAACATTAAAAATGGTGACCTCAGATGCTCTATAAAAGTAAATATGGTATATATCTATATAACATGTGAATATGGGTTTGAGAAAATGAGTATAACTTTTGAAAACCCTACCATGCATACCATAGATCATAAACTTGAGTCATAATATAAATATTTGAATTCATAAGAAATGAGTCATAAATGGAATTAAATAACATAATCCATGAGAACATAAAAATGGAATAAGACATAAATTTATGGAATAAACATAATATAATAACATCAGGAACATGTATAAATTGAATCATGTCCACAAATTAATTTAAGGACATTTTATTAGTCCATAAATAAAATTATAGACATGCATCCAAGTCCATATAGAAAATTTTGAACATGGAATCTTGTGAATGAATAACACCATGAACATGTAACTAGTTTCATGAATAACATTGTGAACATATCATCAGGTTCATGCATAAAATTGTAAACATTTAATTAGGTTCATGCATAACATTTTGAACAAGTAATAAGGTTCATAAATAACATATTTACTCATGATTTATCCATATATACCCAATTAATTGGAAGGAGATATTGGTCCCAACCAATCACATAATTAAAATCATAAATATGTGTTCCATATGATTATATAACATTCATCATATCATCACATCATAACCCATGTAAATAAAAAGGGATTCATAAACATTTCACTAATTCACCATAGTGTATCCCATGAAAAATAAATGTGTATCTTAAATATTTCATCGACATCAACATTAACCATCCATAGAAATAATATGGATGGTATCATTCAATATTATCCCCCATAAACAATAAGTATTATCAAAGGATGTCATATTAGATTGATTTTGTTTTAAAAATGACTTAGAATATTTCTAGTGGAAAAATTTTATTTCCACTTCAAAAATAACTTTTAAAAACATAAAACATTTTCAATATAATATTGATTCAAAATAACATTGGAAACAAATAATCGAATATTTTAAAAATCGTTTTAAAAATTTATTGAGGAAATTAAATGTTCCTTGAAAAAAACTTTTTAAATTTATAATATAATAAAATATTTTGGAAATTATTTTCATTGAAAATATACTTGGAATATTATAGTGGAATATTCAAGAAAAATAGTGGTGATGACGGTGGGAAATACAATTCATTTTATACACTTTAAACCAATGATTCATTTAACATTTTCATTAAAATCCAAACAGACCATATTTTGAAAATGACATGATGAATCGTTTTAATTTATTTTTAAAGTAAAAAGTGGTTAAAAAGTAAATTAAAGAATAAAATAGTAACATTAATTATTTTTTAAAACATTTTAAAAATATCTGGATATAGAAGAAAAAATGGATTTCGACTGAAAATAGAAATAAAGATGGTTTTATTTAAGAAAACTTATTTTTAAATCAAGAGTATATGAAGAAAGAAAAATTAATGAAAAATATTTATTCTCAAGAAATAATTATAGGAGAAAATATTCATGATTTATTGAGAAATATATCTTAATATTCCATCATTGAAAGTATAATCATAAACAATCTCGATAAAAAATGAGATTGTAACATCAAAACTTTACCACATAGGTATCATTTAAATTATAGAACCAATTAAATAATAACTTCAAATAAAAATTTTAATTTCATTAATATAAGGATATTCATTATATAACATGAAAAAGGGGTATTATATACATCACATATAAGAATATAGGTTTACAATGTAACTTATGTCCCAAAGAAAGAAATTAGAGACAAAAATCCCTTACTGATTTGGCAACTTTTGAACGGTAAACCACATGAAAGAGAGTTTATAAAATGGATATGTAAATAAACATAATTTTAGGAGAATAATAATAAAATAATTTCATGGGAAGTAAATATATCATATAAAATAATCATATGGTGAATATAGAATCTGATTCTCAAAAAATAAAAGTGAGATGGAAATCCCATACCTTAAGTATCACCATTATTCATACACATTCAAACCTCCTTTATAATAAATATAAGATTATTATAAAAATATTATAAAACCATATAGACATATATATATATATCACACCATATATGATTTATTTATTACACTTTTATTAATCATTTATTAATAATTTATTGTTAAAATCACGCTTGGTTAATAACTACTTTGTTTATCACATATATTTTTATTTATTATTTTTGTTTCTATTACTTTGATCAAAGATAAATAATTAATATAATTTTAAACCTGATATAAATATCGTATAAATATAATATATATTCAATATATATGTATTTTTAATAATCCCTAAAAGTTAGAGATGGAAAATGAAATACAATGTTCATGGAGACGATAGACTGCACGAAAGCATGAGAACTATTTCCATATTGCTCAGAAGATGAGGATAAATAAAGATAAATAATATATTAAAATTAAAGAATAATTTTTGTTTCACTTATGTAACATATTTTTCTAAATTTTCCCATTTTTACGTTCTATGAAAATTGTTAGTGAAAAAAGGATCACATCGCTTCGTGACGTGGCAGTCTGCCGCACATACAAACAAAATTAACGTATAATGGAATGAAAATTAAAAAGGTATATGTTCTATAGTAATTAAAAAATAATATTTATGTTAAATGTATAATATATATTCATTTAATATATCATTATTACCATCCATGTAAAATGGAAAGGATAAAAAGACATCATATCGGTGGGCGAGGCGGTAGTCCACCATTCACAAGAGGGACATTATCGTTATCCAAAGGAATGGAAGGTAAAAATATAGATATAATATTATAATAAAATAAGTATACTAATATAATAAAAATATTATATAATCTTTAAATTTATCATTATATCCATCCGCGAGAGGTGGTGATGGAAAATGAATAACAATAATATGCGAGGTTGTAGTCCACTTTAAAAATGAATGATGTTTTCATATCCCATTTGATGGATGTATGGATGGATATAGATTATTAAATTATAATAATAATATCTTCGTATATAGGATGTACTGGAACTATTAATTTATCATATTTGGAAAATATTTTAAGGATTTTTAATAAGAAATAATACAAAAAATGAACTGTAAAAAAATTAATTATTTATTTGAATCCTTTTTAGGTTTAAAATAAAGCCATCCAAAATTAATTTTTTTGATCTCACCAATGAATATAGAAGGATGTAAGGGTGTAAATGAATACATTTTGTTAATTATTTTTCTATCTAAAGGGTTCTTATGTTTGAAGTGGAGAGATGAGGGGGTTCTCTTTTATAAGGTATGTGAGTGGAACATTTATACGTTTTTAAAAGAAAAAGATGTACCCAATTTTTTAACATTCCAAAAGGATCCAAAATGGGACATTATAAAACATAGATTTTATAAAATCAAAATATTTCCATATAAATGGTGTTTGACAAGTTTATTGGTCATTTTACCTCTTATCATTTTATTTCAACCCCTGATAAACCTATTTTATGCTTGACCGCGATAATTAATTTTTACCATTTTTACTACTCATTATGGTAAAAAAGTAATTTGAAATTATTAGATAATATAAATCATTATTATTAAAAATATTTAATCTATTTTGAAAATTTCAATTCTCATAGATGGTTTAAATTAAAATTTATCCCTTAGAGGTGAAGAAAAAAAAAATTTCCAAATAGAACGATTTCAAATTTTTAAAAAGATTTCATATAAAAATCCAATTTGATATTGATTTGAATGAACTAAATTGTATTAATATATTTATAATATAACTAATTTTATTTCTAAACCATCTTAAAATAATTTTTAAATTTCTAAATTCTTTAAAAGAAATGAAAATGCTTACAAAACACTTGTGCTTTTCACTATTCATAGAAAAATTTACCTTTTCATAAAATTCTCAATAATTAACACAAATATAATTTTTAAAATATGATTTCAAAAATATAGTTTATTTGGTATTTATTTTCTAAAATTAGAAAAAATTAATGTTAAAATAATAGTTCAAAAGGAGAGAAAACTAATTTTTTGAAAAATAATGTTTTATGCATAAATTGGATGTATACTTATATTCCTTATATGAAATAAATTAGATGAATGTTAATAATTTTATTGAATATATAATATCTATATTTATTTAATATCATTTAACAAAATTTATTTTTACAATTTATTGATTTATATCATATTTGTTTTCATAAAAAAAGTTTTTGAGAGAAACATTTCTTTTATTTTCAAATCATTTTTATTTTCATTTTTAATTAATTGGTCATCAAAGAATTAATTTTATATAGTTTTTTAAAGCATATATATTCATAATTTCGTTAATCCAATTCATATCAACTATTCTAATGACTAGGTAATATAAATAATGTTAAATAATAATATTTTAAATGTGCATTGGGTTTCAATAAAACTTGTTTTTTCACATAACAAACGCTATTGATGAAAATTAAATTTATTTGTACAAAAACTATTTCATAAACAATTATGGTGTTAAAATATCACTATATTTCAATATGATGAAAAATATACCCCTACCATTTATGTAACTATCATCTCACAAAAAATGATGACATTAGTGATCACATCAAGTTAATTGATTAGAAATATCTAGATAATCATAAATATTAATCAATTGTCTATGTTTATCATTTCATTGATTAGAATTCTAACATGGATAGTGGTCCAACCATCAGTACTAATACTATAAGCGCTATTTATGAATATTTTATATAAATGATAATGTAATGACCCTAAATCTAGTAACCCAAATCCAATTTATTATATTATAACAATGGAATTACTTATAAGGAATCATATCCTGAAGGACCAAATAATTTAGTAGTATCGGTAAAATAGATACATTAATTATTCATATATTTCGTTTGAAAACAAAAAATTATTATTTTTAGATAACATAAATATTTCCTATGATATATCCTTTCCTATCAATCATAGTACACTTTATGGATTTTTTGGAAAGGAAAAAAGGAGAACTAAAATTCTCAATAAGTTTTTATTGCAGTATAAGCTATTGTGTATAAATAAGCATAATCAGCATTTTTAGGTAAACGAATAAACTCACATTCCATTTAAATAAATTAACTATCATGATAAGATTAAACATAATCAATATATAAATTTAAATAATGGAAAACAATTAAAATTTAAACAATACAACCATCATGATAAGATAACTCATAATATATATGGAAAGCTAAATAACTAAACATGCTTGTTATTTAAAAATATAGAATATAATGATATTATGACACATAATATAAATGGAAAGGTAAGAAAATAAAAAAATTTACATTTAACCAATATCATGAATATCATAAATATATAATTAATAATCAAAATATAAAGGAAAATAAAAAAAACATACTATTTATTAAATAAACTAAGAATGAAATTGATCCACAGATAATATCATTGTCCTAATATGATGGATAATAAAAAAAGAATTTTCAATGAAGGGAATTATTAATTATTATACATCGTGTCCTAAGAATAATGATACATATATTATCAAGAACTTTATTAATAAAATATAAAATTTATGTGTTGGTATAGACCAAAAACCCATTTTATTAATACTAGCTAACAGATTCTTCTCATGAGACTACTAATGCACTGAGTGACAATATATTTATGGGCCCCATCCATCACTTCATAACCAATTAATTTATAATATATATAATAATTGATTTAATTAGTGAAAAATGTGCCTTATATTCAAATACCTGTATTGGGAAAATGATATATAATTTTAAATATTTCCCATTATGTAAAATATCTTTCAAAGTAAACATTGTATGTAAGAATAATATACAGTTTTGGATATAATCAAATAATTTTTTTTTAAAAAAATAGATAAGTTTGAATTGAATCATTAAAAATCATGAATAAATATGTATTCATGTTAAATACATCATGCAGTAGTATATAAACTACATGAAATTGAATAGGTTTATATTAAAAAAAATATGTCTCAATGAAATGGAAATTGAGACAAAATCCCTTACAATGATCATAACTTTGAAGTGAGAATTAATTAATGAATAAATTATGTGTAGTAAATTTAAATCCACATATAACTAGTGGAAATTAAAAAAATATCATCAAATTAAATTACAAAAATAGTCTTTGAATATTAATGGATAATGAAGAAATAATATAACCAAGTGAAAAAATTAATTTAGGATGTTCTTTACCAATTTGTGACATTTATATATTATCCCCTTGGATTAAATAATTCATATTTAAAAATATAATACCAATAATTATTATTTACTAAATATATTCAATGAAAAGGGTAATTATATACACCATAAAAAAAATTAGGCGCACAATAATAAAATATTCATTAATGAAGGCAAATTGAGACGAAGTCCCTTACAACTTGGTTAAATTCTTTTGAAATCCACTTGTATGAAATAATTCAATTTGAAACATAAAACAACATGAATTATAAAGTATTAAATATATTACATGTTTAATGGATGTATCTAAACAACATATAAGAAATTAGGTGGACAATGATAAAATATGCCCCAATGAAGGGAAATTGAGATGAAGTCCCTTACCTAACGCTTCCTTCTTGTTAAATGTGAATTAATTTCATGTATAAAGGTTTTATAATGTTATGTAATTATTCTATAATCATATTAATACTTATAATATCATATGGTAACCTATTATAACATTTTACCATCTGTAGTTAATGATATTTCATTATTTTCATTATTTTATGTGTTAATTTCCTTGTTTTGTCATCCATATTTTGTTATGAAATTTCTAGTTATTGAATACTGAATATAGATCCATCATATCCATAATTATATTAATGTTATAAATATTGTTTTTATTCATTATATACATTTTTTATAATCATTATTGATGTTTGGACGTGGCAATGAATTGCGTCTCTTCATGGAGATGGTAGGCCATACGTACACACGAGCGATGATATCATTCCATTAATGAGTGAAATGATAATGAAGTGTCTGAAATATTAATATTAAATAAAAAATATTATATATATAACATATATTTATTAATTTTTTCCTTATTTCTTTAAATTTAAATCATATGTGAAAAATGAGTTGCATCGCTTCCTAGGGCGGTAGTATGTCGTACACGCGAGTTACGTTATAGTAATTTAACTGGAATCAAACATAATATGGTACACATGATATTAGAATCAAATAATTATAATAATATAATAAATATAATATATATGTTTTACATCTCTTTTTATATCCCTCCTTGAATTTTGGTGATAGAAAATTAATTACATCGATTCGCAAGATGGTAGTCCACCACACACATGATCGACAACTTCATTTACCATTTGATAGAAGAGAATATGGAATGGTTCAAGCCCTTAAAATAATAACATATAATTATATGAATTATAATTATATAATTATATAATTATCATTTAATAATATTTTTTAGAGGTAGAGGAAGAAATGAAAAAATGCTCGTTTAAGAACGCTACCTAATTTTGAGACTACTTCTTTAGGATTAAACCAAAATACATTATAGGATATATTTTCAATAAAAAAATGTTCTTCATTATATTTTAATGGATTTGAGGATGTTATTTGGGTAGTTAATGGACAATAAATTGTTTTTTATGTTTTAATATGAGAGGAGAGGTGGTGGACTTTATATGTGGGGGAGCGAACACATATGGGACATTTTAAAACATTCAATGAAAAACAAATTATAATATTGAAAAGATTATACAAAATTGGTTATTTTAGACATTTAGTGGTAATAATATCAGAATATGTCCAAAAAAGGAGTTTTGGACAAGTCTATAGGTCATTTAACCCTCATAGTTATAGTTTATCCCAGGATAAATCAGTTTTTACCTTAAACACTGTAATTAATTTTTATCTATTTTAATATACTTAATGGAAAAAAAATTATGTTTAACTTATTAGATAATTAAAATTGTTCTAATTAAAAATATGGAATCCATTTTTACAAATTAAATTCCTTGAATTGGTAGAATCCAAATTAAATTTATACCCACAGGTGCGGTGGAATAACAGGGTTTCAATATGAAAATTCTCATAATTATAGTTCATTTTGATATCAAAATTAAACATAAAATTGAACAAAATAACATAAAATAGTTAAATTTAAATATAATTGAACTAATTTTAATTTAAAATAAATTTTAAAATATAATTTAACATTTTTATTTTTTATAGGAAAAAATAATTTTCAATAAAAAATCAGTATTTTCACTATTAATCGAAAAATGAAAATTTTTAGAAAAACCCAAAAAAATTAACCCTAAGATATATTTTATATTATAATTTCAAAAAATTAAGTACATTATATCATATAAATTTTCTAAAATTGGTAAAAAAAAATTAAATTTTGTACATAATGTGTGACTAAATCGTCTTTTAAAAAAAATATAGTTTTTGAAAAAACACTTCTTTTCGTTAAAATGATTATTATTGTACTCATAATAAATATATAACAATTACTTTAATATTATATTTATTAATAATCATACAAATAAATTTAATGTCTTTGTTATATCAGTATACTATATTATGATCTATTTAGACTCTGAATGACATGTTCTACAAGCTATGGATGAGATTAAATTTAAAGAAATATTTTTCATGGGTTATTTAAGCTCTATGTTGCATATCTCATATTCTATGGAATACGATGTTATAAATTTATAATTTTGGGGTGTTACCTTTTCCCTACATTAAAGATATTTTTTCATTGAAATTTGGTCTTATGCTCTGAAATAAAGTGGTAGATATTTTAAAAATCCATTGCTAAAACCCCACATTATAAAAATGCTTAATAAAACATCCTATTAATGAGAAAGAAATAAAATTAAAAATGCCAAATTTAATGACACGGAACTAGGTTTCTGAGTATGATAACATTGGTTTTAGTTGAATATATAGACATGTAAGAAAATTATTAATAATTATATAGAATGATAGAGGTATTGATCATAAGAAAGTGAATGATCAATGGATTGTTAAGTAACTCAATACCATAAATATGTGATGATTTAAAAGTCCATTTGATTCATCAGATATCATGATAATTGGATGATTTTTTTGATTCAATATCCTTTTCTTAATGTTGATTAATTCTATTACTGTCTTAGAATATAAGTAAATTTACATACTTGATATGATTGTATTTCAGAAGAAAAATTTCATCATTTTGTTGTGCTTCGATCAATTTCCAAATCATCACTTACTCCAAGAAATGAATATCTAAAAAATTATTTTTTTATTCATTAATAACTAAAATTAACTTTTAATGGATCATAAGATTTATAAGAGTGAAAATAATTTCCTTCTATATCTAAATATTTTCCAAAATAAATATGTATAGAACATTTTATGTAATATAATATATCAATATGTATACCAAAACAATATCACAACTTGTTCATAATTAATATTTATTCATTAAATATTTCAGCTGAAAACAATTACACATTAACTCGGACATCACTATGGCCAATGGAGGGTGTTAAACTGTTGTTATCCTTCAGTTATGGGTTGAAGCCCGACTTCTTTTTTAGATGCGACAAGTTGTCACTCGACATGTGAGTTATACTTTTTCTAAATTTATATTACCAGGATTCCTATAATAATTCAAATGTGTAATAACCCATAATTACTACAACATATAAGATATGATAAACCCTAAATGTTACTAATACCTATAAATATATTCCCACTAAAATTAAGGTATTTTTTTGTTAAATAACTTTTTTTCTAAATTATATATTGAACCAATGTGTTGCTATTACAATATATGTCTCACAAAATATCCTTAATCATGGTGGAATCCCATCATATAAAACCTATAATGGGATGGTTATGAATTTTAACTTACGATAATTCTTAAAATCATAAATCTATGATGGAATATATAACTCTTAAATTAATTAAGACATATAATCTTATGAAAATTTACATAATCCACAAATGATTCATAATTGATATAAACAAAATAAATTTAGTAAAAACAATTATTATAAAATTTAATTCGTTAATCCAAATACATAAATACATAAAATGTTTTATTTCAATATATTCCCTTCTTTATTCTAGGTGCTAACCTTTAAAAGAGATAATTGAATCAGATAATTCAAAGGTGCCCCATATTTAAGACAATGAACTATAAATGGATCACTAATATAAAATTTACTTCCATTTTATTCTTCATTTTTTCATTGGAAATTCAATTCATTATGCCCTTCTTTTTTTAATGTAAAATCTTTCCCATTCCATTGATAAAAATTCCCAGTTTCGCCTTTCAGCATTTATAACATGATGGAAATCAATACTTATTTCATCCATGGTCTCCACCATTTAATATCTTAGCGAAATTCATAATTCTCTTCATTGGTGAGTCTAAGAGTAGGTAACTGACTAGGAATCATAATGATATTTTTCACTACTCTCATTATCAAATTTTTTACTTATAGTCACCACATTGTCCTTTATGTTTAATATTAACAATATTCCTTTGGGTTTCTATCATTGAATAAACCAAATAACATAATATAAGAACCAAAATCAGAGTGTGCAAACCATATAATCATTTATAGGATGTCTAAATCCCAACACCATATTTTAATTCTAAAACACCTTAATCTCACCCTAGGTCATTCATTATCATCTTATATTCAAATTATTCATAATGTATTGTAAATAAAATATTAATAATCATATGAATATCCTCCAAGATTGTCCAACTAGGTGTGTAGTGAGGCCCATTATTATGCACCACATGACGATCAAGTTAAGTCCAATGTGCCATTTTTTGAGTTGTATCCCCTAGGTAAAACTATTATCAAAACACATCAATATGATATATCTAGAAAAAGATGAATTTCACAGAAAAACTATATATTATCTACCTCAAAAGAACTTTTTTATGTTCTTCTATACTTATTCTCAAATTTTATCACAGGGTTATGATCCCTAAAATCTATATTTTCTTAATTCTAGTTCCCCTATTTTCTACTAAATTTTATCTAATACCAACTGTAATGACCCAATTATAGTAACCCAGATATGGTTTCTTACATTATTACATTAGAATAATTTACAAGTAATCACATCTTGAAGGGACGAATATATTTTCATTCTTGATAAACTATATAAAAACATGATTCCTATATTACATTTTTAAAAAGAAAATTATATATTTTTTGAGAATATAATTATTCCCTCTAGTATATCCATTAATATCATTCATAGTTCATGTCATCAATTCCTATTAAATGAAAAAAATAATTGTGAACTCAACTGGTCAGTAAGGGTTATGTACAATGGAATCTATCATGAATCAATAAGCATAATCAACATGGATAAGTAAATAACTGAACTCACATTTCATTTAAATAACATTACTATCATGACATGATTACACAAAATCAATAAGGAATGGTAAATAAAAAAACATAGGTTCCATTTAAACAACATGAATTTGATGATAGGATACCACATAATCAATATGTAAAGGCTACTAGTAGATATATCGTTTTCAATATGAAAAATTTGACATCATTTTCTTATAAAATGACATAAAATATATTTGTAGAGACTTTTTGATGTCATTTTTTTTGAAAATGGATGCAAAAAATAGTTTGGGTGTCAGTTATTTTAAAAACTGATGCCAAGAATTTAAAAAATATACATTTTTACTATAGTTTAGATTATTTCCGAATATTCTATTTGAATAGTTGTGGAGAAAAAATGAGGTTACAGATTAAAAGATATAGATGTTGGAATTTGATATTCTTTAAGAGAAGTCATAAAGATGTCCAACTTTAAATGTCCATAAATTTAATCTGTAAATTTTTTTACCTCAATAACTAGTTAAAGAGATATTAATGAAATTATCTAAACTATTATATTTTATGTTTTTAATTTTTTGAATCAATGTTAATGAATACCAATGCCATGATTTTTTTTCATTTTCCATGTCAGTTTATTTAAAAACCTACACCAAAACTATTTTTTTTTTATTTTTTGACATCTGTTTTTAAAAAACCTATTTGAAAAGTATTTTTTCACTTTCTAGGATTAGTTTATTTAAAAACCTACACCAAAAACATTTTTTTACTTTTTGGTATCAGTTTATTTAAAAAACAATACAAAAAATGACATCGATTGGCATTTTGGCACCAGTTTTGTAGAAAACCGACACCAAAAGACCAATGTAAATAATTTATTGTATCTTTTTTTTTAAAAAAACTAAAAAAATTATTGTTCCCAATACAAAATATTAGTATTTCAATTTTTTCATAGTGTAAATTTAACATTTTATAATCTCACCTATATTTCCATACAATTCTATTGAAAATATTTTTGTTTACTATATATAAATCAATTTTTTCATTCATTTATCATTATCAACATCTCTGATTAAATCATGTTTTTAACATAGATTCAATCATTAATTTTAACATGATATCTATTATAATCAATTATTTTCATTATTATTAATTTTTATCATCTCTAAACAACTCGATTAGCTCACTTATAAAGATGATTTATTCTTATGATCGAGTTACAAATATAAAACATTCCGATGATATTTACCAAACATGGTGTAAATTTAATTATCGATCACTGTTTTCATTCTTGCATGAGATCTACCAAAAATATAAGAGACATGATGATAAATATGTATCATTTTGATAGAAGTTCTTAAATTTATTGAAATATGTTTTAAATATTATTATTTTACTTCATTTGGTGTTTGTGATTTTAATTCATGTTTATCAAGTTTTCTTTGAAACAGATCATATCAATTAAAACATTAACAAGTCCATCTACTAATGATCTTATGTTTTGATATTTAACCCAGTTTTATCTCTACGACCAGTCAAATATGAGCTTTGGAAAAGCTCTAAACTATAGAAGAAAAAAATTACTTTTTGGCATCAATTTTTTTTGTAAAAATGGATACCAAAATTATAATTTTTCATTAAGAGCATCTATTTTTTTTTTAAACTGAGGCCAAAAATATTTTTTTATCTCTTTGGTGTTGGTTTCTAATAAATCTAATGATAAAAATTAAACTGGTGAGTTTTTTGGAATTGGTTTTTTACAAAACCCATGATAAAAAACAAATGTAATTTTTTTGGAAATAGTTTACAAAAATGGACCATAAAAGTCATTTTGTTTTATGTCGGTGGCTTCAACGTCAGTTAAAAACCAACATCAAAATTAAAAATGATGTTATAGACCATTTTCTACTAGTGGTTAAATAACTTAACAAAAATTCCATTTAAATGATAATAATGATAAGATAACACATAATCAATATGAAAAGTTAAATAACTAAAAACACATTACACTAAATAAATAACATGACTATGATACAAATATATGGAATAATAAATATGGAAAGGTAAATAACTAAAAAAATCCATTTAATCAATAAACTATGAATGAAATGAATCTATAGACAATATCCTTGTGAA
The DNA here is from genome assembly GCA_963277665.1 of Viscum album. Lineage (NCBI taxonomy): Eukaryota > Viridiplantae > Streptophyta > Magnoliopsida > Santalales > Viscaceae > Viscum > Viscum album. The sequence goes on from OY728126.1 coordinate 2,017,179,510, forward strand.
AATCTCTTAGGTAATTACCACTTAATTCTAAAATAATGAAATGATTAATTATTGGAAATAATAACATCAAGAATCATTATACCTATAATTTCAATAACTTTTTGAAGATAATTTAAAAACGGTATATAGGAATACCCCAGATACCCATTTAACTAATGGTAGTCAATTGATTCATCTCATGAGACTACCAATGAATTTGGGGGCTATATAATTCCAAGACACACTTGTCACATCATATCCAAATAATTACTCACATATCTAATTATTGATTTAATTAGTGATAAATTTTATTTAACATCAAATATCTGTAAAAATTAATGGATATAGGCTTATCAAATTTTCCCCGAATAGAAAAATAAATTAAGTAAACATCATATGTAAGAATGGTATATAGTTTAGAAAATATTCATATCCATGATAAAAAGATTATGTATAACATTGAATTGAAACATTAACCATAATGAATAAGTATAAATTTTGGGTAAATACATCACGGGGTATTATATAAATGATATGAATGTGAATATTTGTATATTAACCAATATATCTCAATAAAATGGAAACTCAGACAAAATATCATATAATGATCATAATATTGAATTTTGAATTAATGAATGAATTCATTATGTGTATCAAATGTTAATCCATATGGAAAATTGGAAATAAAATATAAGGAAATCAAAATAAATTATACATATAATATTTGAATATCAAAGGAAAATAAAGAAGTAATATAACTCAATGAAATGAAATTGATTCAGAAACTTCCTTACCACTTGGTAACATTATTTTTGAATCCCCTTGGATGAAATGATTAAATTTAATGCTAGGGTAATATATATGATTAATTATATGAAATTTAAAATGGTAATTTTATATATTATATAAAATAAATTGTATGAACAATAATAAAATATGCCTCAATAATTGGAAATTGGGATCAAGTGCCCTACCACTTGGTAAAGTTAAATTAAAATCCATGTGGATGAAAGAATGAAATTTAAAACTTAAAATACCATTATTTTTGATAGATTAATCTTATAATAGGTAAATGGGTATATAATTAAACCATATATATGAAATTATGTGTATAATAATGAAATATTCCTCAATGACAAGAAATTGAGACGAAGTCCCTTACATTATGCTTATTTCTAGTTGAACGCCAATTAATCTACTATACTATAATTTAAATAATTTTATTAATTTAAAATAGAACCATATTAATATTTATAATATTGTATATGATTCTATTATAAAATTTTACCACCCATTGTTTATTATATTTCATTATTTTCATTTTTTGGGAGTTAATTTACTTGTTTTCTCATGCATGTTTTGTTATGAAATTTGTGGTTCAGGGGTATAAGAAATAGTTATATCATATTAATAATGAAATTAATGGTATAAATATCATATTTACTAATTATATAAATTTATATAATCATTATTGAAATTAATACATGTAAAATGAATCACATTGCTCCGTGGAGACGGTATACCATATGTACGCACACGTGACGATATAATTCCATTAACAAGTGAAAGGAAAGAAAATTAGAAAACATTTTAATATTAAATAATAAATATTATTTCATATATATCATATATATTAATTAAATTTATCCTTATTACCTTCTATGTAACGCGTATGTGAAAAATGAATCAAATTATATCATCAGGAGGTAGTCCACCGTACACATTAGCGAAATTATCACAATTTAAAAAGAATGGAACGTATGAAGGTATATGTGATAATAAAATTAAATAGGTTTAATAATATCATAAATATTATATAAATGTGTTAAATCCATCATTATATCTATCCATGAAAGATGATGGTGGAAAACAAATTACATCAGTTCACTAGGTGTTAGTCAGTCGTACATACAATCAAAAGTTTAATTTCCCTATTTAATGGAATAGGATATGGATATATACCATGGAATTAATATAATAATACACAATTATATGGAAGATACTGATGATATTATATAGTAATGGTCTAATAATATTTTAAGGGGTGGAAGAAGAAAAAAATAGTCATTTTTGAATGTTACCTCAATTTTAGAAAACTTTATTCAGTTTGAATTATGACCAAAAAGGGATCTAGGATATTGGGATAAAATTAAAAAATTTATTTTTTAGGTATTTTTTGAACCAAATGGGTTTTTAAGTGTGAAGAGGAGAGGATTGTGGTTGTCCTTTTATAAGTGGTGAAGAGGACTCACATGGAATTTTTCAAAAGATTCAATTAAACACACTTTTTTATTTTGAATAAATCCTACAAGATGTGTAATTATATAAATTACTTCGTGATAATGTCAAAGTATTTCCATATAATGGGTTTTTAAGTTGGTATAGTATTTTAACCTTTATATTTTTAGTTTAATCCCAGGTAAATTAGTTTTTATGTTAACCATTGAAATTAATTTTTACTTATCTTACTATTCATAATAGAAAAAATCAGTTCACATTATCGGATAATAAAAACCATTATTATTCAAAATATAGAACCTATACAATTCAAATAAGTGGAAGAATCAAATTTAAAAGTATACCCACATATGCGCTATAAAAGTGGGTTTCCATACAGAAAAATCTAATTTGTATTGAATATTTTAGTTTCAAATTTAAGTATGAAATTTATTCAAATGACTTAAAACAATTAAATTTTAATATAATTGAAGTAATTTTACTTTAAAATTAATTTAAAATTTATTTTAACCTTGTAATTTTTATAAAGTATAAGGCTATTTTAGTTTATAAAATACATATTTTTCAATAATTACCAAGAACTGAAACATTTTTGCGAAATACGAAAAATTCACCCTATGATAATTATGATATTATGATTTAAAAAATGATGTTAGTTTTATCATATAAATTTTATAAAATTGGTAAAAAAATAAGTTTAAATTATGTTCATATAGGATATTAAATCGTCTTTCATAACAAATACCGTTTTTTTAGAGAAAATTTATTTTCATTTAAATAATTATTATTTTATTTCAAAAAAATATTTATCGATAGTTTTAATAATTTTGTTATTACTATTAATACTATCCAATTTATTGTATTTGTTATAAACTTATACAATTTTATGTTTCATTTAAGCTCTGGGTTGTGTGTTCCACAGTCCATCAAAGAGATTAAATTTAAAGAAATATATGTCATGGTTTATTTTAGATCATTGTTGAATTTCACATAATATATCAAATAAAATTTTATTATTTAATAATTTAGGGGGTGTAACATTCTACACACCTTAAAATTTTGTTGCATTACAATCAGATCTTGTGCTAAGAAATCATGATTTTGATATTTGAAAATATCTTTGTTAAAAGCCCACATCAAAAAAGGGTCAATAAAACATGGTCATAATAAAAGAGAATGGGTAGTATTAAAGACTTACGAAATAAAAAATTAATAGGTTTATAATGAGGGTAAAATGGGTGTAAGGTTAATATATGAATATGGAATAAAAGAATAAATAATTATAGACAATGACATAGGGAATTGATTGTGATAAATTGAATGATCAATGGAATATTAAGGACCTTAAAACCATAAATCTATGAAAATTTAAAATACAATTTGATTAATTATATATAAAGCAAATATGATAACTTTTTTTTTATTTCAATATCATTTTCTTAATGTTGAGTAGTTATTTTACTATCTAAACACATAAGTAAATATACTTATATTGTATGTTTTTATTTCATAAGAATAATTATATCCTTTTCTTGTGCTTCAATAAATTCCTAATTCATCAATTAATCTATGAAATTAGTATCAAAAAGTGTTTTTTATACTTGAATCACTAACATTTATTTTTTTATATTGAAATATTTATTAAAGAGTTACAAGTCTTTTCATCTATATATAACTATTTTCTCAAACCAATTTGGTTAAGACATGTTATCCAGTATAATAAAATAATATCAAAACCTCAATAGTAATACCACCAGTTCATCATTAATATTTATTCAACCAATCATTTTATATAAAATTAATTACATATTACCTAGGATATTATTTAGGCAAGTGGTAGTTGATAAATCCTTACTTCCCCACTAATTTTCTGGATACTGTGGGTTATCACAAAACAAGGGGTTTTAATTTACGTAAAACTATATTAATATAATTCCTATAATTTTTACAAAGTGTAAAAACCCATAATTTGTACAACATCTATGATATGATAAACCATAATGGTTATTTATACCATTATACTTATTCCCATATAAATTAAGGCTAGTCATACTTAATGAACTTTTTTCCTGAAACATATTTTAAAACAATGGATTGTATTACCATAAATGTACCCAAAAATATCCAAAATCATGATGGAATACCATATCCTCTAGAAATATACCTTATTCCAAATGTTTAAAACCATGGGTATGTGATATAAAACCATTGGTATAGGCTATACCAATGGTTACTTAATCCATTAGTCAATTTTGTGTGGTTATATTACTATACTAAAGGTTTTAATGAAGTTGTTGGGATACATAAACTAGATTTACCATATACTGATGGTTTATTGAAATCATTGGTATAGATATTCTTTACCAATGGTTGATTTATTCCCTTCTATCAGATGATTTGATTTTAGTTATACAAATGGTTTAATAAAACCATAAGTATAGGATACCTGTAATTTTTATAATAATATACCAATGGTTTCCCAAACCATTGGTATATCCTATCTTTATAGTATTAACTAGAAGAACTTATCATTATTTCCCAAAACATAAGACCTACACCCCCTAACAAGAAACACAAAATATAAAAAATCAATAAACCAGTTATCAAATTTAACCAATTATAATATACATCACATGTACTCCATCACATTCAGTATTTAACCATAATCTATCATAAATATGAGTTAGAAATGAAACAGATAAATCTATCTCTCATAACTACCAATATCATCACCAACATCAATATTATCACCATTACCATCACCATCACAACACTTCCACCATTCTATTTCTACTAAAGAAAAACATTTTCTACCATGGAAAACATCCTTAAATGTTTAATACATCCCTCTGCAATGATAATAAATTATTTATAATATCACCAAAAACATTATATTCATTACCTTGAAATTATATAAAATCCTACCAAACAGCCCTGTAAAAATTTATAAATCCTATAAATAATATTAATATTTTTTGAAAATACATTTAAAATTTACAAATTAATCTAGGATTCTGTTTTACATAAATAATCCCAATTTAATTATTCAATTATAAATGGTTTTTATGAATAAATTTAGAGGCGTATAATCTCCCACCATTAAAAGAGTCTGAATAAATTTAGTGGGTAGTACCATCAAAATAAAACCCATTAAAACAAGATGAACCATACAATCTAAAAAAATAATACAATAAAATATAGATAATAAACATATTCAATGAATATGAGATTAATTAATAAAAATACTCATAATAAAATAAATATTTAACTAGGATCAGAAGTTATAAATCAGGCTAGTTTTCAATAAAAATAAATTCCACCATGATATTTAAGGATTTGAACTTGTGATAGAAAAATAGTAATATTTCTTGATCCATAAATAGATATATTATTTATATAGTGACATATAATTCCTAATGTCGTGTACTCTGAGTCTTCAGTGTTTTAAATGTGCAGGAGAAGGTCACATAGGTTGTTTAATAGAAAATGGTTTTGTATTTTCCTATGCAGTTTCCAAATTCCCATTTGAGTTAGGGATTATTTTATGAAGGAGGGTGAATTAATGAATCTGGATTGTATTTGATAATATTTTTATGAATTATGTGGTATGGAATTTAAAATTATAGTTTTATTATAAGTATTAGGAGTGAGATATCACAAAATATTTGTGACATTAATGATATAATAACAACACTCTACGAAAGTAGAAATAATCACACTAAATATATCATAACAATATTCCAAAAATTCAGATGTATAACATTGATGAAATCATTTCTTTCCTCAATAACAAAACTTATGTACAAGTTTATGGACATTAAAACTGAAATGATACTTAAATCCATTTCGAAATAATAATTAATTGCATATGAAGTGTTACAAGGATGTGCTTGTAGTAAAAGAGAAAACACTACTGGTTGAGACATAGTACCTAATATCTTATTGATATGTATTTTTTGTTTCATTATAATACTATTTTTCAAGTTTATCAAAGACATAATAATGTTTCTAAGTGATTTTTTAAGTATAATTGAATATGATCATGACCCATCATTGTTATCATGTTGAAATTTAATAATTATTCCATTCAATCAAATTGAAGGATGGGTAAGGATTAATTAATGCTATGTCATATTCCTAATTTTACCGATTCTCATGTCTATCATATTGTGGTCACAAAAAGTAATATTTTATTTAAATTATATCATGATTTATATTTTATTTATAAATTAATGTTTAGGTTTAGTAGGGAATGAAATTTATTATTCATGTTTTCAAACTATTATCAAAATTTTATCTAGATATGATATGAATTATATTATGGAAAATCCTCCTGAGCTCGAATGATTCGAATAATATTCTATGTTAGCTATATAAATAAAATTTATATTCTTTTTATGGGGTTTTAGGGAGTAATATATGTTTTTTTGTAGGGTACAATGCTCATGGAGTTATGAGTATGAATTAAAAACTATTAGTATCAAATATTTGTAAAATCATGGTTTATATTTATATTTGAAGTATTATTGGGGGTCAGTGTCTCATTTATATTGAGTTTAATAGATTCTTGATGTTTTAGAGGAGATAACCCAGGATAAGAATTTATTCCCATCTATCATATCTACAATAAAGTTAAGTTATCATTCAAAAACTAATTCAATTATATATATTTTTCTAGGACACACTAGAATCTTTGTTATTCATTCAATAAACCATGATAACATCCATAATGTTGAGATAATAAATTTAATAAATACATTATTTAAATGATCTGAAGTTAAATCATATATCATTTAACCTTTATGTATGTTTTAAGGTGAAAACATTATCTAATATCTTCTCATAACTGATACTCAGATTAATGATTCCTCAAGATATTTTTGTTCAAGTACTCATGAAAATATGCCAAAATTAATCAAAAGGAATGATCTATACCTAAAAAAGAATGTATCATAAATCACATATAATATGTTCTTACTTGAGCTTTTCAATATAAGACTTTGGAATATTTATTAGAATATTTTTGCAGCCAGGTGCTAAGATAGAACTGGATTCTGGGGCATGAAAAGCCTCAGTGTGGGGAGGTAAATATTTTTAAATATAGTATATCAACACACTCAGTTTCTTTGTAAACATGGTATAAATCTAGATCAGAGTATTAGATGCGAAATTTGATACCAAATTTGAGTTCAAGATGCAGGATTTACCCTAAGCGTTACGTAATGTTTTTTGGCACCGGGTTCTCAGTTAATAATGTTTTGGAGGGTGATATGATGATATTATGTTATTGAAAATAAATTAATATCCTTCCACACCCCCTTATCACAAGAAACAAAGGGAGATGTGGAATTACCCCTTGAGAGATAGATGTATTGAGGCCGAACTAAGGAGAGGAGGTTCCATCGATCCCGATTTTTGATGTTGAACATCACGGGATCACGATTCATCAACTCATAAGAATCTTTTTAAACTCGTAGCTTTGAAGATTCACGAAAATGTTGGAATATTCATGTTTTAAGTTTCTATACCCCTTTAAATGCATTGTTTTAAGGTTATAGATCCCTATTTTAATCACTAGAGATCCCCTTCGAGTTGATCTGAATGTTTCAATAAAAACTAGGGTGTTTCAGGCAGCTATTATGGAATTTTTATTTGAATTTCATGATCATACCACATATAGAGTAGTAGTATAGGCCAAGTGTTATTCCCATTTAGGGAAGAAAATATTTAGGGACTACATGTTGTGTACTAGAGGTGCATTTCAATTAGTGATCCCAGGTCATGTGGTTGAGAGACATGGCCAATGATGTCATGTCAAAGGAGATGGTTGTGTGGAGGTACAAAGCCAGATACATGGATATGGGTTGTAAATAAAAGGGAATTGTCTATGAACATAGATAAGAGGCTGGTAATATTGAACACACTGTGTATAAGGGTTAATGCAATGTGTGAAATGGATGGATATTGCATGTGGGGAAGGACACGACCTGATCTTAAGGCGAGGTAAGATATGCCTTGTATACCATGTGTATTACTCATAAGTTCACATGGCTAGATAATCCATGTGGGAGAGGATAATACTAGGTTTTTAGGTGGGGTTAAACACTTGGTAGACCCAATGTTACATTGTGTACTATTTATGGGATCTTCTTCATAGCATATCTCCATCGTCGGGGCTCTGACTCTGGTATGTGATTAAACTATCCCGATTAGTTTTCAATATAGTTTTCATTGGTAGACCAAATGGTAAATTTGGAGAAATGATGTGGTATGATTCAAGAACAAAAAAACATTTTCAGTTCTTGATCATAGGCATTGATTAGTGTGGATCAATGGAGAGAATTCAGGGTTGATACCATTCCCTATCATCATAGGATGAGTGTCCCCTAGAAGCATTAGGAATGTAGAGTGGGGATACATTATCATATCAGGGAAAGGTCCCCCTACATGTGGATATTTTGTGATGTGAGTCTTGATGAGCAAGTCTCTCCTTTCAATAATGCATTACCGATGAAAGAGATTGGTTTGGTTTATTTGAGATACGCTAGGATTGGTACCCCCATGTCATATGAGGGTACATGTTTCTTTTAACTCTTAGACGGGTGTAGATGAAACTCCCCCACTAAGGTTGTGGGTCCTATTCCTTCAGAATATATCTCCCGGGGATGGTACTCCCATTTTGGACTAGGTCATGGGTCACAAGTAACATTCGTGTAGATGGAGATAGAGTGCCACTATCATATTAGGGTGAATGTTCTCTATATATGTTGGGCAGATAGAGTCAATACTCCCTTGAGATTCTGGTGTGTAGGTCCTCTATCAATAGAGTTGATACTCCCCAGTTGTACTACGGTGCATGTCCTCCATATAAGATATCCATATTGAATTGTTACTCCCGGTCATACTAGGTTGTGGGTCCTCTATTCTAGTATCGATACTCCCACATCTTCACAAAGTGTGGTTCCCACATTGAGATCATATAGGTAGAGTTAGAATTCCCTTATACACAGGTGTATGACCTTTATCTATTGACTAGTACTCCCCTATCTTTTATTAGCAGTGGGGAGTGGGTCCTTCCTGGGATTTAGAACACCCGTATCTCTGAAGCACAATTATGAGGATTCGTCCACTCTACTTATTATATGGGACACCTGGTATAGGAGATTGTTCACCTTCAATGTGGTGAGGTTCGGGCCTCTCCCTATAGGTACTTTAGAGGTTTTATGGGTTGTTAAGGATTTATTACTTCCACAGATGTGGGGAAATGATGAGGTGAAGGTCCCTCCTTACTATAACATCCCATGAATTTATAATATGTATCTCTTAAATTTAACAACTTTAATATATTGCGTAAAACAGAACACTGAGCATAATCAAATGATTCAATATTATTATTTTGAAATATCAATTAGAATAAAGGGAGTAAATTGATTAAGTAAATTATGAAAATATAATTTATACATGTTTATAAAATTAATTCATTGGTTACTAATTAATTATAAATGGAAATAAAAAACTATTTAACATAATGATGTGTTTTTATAAAAAAAATATTTATAACCACAATGTGATTTTATGTTAAATTCACCAATATTATTGTAATATTTAATAAAATTTATATATTCTATATTCAATTGAATATTTTTAAATTCACTTGATAAGTTTTATAGGCTTAAGATAAGAAAAATCTAATTTTAAGCATAAAAAGATATATGTTCAAAAAGGAACTTTTACCACCTTTTAATGTCACACATATTTATAAAATAAATTTTTACAATTTTATAAACTATTTGGAACAAAATAAAATTCATTTTTAAAATTTTAATGTCACAATTAGCTTTGTGTAAAATTTTGTTTATTTTCTCAAAATATTTATTTTCAAGTGAATAGTGAAAAATCCCAAAAAAATTTGAAACCGTCATTTTCATTATATGAGTAATATATCTATTATTTGATTATAAAATTAATCAATTAAAGTATAAATAAAATTTAGGATTATTATTAATGAAATTATGATATATTGATTTGAGGGAATGAGTAAATAAATGTTTTAAAATGAAAAATTAAGAGTTTATATTTTTATGAAACATAAATATTTATTTACCATTTATAATTAAAATAATTATTTAAAAGAATATTTATATTCATAAAATACTTTTATAAATTAATATTTTGTAACATTATGTTTATAAGATTATTTTATAAGACCTTAATTATTTTTTTAAAGTGTTATAAAATTAGTTACAAATTTAAAATCTGCATTTTTTGAGTAAATGATGATTTTTTTGAAAATAAAATTTATCATATTTAGTAAATTATTATCATAAAATGGAATTAATTTTTAAATTCTAAACATCAAGAAAGATTCTTAGCATTATTTTTTGGTCTTTTTCTGAAATAATTTAATTTTTGGTGAATATTGAAATACCTTAATCTACGATGTTTATCATTTTAGCAAAATAAATGATTTATTGAGTCATGGAAGAAGTATAGATGAGGTCAGAACCCATTGGTTCCAACTCACAAGCATTATTTACTTTATTTAGTCACAAGAATCATCACTAATCATATTTTTGTGCCAAAATAATAAACAAATGATTTAAATAAAAAACCCTTCTCCTCAACTATAAATACCACCCCTCGCCTCCTTTTCTACTCATACCTCTAAATCCTTGAAGCTTGTCCAGTTTTTGCCCAATACCACTCCAAAATATATACCCTATGTTCTATTTTTTCTAGTATCTCCCAAAAGACCATTTCAATGTTCCTCAAAGAGATTCTCAAGGATAGCAATTCAAGAGATAGAACCCCATTTGTTTCTTTTAATTTAATTTAATTTAATTTTATTTAATTATCCATTCCTTACCTCATCTATCAAATAGGTTCATGACAACTAAATTATATTATATATACTTTAATGTTATTATTTTAATTGTATATCCACCATTAATTCTTTTTCTCTTCCCATTTTTATTCTAGAAATGAAAATGTCGCCCGTAAGGTTTCGATTCACCACCTTCATGAAAGATGAATTTTTCTTCTAATACCACCTTCCAAGATAGTCATAAAACCATTATAATGATTAAAATATATTATAATATATGTGTTAATACATATTAAATGATCTAGAACCAGTATATATATAATGTTAATTAATAAAATGAAACTAATGAAAGATGATTGAAAAAACACCAAATTAATCTAAATGGTTACCATTGACTCTTTATCTAACGAATCATCATCATATCTGTAAAAAGTGTTATATATGAAGATTTAATATTTTTTATGTTCATTAATAAGTTATGATTTAAAGTATTTATAACTATTCCAATAGTTCGACTCTTTACAAAGTGGTAAGGGAATCTTCTCGAAGTTAGGTTTAATGTGGCCAATATGTACCACCACAATCCATTTTTTCTATAATTTAAAGATAAAATTTTTAGGTATGTGGGAACCATACATGATATAAATATACATGAAAATCAAACATAACCTTAAGCCATTACATTCCAAATTCAAAATTTATAAATTCAACATACTTCCAAAAAACACCAAGCCAAAAACCACCACACCGGATAAAAATTTCGAAATTAATTTTTAAAAAAATCATCATAATGAACCATCAATTAGAAAACATAATCACACTGCAGACCTAACACTATCACCTACAAAGTTGCTTCATCATTATCACCACCATCATCACACATCACTTATGATCACCATCTTTATCAACACCTCGAGAAGTTGTCTCCCTATCATATTTAAAACAGATAACTAGAGAAACAGAAAGCCCAAAGGACCCCTCATTCATGAAAAACTCCACGGAACACACTTCACCTTCACTGAAAAACCAAACTAGGGTATCATTCCCTTAGGAACCACCCTAACACCACCTCTCAAATCTCTGATGAACTATCACTCCCGACAGACCTGGAGAGAAGAAATGAAACTTGAGGTCCGGGAACAGATAAAGTAGTATAAGATTCTTGGGGAACAAGCATTTGGATAAAAAAAAATTAGAATAACACACCAAACAACATCAAACCAAAAATTATGTCCATTCTAATATCATCATCGAACCAAACCACAACTGATGTCATCTACCATTGCTAGCATGAAATGAACTGACTCCATCAGCGACGACCACATTATCGTTGTAACCACCATAACACTGAAATAAAACCATAACAACTTAAAAAAAACCAATACCAACTTTGGAAAACTTAATCCACTATTTCTGAACCATCACAAACACTTGGAGGGAAACATAGGATGACACATCACCTCTCAGGGAAGGAAGTACCACCACCAGATCCACAAGGGGGCTCTAGGAATGAGATCTAGAATAATCAAGATAGAGGACTGTCAATTGAGTCTTCAAATAAAAATAAATCTATACCAGAGGAACCAGAAAGTAGGTGATGTGTCAAGTGAAAAACGCACCCAACAAGAAAATGATGGGGAACAAAGGCAACCAAAAAAATGAGACATTGATGGGAGATAAGCTGTGAAAAAATATGGAAAATCAGGGAACTAAGATGATGAATAAATCATACTCATACAATAAAAAATAGGAAGTTGAGCTACCAAAAACTGAGATGAGGAAGTGAGGAAACCCTAAGAGCCGAGAGGGTATTCCGACGAGTGGGGAGCTATCCCCTCCTCCTCGAAGTTCAATTTTTCATTTTGGTTATGCCTTCATTATCTTCAATATAATGTAATTTTAATTTATGTTTATATAATTATTCTAAATTATTTATATATGTTACAAACTCATATACCTATATCATTTTAGCCTTATTTTATAGGAAATATATGATTTTATAAGGTCCCATTCTCATTTCTTTCTAATAAACAAGCCCAATTAAAAGAAATGTCCAAGTTTCTTACCCATTTTAATGTTAACTACATAATCTATTTTAATCTATCATTATTTTTATAAAATCACTAATTTTGTCATGAGAAACTGTCTTTTTTTATTTCTGGTTTTATAAAAAAATTATTCCTTTGTCTGTTTTAAAGAATCTTTAGTAATTTCCCTTAAACCGCACTAAACTGGCTCATTACTAAGGTTTCTTAATTGCTATTTTTAGATGTTTTGACTTCATTTGAAACTAAATTTTGTGTCAAATATATTCTAATAATCCATAAATTTTTATTTCTAGTATATACAAGTTTATAATTTGATTTTATGATAAATACAAGTTAATTTTCCAAAAGAAATATTCTTTCGAAAAGTAAAAAAGGTATTTCTCTCTATAATTTATCAATGATTTTATTAGTGTATTTTCAAATATGTTAATTATTAAAATATTTAGATTTGGTGTGGGACACATTTATTAAAATATATATTGTTAAATCGATTATTTTAAATAGGTGGTGTCACGACCCCTCCCCACAAGGTGTACCCCTCCTTGGCCGGCAATGTGAGAAGAAGGATAGTGACCCCCGAGTCCCGCCTCCAGTAGGCCTCGGGTTGGCGAATAGCACCGAGGGTATAATAAACAGAAAAATGGGATGCATTACCCTCTAATAGAACTCATGTGAAAGAGTGAGATAAGATAGACACCAACCAACTCCAACTCAGAACTAAAATATAAAAGAAACCAAAGTGCACGTATGTAATGCCATGCAAAAGTACTACAACTAAAAGGGGAAAAACTACAAGTACCCAAAAAAATTAAAAGGAGCAGCAACCACAAGCCCAAATATCTCCTTCAACCACAAGCTAGTAGTAAATAGCCTGATCTCCAACCTGATCCAAGTGACCTGAAAATTAGTTTATATATACATTGGGTGAGTATAACAGTATACTCAGTAGGATCCTCCCCGAAGCCTCTCGTGGAAAAGTAAAGAGAGCATGCTAATGCACAGTGAACATCAGGTGAAACTAACTCGTCTCCTAAACAGGTATACTAAGTTCCTAACCTCACTATGTCTACTCTCACCAAGTAATGCATACAAGAATATAGCATATAGAAAAGAATATCAAGGTTACCCTGCTACTACTTCCCCACTGGTTTTCCACTTTTCCCCAACATTGCACGTCATAAGAATATCTCTCCAAAAAGGATTGCCCGTAGAAACTTGGGCAAAGCACCACAATATGCACCTCGTGCATCAAAAAGGCTTGCCCACAAACACCTGGGCGAAGCACCACACCATCATCACAACCAAAAGTAACCAGGTAGGTTCTGAGAGCCACCACACCTCGCATAAGGTGTATCATATGTCAAGTATTATACCTCAATACATTACAGCCCACACGCCGAGTAAGGATCATCAAGCCATCACAACCTATACACGTTACACCTATAGTAGTCCATAAGATATTATATTTAGAATACATGTGTGTGAATTACCACAAGCTATTACAACCCTCTACACACATATATGGGGAAAACTAACCATTGTGCCTAACAACTCAATTATCTACCAAGAGAAGAGAGCAGGGCCAAAGGGGGTAGTCAGACATCCACCCACCCACCAGAATGTTTGGGATAACACCCCCCCCCCAGGTCTCAGAATCCCCAGTCAGTCAGTTGACCTTACTGACAAGGTGGAGTAGCATATAGAAACACAAAAAGTACAGAATATATTCTATCTCACAAACACACTATGGGCATTACCTAGTCTTAGACACAACTACAGCTAACGTCTCTCAGACTCCGGACTACTACTTCTAAAACTAGGTATCCTATGAGCACAAAACCATTTAAATAGCTTTATTAGATTACTTCATTCCCTTTTAATCAGTTCCAGTGTACGTTAATTAATTCTATAAACATTAATTAACCATGAACAATTCCACATTAAATTTCATTATCATCTCACCCAAAGTCAACGGTTCCTTCAAAATTACAACCTCATCATTATGTTACAGAATCTCCATCCCCATGGGATAACACCATTTATTAAAACATTCATTACAGAAACAGTTTCCCATATTCACAAGCATTCTAGAAAAGCATTCTAAGCTACTAACAGAAGAGGCTCAACACGATGAGTAGATGTAATACCCATCAAGTCTTTGTCGCCAATAGCAAGAGAGTAGACCCATCCTCCCTTGAGAAGCTGAACATGGAAAGCACATGGCATAACACACGTTTCTTCGTCTCTTTCGAAAGAAGGGTAAGAAAGACCAGCTACCTTGAGCAGTGGGGAAAAGTAAAGTAGATAAAAAACCAAACAAAATTACCAAGTATCCAACAATCACATCCATCCCATTCCATCATCCCTGGTGTCCGCTCCGACACCCACATGCATAACCAATGCATCTCGCCTCACTAGGCGTCATCTTCTACCACAACCAAAAGGCCTCTCTGCCCCCACATATCACAACACCCCTCCAGGGTCAGGTCTCAACACAAGTAGTAGGAAAAACAACCATCACATCAATTGGGCTATGTAACTATAACAAACAAGAGGGTAAATCAGGACCCTTAAAGTAATTATCAAATAATCAAACTCTTTAATCCTTCTTGAATTAACATATTTAAAAATCGTTGGTTCCAAAATTGGAAAACCTAACCAGTAAGCTATCACAAATGATCAAACATGCTTTCTACGCCAATTTGATTAACATAAAATTACATCAAGAACCAGATTCTTTTTCATGCCTCTTTATCTTTAGCCAACAATTATCAATTAATCTCAGTTTACGCTCTTTATAGATTTCCATCAAGAACAAATAGCTAAGTAAATCAAGCATTTATATCCCACTATCTAGCAAAACAAGAGGCAATAACATACGATCAATACAATTTCTTTATCCGGTTCAAAATATTTATTATATAAATTCCTTTTTCATCAAGTGAGATAAAACATGCTAAATATACAGTTGCACATAAAAGAAAGAGAAGAAACGAACCCCCTACATCAGATGCTTTTGATGAAAATCCCAACAAATGAAGAAATTACAAGAAAGTCGGGTTGATTCTCCAAGAATCCTCCATAAATCACTATTCCTAACACAACCAAGACCAAATCTCATCATATTTGGCATCCACACACTTACATATACCCTCAACAGGCATAGATCTAAGAACCTGAGAGAAGAGTAGATGTAGATCTAAGTAGATCTAAGAAACTAAACAAGAACGATCACATTCCTCAACAAACCGGCTTCGATTCGCCAAGAGAAGCCTTCGGATCACCTCCAAAATGTTTAGGAGAGGCTCTCTTGACTTCAAGGGAGGGTAATCATGAGTTATGGCTGCTTAGGAGCTTAAATGAGAAAGTTAGAGGAAAAAAGGTTGAGGTCCACAATTTTAGGATCTAATTTAATTGCCCGCACGGTTTTCTCACACGGTTAGACAAACCGTGCGTTAACTGTGTGGTTGCTACTGCCTCATCAAACACTCCTCACAAGGTTAGACAAACTGTGTGATAATCATGCATTAGCCACTGCCTTCAAGACCAACTACGCATGGTTTGGAAGCACTGTTTAGACAAACAGTGCGCCTCCCTTGCGGATGATACTGCCTCCATGACCAACTACGCACGGTTTGGCCGCACGGTTTAGACAAAACGTGTGCAACCCATGAAAAAGTTTTAGGCCTTTAGTTTTCCTTAAAAGTCCACCCAAATTCACCCCCAAGTCACTACTCTAAAACAAGGGTAGTTAGAAAAATCAAATGCACCTGAAGATGTAACGTGATTTTACAATTCACAACTCTCTACGATTGAAACGATTCATCAAGAAGGAAGATTTTGGAAAAGAATTGGGGATAAGTTACCTTGACCTCCCATAACTCTTCTAACACTGCATTCCATAAAGTAATGTACTAGAGAGGTTTGGGCCATTACATCAGATACCTCTCAAAACATTCTCATCCTCGAGAATCCAAAACCCACATAAAAAGAGAACGAAACAGGGTCTAAAAAACCACCCAACGAGATACCTCTCAAAAGAGATCAAGACACCAAAACAACAAAGGGAGCCATCTCATAAACATGAATGTTTCATAACCAAATAAGTTACATCAAAACATGAAAAGAGTTAAACATAAAAAAACTATGGGTACTGAGAACGTATCTGTGACTCACATTCCCATGAAATCTCCTCCAAGACACCATGTCGGCACAAGACATGAACTAAAGGAATAGAACGCTCGCGAAACACCTTATCCTTGCAGTCTTGGATCTCCACAGGTCGCTCCTCAAAGGTTGCATCATCATAAACTTTAATATCTCCCCAATCGATGATGTGAGAGACGTCATGAAGATAACGACAGAGCTGTGATACATGGAAAACATCATGTATCCGACTCATCTGTGTGGGAAGTTATACTCGATACATCACTTCTCCAACACAATCTAACACCTCGAAAGGACCAAAAAACTAGGGGGAAAGCTTGCTTCCACGACCAAACCTTCGCTTCCCATGACGGGGAGTCACCTTCAGAAACATATGATCCCCAACATTAAACTCTAAGGGAATCCTTCTTGGATCAGCATAAGATTTCTGACGATCTTGCACTATCTTCATCCTCTCACGAATCACCTGAACCATCTCTGTTGTATTCTGCACTAGTTCCGGTCTGAGAATTGCTGACTCTCCGACCCCAGTCCAGCACAACAGAGAAAAGAAAGGCCGGCCATAAAAGGCTTCAAAAGACACCATACCGATGGTGGAGTGAAAACTAATATTGTAAGAAAACTCCACCAAGGGTAAGTGGATCGTCTATGAACCTCCAAAAATCAAGAACACAAGAGCGTAACATGGCTTCCAGAGTCTGGATGGTTCGCTCTGTCTGACCAACCATTTGAGGATGAAAAGCAGTGTTAAGGCATAGTTGAGAACCAAAAGAATGTTGGAGACCTCTCCACACCCTGGAGGTAAAACGAGGATCTCGATCAGAAATGACCATCCTAGGGACACCCTGAAGTCTCAACACCTCTTCTAGATACTGCCTCAACAAAACTTCCATTGAGCTCGACTCCTTGATTGCTATAAAGTGGGAAGATTCTGTTAAACGATCCACTACCAACCAAATAGCATCAAGTCCTCCTGGAGCTTGAGAAAAACCTGTAACAAGGTCTGTTGAGATATCCTCCCACTTCCAATGCGGAATCTCTAATGTCTGGAGAAGACCACCGGGAACCCGGTGTTCGTCATTTACCTTCTGGAAGACGAAACATCGGGACACAAACTCCGCAACTGCACGCTTCATCCCAGACTACCAAAACTGACTCCTCAAGGATCGGTACATATTTTTCATGCCAGGATGTACTGCTAAGGGTGAACTATGGAACTCTCAGAGAACCATCTCTTGCATCATCAAGAGAACAAAAATCCTTCCATGATATAACACTCAGTGTTGTTCATCCTCCGACCAACCATTAGGGGCCTCACCACAAACAAATCGGTCTCTCCAAACCTCCACCTCTAGATCTCCCAACTGGGACTCTTCTACATTCTGCATCAGGGAAGATTGCACCATCATCTAAAAAAGTCAACCTCAACCCCCAACTTCTCCCATATCAAGATGTAGTGCTGAAAGCTCTTCCATTACTCTCCTGGAATCAACGGATTCACACACACCATCATTGTGTGGCTTTTGGATCAGCGCATCAGCTATAAAATTCCCTTTTCTAGGTGTATATGATATTTTGAAGTCATTTTCCTACAAGAACTCCATCCACTGATGATGTTTCATGTTTAAGTCACATTGGGATAAAACATACCTCGAACTCTTATGATCAGTGAAAACCACAAAGCGCTCACCAATGAGGTAATGTCTCCACAACTTCAGAGAAAACACCACGACCGCAAACTTAAGATCATGGGTGGCCTATTTGCGTTCATGGGGACGTAACTACCAAGATCCATAAGAAACAACTGACCTCTACTGCATGAGAACACATCCTAACCCCCGATGGGAAGCATCGGAGAAAACATCCAACTAAACTCCCTCATCTGGAAGACAAAGGACTGGAGCACTTACTAACTTCTCCTTTAGATACTCGAAACCTTCCTGACATTAATCAGTCCATATGAATGCCTGATCCATCCTAGTCAAAGATGTCAGTGGAGTCGTAACTCGTGATAAATTGGCTACGAACCTTTTGTAGTAGCTTGAGAGACCAAGAAAACTTCACATCTCTGAAACTGTCTTGGGGGCTGCCTAAGACACAACTTCTTCTATCTTCAATGGATCCATAGCTACTCCCTGTTGGGAAAAAACATGCCCCAAGAAATGGATTTCTCGTGCCCAAAACTCGCATTTCGACAGCTTCCCAAACAACTGCTGTCAACGAAGAACTCCCAAAACGGCGTGTAGATACTCTTCATGTTCCTCCTCAGACGTGGAGTACAGAAGGATGTCGTCAATGAAAACTACCAAAAACATGTCCAGGAACTCTCGGAACACATCATTCATCAATCCCTTGAATATATCTAGAGCACTCATCATGCCAACCGGCATTACAACAAACTCATAATGCCCATGACGACAATGGAAAGTAGTTTTTGGGATATCCTCATCCTTCACACGCATTTGATGATATCCTGACCGAAAGTAGATCTTTGAGAACCAACTTGCACCCTTTAGTTGATCGAATAAGTCATCAATCCGTGGAAGAGGATAGAGATTTATTATTGTCACTTTGTTTAAGGGATGATAATCGACAAACAACCTCAAACTGACATCGGCCATCTTCACAAACAATACGGGTACACCCCATGGTGACACACTTGGCCGAACAAAACCACACTGCAACAGACCATCAAACTTTATATGTATCTCTTGTAACTCAGAAGGTTCCATCCTATATGGATACATAGATATAGGAGATACTACTAGTTTTAGCTCAATCCCAAACTCGATCTCTCATCGAGGGGTTAATGCTACAACCTCTTCTAGAAAAACATCAGGGTACTCCTCTACAACCCTAGGAAACGCCAACTACTGAACCTCTTAAGAACTTAGCATCATCTTAGCCATCATGGATGATAAGGATGGAACTCGCCTGTGACCCATCCGAGGATCTCGCTCACAAACAAACACCACTGGTTGTCCATCCGCACTAATGAAAAAGACCTTCTTCCTGAAGAAATCCACGATAGCCTGCACCAAATACAACCAATACATGCAGAGGATGACATCATATGGTTGTATTTGTAAACATTGGAAATCTCCCCAAGAGAAGAGTTTCCACAACACTAGCTCACAGTCTCTACATACTTCAAACAAGTCATCTTGACCTCTAACTGGCGTAGTCAATGACAAGGGCACTAGAAGCCTCTCTATCTCAAGTCCCAATGCATGGAAAAGGGTAGGTGATATGAATTATTGTGTCACTCCTGAATCAAACACGGTATACACCAAGGTAAAAAACAAGCAAAGGGTACCTCGAACGACATCTGGCTCGCTTGGAGCTGGAAACGCTAGAGCATGAAGCCGACCACAACATCCTCCACATCCTCTTTGACCCTGATGACAACCACCACCATGGTCGCGCTCTACTCTCTGAGGATGAGGAGCATGATGAGGATGTCCTATACCTGCCCCCACCTACCCTCTACTGATCTAAAGCTGGTGCAACTAGCTACTGCTGCCTCGGATGGAACTTCCCCAACGGAGGAACCTTGAGCGTAGCGCCCGGTGCACGATGACGCTCGGAATGGCCAGGCACTCCTACTGCAGATGGCCATGACCTCCACAAGAAAAACAAGCACCTGATACCTTGGCATAGGCCTGATATTTGCTGCCTCTAGAGAAATGAGATATGAAGGGTCGGGACCTACCCCCGGCTGAACACAAACTCTTCTTCCCTGAAAACCAGGAACCCCGGACTATAGCTCTGTATTGTCAAGAATCTTGATAATTCTCCTCTCGTGATGATCCGGTCCTTTCCAAAGTCCTCTCAACAACATATTCCCTCACCAAAACCTCAAGATATGTCTTCATCATAAATGGGGTGACCTGGCGTTGGATCTCTGGATGAAAAGCCTCCTCAAAATGTCTCACCCTGGCCTCCTCATCTAGAAAAAGGTATGAAGCATATCGTAAAAGTTTCTTGAAATGAATTCAAAACTCTCAAATAGTAGAGATCCCCTGTCAAAGGGTAAGAAGATCTTGGAGACTAGACACCTTCGTAGTCGAAGAAAGAAACTCACCTCTAGAACTATCTCGGAACTCCTCCCCCGAGATCGCTGACTCCTCACGATCCCCGAGGAACAAGAACCACCACTGCCTCGCTGCTCCACACAGCCTCATCATAGCCAAGGACACCCGGTGATCCTTACGAGCATGAATCGAACTAAAGCTGATCTTGACCTCCTCTAACTAGTTTTTTATGACTGGGAGAAGCACCACAATATACACCTCGTGCATCACAAAGGCTTGCATGTAGACACCTGGGCGAAGCACCACACCATCCTACCAACAAAAAGTAACCAGGTAGGTTCCGGGAGACACCACATCTCACATAACGTGTAGCATATGTCGGGTATTATACCTCAAACTATTTCAGCCCATACGCCGAGTAAAGATCCTCAAGCCATCACAGCCTATACATGTTACACCTATTGTAGTCTATAGGATACTATATCCATAATACATGTGTGTGAATAACTATACGCCATTACATCCCTCTACACACATATATGGGGAAAACTGACCATTGTGCCAAACAGCACAAGTATCTACCAAGAGAAGAGAATGGGAAAAAAGTGGTTACTCAGCTATCTATCCTCCCATCGGAATGTTGTGAAAAACACCCCCAGGGCTCAGAATCCCCGGGGTGTCAGTTCCCCTTACTGATAGGGTGGAGTAGCATATAGAAACATAAAAAATACCTAATATATTCTATCTCATAACCACACTTTGGGCATTACCTAGTCTTAGACACAACTATAGCTAACGTCTCTCAGACTCTGGGCTGCTACTTCTAAGACTAGGTATCCTATAAGCACACAACCATTTAAAGATCATTATTAGATTACTTAATTCCCTTTTTATCAGTTCCAGTGAATGTTAATTAATTATTTTAAAATTAATTAACCATGAACAATTCCACATTAAATTTCATTAGCATCAAACCCAAAGTCAACTGTTTCTTCAAAATTACAACCTCGTCATTATGTTCCAGCATCTCCAACCCCATGGGTTAACACTATTTATTCAAAAAATCATTACACAAACACTTTCCTATATTCCCAGGCATTCTAGAAAACCATTGTAAGATACTAACACAAGGGGCTCAACACGGTGAGTAGATGTACTACCCGTCAAGTCTTTGCCGCCTATAGGAAGAGCGTAAATCCATACTTCTTTAAAAATCTAAACACGGAATGCACGTGGCATACCCTGTGTGTATTCACCTCTTTTGGAAGACAGGTAAGCAAGAGCATCTTCCTTGAGCGGTGGGGAAAAAAAAAGCAGATAAACAACCAAACAAATTTACCAAGAATCCAACAATCTCATCCATCCCATTCCATCATCCATGGTGTCCTCCCCGACACCCACATGAATAAACAATGCAACTCACCTCTCTCGGAATAATTTTCTGCCACAACCAAAAGGCCTCTATTCCACCACATATCACAACACCCCTCCAGGGTCACATCTCAACACAAGCAGCAGGAAAAACAACCATCACATCAATTGGGCTATGGCCCTTTAACAAATAAGAGGGTAACTCAGGACCCTTCAAGGAATTATCAAACAATAAAACTCTTTAATCCATCTTGATTTAATAGATTTATAATCCGTTGGTTCCAAAATTGGGAAACCTAACCAGTAAGATATCACAAATGATTTAACATGCTTACTACGCCAATTTTATTAACATAAAATTACAACAAGAACCAGATTCATTTTAATGCCTCTTTATCTTTTTCCAACAATTATCAATTATTATCGGTTTAAATTCTTTACTGATTTCCTTCAAGAACAAACAGCGAAGTAAAGCAATCATAGATATCCCACTATATAGAAAAACAAGAGGCAATAACATACGATCGATATAATTTCTTTATCCGGTTCAAAATATTTATTATGTAAATTCCATTATCATCCAGTGAGATAAAACATGCTAAAGATACAGTTTCACATAAATGAAGGAGAAAAAACGAATCCCCTACCTCATAGGCTTTTGATGAAAATCCCAACAAACGAAGAACGAACAAGAAAGCCAGGTTGATTCTCCAAGAATCCCCCTTAAATCACTTCTCCTAACACAACCAAGACCAAATATCATCATATTTGGCATCCACCCACTTAGATATACCTATAATAGGCATAGATATAAGAACCCATGGGAAGAGGAGAAGTAGATCTAAGTAGATCTAAGAAACTAAACAAGAACGACCACATACCTCAAGAAACCGGCTTTGATTCAACAAGAGAATCCTTCAGATCGCCTCCAAAATGCTTGGGAGAGGTTCTCCTACCTTTAAGAGAGGGTAATACTGAGTTATGGCTGCTCAGAAGCTTAAATGAGTAAGTTAGAGGCAAAACGGTTGAGATCCACAATTTTAGGATCTAATTTAAGTGCACGTACGGTTAGACAAACTGTGCGTTAATTGTGCGGTCGCTACTACCTTGTCAAACAATCCTCGCATGGTTAGACTGCATGGTTAGATAAATTGTGTGCTAACTGTGTGTTATCCACTGATTCAAGACCAACTACACATGGTTTAGACAAACCGTGCGCCTCCCGTGCGGATGCTACGACCTCCAAGACCAACTATGCATGGTTTGGCCGCAGGGTTTAGACAAACTGTGTGTAGCCTGTGAAAAAGATATCACAATTAATTTTTTCTTAAAAGCCCACCCAAATGCACCCCCATGTCACTACTCTAAAACAAGGTTAGTTAGAAACACCAAAAGTACCTGAAGATGTAACGTGATGTTACAGTTCACAATTGTCTACCGTTGAAACGGTTCATTGAAAAGGAAGATTTTGGAAAAGCATTGGGGGTAGGTTACCTTGAACTCCCGGAAGGCCTCTAATACCACATTCCACAAAGTAATGGACTGGAGAGGTCAAATCCATTACAGGTGGAATGCATAGGACTTAGTAAGCGACGAGCGGGGCTCGATATAGCCCCTCGATGAATCGGTAGGTATCATGAGAGAAACTAGATCTGTGTTTTTCTCATTTATGTATGGTTTCATGGATATTTCCTTGATGTTATGTTTATTATGTATGTAATTATTAATTACCTCATTATTATATTTGTAAGTGAAAATCCATGTGATTATTTTACTAGTTGAATAACCACAGTTAAATTTCATAGTCATGTGATTATTTATGAGGTATTATTTATTCATATTTTACTCCTAACATATTATTATCAAGATATTTTTATAATGGAATGTGTTTTAATCATTCCCCATGAATTCTTGTTTATGTTTATGATATCTTCTATTAAATTTTTTACCCTAAATGAGCATCTGAGCTGATACCATTCTTATGTTTTATTTTTCCACAGGATGCGAATATATATATTATGAATGACTTATAGGGATTCTCTAGGAGTTTATGGATGTTTAAAATAGGATTTCTATGTTGTTTTCCATTTTATGTTGTAATTTAAAACTTATGTTTGTATCTAGTTTTACAAATCTACCAATCTATTCAATCTTTTGTGATGTGATTTGTTATTCATAGTACCAATGTAATATAGTATGGAATTGGTTCGGGGATACTGGGGTCATGGTATTTATAGTTCGTGTGAGAGAAATTTTAGTAGAAACTTTTCAAACTAAATTTATAAAACATAGATTAGGGAACATAACCCTACGTTATAATTTGAGGATAATCATATAAGAACATTCTATAATTTTGGTAAGGAAGATATTATGTGGGTCTTCCTAGGAATACATCATTAATTAGATACTACAAGTGGATGTTGTTCAGGGACATATGTACCTAGGGGTTACAACACTAACAAGGTGCGTTGGGCTTGACTAGGGATAACCTAGTACATGATAGGGAGCCTTACTACACACATGGTTTGATGGTCCTAGGTGATATACTTATGATAAAGGATATTTTCTTTAAAAACCACTACGAATGATTTTAAAGTTAATATGTCTTGAAGGAAACCATGTTAAAGATTTTTCGATTAACTATGAATAATTTTTTAATTAATGTTATGTGTTTTTCGAGTTTTAAATTATGAATTATGATTCAGAACCTAATTTAGTGTATAACATTTTTTAGAAATGGAACCTAGCAGAAGGAATGAGAACTTCACAAATTCACATGATCTAAAGTGTAAGAATAATCATATATTTTATGGTATTATTCTAATATTTTAATGGAAACAAGTCTCCCAAACATTCTCATAATATGATAATATAGTATCATGTGATATTGAGACAAAGAAATAATTCTCCAAGTATTATGGAGTTAGAGGGTAACACGAGAATAAGAGTACTTCTATGAAAAAAATTGATAAAGGAAAGAAGAGAAAGAATTATTATCCCACATGTGATAATTGTGGAAGGAAACACCTTGGTATATGAATATGAGGAAAATAATTTTGCTTCAATTGTGGAGGAATATACCACTATGATCATAATTTCGAGAGAAGGAAATAACTTTTCGATATTCAGTAATTAAACAATAATTATATGGGGAACTACACAAAATAATAATCCAATAATCAATGGAATATAGATTAAGAGAAGGAAATTGGTCATGGTAAAGCTTATTCTACAACCCTAGATGTGGAGGAATGATTAATATTTTCTTATTAAAGAATATTGTTATCTATGTATTTTATCAATAACAATCTCTTTATAAGATTGATGTGATATATTGCAATGCTTCGTCTTTATGGATTTTGAAGCATGTAAGTTTTCTTTAACGTTTTATGGTGTTAAGGTATTTATAAAATTGGTATATGGAATTAAGAGGTAAATTATTTGGAGAATATTATGTAAATTTGAATTTTGGGAATTTAGTGACCTTCCGTCAAAAAAAATTTTCTTTTAATTTAGAAAACAATAATTTTGATGAGTCTTAATTTTAAATACATATGGAATTAATTAATGATATCTATGATTAAGAATAAATTATGATTTATAATATTGGATAAACTATGATAACCATCTTGGATTCATTAAAAATTTATTTTTTGATGAAATGACTTGTGGATATTATTATTTAGAAAAGTGCATCATGAATAAAAATTTGTCATAAATATCTATCTCATGGTATAAGAAATGAAGTGGAAATAGGTCGAAGAACAACCAAAGGATGAGATAATTCATATTAAATAGAATGAAATAAATAATTTTATTTTATCAAGTTCCTATATACATGGTAAAATAATCCATAAACATTAAAAAATGGATTTTGAAATAAAAACATTATTATTTTACTTTTCTTTCTGATAAATAATTTCTTATTTCAATAATCATATATTTATCATTTTGTAATGGTTAAATTTCTATTGACCATGTTATCTATCACTATAAATCATTAAATTATAGTTATATTTTTCCTCCATGACCATTATTTCACTTTTTTCTAATGTTAAATAATTCAAATGTTTAGTTTTTTTGACCATCACATAATCCTGTCCCTCTTTTAAGAGGATTTTTTTTAAGAAATTTTAGGATGTCAGATTTCCACAAGGGTATTATAAAATGAAAACTAAATAATTTTCAATAAAAAGATTAAATTAAAAGGATAAAATTTATTTAAGTATGGGAGATTTTAACACCCCCTAAATTTATAGTATGTCTCTTTTAAATATAACAAATTTGATAGGTTATGTTACACATAACCCTGAGATTGAAAAAATGATTAAATATTATTATTGTGAAGTAGCTGTTAGAATGGGAGGAATACATATATGAATTAAATTACGAAAATATAGTTTAAAAATGTTTATAAAATGTATTCATTCGTAACCAATTAATTAGAAATGAAAATAAAAATAATAATTGAACATAAAGGATGTGTGTATAAAAAATTTTATTTTTATTACCAGAATATAATATTATATTAAATTAATCACTATTATTCAAATATATTAATGAAATTTATATATTAAATATTAAATAAAAAAGTTTATATTCAATCAATATGTTTTATAGGCTTAATATAAGAGTAAATCCAATTTTAAGCCTGAAAATATATATTTTCTAAAATGAAAATTTTCCAACTTCTAATAGTGTACATGTTTAAAAACAATGTTTTGAATCTTTTATAAATTATATTGAACAAAATATACTTCATTTTTGAGATCTGAATGTCAAAACTACATTAGGGTAAATTTTTTATATTTTTTTAAAAATATTTAATTTCCAATGAATAGTGAAAAAATCTAATTTGTTATAAAACATTCATTTTCATTATATTAATTGCTTATTTATGATTTAAGTAGAAAAATTATCTATAAAATTATAAATAAAATTAATTCTTCTATTAAATTATTATATGGTATATTTATATCAGGTAATAAGTAAATAAATGTTTTCTTATCGATAAATTAAGTGTTGATATTTTTGCAAAACGTAAAATTTATTTACAATTTTTTTATTAAAATTAATACTTATTTTAATATATATTTTAATAAAATAGATTCATAAATTCATATTTTTTGGTCTTATTATTATAATAAAAATTTATATGTCCTTTATTAATTTTTGAAAGGGTCATAAAATTAGTTATAATTTTAAAATCTACATTTTTTGTGTCCATAATGATTTATTTAAAAATTTAATTTCTCATATTTGAAAAATTATTTTAATAAAATGGAGTGATTTTTTGAATTCTATACATCAGAAAATTTCTATTTGAATTTTTGAGATTTTTCCTAAATAATTGATTTTTTGAATAGTGAAATACTGTAATTTATAGTATTTAACATTTTAGCCAAATACATGAATTATTGAGTCATGTATGATGTATGGAAGAGGTATGCACTAATTTTTTAGAAGTCAGATGCATTAGATGATTTTTTTAGTCATAATAATTTTCAGTAATCATAGTCTTGATCCAAAATAATAAACAAATGAATAAATAATCAAAAACCACCCCTCTCCTCCACTATAAATACCACCCATCACCACCTCTTCTCCTCACACCTCCAAAGAATTGAATCTTGTACAATTTATACCCAAACCCTCTCCAAAACCTCTCCCCCACTTTTTTTCTTTATTCTATATCCCAAAAGATCATTTCAATGTTCCTAAAAAGTTTTCTCAAGGAGAAAAATTCAAGAGGTAAGACACCATTTTTTATTTTAATTTTTTTTATTTTATTATTATTTCCATAGTTATTATATCAATAAATTCATTATAACTATAGAATATTATATATAATTAAATATTATTATCTTAAAGGGATATCTCCGATCAATTCTTTTCTCTTCCCCTTTTTATTCTAGAAATAATAAATTCATTTGTAAGGTGTCGATTCACCACCTTCAAGGATGATTTTTTTATTTTTGTAATAATTATTTCAAGGACGATAATAAAAACATTATAAGGGTTAAAATAGATTATAATATATGTTTTACATTTTATTTGAGGTTTTGGTACCGGTATACATATAAAATTTTAAATAATTAAATGAAGCTAGTTTTTGATGATCGAAAAAAAACCAAAATAATTTAAAGGATTATCATTATTGATTTAAAAAATGAATCATCTTCATATAAAAAAAATTACATATAAGACAATTTAATATTCTATAAGTTCATTAGTAACATTTAATTTCAAATATGGATAACTATTCCTATTTTACATGATATTTCATACATGTATACAAGTGAACCAATCACGAAAACCAAGGAAACAAACACTCTCGAATGATGAAATTGAATCATATAACTCATAAAAAAATCTATAATTTAACTTAATAAAATTATAATCTATCAAATAAATGTTTATATAGTTGTGAATAAATTTATTAAATAATATAATTTCATTTTCTATGACATTAAGTTCAAGTGCATAACACTTTACGACATAAGGTATGGGCTTTCTCATCTCACTTTTATTTCTGTGAGATATGTCTTATTCACCACTATTTTTATGTGTAGTGTATGTATACTACCCATTGATGTATCATATCATGAATTTATTTTATTTATAGTATTTAATTTCTTCTATTATGATCATTAATGTTATGAGGCATATAGTTCGACTGTTTGCGATGTTCTAAGGGATTCTCCTCAAACATCCATTTTCTTTCAGGTTATAGTTTCTCTCTATTTTCCCCAATGTAATTATTCTTTATTTTTATGTAATTATTATAAATTCTGTACATATGTTCCAAAATAATCTATTTATATCATCTTATCCTTATTTTATGTGAAATACATGATTTTATAAGGTTACCTTCTAGTTTCATCCTGATAAGTAATCCCAAATAAAGGGGACATCCAAGTTTCTTACCTACTTTCAAGTGCACTCCATGATATATTTTTTTCCACCATTATTTTTCTAAAATCACTCATTTTTTCATAAAACAATATATTCATTAATATATAGTTTTATACAAAAATTAGAACACTGTTTATTTTAAGGACTCTTTAGTATTTTCCCTAACGCCACACTAAAGAAGATCATTTCTAATGTTTCTTAAATTCTCTTTTTATATATTTTCACTTAAATTAAAACTAATTTATTCCTAAAATATATTTTCATTTTACATAAATTATATTTTCTAGTATATAAATTTTTATAATCTCATTTTCAGAAAAATAGAAAATAATTTTCCAAAATAACTATTCTTTCTAAAAGTAAAAAGGTTATTTCTCTCAAGAATTTACGAAAGATTATATTTAAGAATATCCATCTATGATTGTGTTTAAAATATTTAAAATTGTAATGGGATAATTTTATTTAAATATATTTTTTAAAAATATTATTCAACATATGAGGAATTCTTTGGACTTAGTAAGTGATTAGAAATACCCACTATAGCACTTTAAAGCTTCGGTAGGTTTCTTGAGTCAATGTAGACCATGTTTTACCCATTTATGCATGGCTTCAAGGAAGAAGACTTGATGGTATGTGTATGTTTTTTAAAAATTATTTATTCTATCATTATGATATTAGTAATTGAAAATGCATGTGATTATTTGACAAGTAGAATATACATGGTTTTGTTTCATACTCATGTGATTATTTATATGGAATTATTTAATCTGATTTTACTATTTCCGTATTATTCTCAAGATCATGTTTTAATGGAATGTGTTTTAGTCACTCACTATTATCTATTATTTATGTTAATGATAGCTTCTGATGTATTTCATACCCTTTCTAAGCATCTATGATCACCCCTATCATCATCATCATCATCATCCTGAATTTTTATTAAATAAGAAAAATAATCCCAATCATCCAAAGAATCGAAATATTGGAAGGACCTATGGTGGCCTAGAATAATGAAGACCAATGGAAACCCCATAAACATATTGACCCCATCTGGTGTTAGGATGTGAAAATTGTGAAAGTAAATTTGATCAGGACCAATAATAGGAAGAGATTCAAGGTGATTAGTGACTTGGTTACCCTCAATCCATGAATGAACCACTGTGGTATTATTTCCAAGAATGCCCTAGCACTTTCTAATGATTTAATGAATTGACTAAATAGAACAACCATTTCCATGCAGGGCATTGTGAAGAAGTATTGAATATGTTTCAACCATTTATAGATCAATCCTTTTCTATGAACATAACAAAGCCCATGAAGAATCGCCTTTGCCTCTGCCTAAAGGGAGGAACTGAGTCACAGGAGAGAAGAAAATTTTAGAAAGACCATGCCAGTGGATTAACAGACGACCGCACCTCCGTGAAAATCCCCCATATTGAATGATCCATCCGTATTGAGATTCAGACCCATGGATGTGGGGGGCAACAAACCTAGTGGACTTTTCTTTAACTACTACTTGAATTGGCATTAGGAGACATAGAGTAGTTTATTTTAATGGTTGGTGCCTCCAACCAGTTAGATATTTTGTTGAACATATCAAGGAGGAGGTTCTTCTATTCGAATTATTGGCCTTCTTGAGGATTGGACTCTTTCATGCTTAAAACTATTTCTCACTTTCCAAATGCACCACCTGCCTACGTATATGACCAAAGTGTGGGCCAACCTCTCCATACACCTATCTCTTGTGCCATGGAACCACCTATCATGTAATGACATATCAGTCAGGTTCTGGTCATGAATAACAGTGAACTCTCTAAAGCGCTCCCACACTGCAATCGCCCAGTCACCCTCAAAGAATAGATGTGCCGCACTCTATTCCATTTGATCTCTACAATAGGGAAATCTTGAGGTCAGAGGGATTCCATAACAATTAATATTGTATTCTATTAGGATAGACTTGTTCCTTATCCTTTATGTGAGGAAGTTATACTACATAGGGATACCTCTAGGCCATAAAACATCATTCTATAAATCTTTCTATACATGAAACCCAAAGGTGCGGAAGAAATCTCAAGTGGAGAAGGCCCCCAAGGAAGATGGAGTGAAGACACATCTATCAAGCTCCGAATTGAGTTCAATGAGGTTGAAGGTGTCCTGTTGATCATCATTCAATATAGCCTTGATGAAGGGCTATAAAAATATTGCCTCCCTAGAAGAGATAGTGGTGGCATGGCATCTCAGGAAGCCAAGGGTGCACCCAACCCAGTTGTGATGCCAAAAAGAGATGTCTTCGTTCCTTATAATCAACAGTGTGTAGGATTTTTTTCTATTTAAATATGTAATGTAAAACCTGTGTTTTGATCTAGTTTTCCAAATATACAAAGCTATTCAGTTTTTGGGAATGAAATCGCTTATTCATAGTAACAATGTTATATAGTAAGGCACTGGCTTTAGGCAACTGGGTCCGTTCTTTATACTTACTCTCTCTCTTTAAAGATGAACGCATGGTGCTTAGGCCATAGTAGTGCTCCCTCATTTGTGTGAAGTAGTGAGGTGAGGGACCCTCTACTTGGGTATTTATAAACATATTTTGGGTGCAATATAGGGTTTATAGGACCCATCGTCAAGGGTACTAGAGCAGGACATAGAGTTGTGCCCGATGGAGAGTGTTATATTAGATGGGACATCAGGGATGGACGGGTTCTTCCCAATGGATCATATCTCTCAAACATTCCATCTGGGATGGATGTCTTGTGTAGTTAGTCTTCCAGGATGAGCAGTACCATTTAAATTCGAGTAGAAACCTTTATCTAGCAATGAAGTTGGTACCTAATCATACTTGGAGTCTGAGATGAGTAAATCTGGGTGATTCTGTGAGTCTTTCCAGTGTTGTCACATATCTTGTTTGACATACCATTTGGACTGACCTAACGAGTCTTTTATAGATGAGGAGTGGACGAGATGGATTTTTCTCTCATTTTGGTTACCTCTAACTTGGGTTTATCAGAGAGTTTTCTTTAATTTACTCCCCTTTATTTTAGTTTTTTTGGGTGCCTACTTGTTATTGTTATACTCAAATATATATGGTTTTTCCTACACAAGTCATGTCTTATGTAGGTGAGAAGTTTTTTTATAGAGCCCAGAAGGACGTAGAATAGATGGAGATTATAGATCTTAATAGGAAGTAGTGTTTATATGTGCTTGGAAGATATTTTTTTGGGTGGGTGAACTTAATAGTGGTCCCCACCTTCTGATAATGTTTGGTTCTTTTATAGTTTTGTTGGGCTTAAATTTTTTCCCATTTTTGTACATTCAGTACATCTTCTATACTCTGATTGCGAGATATATGCATACTTTTAATTTTTCATTCTAGTTATGTTATATTTACAATACATTATTGAGATATGTGTGGATTCATGCATAAAGGTACCATAATCTATAGAATCCCATATGTGGTATATTCCTACTCAGTGCAGGATTCCATCCCCTAACATACTGGATATGGTATTGGGGTAGTCGTACCACAAAAATCATTGGGTTGGTTTACAAAAGAGTGGTATTAGAGGATGTATATCTTTACGATCAGAGACTATATGATTGGTTTAGAATTTATGTTTATTATGTTAAAGTGTTTCAAGTTCAGATTTCTGTCCAAGGACTCCATTACTGGTATTGTTACCAATTTATCCATTAACTGTGACTCTAATGAGCTTCTTGATGACTTGATAAATTAGTGCATTGTTCATAGGGAAGTGATGGTACACGCATTATAAAGGATTGAATTGTGGGTTCCATTTTCTTCTTGAGTCAACTCCCCAGATATAATCGTTGACCATGGAAAATATTTATCTTATTTCAATATCCCACAATGATGTTATCCAAATAGGTTTCTACGGAGGAATTGTGATAATGGTTCACCCAGTTATAAGGCTTCATTGATGAGCAATCATCCTGAGGCAGTACCTATGGTTGGTCGGCTAGTTGATCCTCTACCCATTGAGTAGTTGGTTGTGCTAATAGTTTAATATGAGTACGTTCACAGGACAAGTTCACCTATTTAGTTACAGATGCAGTAAACTCTAAGATGTTGGGGTGATCTGGACCCCAAGGTAGTTGAGGACTAGCTTGAGGTAGTCACACACATTTTTTTCTTATGAGGACACCACTTGATCAGATGGTGGTACGAGCGACGAGTCTTCAACATGGATCATTTAGGTGATGGTTGAGTTTGATGAAACATAACCATGATGAGGATATTCTCACGTAGAAAAATTTTGATAGGGTTTTATGGGAATAGTTTAATCCATCCATGTTGATATCAGTGCATATCCAGGTGATTGTACAGATTTTGTAGGGTAGCATGTCTATGGAATAATACTTGGAGAGGTTCACAGACCTTTCATGTTACACCCTAGATATAGTTTGAGATATGTTTTTTAGAGTTCATAACTTTGAGAAGGGCCTCTATAGATACATTTGTGTAGGTCTGTTCTCCTTGTGCATTCCCTCTTATGTGAGGGTGCTGGAGTAAGCTATGGTGATAGAGAGATTCTTATTGGAGGGATTGAGTGGATTGGGATGGAATTTATTTTCACAGTTCTAAGTCCTCTATCATATCTGGTAGATGATAGTTGACAGGATCACAGTGCATGAGGCATACCCACGCCCAGACTCACACACATGGGTATGTAACACATGAGTCAAACAAGGGATTTTGGCATCCACATGAGAGTTGATTATACATTTGTGATAAAAGTGTACATCTCGATTGAGATGGTATAATCCACTGTGATGCTGAGAGGGAGATGATGTATGGACTTCCTTGGCTGAGGAACCATATGGATAGTGAATTTCTGCATGATGGTGGATGTGTTAGAAGATTGGGTAGAGAAGCAAGAAGTGGAAGAAAGTTCAAGATGTTTCCACCACCACCCCCAGGTGTTGTGCACCATGCTCAAGAAGCTAGAGGATAGGGGAGAGAATAGAAAAAGTCCAAAAAGTCCTATAACCCAGAGGCATTAAGGTTCATTTGAGGTAGGATCTATTTCATTTATACTTTTTTAGTAGTATTTTTAGACACTATTGTGAGGTACTCTAGTCTTGTAACTTCTTGCACTTGGATTATCTGTGGTAACATAGGGCATAGATAGATCCCTACGGTAATGTTTCATGAGTTATATTTTGACTCATGAGGAAGATGGATGCTTTCCCCACTAAGAATAATTCATGTGAGATGATACAAAACCATTTGGGTGAGTTAGTGCCATCCAATTGGGATAGTGAAATGGTTTCGTGGATGACTTCATCTGACGTGTTTGTTCAATGAAGGTAAAAGGGTATCATCAGAAGATGGTGGCCTGGAGATCTAATTTTTTTATTAATAAGCATGGTGAGATTTGTCGTCTCTAATGATCTAAGTCCCAGTATGGTCTAAGAGTCACACATAAATTAAATAGATCACAAAATATAAATAAAAACCAAACTTGTTTAGATTTGAAGCTGTGATTGACTAAATCTAATTACCAGTGACTATTGCATGACAAATACATAAAATTATCCCTTTAGATCATCCACTTGAAAATAAAAAATCCATTGGACTATCTATCATGAATTCCTGGTGCTAGTGCGGAGATTCGGCAAGGATTTCAATGTCCCGACGATGACCGCATTGGCGTGCCATCTATGTGTGAGGGTGAACTCAATATCAATGCCAGGATCAAGAGATTATCTCTCTAGGGAGTCTGAGGAGATAGGGGCTCTAGGAAATCCGCCAATAATAGTCACTGAACCAAATCCACTCTCTTCAATTTATAGCGGAAGTTCTAATACCCGGTTTTGGTTCCTTATCCCCTGTTTATTACAAGTCAAATAAATAAATAATCATGATGAATTAAACTAAATAAATATTATTTATTATTTTATCACACAAATGTATTATATATTAAATATGTATTATGTGATAAACCTGATTCATTAACTCGACTCATAATTTCCGCTAATATTAGAAGAACCTAGAATATAAAAATAAAATTCATTCGATTAATATTATTTTTCGTATTTACATAACTTGTAAATTAATTTAATAGATCAATTCAATAACAATTATTCTTTACGTGAATAATATGAACTAATTTATTTATCAATTATTGATAACATAGAAAACACTCGGACCCCATTGTGGGGCCCACCACTTCCATTATACATATTCAATAGAATAGGGTAGATTGTTGAATATGCTATTTTGTGTAACCCTCTATGACCTTATCATGATAGAAATGAATAAAATCCATAGAAAAAGAGAGGATTTTAGTAACCCATCAAGACCCTTTAATAGATAAGGATATCCATAGAAACAAAAACCCACTAATGAACACACACTGTGTACTATAATCTCTTTGTTGTTGGATATATCATAAAGCATGGCACATACCTCTATCATTTCCCTTTTCTTGCTTTATTATTTTTTGACCCAACTGGATGGATTTTCCCTCGACTGCCTTTTACATGGTCTTATGAACTTACTACCATCCTGATCAACAAGGCCCAATATATATATTTTTCTCAACCCATAAGAGGTAAATCCTTTCTTTACCATTCATCCAATGTCATGCCACCAATGACGCACCCAATACGTGCTACCTCCCCAAAATTTCATTATCATGGTTTTTTGCATGCTTCAAAGTACTCGATTAAATGGAACACATTGGTAATGATATCAATTAAGGATACCAATACACATTCCCAATGATAGGAACAACCAATGACACCAGAAAAATGCAGTCTTCCTATTAATGGGTATCTCCTCATGATCTCTGTAATAGAGATCACCATGTGTGAACTTCATTAGAAGAAGTATTAATGATTATGATCCCCCAACACTTCATAGTCAAACATCAGATGTCTCCAATCAAAATGATGTATCTATACCATAATAAAATTTTGAAATATTAATGTCATGGTATCTCGAGGTTCTCATTATAACCTTGGATCAGCTATATCCTTTTGATATGAAAGTTAATCTATGGAAATTACCAATAAATAGTGGATGTAGGAATATCAACTCTATAATGGTAAGAAATAATCATATAGAGATAAATATATGCATGATATGGTAATCAGAAGTAATATTCAAGTTGGTTCTAGGGAACCCACTATTACAATACTCCCACTTGCACTAGAAAAAACTTGTTAAAGAACCTTATTTGCTATCACATGATAAAGTTCATGTTTCTACTGAGTAAAAAATTTTGTTACTAGGTCTTCCTTGTTTCTACTCTATGGTTATTATATTATATGTGACCTAATATCCTTGATTAAAATATCCCAAGAGATAGAATCCACAAGTATATCTCTTTTTTTCACCATCAAAACCTGACATATTGGCTTGTAAAAGTAAGAAAATTATCATAATGATAAAACATTACATGGTATGTTCTATTTCAAAAGATATATCAAATAATTTCATTTAATAAATACATTTTATTTTCCGTAGAATCTACCACGTAATAGGTTCTATAGGTATGAATACCATTGGCTTATACGAGCTTGTCTCGTACATAACCTTATCATAAATACGCTATTAGATGAAATTTATCTAAGGAAGAATAGATTGTGTCCCTTAAAAACTTTTAGCCTTTAATCTCCACATACCAGGTATATATCTTTTGTGATTACCCATGTACAATCATATATTTCTGGCTGAATAACATGTAGTTTTCCTCAAAATAACTAATACTTTCCTACAATAAAGTAAATCGTGCAAATATAAATCATTCTACATATCCTAAAATATGTGATTGATCCATTAATAAAGCATATAAGACCCAAATAACCACATAATATTTTATTATGTATTTATATATCTACTTTGAGGGATTTATTCTATGGGACACTGGAATCAATTCTTAACCTGAATTGTTCCGACTTTTATTTTTCAATACCATGTCACTATACGTATGATTGACAAGGTCCAACAAAACTTTAGATCAACCTCAATAGATCATGTTCCCTAGAAATTAAGTTTCTACTTTATGTTAATCACTAGATAATTAATTTCAACCTAGAATTACCTAACTATAAGACCAATATCTATTTCCATAGGTTTTCAGACATATTAAACTTGGAAAACCATAGCACTACCACTAACCATTAGTATACATATGGTATAAATTCCTTCCAAATAAATGTTCTCAGATCTTGTTTGTTAATTTAATTCTAAACTGGATTTCAGTAACTTTCAACCCTATTGTAATTCAACGATGTCACCATCCTTTTCTAATTTTTTAAAATTGACACTATCCATGAAAGTTGACATTGGCATCCAGTGGATAATTAAATTATAGTACATGTGAGATGTGTCATGTAAAATTATAATGTATTTAGGAATATGGACATGGTATTACCAGTCCATCCTTATTGGTACATCACTTATACCATCCATTTATATTCTCACTTGAATACCCACCACAGTATTCTAAATTAAAACCCCTTTACACTTTGAAATATGGAATTTAATAATGAATTTTAACTAACCTTTTCAATATTAGTTGATTTCTATATACTTATTTCTTGTAGGAATTATTATTCTCACTCAATAATGTATCAACAACTGTGGTGAATATAAAACCAACATAATGGTTCTATACTTCTTATGTAGGGTGTGTCGCTAGAACATTCTCATTCCATAACTCTTTATGGGACATATTCTTATTATAACTTTATGTGCATCTCTTGTAATTGACTAAACCAAAGTCAATCTTGTTCCCACTATCTCAAGTAGAGGTGCACACCCTTATATAGAAAAGTAGTCTATTACAAGACTAACACTTTTCTATTTTATGGATTTTTGTATTATCCTAATAAACTATTAGGATAATTACTTAGATGTACAATGTTTTTATCATAATGAATGTTTATTAATATCCTAACAAACTCTTTGCATATAAGCACATGCCCTTATGAAATAATGGATTTACATCAAACTCTGACTTATATGATATACATTTTTCATGATAATTGGAATTTGATTATGGGATATCACTATTATTTTTAAAACACATCTTGAAATAGAATGGAAGTTTTTGAAAATTTTAACATTGATACTCCTTACATCATGTCTCTAATGAATAGAATGTGTGATTATTGATTTACCTATACTAACTTTTGTTGATTAATGTTAACATGAAATACTTAATCATCTATCCTCTTTATTAACATAAATTATTTGATGTGGATAAGGTAATGTGATTTTAGGAATTACCCCCACACTACATTATCATGACCGGTTAATGCTTGGTCAAGATATATTCTTTTGCATGCAAGCCCAATGTAAATTACATCTTCTATGAATTCATATATTATACTTCACTTTCTAATTCCATAAGTACTTAAACGAATTTAATGAAGTATATTTTCCTCAAGAATTACCCATGTAGTATTTCACTCATACTATAAGAACTAATTCCAAAATATTTTTGGTAAACATTTATTTCTAAAGGATTCATTGTCCAAACTAAATAAGGCAATAATACCAAAGTTATTTAGCTATACTGATCCTAAACACCAAACTAGGTATATCCATAACATATACATTAGTTTTACTTGAAAAATAATTATATTTCCACATATGTGGAAGTTAGTCTTACATTTTATATTCATCACTTATTGCCTATGATTAAATTATCACTGAACTATTGATTGAGTATGAGATAATAGAGACAACATTCATTCCTCAATCTAGAAAATTTTATCCTATTCTATAATGGATACATGAGATAAATGTTATAGTTATACTATACAAATTTTATTCTTGAATCATTCACTTTGTAATTAGTAGTTATGTGTTTCTCACTACTAACATAGGGATTAAAATTTCACAACTTCTTGGAGAATACACCTTACTTCATAAAATGTTTCTATTTCTTACATGGTTATTGTATTTCAATACATATATTTTAAAGACATATTTTATTAAATACCCAAGAATTTTATTATAAAAAATACTTATATTTGTTGAATATACACTATATAAGAAGTGGTTACCTACTTATTTAATTCGGTTCATTGAATTTAAACTTGTAAAAATTAATTATATGTTTTGAAAAGAAAATAAATGACTGTTTCAAAACTAACGTCTATGATTGAAGGATGTTGTGAAGGTTCTTATGGAATCAGTCTTTCCATTGGCCTTATAACTTTGTATTTTAATTTATTCACCAT
The DNA here is from genome assembly GCA_963277665.1 of Viscum album. Taxonomy (NCBI): domain Eukaryota; kingdom Viridiplantae; phylum Streptophyta; class Magnoliopsida; order Santalales; family Viscaceae; genus Viscum; species Viscum album. The sequence continues at coordinate 2,017,219,304 of OY728126.1, forward strand.
AAGAACTAAAGATTAAACTATATTTAATATTATTATTTCTTAAATAACCTTACTTAAAAGGTAATGATGAATTTAATCCATCTTGAACATTTATTTACCTTAAAAAAACTAGATTAATCGATTGTAAGAGTGTGATTCCCTAAAATAGCATGATATTTCTTTCATATTTACAAAAATCTAGTTTAATTATTACCCGTTAAAATCTACCCTCACTTTCTCCTATAAAACTTATCAGAGATGAGATTATATGTGTAATTACCAATGTCATAATGTTTTAATCTCAACTAACATTAGATATTTATTATTAGAATTTTGACATAACCATAATATTTTTTACACATGTGTCTTATGTAATAAATTTTAAACCCTCACATCCTGAGGTGGCCTAACAGGTAAAGGGACACTATGACCTTTAATTTTCGATATAGTATTATTATGTGAAACAACCTATAATACCCATTGGAAATTCATGATTTTTTGGACATTATATTGTCCATGATTATCACAATTTATCTTGTGGTATTACCTTCTATTTAATAAAAAAATAAAATCATAGCATATTAGTAGTTTTATAGTGATTACCAATATTGACATTATTGTTTATTTATATCATATTATATATCCCACTATTTTATCGAATTCTAGGAACCATTTGTAATAGAATCATAATAATCTGTCGCTTGAGTATTATAGTGGAATGCATTCTTAAGCCTTACCTCATATTCTACAATATTTGGCTATTCCACTGCTCAGAGATTTCATGGTGGGATTTTGACTAGACAACCGCATTAACCCGTAGTTCCTTCATCTGTTGAGTGAAGTCCTAGCTTCTATGAACCATAACCTTCATTCCCACAAAATATTACTTTAAAATAATATAAAGTAATATAGGTATAAAACTTACTATAACTTTAGTCAATTTAACCCACCACAGTCATAATAACTCTCTAGTAGTAAGATACACCCTCAGTTATGGCATAACGAGCACCCCATACACTTGATTTTTTCAAATTTGAATGATCGAAGGTGATTAATGAATTAATATTTTTGTGAGGATTTTTGTATCTCAAAGAATTTAATCCATTTCTATTAATCATGTTCAACCATGTAGTCATGCTCATAACTTACCATTAATAGAAAATTATTCACCAATTTTTTATGTATTTTATTAATTATTATTTTATTTATTTTCCCATTATTATGAAATGAATAAAATAATAAATAAATTCTTAAATGTAATCAACTACTTGACTAGTATTCAGAATAATAAATGACCTAGATGGATTATACTTGATGTGTCACTTGACTCTTGATGCAACATTCCCCCATCTAGTATGTTTGTTGCATGTCAAGAGTAACACCTCAACATGGCATTGTCTATGTCACATATGGGGTACCACCTCATCTTGGTGAGGGTCTATGTTATGTATTGCATCATCTTATTCAATGTTCAAGAATAATCACTAACAATGGGATATGGGATTAAATGTATATTAGATGTGTTTAGAGATGCATACACCTAAAACTTTTACTTAAAAAATGACAGTGCACATTCCATTAATTTATTAACAACTTATTATAATCATATCATGCATGTAATAAATAAATAAACAAGTAAATCAATAAATACACTCACAGGTCGATGCTTTATACTAGTAAGAAATCAGAATTAAAGCTTGATAAAAATTAAATTGCCTTAAAATTAAAGTACGAGGGATTTTATATTAAATTAAATGAATTTTATAACTCAAATAATTTTATTATTTTTGGTTCCATGTTAATTAAATTTAAAAACAAAAAAGTAAATTAATTAATGAATTTAATTTAAAACAAAAACTAAATTAATTTTACCGGGTATTAAAATTATCATTTTAAAAAATAATATAATAATTATTTTAATTTTAAATAAAAAGGTGTTAGGGAAAAAAAATTGGGTATTATAAATTAAACTATAAATAAGAAAGAGTGGCTTTGGTACATTCAATATTCATGGTGAAGTTGCTAGAGACTATGTCTCCTCCCACTCCTTAGAGAGAGAATCTCTCAATCCAGGTGCTCAGATTGTGTTCTCCCTCATTCGTCAAAGTAATGTTGATGTGCTGATTGTCAGGGAATCAAAGACATCATTGGATCTCTGTGTCAACACCCATTATTTAATGATCGATGCACTAAGGGATTTTGGAAAATTATATTATGTTAGACCCTCTTAGCCCATATCACGATAGAAGAGAATAAAATCCTAAGACCAAGAGTAGAGTCTAGAAAACCATAAAGGCCCCTAAAGATATAAGTATAGGCATTGAAATGAAAAAGATCATATGAACACACACTTTGTAATATAATCTCTTTTTCTTTAGATATCTCATAATGTAGGGAACACACCCAGGTCATCGACATTTTACTACTTTATTATTTATCGATCTAACTTGATGAATTTAACCTTTTCTTCCTTGCCCACGATCTTATGAATTTACTACCATCCTGATCAACATGGCTAGAGATATATAACAACCTCAAACCGGAAGTGAAAAATACTTTATTCACCATTTAACCAACATTATTCCCCCAATTCCTTATCTAACACAAGTGACATTTCCATGATTTCATTATCATGGTTTTTGAATTATGTTAAAGTACATGACCAAATATAACACACTGGTAATGATCTCAAGTCATGAGATGAATACTATTGTACATAGATAGGGAAAACCAATGAAACTAAAAACATGTGGTTTTCTAATTAACGAGTCTATGATCATGATCTAACTACTAGAGATCACCAAGTGAAAACTTCATGAGAATAAGTCTCAATGCTTATGAGTCCTCATGACTTGATAGTAAAACATCAACTATGTCTAATCATTATGATGTATCTAGACCATCCGAACTTTGATTAAGATTAATGTCACGGTATCTTGAGATTCTCATTATATAATGGGATATACAATTTCCTTTTGATTCAACAATTAATCTATGAAAATTACAAATAAATACTAGATGCAGAAATATATAAACAATAATGGTAAGATTACATCATGTTTATATGAATATAAACATGATGTGATAATCAAAAGTAATGTTCATTTGGGGACAAGGGAACCCACTATTACAACATTTTGTGCATGTTTCCATGTTGGGATATTGGAGTAAGACTTGGTGATACTAATGGATACTTTTAGATGGACCTGTACCTTTGGGGGACCAAGTAGAGGAAGATTCTTAGAGAGAAAATTTGTATAGTAGTAGAGAAATTCCATACTAGGTTTCCTTAGTGTGGATTGGATGTCTACCATCCATGCTCAGTTTGTTTTCAGTTAGTGGGTCTCGCATTTTTTTTTAATTTTTGATCTTTTTTTTAACATTAGGTTTATAGATGAAGGGAGCAATAAGACCTAATTTTTTCCCTTGGGAATCCATGTGTTGTTTTTTAGATTCCTCATGTGCTCAACATTAGAGTTTTATATAAGATTCTTGAGATTGGTATGGTTTATTTCATCGAAGGGTGGATTAGAGATGCCAGCTTATGTTAGTATCTACGATGATCTGGCATGGCAGTGTACAACCAAAACCTGAAACCATAGATGGAATGGGTGCCTAGTTCTAACCAACCAGCATAGATCATGATACGTGGGCCTGATTTTCTTCAAGATGTCGACCATGTTTGAGCTGTACATTGGGTGAGGATTATCATTTGTGTTTTCCTTAGGTTTATTCTTTTAGGAAGCACATGAACCCCTTGGTGAGCTTGATCATGTGAGAGTCCTAGTAGAGAGATCATATTTCCCCTTCTTCTAAGAATTTTACTTTTGGGGATGAAAATACATATGTTGGGGAGGATTTATGGACTTGGGTTTTTTCTATGTAAAACCTTGGAATATTCAAAGATTATTTTTGAAGTCATACACTAAGTCGATGCAGGATTCTGAGGCCCATAGAGCCTTTTTGGGATTTTATTATGAATATTAAATATATTATATCATTTTTCCATATTTTATTTAAAAGAATGAATCCAAATTATATTATTGTATGGAATATTTAAGACTAGGGTTGAGTTTAGAATGCAATTTTTACCCCAGATGTGAAATAATGTTTTTCAGCATCAGGTGCTCAGTTGAGAGCACATTGGAAAGTGAGTTAATGATATTAGTTTATTAAAAAAACTAATATCCTCCCAACCCCCTTCTTACACAGAAAAAAGTGAGATTATGATATCCCCCTTGAGCGACAAATGAAATGATACCAAACTTAGGATAGGAGTTGTCATTGAACTCAATTTTTGATGTTGATCATCAACAGATCGACCCTCAGTAACACCCAAGCATTGCATTGAACCCAAATATTCATTGTTTCACAATGAGGTAGGAATATTTCAATTTTATGTCTTTATCACTTTTTTATGTGTTATTTAATGGTTTTGGATCCCAGTTAAAACTACAAGAGGTCTCCTTGGAGTCCATCTGTAGGTTTTGGAGAAAAAGGGTGTTTTGGGTGAATGAAAGGGAATTATCATTCTGAATTACCAATAACATGGAATGTAGTACAATAAGACATGTCATGTGTTCTTCCATTTCAAAGAAGATGAACTTTGGGGAATACATGCCATGTACTTGGAGTACATGCAATGTAGTGATCCCAGGTCTTCTGGCTAAGGGACACGGCCAGAGATTTCATGTCACTGAACATGTTCACATGGAAGTACATGAACAGACACATGGATTTAAGTGTATATAAACTGAAATGGGATAAAGATATGGAAAATTTTTTATTTGGTAAGAACACACCGTCTATCAGGGGTACACACCATGAGGGACATGGCTGGTTGAGCCGTGTGTGGAAGGACACTACCAAGGGACCAAGGTAGGTGAGGCCTGCTCTTTACACCATGTAAATTAAATGTAAGCTCACATGGGCTACCATGCCATGTGAAAGATGAAATTTCTTGGTGTTTAGGCAGGTTCATACAATGTTTGGACCCTAATAAATTCCATGTACTATCATTGGAATTTTCTGCCTAACATATCTCTATCCTTTAGGAATAGATTTAGGCATGTGAGTAGACTATATTGAGATGTTTTCCATATAGAACATAATGGTATCCCTCATCGTGGATTTGTAGATAAAATTTAGTGTGATTGAATCATGACACTATATTTTTTGGTGCTTGATCATGGGTGGGGATTAAGGCGGATCACAAGAGAGATGTCAGGGTATATACCCTTCCCAATTTTCTTAAGATAAGGGTTCCCCTAGACACTTTATTTTGATAGAGCGATGATCCGCAATAGTATCAAGGTGATGGTACCATACCTGTACCTATGTTGCGACATGAGTCACGACAAGTGTGAGACACCTTTCAACAATTCTTGACTGACACAAGAGATCAGTTTGGTTTATTAGAGGGAAAATGGGACTAGTAATCCCCTATAATATCAGGACACATTTTTCTCTTACATCTTTAATAGGGAGAGATAAAACTCACCCACATAGGGTGTGGGTCCTCTATCTATAGAGAAGTTCTCATGGGGTCAGTACTCAAATTTTAAACCAGGGTGTGGGACCCCATATCATTCATGTAGATGGAGTTCCTCTATCATATCATGGAATAGGCCATCCAAACTCATTTTGTATATATAGTCATTACTCCATTAAGGTTCCATGTTGTGGGTCCTCTATCCATGGAGTTAGTACTCCCAAATCATACCAATGAGTGGTTCCTCTATATGTGATGTTTAGATATAGGTGGTACTCCCCTGTCACACTAGTGTTCAGGTCCTTTATTACAGGTTTGGTACTACCCTTTTGTGTTATGATGTGGGTCCCCCACTGTGATAATAAAGGTAGAGTTAAAACTACCCCATACATAGGTTATTGATATTCTATCTATGGAGTAGTACTCTAATGTATTTGATTAGAGGTGGGGAGTGGGTCCTCTAGGAGATTTGGGGCTCCCTTAGCTATGGTGCACAATTACAAGGATCCAGACCATCCACTAATTTTTCCTAACACATAGTAAAGGATTTTGTGCTCCCTTAATGTGGTGAGGTGAGGGAATATCCCTACAAGTACTTTATAGGTTTCTGGGTTTGTTAAGAGTTATTAATCCCTCAATTTTGGGGTGACAACAAGGTGTATGTCACTCATTAATCTGTTTTTAGAGAGGATTCTTTTGGTGCATGGCCTGGAGTGGCACTCCCTTATTTGTTTTAAATGGTGAGGGGTAATCCTCTTAACTTAGGGACCACTAATATTACAAAGGGTACAAGACATGGGTGATATGACTTATAGTGGTGGTTACTAGAGTTGGAACAAGATCTATTCTCAATGTAGCTTGTTCTCTTGGTTAGGATATCATGGATGGAAGGGTTATTCCCAATGGAGTGTTTCTATTGGATGTTACATCAGAATGTTAGGGCTCACCAAGTGCATTCTCTTAGACAAGCATTTCCTTAGATCCTCAAGTAGAAACTGGTGGTTGGGTATGGGGTTGTGACATCATGATATTTAGAGCATGAGATGAGTACATGTGGGTGATAATATATTTCCTTAAAGTGTTTCCACAAGTCTTGGATTACATACCATGTAGAGTGATATGACTATTCATATATAGTTGAGGAGTGGTCAAGATAGAGTTTCACACTCATTTGGGCCCCCTGGCTTGCGTCGAGCATACTATTTCCTTTCAGTTTCACCATTTAATTTTTAATTTTTTGGTTTTTTAATGAGTGTTTTATAGTCACCCCCACGTGGGATTTTTTAATACATGTCATGTATTTTGTATAATATTGACATGTAGTTGGGGTCCTAGGAGGATAAGGGGAATACTATTTTATATACGATTAAGGAAAAATTCAATTTAGAAAAATTACATCACCAATAATAAATATTATTATACAATATAATTCAAAATACAGTCAAAACATACCATTTTTCAATGATTGTGGAAGAATCCTCATATAAATGAATAATTTTGTGTTGTAAACATATAAAAAATAAAAATGAAGGATCTTGGACTCTCTAATTTGATCTTCAAGAACAATGGAATGAAAACAAAAATGGAGGATAGATCACCATGGTTGGGGAAGAAAATGTAACATCTCTCATCATTAGGTTCAATCTAGTGAAGACTCATATTGTTGTAGGGAGAGACTACATGGATGAAATTTGGGTGTGAGGTTATACCAACTATTTTTCAAAACCATTGGCATAGAATTATATATACCATCTGTACCAATCCTAAAATGGCCCGATGGCCTTAATTTTTTATTGTTTTTGATAATCCAACTTTCACGGTGTGAGGTGTAACCCTTATAAGGCCCATCGATGTAAGTATTACATGGCCCGTAAGCCTTAGAGGAATTCATTGCATGTAGGCTTCAAACATTACATACAACCAAGACTATCTACTTGGAACTGCTCCTCCCCAGCATATGCATCGTGAAATTAGCTCGCCGCCTTTGTATGGATATTTTTCTAGGCTTTCCCGTGCAAGAACAGGCTTGTCCTAATGGTTGGTGTCATACCCTCTCATTCTTGCAATCCGTTTTAGCTTCTTCTATGGTGAAAGCTCCTTGCTCCTCCTTCTAAAGTTTGTTACTTGAAGGTTGTCTGTTTTTCATCCGTACTTAAGGTGGACCAAATGTCTTACTGACTTGAAGGATGGGGTGGCCCGAAGGACTTAAAGGACTTGGGGACCAAATAGGTGGCCCGAAGGCCCAAACAGTGGAATATTCTTGGCTACTAGAGTGCCAAACAGTGCCTGATACACCTCCATCTATAGTACCTTCTATAGTTCTACACAGTTCCTACTGCAGTACTGCTACAGTACTGCAACATTAACGCTATAGTAATACCACAATACTGCTACAGTACCGGAAATTAGGCTTCTCCGGGATCTGATCCCGAGTCTCCTGGATGCACTTAAGGAGTCCTCACCAATATGGATGAGGCTTATGTCTGATATAACATCTGTACCAATGGTTCCAAGAATATTTTGGTATATCCTTCACCTATACTAATATTTTATGGAAGTTATTGGCGTTTCTTGTATATATAAAAAGTCTATACCAATGGTTAGTAAGAAATATTTGTATAGAATTTCCTCTAGAAATTGTTATGTAAAACCATTTTTATAGTCTAAATTATATAGTTTATACCAATGATTATGAAAAATAGTTGGTATCGAGGACCTATTCCAATATTTTCTAAAACTATTGGTTTAGGTCCATTAGTATAACTCAAATTTCCACTAGTCCATTACATATTACTATAAAAGGGGTGTTTAATACATTGAATTATTGACCAATCTTAAACTTGTAAACCTATTATGGTATCCATTACTCTTAAATTAAAGAATATATACATGGTTTTAAAATTTTATACAATACTTAAACAATTAATAATTATTATAAAAAATAACATTAGTAAAAACTATTTTTATAATTTAATTCTTGAATCCCAATTCATAAATACTTCAACCATTATGTTTCAACATAATCCCTTGTTTGTTTAATGGTTTAACCATTTGAATAGGTAATTAAATCAGATAATTCCAAGGTTCACCAGATTTAAGAAAAAACTATAAATGGATCCCTTGGATGAAATTTATTTCCTACCACTGTACTCATTATGTTTCCTCGAAAATTCCTTTAATTATTCCCATCATTTCAACAATTGAAGCATTTTCCCATTTCTTTGAGGAAATTTCAAGGGTATCTCTTTAAACAATTCCTACATTAATGAAATCAAAATTTCTTTCCTCTATGGTCTTCATCACTTGATCTATTACCTAAATGCATCTATATCCTCATTAGCGAGTCTAAGAGTTTCTAAATTTATAGGGTTTTAATTATATTTCAACATAAATTATTATGAATAATAATGACAACTTTCACTCTTATAATCACCCCATTTGGTTTCTCATAGTCACCAAATTTTCCTTTATGTTCAATATTAACAAGATCCCTTTCGATTTAATATGTTAACTAAACCAAAAAACATTATGTGAGAAAAAATAATTATAGTGAAGAACCCATATATTCATTTATAGTATTTCTAAATCATGACACCTTCTAATCAGTCTAATACACCTTAGGTTTAACTTTATTTATTCATTTTCACCATCTTTTCAGATTTATATACACTTAGTAAAACGTTTCTAGGACCATATCAACTTGAAGTATCCATAAAAGAATGTATTTATTAGAAAAATCACATATTCTATACCATACCATAACATTAGTATGTTTTTATATACATATAATAATTTTTTTACTATAGGATTGTGATCCATAATATATGATTTCATAAATATAGTTCTCAACATTTCTACTAAAGTTACTCTAATAACAACTGTAATAACCCCAACTCTTGTAACCCAGAGATAGTGTATTTATATATTACAATGGTATATAGTATAAGGAATCACATCCCAAATGATCTAACTGTTTAATAGTCTTGTTAAACTAGATACATATGTGATTTCAACATTACTTTCGAAAACACAATTACAATTTCATTGAGAATATCAATATTCCCTCCAACATATCCTTCCATATCAAACATAGTACAATTTATGGATTCCTAAAAATGAAAAATAATAATGGAGTTCTCAAATTCTCTTTAATGGTTATGTAAAATATAAGCTATCACGAATCAATTTCCCTAATCAATATGGATAAGAAAATAACTGAATAGACATACCCTTTAAATAGCTTGACTAATATGATAATATAATGCACAATAAATATAGAACGTAAAATAACTAAACACACTTTAAATTTAAACAAAATGAATATCATAATAGTATATATTAGGTTCTAAGGGGTATAATTACATTCAATTACAAACACACCATGCACACACGGGCCAGATAGGAACGTCATAGGCCCCAAGGGACAACTCACCCAACCATCAACTTTATTACATTGATATTCTGGCCTGAAATCCCAGTAGGCATGAAGCCCATTACATGGGCTAAATTCCCATCATACTAGCACTAAATTCTAGTATAGTGTCATGCCTGAATCATTCTACTTGTATCATCAGGCGTACATCAGGAATGTGTCACCGCTAGCCTATGTGATGTGTCGTGATTGCTTCACTACCCGCCTATGACATCGTCTGCATCACCACCAATATAGTACTGTATTAGTCCTTGTTACCCTCTATGATGGAACATAGAACCTCTTGGATGTGGAGCCCAGCGGATGAGTAAAACTCAACCTTTATTCTGGACACAATATCCTGATAATATAATGCGTAATCAATATTTAAAAGTAAATAACTAAACACAAATACCATTTAAACATAAAAATCATGATAATATAACCCATAATATTTATAATAAGGTAAATAACTACAAAATATAATTTAATAAATAACATGACTATAATAACTATATAACACACAATAAATATGGCAAGGTAAATAACTAAACCCATATTCAATTTAATCAATAAACTAAGAACGAAATAAATCCAAAGTTAATATCATTGTGAAAATATCATGGATAATAATAAATGAATTCTCACAAAAGGTAATGCTTAATTATTGGATTTCATGATCCCTAACATCAATATACCTCTATTTTCATGTCTTATATCACGAAAATTTAAAACTAATGGGTAGGTATACACTATAAACCCATTTAACTAAGGCTATCCAACTAATTCATCTCATGAGATGACTGGTGCATCGATGGGCTATATAAGTTTTTTACCCACCCATCATTGCATGTACAAATAGTTATGAATATATAAAATAATTTATTTAATTAATGAAAAATGTGTCTTATCATAAAATATCCTTATTGAGTAAAGGATATAAATTTATCAATATTTCCTAAAAAATAATAATCAAATTAAACACTGTCTGTAAGAATAGTCTACGGGATATGCAATATTATTAACCATAATAAAAATAATATGGATAACACTGAATAGAAACATTAATAGTCATCAAAAAATGGGTAATCATGTTAAATACATCAACATTTAGTATATACATCTCATGAAATCAAATACTTTCATATTAATATATATGTCTCCATGAAATGGTAATTGAGACAAAAATCATTACAATGATCATTGTGTTGAAGTGAGAACTAATTAATGAATTTATGTTGTCTATAAAATTTATATACACATTGAAAAAGTGAAAATACAATATAATGTAATAAAAATTCATTATGAATATAATATTATAATATTTAAGGAAAATAAAAAGCAACATAACCTAATGAAAATAAATTGAGTTCTGAAATTCGTTACCACTTGGAAACCTTCATGGATAATCCCCTTGGATGGAATATTAAAACATGAAACATAAAATACCATAAATTATGAAGTATTTATGATATTAAATTTAAAAGTGGAATTACATACACCATATAAAGAAAATTGGGTGCACAATAATGAAATATTCTTTAATGAATGGAAATTGGGAGGATGTTCCTTGCCACTTGGTAACATTCATGTAAAATCCCCTAGGATGAGATATTTCAATTTCAAACTTAAAATACAATAAATTATGAATAATTAATGACATTTCATGTATATGGGGCAGTATTTACACCATATATAATAAATTATGTTCACCATAATAAAATATTCCTCAAAGAAGGGAAATTGAGATGAAGTCCCTTACCTCATGCTTCCTTCTAGTCGAATATGATTTAATCTGATATATAATGATTTAAGCTTGTTATTAATTTATAATAGATCCATATTCATATTTATAATATCATATAGGATCCTCTTAAAACATTTTACTACTCATTGTTAATAATATGTTATTATTTTTATTTTTTGGGTGTTATTTCCTTGTTTTGTCATGCATGTTTTGTAATGAAATTCTAGGTTCTTGGGTATTTTCTATAGATCCATAATATACAAAATAATATTAATATTATAAATATAATAATTAATAATTATATATATTTTTAGAATCATTCTTTAAGGATGGGCATGGACAATGAATCTCATCACTTCTTGGAGATGGTGGGTCATACGTATGCATGAGGAATGATATCATTCCATTAACTAGTTAAATGATAAGTATGTGGGTGATATATTAATATTTTATAATGTTATAAAACAAGATTTAAAAAAATGAACATTATATTTGATATTTTATGTGACACGTCACACCAAGTATTGAAGGTAATATAACATCTTGAGACTTTAGGATATATTTATTTTTGAATAAATGAAATATCTTCGATATATTCCAATAAAATTAACAGTAGGTTTGAACAAAACATGATACTAAATTAATATATTACTATTTAAACATTACCATTATGAAATACACATTTAATTTATGGGTATGAATATAAATATATTAATTATGAAACTTTTATGTTTTTTACTTGTGTAAAATAAATTCAATGGTTATCTATTGATTAGATATAAAATAAGAATCATTTAAAATAAAAGGAAATGCTTTTTGAAAAAATGTATTTGTTCTAAAAGACGGTTTAGTCGTGCTTGTCACCCATAATTTTAATTTATTTTTTACCAATTTTAGAAATTTTATTTTAAAAAATAATCATTATTATTGAAGTCACCATATCAATACTATCTTAATGTTATTTTTTGTAATTGTTTTGAAATTTTTAATTTAACGATGAATAGTGAAAATAATAAATTTTAATTGATAAAAAAAATTTCATTTAAATCACTTAAAAAGTTAATTTATATTTTAAATTTTGTTTAATGTAAAATTATTTATATTATATATCAATTAATCCAATTTAGGTCATTTTAATCATTTTCATATTGAATTTTGATATAAAAACATTGTAATGTAATAAACATCTTCTCTTTGAAAACCCAATTTTTTATCAAGTATGTGGGATTAATTATCAATTAAATTTTTACAATTATAAGAATGAAATTAAAAAAAATGGATTCCATATTTTAAATAATCATAATTTATATTATAAAATTAGTTTTACAGTAAATTTTACAATAATAAATTGTGAAAATAGTAAAAATTAATTACCATGGATAAGATAAAAATTTGTTTACCATGGGCTTAAACTAAGAAGATAAGGGTTTAAATGACCTAAAAACAATTAAACATATTATTTAATGGACAAATTTACACCTTATATTTAATATGTTATAATATAGGTTCATTTGGTATCTTTCTTCATAGGAATTAATTTAACATATTGGATTCTTTTCAGAAATTTACAAGTAATTTCGAAGGAGGTCCCCTTTCCCCACTTATAAAAGGGAACTCCTTACCCTCACTTACTCAAACCTACAATGAATTTTTTATTATCCAAAAACTAGTAAATTACCTTCAAATAATCTTTTTTTATTTCTGGAGATGTTTTTTCTCCCAAAATACCATCTCCACAGTTCTTAAGGGGATATCTAAAGGAGGGTTCTCTTAGAGAAGATAATTATCTAAACAGAGATATTTCATTTTAATTTTCCCACCTTAAATTATTTATTAATAATTAAAATATAATATAACCATTATATATCATATAATTATATGTTATTATCTTTATTAAATAATATTTATCCATCTCCACTTCCATTAAATGGGAAATGAAATCATCGATTATGTGTACATCGAACTACCGCCTCGTGAACTTATATAGTTCATTTTCCATCACCACCATTAAAGTATGAATATAATGATTTATTTAAAAAAAATTATATTATATTTATGATATAATTTTGATTCTGTAATTTTAATATCAAACATTACGTTCCATTCCATTTTAAATATGATAATGTCGCTTGTGTGCACGCTGGAATACCACCTCGTGGGGTGATGTGATTTGTTTTTTTCACATACGATTTGCATAGAATGTAATAAAGATAAAATTAATGAATATATGCTATGTAACACCCCAAAATTTCATAGTACATTGTCTCTTTAATGTAATTTAATAGATTATATTCTACCAAACACCGACTTGGCTTGTGTTATACATAAGGTTGAGTTTCTGTGAAACAACGCATTAATATTATAATTATTTAAATGATATATTTAATTATCAATAAAATATTCCAATATGAATACTAAAAATAATTCAAATTTTATTTTTAATTTTTTCACATAAATAAAATATACTTATAATGAAATTTTTATGTTTTTGAAAATAGTTATATATATAGAAATACAATTTTTGTAAAAGAACTACTTTTTATGTACTTTTGTGAACAATAATAAAATTAATTTAAGACACTCCTAAAAATTTAATTTGAAAAAATGGACATAATTTTTTATTTTTGAATATCAAAATTAGGTTTGGGTGAATCTTTTACTGATAATATTCAATTTTGATGAAGAGTGAAAAATTCAGCATAGTATATAAAAACCGACATTTTTATTTAACTAATTATTGTTAATTTAAATTTATTATAAATTAAAAATTGATACATAATATATATATTAGTCCAATGTTATTAATTGTAGTCATTTTATATTAATATTATATATATATAATTTTATTGAACTTTTTAATGTTGTTTACCCACATTTTTAGTACATTTGTAAATATGCATAAAACATTATTTTATTGCTTCTATGAATTGAATTTCAAAATTATGATAGACATAGTTGTCATTAGTAAGTAAAATGTTATTCAATAGGATGAAAATTAATTTGGATGAATAGTAACTATTGAATTTTATTTACCATATATAAAAGTTAATAGGGTAATTAAAGGTATAAATAATACTATAATAATATAAAATTACCCCAAAACATGTCTTATTTCTATTTTATAAGTTTTTTTCAACCAAAATAAACCATAGGACAAAAATAAGATCCTTTTTTATGAATTTGAGTTCGATTAGGACATTTATTATATTTTATTTAAAGAAGAGTTAAAAGTGTTAACTTCCATTTTTAATATCTTAACCATTTTTAATATAGGGTTACACAAAAGATAAATTGGACTTTAAATATTCATTATAAAGATAAAATAGATTTACTACATCATGGTATTTTATTTTTAATTTTTATAAATTAAATTATTAAATTTATTTTTGACATAATGATGATGGAGTAATTATCTTATTAATGAAAGATTAAAACAAATGATATTATAAATATTAATATAAATAAAATTTGAATGTCTTGATGCCATCCATGAATTATATTGATAACATTGACATATTAGGTATGATTTAATTCTTTTGGATCAATGAAATCAAGTTGTTATTACTTTAACAAAAATCAATTACAAAATAGTGTCAAAATTGACAAAAAGGAGTTTTTAATACGAATTCTATTTTATTAAATGCTATAAAAATCATAAAAATCTATAGTTTTCCCAAATAACTTTATAGTGATAAAAATGTCATAAATGATCCAGTTTTGGTTCTCGTTTCATTTTATTTTAATGATATCAACCATGTAGTATAAAAATACAGGAGGGCATAGTTAGTGTTAACTTATTTTACAATGGGATAAATCTAAAAGATAAGGTTACTTTTTTGACCTAAAAAAGTAATAAACCTATTGGTTGAGAATATTTCGACCCATAAACATCTTAGACTATAAGTAAATAAATTTGGATCTATTATAATCTGAAAATATTTTTCTAATAAATTAATATTTCAATATTTTCCTAAAGTGCCCCTCAGCTCTCTTATAAAAGGAAATCTCTATTTCTATTTAATTCACACCTACAAAGCCCTTTTGAATCGAACAAATACTACTAAAATCACCTCCCAACAACCCTGACTTCAAATAGAGGCCTTAAATTGAGAAAAAATCCAACATAAGGAGTCTTTTAGTTCAAATCAAAAGGATACTTCTAAAGAAGAGGAAATTATTTTATCAACTCTTTTCAATGTTCTTTTCTACTTCTACTTCCTATTTCTCTGTTTTTTCCATACTAAAATAATAAATATAGTAAATTCTACATTTTTAGATTTTATTATAGTTATGGGACAACCATATTCCTTATTCTATCTATCCTATGAATAACAATGTCACCATGTGTGCATACGTACAACTTACCGTCTCCACACCGTGGTGTAATTTATTATCCAACATTTTGTTATTTTCAGGGATATAATGATGAGTATTATCTATATAAATAATTAACAAAACATAATAATTATACTGTATAAATAATGTACCATAAAATTCCATACCATTTTCTCATTAAGGAAATGATATTGTCGCTCGTGCATACGTACGACTTACTGTCTCCACGATGCGATGCGATTCATTTCCACGTTCACTACTCAAAGGTGATTATAAAAATATATATTATTAATAAGTATGTAATTTATTAAATAAATATTCTAATATATAAATATACATATATCTCATTCACTTACTTCTACTCAATATGATATGAAAATAGGAACAACATTTATGTGTACGTACGACCTACCGTCTTCATAAACAATGTATTCTATTTCATATATCTATCTATTATACGTATTTATATTATGAAAATATATTATATATAATTAATGTTTTATATTATGGATGTAATTATATCATGATATAAGTGATGCTATCAATAATAATAAGTCAAAACACGTACGATAAACAAAGGGGTTATTACTCTAAATGTTACTTTAACATGAAAATTATAATTAAATAGGTATTATAAATTCATAAATTAATCATGTATGATATCATAATTATGAATATGGTTATGGTATAATTTAATAACATACTATTGTCATTATACATAAGGTTAGATGTACCCTCGACCAAAGGAATGTAGAAGGTAAGGGTTAAGTCCTCAATCTCATTATTATCTAAGATTGTTTATGTGTAAGTATTTACTGGGAAATATTTTTCATTCATGTACGTGCTTCATAGAAATGTTTTCAAAAGGAATATTTTATGGTTTTTAGGAAGGGAAATTTATCAAGATCATCATTTTAAATTTTTAAATGATTTATTTTTCTAAATCTTTATAATTAATTTCCATGTTTTCAAAATGATTTTAAAGATTTATTTATATGGAAATGATTGTATCAAAATGTTAATTCTGTTCAAAAGTTTCAAATTTGTAATGAAAACATTGATTCAGAAATAAATTTTAAATTAATTACTTTATAATTTTTGTGACATTTATATGATTTCACAAAAAATTGATATTTCCCTCAAAGAGTTTTACATATCATTTTCAACTATGTCAACCTCTTTAATTGGATATTATTCTTGATTGAGGTTGATTTATTATAATACAATATTTCATATTGTATTGAATGCGTTATGATATTTTTTACTAGTTATGTTCTATTTTTATACCATTCATGGTTTATGGTTAATGTATTGATATTTTGTATTCTAGTTTTAATATGAATGTTTATGTTGTGTTTCAATATTTTTATATGAGGAATGCATTAGACTTAGTATGTGACGAGTGGTGCCTGATATAGCCCCTAGATTAATCAACATATCTCATGAGACTAAATATTCTCTTGTAACTAAGACTTGACAAAATATTTGTGAATGGTCTTGGAACAAGGCCTCGATATAGTGGTTGTTGTGTTCGGGATAATGCATTCCCTCGTTATGAAATTAGTTATTAGATGTGATTATTATACTATTATAATATCCATGTGAATGTTTATATTGTAATTTTTGATTTATTTCATCCATATTATGTCCATGTTTTTTAAAAGGGTTTTTATTTTATTTAACATATTTTCTTAAAAGTTTATAGATTCCACTAAATCATTTACCCATACTGAGCATCTGAGCTCACCTCTTTCAATTGTATTATTTTCTAAGGATGCCCAAAAGTGTATTATGATTGATATGTAGGGTTAATATAGGGTAATAATGGAGTTATAAAAAGATTATATATACCATATTTTATGTTATAAATTGTAATATAAATTTCATATATGTAATCTATTTTTCAAGACTGTTAAACTGACCGGTCCTTTGGGACTCGAATCCTTGTAATAATTCCAATTAATTAAAATAATGCACCAGATCTTGGATTATGGGGTCGGGGAGTTACATGTTATATAAATGAGATTATATTTATTTTTTAAAATTAATATATCGCCCACTTACTTACCATTTCACTCATTCAGGGAACAATATCCTTTATTTGGTGTACGTATGACTTACTGTCTCCAAAAAGCTGTGTGAATCCTTTTCCATACCCAGATTTTATGAAATGATTCTAATAAAGTTTATATTGAGTAAATAATATATTTATAAAATTATTTTATATTAGTATATGGTGTATTTATATCCTTCATACAGCAACAAGAACTTTTATTACAAAACATGCTATTGAAAACAATAAATTAACACATGAAATAATGAAAATAATGAAATATTGTCAAGAAAAGGTGGAAAAATATTATAATAGGATAATATATATATATTTATAAATATTATTATGGTCATGGTATAAAATAATAAAATAGCATTAGCCATTACACATGAGGTTGGATCTCGTTCTACTAGTGGAAAGTGTGAGGTAAGGAACATTGTCTCAATTTATCTTTATTGTGGTATATTGTAATGTTTTGATCATAATTTATTTTATATAGTGTATATGATTTAAAATTTTCATTTAATATCATGAATACATAATAATTCATGGAATTTCAAGTTTTAATTGGATTTATTTCATTCAAATTTATATTATCTTAATAGTTTCCATGTGGTAATGAATTTAATAAATCAATTTTTCTTTATTGGGTTATATTATTTCTTCATTGTATTTGACATTATAAGGTTATGTGTGAAAATAATTTTGGGTATCTTATATTTTATTTACCATTTACTTATTTTTATTTAGATTTGATAGACATAATAAATTAATTTATTAATCATAACTTCAACATGATGATCTTGGTAAGGGTTCATTTCACAATTTCATTTTAATCGAGATTATTTATACTTGGACTTCCATTGTAGGAAAATATTTGATAATTTCATAATAAAACCCATTAATTTTATTCTCCCATAGTGATTTATGAACCTTTTCAACTAACAATACCATTTTTCCAATCTTTGGTAATTAAATAATTTAGAAAATGTTCTTAATAAAATCAGACTATATTTCTCTCTTCTATTAGAAATCCATTTAATTCCAAAATGATGTTTTCTAAAAAGGTATTCAAAAATGAATTTTTAATTTTAAAAATAATTTATTAATTGATTGTTTACCATTTTTTACATTTTAAATAATTCTTGAATGTAAAAATCATGTGGTTTTCAAAACATGTCTTGATTGTATTTTATTGAAAATTTTAAAGGAATATTTATTTTAATATACTTGATATGAATGAAATTTTCTACCATCCGGAAAAATAAATCTTCAAAAGATTCTATTATAATGTTCAAGGATTATTTTAATATAATATAAATTTGAAATATTTTTTTGACTTTTAGTTTTAAAAGGAGATTTTCAAAATGAAATGGATATTTTTATTCATGATTGTTTTTAAAGATAATATATGGGGTTTCAATTAATCAATGAAAAAAAACTTATTATACTTATAATACTTTAGTGACATGTAGTATTGATACATTCATTATTTTATTAGTTAATTTATTATGATAACTTTGACAAAGGAAAGATTTGAAATTCATTTTCTTTATTATTTTTTGTAATCATTAACATTGCCTTGAAATACTCAATTTCATATGATAATTGGACATTAAATTTACCATAAATATTAATGTTTTTTATCATGTATATGTTAATTTAATAAAAAATATATCATTTTTAAATATGGAATTCTATATTTAAAGTTATTTGTTTATCTGGGGATATAATGATAAATCTGTATTATTAACTTAATATGAATATTTGATGATAATTAACATTATTCAAGAATTAAATATATTATTCAATATATGATGAATTATTTTTAAATGTAGTTACATGTGGGGCTCATAATTATATATCCCCTCTATGAATCACCATGTCATCTGAAAAAAATGTATTGTCTAAATTAAACAGCTTTCTTACTATAGTTTTAAACTATCTTAAGGAATGATCCTAATGGTAGAGGGATCATGATTCTGAAGATTATGGTTCCAAATAATTAATCATTTTCTTTCATTGAAAATTAATTTATTATTAATATTATTAATATTATTATTTATGAAATTGTTATATGATATTGTATATAGATTCAGATTATTCTCAGTTATTGATTAAATAGCCCATGTTTTCAGTTATTTACCTTTCAACATTTATTATGACTCTTTTTTTAATGATATTAATGTTTTTTTAAAATAATTTCTATTCAGTTATTTACATTTCCAGGCTGATTATTCTTATTGATTCATAATATGTTTTATTTTACTTAATACATAATAATAATTTGAACTCACCCCTTCTTATGTTTTTCCCTCATATGTGAGGTAGTGTTTTGTGATTGATATATAGGGATAGAGTAAGATAAATAATGACATTATCAAGGAGAATTATTTGAGTATTGTATTTTTTTTTAAATGTAAAGTCAATTTCAAGTATGTAACTAGTTTACCATGACTACTAAACGATTATTTACTTTTGTATGTGATTATTTATATCATATGTTAATGTAATAAAGAAGAAAAATAGCTTCGTGTTACAGGAGATTTGGTTTCTATAGTTGGCATTAGAGGAAGTTCATTAGAATCCTTGGTTAATATATTTAGGAAGAAATATATCATGGAACATAAACTAGTGATATAATTTAAGGGTAAGTATATAAGAACATACTATAGATTTGGTAAAGAATATATTATGTGGTTTTATTTGAAAATAAATCCCTATATGGATACAATATGTGTACTTTGTTCTAGAAAAAATGTACTTTTCGATAACAACTTTGAAAAGGGAACATTTGGGTTGACAATATCATATCCTTGTAAGAAAATAGGCCTTAATACACACCTGGTTTAACACTCTATGGGGATATTCTTTTGATAATTCACATTTTGTTTACAAACCATTATAAAAGGATTTTAAAATAATGGCATCCCCAAAGAAACCATGTTTATGATTATGATATTACCTGTGAATAAATTTTTCAATTGATGTCATGTATTTTACTAGTTTTATGATTATACATTATTTTTCAAAATTATATGATCTAATATAGCATATGGAGTCATTTATAAATGGATCCTAATATAATTAATGGAAACCACATCAATCAATATAATCCAAAGAGAAATAATGATAATTTCTTTAATGGTTTTTTCCAATCATTCAAAGAAATACCCTACTACTTTCTTAATAGGAATGGGAGTTTGCTACATGTTTGGAAAGAACGAAAAACATGATCTTGATTTAATGGTAAAGTAAAAGGTTTCCAAGGTTCAATTATTTGACTATAAGGATATGGGGAACTATGAAAATGAATTCCCCATGCATCAAAGTAATATACCTCAAAAGTATCAAATGGATGAAGGTCAAGATTATGCTATTACGACATGTGAAGTGGAAGGAAAAACGTGATTGTGTTTGGATTATAGAATAATGTCATTTGAGTATTTTATCAATGATTTTTTTGTTACAAGAATTATGAAATATAAAAGGATTATACTATAGTACCTTTTTATTAAGGATTTGAGTGCATTTTTTTAACAATATCGATGGACAAGGAAAATTATTCATTGGAAAGTTCAAATTCGTGGAGAACACTTGATTGAAGGAAAGATAAACCTTAATATATTCCTGATTTTGAGGTAATGATATTGGGATAATGTTATGTTTGATATAGATAAAGTATGTTGGATAGTAATTACGATATTGGAAATGATTAATGGTTTTTTGAAAAAGTGGTTTAGGATATCATTGATGGGGTGAATTGTTTTTTATATATGTGGAATATATTTAATAATCTGTGTTTTATTTAAGGAATAATGAAAAATTAATTTTTTTCAAAATGGTTTTAGGGTAATTATAGATATTACCCTATTTTAAGAGAATACATGACAAAGTTATTCACATTTTCTGATATGTGACCATTATGAGATACTTCATGTTGTTTGTCGGACTAATGATGGCTTCATTTGGAAAACATAGTAACCATATCTCAAAAGTTTTTTATCTTAATCTTTTGGAGGGGTCATATGGTTAACCATTTATGAAATGTTTTATGTCGAACATTAGACTAGGATTTAGTGATTAATGTATTAATTCACCATATGCAGATATATGAATACTAGATAATTGGTTCTAACAATTATTTCCTTGAAAATTTCAAATGATACGAGGAATGAATTTTCATTCTTTTATTGTGCTAATAATGCATCGACCCGAACCCGTACTTCCGGATTCAGTAACAAAACATACTGAGTATTTTTCTCCATATTCAGTAAAATAACATGGTGTGTATTTTTTTTATAAAATATAATAGTAAAATTCACAGTATATTATACAATTGAGGAACATTTCAAGTCTAGGTTTTTTATAATTAGAAAATAACTTACATACATTGAATAAGATTATAAAAAATAATGACCAAATAAATAAAACACATTGGGAGAGCTAAATCCATAATTAAATAGAAAAAATTTAGATAATTTAACTTAAACCTATGTAAAATATATTTTGGAACATAGGGAGGGAAATTATTTTTTCTAGTAAATAGTTTTAAAAAAACAATAAAATGCTTTTAAAATGCTTTTAAAATACTTTTTCAAATACATTAGAAAAAATTTATTTCAAACACAAAACATTTGATATAATTTATATAAATTATTTTTCATAGATATTAATAATAAAACAATATTCAAATCCATTAAATAGGCTTATCATTTTGAAAACCGATTTTAAAATCATCTTTAAGAAATGCTTGGAATTATCCTTAGAATCTTTTGAAAATAATAACTCCTTTTGTGGATGAAAATGATACTCGATAGGTCTTATAAAAAACAATATGTCAACTAGGATTCTATATTATTGTAAATCATCCCCTAATGGTCATGGGTTAACTCCCCATAACTTATCATCTTATACGATACCATGATGCCGAATTTTAAGAAAATATTTTAGAAGAACTTCCTTTCTCTTTCAGAAACTAGTAAAAAAAATTCATAATCTTACATAAATTATTTTAAGAGAAGAAAATAATTTCAAAACCAATCGTCATGAATAAATATCAATTTTATTGAAACTATAGAGATTTGGGAGAAATATACCTTTCATGATGAAATACAAACATTTAAGAAGACATAAACATTAGAAAAATGATTCCATAAAAGTTCACGATACATCCCTAAAAATTATAGATGATGGATATATCTAAAAAATTGAATGAAAATAAAAAATTTTCCATAAAAATATAATAATATATAATAAAGAAAATTCATTCAAAAACCGTCTAACCTTGAGTTCGACTCACCACATATGTTTCTTTGTCTTCCTCTTCTTTAGAAAATTATTTTTCTTGACACCTCAATAAAATAATATATGTTGTTCTTCTAAAAATGAGAACTATAGAATGATTAGTTAGTAGTGTATAAGGTAATATGGAAGTGGATGGTTGACCTTTTAGGGTCATGATGATTAAAATATATGAAGGAAGGGTCCTCTCTTTATAATTGAGGTGAGAGAAAAATTAGAAATTACTCAGATTATTAATATATAATAAATATATGATATCATATAAGACTATAAAAAGGACCATTAACTAAATTGATAACATTTTTCAACAAAATATTACCCATTTTTCCTAATTAAATATTTTATTCGGTTTTAAATAATATAATAAAATATTTTATCTAGGAAAAATAGTTTTTCGCTAAATTAAAACAACTAAAAGGATATGAATTTAAACACATGAAAAAAGGATTAAATTTATAAAAAACCCTATAATTTTATAGAAACATATTATTCAAATAATTAATTCATTAATTACCTTAAAAATTACAAATTATATTTATTTTATTATTTTAAATGTCATTAATTTGATTTACTATTTATTTAATGTAATACTGCACCATATTTACGAAAGATGTTATGGTATTTATTGGTTCAATAAAAATTAAAAATAAAATTTCTAGAATAATATAAACATATTATATTACAAATGATAATTTATTTTGGAATAATACTTATGAAAAATGAAAAATTAAAATATTATACAAATTAAAAACTATAATTTGACAACATAACATCTTTTTTGGAAAAAATATTATAATGAAATTAAAGTGATTACTGTGGGTCCAAAATGGACCCAAATTGAATAAAAAAACAAATTAGTATAATATTACTTATAAAAAATTATTTAGATTATATATGTGTCATTTAATAATTCTTATAATTTAATTATAAAAAAATGTATTTATTTTTCTTATTCTTGCACAAGCACTGCATAAGTGTTTCACATGCGTTAATGTTAATTATTTCATATATAAAAATTAAAAATAAATTAATATCATAAAAACAATTTAATTAGGTTCAAAATAGAATTATATTTTTTTCATTATGTATAATAAACCATTCATATGTTAAGACAACTTCTTAAATTTGTTATTTTTTATTTTCTTACCCAGAACAATTATTGCACATGAATTTGGATAGGATTAAATGTTATATAACTATATAATTCAAAATTAACATAAAAACCAATAATACATAATTATTTATAAAATATTCTTTAAAGTAATTTTTATCATTCAATTTTATTTATAAGGAACCAATTTTGACATTGCCAATACTGCATAGACACTACATCGACACTGAGAATCAATTTTATACATATCATAAAATAAATGATAACATACTTGTTTAGAATTATTTATATAAAATATTACTCTTATAAAATCATAATTTAGTTATTCCATATATTTAATAAGTTTTATCTCATAATTATGCCTTTACGATGTCATAAAAAATACCGTATTTTATAAAAAAACTATATTTTTTAATATTCATAAAAAATTAATCATTTTCAAAAAATTATCTGAAAAAAACCATAGAATAATTTTAATATTATAATTAAAAAAACTATATTAAAAAATATATATTTTCTAAAATCTCAAGAAATTATATATATTATTTTTACATTAAAAGCAATAAAAAATCATTTTTTTGAAGAAAACTTATTTTTAAAGATTAAAATATATTTAATAAAATATATGTTGTTATTTTATAATAACAACCCAATAAAACAATATTGAGTTAGAAAATTATATATATTTCATAAATAAATTAATTATATTTTTTACCATCAATTTAATTGCTTTGTTATAAACATCACAAAGTAGTATGTTAGTTTTTCGATTAAACAAGATGTGACATAATGTTTCCTTTAAAATAAATTTCAGGATGATACATATCATATATTAATTGTTAATTTTAGTGCTTCAGTAATAAAATAATTCATCTTTGGTAATCATTTTATATTGTAATAGATTAATTATGAATTGATTAAACCACTTAAAAATGATGGAATTATGCCTATAAAAAGATATCATGTCACAATATTTTCTTATATTATCATTATAGATGGTAAATGAATTACTTAAGTCCCAGTAAGGGATCTTAAAAAAATATCATTCTATTATACTGATTTCTGATGAATCAAATAGTACCTCAACACATCATATATTTATGGTTTTTTTGTTAACCTTGTCAAGATCACCTACTCTCTTGTGATCAATGATCTCCATCAATCTATTTTTATCCACGAGAATTAATATTTTATTCCATGTCCATGTTTTCATTTCCCATCTATGTTCTCCTATATGGAAACATAGTTATGTGGTTATTCTAGATGAACTTCTTACTACCCATTCTCTTTTATCAAGATAATGTTTTATTAAACCTTCTCATGAAGTGGGATTTGAATAATTATAATTTCAAACCTTATAAACTTATTTACCATGATCAAGATTAAATTAAGAGAACAAAATTTATTTTAGGGTGTAGAATGTAACACCCTAAGATTTTAAAATATGAAAATTATATTTGATATTATGTATGACACAAAAAACAAGCATCGAATGGAATATAATGCACTAGGACTTTATGATATATTTATTTTTAAATAATTTTATTCTCTTTAATAGCTTGAAAGGATTGAAACACCAAGTTTTAACGAAATATAATAATCTATTAAAATATTATTATTTAAAAATCACCATTATGGACTAGACATTAAATTTGTGGGTATGAAAGTACTATAAATTTTCTCTATACGCACAGTTCGAAACTGTTTCTATAGCCCTTAAAACTCTGGGTATAGGATATACCCACGTTTTCAGGGAACTATAGGCTATTGTGGAATCAGTATAGCGCCTGAGCTATAACCACATTGTAGGAAACCATGTGTATATGTCTAGACCACCATGTTACTCACTATTCCACTATGTCATTCACCTATACCCACGGTTATAAAAATGTGGGTATATCTTTGGAAAAAAACTATGCCACATGATTCGATCCTTGGATCACTCGTTTATTCCTCTCACACCTAACTAGTAGCCCATATGTATTATTGGTATATAAAATAATATTTATATATATATATATTTATATAAAGTGGGGATATAGGTAGAAAACTGTGGGAATTGATGTTCCCACAAACTTTTATTTTTGACCCGCAATTATTTTGGGTCCATAAGGCGGGAAAGATATTCCCACAGTATCACAAAACCATGGGTATATGCCTTCAAAAATAAATCCTATACCCATATTTTTTGTTTAACTGTGCCTATAAGTCTCAAAAAATTACACTATACCCACAATTTTTCCAAAATAGTGGGTATAAGGAAAAGGTTCCCATAAAATACTTATACCCACAGTTTTGGGAAAATCGTGGTTATAGGTCTATTTTCCATTAGTGTGAATAATTATAACTAAATTATGAAAATTTAATATTTTACATAAGTGTAAAATGAATTAACTTTTTTTGTTTTTTATTAATAAAATAAGATTCATTTAAAATAAAATAAATGTTTTCAGAAAAACAGTATTTCTTATAAAAGATGGTTTAGTTTTGATTTACGATCATAATTTAAAGATAATATTTAAAAATTATAAAATATTTATCTCAGAAAATAAAATTCTTCTTAAAAATCATAAATTTGAAACTATCTTAGGGTTAATTTCTGGGATTCTTATGAAATGTTTCATTTTTTGATGAGTAGTGAAAAATAAAAAAAATTAATGGATAAATTACGTTCCATTTAAATTATTTATAAGGTTAAATTATATTTTAATTGTTTTTAAAGTAAAAATATTTCATTTTTATATTAATTAATATAATTTAATTCGTTCTAATAATTTTCATAATGGATGTTGATATAAAAACGTTGTAAAATTTTGAACATTTTCTATTTGAATACATTATTTCTCATTGTGTCTGTGGTATTAATTTTTTATTAGATTTTTACACTTATAATATTGGATATTGAAAAAAAAATATTGAATATCTATAATCATAGTAATTTATATTATATAATAAGTCCATCATAGTTTGTTTACCATAATTAATAATAAAAATGGTAATAAATAATTTTTGTAGTAAAGGAAAATGTGTTTATCGTGGGGTTAAACTAAGAAGATAAGGGTTAAAATGGCTTAAAAACTTTTCAAAATCTTATTTTATGGTCATATTTCCACCTTATACTTCTCAATTTCCAATATACTGCCTTTTTTAATATTTCTACACGTGAATGACACTATCATTTTTTATTGATATGGAAAATTTCAATATAATTTCAAAGGAGGTCCCATTTCCCTATATATAAATGTGCACTCACTACCCTCACTTATATGCAACTTCTAAGAAAGTTGGTTGTAAGAAAATATTCTGAATTATTTCCCCAACATCCTTAGTCATATTGTAGAGCTTCTTTTCTTTCAAAAAGACCATCCCTAGGTCCCTTAAGAGGACACCCAATGGTGGATTGTCTTAGAGAATCTAATTATCTTAACAAAGCTCTTTAATTTTCATTCTTATTTTCCCACCATATGTTATTTATTAAAATATATAACATTATAAAAAATTATCATATAATAAAATGTTATTACGTTTTTGAAATAATATTTATCCATCTCCATTTCTATCAATTAGGAAACAAAATCATTGATCGTGTCAATGGTGGACTACCGCCTCATAAACAAATATAGTTCATTTTCCATCAACACCTATTATGGATGGATATAATGATTTATTCATCACATATATATGACACTAATTATTTAATTACACTTATGTAATTTTAATATCATGTTTATCTTTTTTACAATCCATTGAATTTTAAATATGACAAAGTCACTCGTGTGTACAATGGACTTCCACCTCACGAAGTTGTGTAATTTATTTTTTTACTTAAAATTTACATGGAATGTAATAAGATTAAAATTACTGAAAATATGTATTATATATGAGATTTTATTGATTCTAGAAATTTAATATTTCACCCACTTCCTAACCATTTCACTCATTAATGGAATGATATCATTACTCATGCATACATATGACCTATCATCTCTACGAAGCGACGTGACTCATTTTTCGTGTCCAAATTTTATGAAATGATTATAAAAATGAAGATAATGAGTAAATAGTATATTTATAATATTATTATAATTATCGAGATGATCTATTTATTTCTCATGTATAATAGTTGATATTTCATTATAAAACATGCTAGAGAAAACAAGGCATTTAACACCCAAAATAATGAAAACATTAAAATATTATTAACAAAGGGGAGGTAAAATGTTATAAGAGGATCATATAATATATTATAAGTAGTATTGTTTTAATTTAATAAATAAATACCATTATTAAAAGTGTTTAATAGGAGGTCAGGTAACCTTCAACTAATGGAAATCTTGATGTAAGGGAGTTCATCTCAATTTTTCTTCACTGAGGCACATTGTAATGTTATGCACATAATTTATTTTATATGGTTTATATGATTTACCTTTTACATGTAATATCATGATTCCATAATAATTCATGTTATTTAATATTGCCATTTTAATTATTTCAACCAAATGGATTTTGACTTAATAGTTACCAAGTGGAAAATTATTTCATAACTCAATTTCTTTTTATTGGGCTATATTACTAATTTATTATCATTGATATTCTAAGACTTTGTGTGTATATAATTTTTACTATATTATGTTTTATTTATACTTGTTTTATGTGTATTTACATTTGATATGCATAATTGATTCTATGATTAATCCTCACTTATACATTGTTATTTTTATAAGGTTTTATGTAACAATCTCATATTATTTGGGAATGTTTATACTTAAATTTTCATCGAAAGAAATTATTTGAA
The DNA here is from genome assembly GCA_963277665.1 of Viscum album. Classification (NCBI taxonomy): domain Eukaryota; kingdom Viridiplantae; phylum Streptophyta; class Magnoliopsida; order Santalales; family Viscaceae; genus Viscum; species Viscum album. Next base: position 2,017,248,530 of record OY728126.1, read on the forward strand.
AAATTTATAATTAAAAAATATTATTTTATTCTACTATGTTTAGACATGAAATATTTAAATAAATTGTATCATTTTTCCATTATTCTACACTTAAAATAATTAAATTTTATTTAAGAAAATATATCTTCATGTCACTCTTTGGTTAGAAATCCATTTTCATCCAAAGAAATGTTTTAGAAAAATAATTTCAAAATTGATTTTATAATTTTCCAAATTATTTAATAAATTATTTTTCTAAATTTAAAAATTGTAAAAATAAATATCAGAGGGATCATCATGTTGTTTTCAAAACATGACCCTATTAAAAATTACTGAAAATACTAAAAAAATATTTGTTTTAACATATTCAAAATTTACAAAAAATTATATATGTCATGAAAAAACATTGGTTTAAATATTCTTTTATAAGTTTGAAGACTTATTTTCAAAATAATTACCTTAAATTTTTTTTGTTAAATTTCATTTTTAAAATTATATTTTCAAAATGAAAAGGATATTTTTCCAAGAATGTTATTAAAGATATTTCTCGGGTATTTATATTCATAAATAAAAAAAACCTTATTCTAATTATATTCAACTAGGGATATGTTTTATTACACTAGTTGAGAAAACATTTTTTACGTCGGTTATTTTTCATTATTTACGTCGGTTTTTAGGCGAGGTTAATACGGACGACGTTATAAATAACATTTTTTATGTCGGTTATTTAAAACCCGACGTAACATCCCTAACATCACGGTGTTTATCACGTCGGTTCATTAATAACCGACGTGATAAATATGCGTGGGGGGGGGGTTTATCACGTCGGTTATTTTCTAAACCGACGTGATAAAACGCCTGGGATATCATTTATCACGTCGGTTATGACATAACCGACGTGATTAACCCTTCCCCGGGCCTATTATCACGTCGGTTATATTAAGAACCGACGTGATAAAAGGCCCGGGAACGGTTTATCACGTCGGTTCTCGAAAAAACCGACGTGATAAACCCCTACCGATTTATTTACCACATCGGTTATAAAATAACCGACGTGAAAGAGATATTTTTTTTAAATAATTGCACTGCTCTCACCAAAAAGCAACCAGAAACCAAACAAAAATAACCATGCTAGCCCTCCCCCAAGCCCCAACTGAACCCCACCCTCATCTATACCCACCTAACAACCTGGCCAGCCCTCCCCCACCACATTGGAGCCCCACCACAACCCTTGGACACCCTCCCACCCCTTGGACAGCCCCCCCACCCTCATTTACACCCCCACGACCCCTAGTACAGCCTCAAACACCCATTGGACACCCCTCCCATATCCCTTGGACACCCCCACCCCTTGGACACCCCCCACCCCTTGGACAGCCTCCACCCTCATTTACACCCCCAAGACCCCTAGTACAGCCTCAAACACCCATTGGACACCCCCCCACACCTTGACAGCCCTCCCAGACCCCTTGGACACCCCCCCGACCCCTGGACACCCCCCCGAGCCCTTGGACAGCCCCAAACACCCCTTGGACACCCCTCCCATATCCCTTGGACAGCCCCCACCCCTTGGACACCCCCCCACCCCTTGGAAAGCCCCCCACCCTCATTTACACCCAACCGGCCCCTTGGACAGAACTCCCAGACACCTTGGACACCACTCCCATATCCCTTGGACACCCCCCACCCCTTGGACACCCCCCACCCCTTCGACAGCTCCCCCACCCTCATTTACACCCCCCGAACACTAGGACAGCCCCAAACACCCCTTGGACACCCCTCCCATATCCCTTGGACACCCCCCACCCCTTGGACACCCCCCCACCCCTTGGACAGCCCCCCACCCCCTGGAAACCCCCCCGACCCCTTGGAACCCTTCCTACTCCTTGGAAACCCCCCCCCCCCCCCCCATCCCCTTGGACAGCCCCAAACACCCCTTGGACACTCCTCCTATATCCCTTGGACACCCCCCCCCACCACTTGGACACCCCCCACCCCTTGGACAGCCCCCCCCCCCCCCCCACCCTCATTTACACCCAACCGACTCCTTGTATAGCCCCAAACACACCTTGGACACCCCTCCCATATCCCTTGGACACCCCCCAAACACCCACCCCCCCCCCTTGGAACCTCTCCCCCCATACCAAAATCCAGACCAGAAAAACCATCAACAGTAGACCAAAACAAGAAGTAGAGAAAAATTAAACATTCACTTCTATAACATTCAAAACTTACACTGTCAACTTCAAAAAAAACTAAATCCAACCTAAACGACTACGAAATACACAATTACATTGACAATATTCAAAATTACATTTTACATTACAAACAACTAAAAGTCAATCAAACCTGTAAAATAATTTGACCACTCCACTTGTAAGTGTTTGATATCTTCAGCAATAAAGGGTTGAGGGTCATCAAAAAGCTACAAAGGAAAAGGATAGTAGTCAACGTGTATAATGAATAAATCAAATTGAAATATTATGAGAAAGAGGAAATCTTACCAGGTCAAAACTCAGAACTGTCCCAGTTGTTATTATTTCATACATAAATCTTAACATGTAATATTCGCATTCGATGATGCCTTGTTGCTCATGACATTTCTGTTTGAATGAGTGTAAATTCAATATATTATTTTTATGTAATAAATCAAAATGTACAAATTATAAATGGATATTTACCTTCGCATGTACATATTTGATCTTGAAATTCCTTTTCTTTGCGCTTTTTCGAAAGTGGACCCATGCCCTGTTAGAAAATAATACGAATGGGGTAAATTTAAAATTCATTATAATATATAAAACTATTGTGAAATTGAAACTTACGTTTCCAATATATTCTTAAAACTTTCTCGCACATCATCATGGAGAGAGCATATCCAATAAAGTGTTTTCTCCCTAGGGCAAAAAACCCCTAACATCCAATGATCCCTGATAAAAAGAAATTTAACGTTAGTGGTTTTTTATGTTATAAGATAATTAACTCTTTGAGAGGGATGTGTTTCATACCTCTCACAAAAAGGCATCATCCAACACTGTGTGATTACATTCTTTTCAAATCTATCAGCAATATAAAGCATTCTTTGTTCCTCGTCCAATGCACATGCTTCAGGGGAAATCAATTGTGGGTCCACGAATCCATATACATCTGTCAGCTCATTCCTCTCACAAATTTTATACAGATACCTAATACAAAGCAGACATAAGTATACATTTTTAATAAATATAACGCAAGGAAAAGGTGTTAAGACTTACATGATAAAAATTTGCACCACGTTGATGCCCAACTTATCTCCAGTGACAAACTCCATGATATCAGTTTTCATAATCCCCACACTTAGTTCATGTCCACAGACATGAGCTTCCATTGTAAAGTCATAATGATCCGCCAACAAATTTGAATATCTTGACAATTTGTCAAGACTGCTAGTATCTGCATCTGATGTCATAACTATCTGTCTTTGTTGTTGTCTATACAGTATTTCTTTACCTTTGAAGTATTCCTGTAAAAATAAATTGAAAAATATATTAGTTTTCAAATGATAAAACATTAATAAAAATATAAAATAAAAGATATAACATCCATACCTCTATGGTAATGAGTCGAAGAATTCTGGATGGCCAAAGTAAAAAATGGCCGATACTATGTCCAACTGTCGTCACCTCATCTGTAGGTAATGGTATCCGAGCTGATCTATCTATAATATCCTGTACAGTGACCCTCTGATTCTCTACCTCTAACTGTTGATGATGAACTGTATCTCCTATACAATATACCATCCCATATGCAACTATATGATGTTGAGGATCATCAACATACAACTCACAATAAGTAGGTAGCTGCGGCGGAGGAGGAGGATCAAAAATGGGGTCCACAGGCTGAGGTGGGGGAGTGGGAGCTACTGGGAGAGGTGGAGTGGGAGCTGCACCCTGAAATTGTCTTTGCAAGTCTGCAAACATAATCTGCACCGATGCTCTAATCTTGTCCTCCATTGTCGCATTAATATTATGGACTTCAGCCTCCAAGGATTCTGTTTTTTTTATAAACTCCCTCAACGTTAGAAGTTGAGGAACGTGGCAATACTTTTCTTACCGATACACCTACTGGATATCCCCTTACACGGCCAGGATGTTCGGGCTTTCCCAATGCCACAGATAAAATATCTTCCCTCCCAGATGGTGTAAATGTCCCCTGTGAACTCTGCTCCTCAAGAGAGTCCTGTAATAATTAATTGAACATTTCTATAATGATTGGAAATATATGACTAAAATAGTAAACTTAAATAAATAAAATAGATATCTTACAATCCTCTCAACTACAAGTCTCGATTCTTCCGAAAGATATTGTCCTTTTTTGCCCTTCCGAGCTCTTTTCCATTTCTCATGTCCAGATGGAGGGGATGGAGGGGCCACCTCTCCAGAGCTTGAAGACTCAGCTCTTAGTTGTTGAAATTTTTCTTCCATCATTTGTTCTTCCAATAATGCATACCCTCCCCGAGATAAACTATGAGGGTATACATTTTTAGATTGGATCTCTTGAGGAGCTTTCCTTGTTTGCTGTAAATTAAGAATAAGTAATCATTAACAAAACAATAATAAGATCATTTATATAAGAAAGCTTATAAAAGTTTACATTTCCCTTACCAAAAATGATTCTTTTCTTCTACTTTCAAAAAATTGTCTCCATGTGTCTTCATCTATAAAAGGATATATACGACATGGATTCTCACGACTCCTATGACCATAAATGAAATCAGATGAGAGGGTTGATTTGAAATCCCTCCATCTCCTAGCAGCCAACGATAAGCATTTCTTCCTGACTCCTCCAGTGTCAGGAATATCAAATGTCATCTGATAAAAAAGAGGTTAAAAATATTATATATACTAGAAACATTTAAAGAACAGTCAAACCATAGCAAAAGATCTTACAAAAATGGTCTCCCATAGCTGAGAAATTATCGCCTTATCCACACTTCTCCAATCATCATAGAGAATGCTTACTTTTCTCTTAGCCTGAGTTGCTACAAAACCCTTAAAATCTTTAGCATTTGGACCTCTAGGAAGATCATCATCATCAAACTCCACGACTATCCTCTCCTCCTTCGTACGGGCAAGTGATAATTTTGGTAAACGTGTGCACCCACGCTTACCAACCTTTGAACTCTTTTTCATAATAGGAGCATGTGAATGTTCCTCCCCAGATGTATGACCAATATGCTCATCTCCAGAATCATGTGGCTGATCAACTGATTGATCTGTCATTTTCCTTCAAATCAAAAAAACAAACATTAGTTCACAAATATACAAATTCAAATATTGTAATACTACTTAATCAGAAAATAGAAAAGTTTACTAAATTACATAATAGTAAACATTGGTAATATGGTAAGCATGTTAAACAATGATAAACATGGTAAACACAGGCAAAAGGTTGCCAAGGAGTTGGCCCAAGAAAGCTGAAAAGTAGACTCAATGAGTCCACCGGTCAGCCGGTGTGAGCTCACCGGTCAGCCGGTGTGAGCTCACCGGCCAGCCGGAGGACCCAGGTAGTAGACTTGCCCACTGCCTGGTGCCACCGGCCGGCCGCTGGCTCACCACCGGCCGGCCGGTGGACCAGACAGAGCCTTCTTGTCTGGCCCACCGGCCGGCCGCTGGATCACCACCGGCCGGCCGGTGGACCAGACAGCCTTGCTCTGTCTGGACCACCGGCCGGCCGTTGGATCACCACCGGCCGCTGGATCACCACCGGCCGGCCGGTGGACCAGACAGAGCTTTGCTCTGGACCACCGGCCAACCGGTGATCCACCACCGTCCAGCCGGTGCGCCCAGGACTTCTCCTCTTTACGGTTTTTATTGTTTTATCGTTTTGGTTTGATACATGTTTTAATAAGTAAAAAATTTACAATATCTAACATTATATGAAAAAACTAAATGTAAACAAGAAATAAACATGTGTTACCTGTAATTTTAGGAATGTACAGTTGGATTGTTTTCCCAAATTCCTTCGTCGTGATCGTTCCTTATGGCACAAACCATGTCTTCAACATACTCATCATTATGTTCTGTTAATCTTTCCATGGAAGTAGGGATCTCACATAAATCAGCATCTTCTTCAAATTCATCCTCACCAACATATTGTTTTTTCCCTTGTAAAACAACAGCCCACTGCATATCTGATTGATCTACTACATAGAAAATTTGTTTGGCATGTGTTTCCATTATAAAAGAATCAGATGTGTCTTCCAATCTATTCAGATTAACAAGTGTCATTCCAAATTCATCGTGTCTGACACTGTTGTTACCGATAAACCATTTACAGTTAAAAACAGGAACTTTAATTTTAAAGTAATCAGCCTCCCATATGTCTTCAATCACTCCATAATATGCACTTGATGCCGAAATTGGGTTTCTGTCCTTAGCACTCGAAAAATGCATTGCTTCTGCAAACACCAATACACCACTATTCTGAACTGCACTTCTGTTGTCCTGAGCTTTCGTATGAAATGTATAGCCATTAATGTCATAAGCGGACCATGTTATCACATTTAAAGATGGACCACCCACTATCCATTTTAATGTCTCTGATACATCTGATCTACCAAGCAAGGTCTTTTTAAACCATGGCAAAAAAGTTTTGTTGTGCTCATTCAAAATCCACATTTCTTTCTTCTTTGGATGACATTGTTTCAACTCATTAATATGCAATGTGATATACGGTTGAACATCAGCTATGTTATTCAAGATGTATGATTCTAACTTCTTCATATGTTCAGCTGACAGTGATTTGACTTTCAAGCCACGAATCCCCTTTCCCTCATTATTAACCCGTTCATGGCGAGATGGAGGCAAACCTATGTGTTGCGTCGTAGCCAAGTAGCTCGTACAAAACTCTGCTACCTCCTCAGAAATATACTTTTCAATAATGGAGTCTTCAGGTCGATATGGATTTTTAACATATCCCTTTAATATTTTCATATACCTTTCAAAAGGATACATCCAACGAAGATATACAGGTCCACAAAGATTTATTTCACGAACCAGATGAATCATTAAATGCACCATCATATCAAAAAAAGTTGGAGGAAAATACATTTCCAAATGACAAAGTATAAAAATTGCATCATTTTCCAAAATTTTCAAAGCATTCACATCAATCGCCTTGTTACAAATTGAATTGAAAAAATAACACAACCTCATTATAGTCTTTCTGACACGGATGGGCGATATTCCACGCAGTGAAACTGGTAGAATTTGTTGCATCATGACGTGACAATCATGTGATTTCATACCTATCAACTTCAAGTCTTTCAATGAGACAAAATTTTTTACATTTGAAGAATAACCTTGAGGCACTTTGATATCATGAAGACACTGACAGGAGCTACTTTTCTCCCTCTTCGATAATGTATGACAAGCCGGGGGAAGAAATGTTTGTCTTCCTTTAGGAGTGGGAGCTAACTCCAAACGTATTCCCATTGATAGTAGGTCTAACCTTGCATTCAACCCATCTTTTGTCTTTCCATTAATATCTAGCAATATTCCGATCAAAGAATCACAGATATTCTTCTCCACGTGCATGACATCAATATTATGTTTGACTTCATGATACCTCCAATATGGTAGCTCAAAAAATATTGACCTTTTCTTCCAAATTTGTCTATCATTACCAGATTTTTGTGTCTTTCCCAATGTCACATCAAGGTTTTTCACCCTCTCAAAATACAAATCTGGGGATAAAGGTTTTGGAGCAGTATCAAATTCTTGTGAGCCATTGAATACCTTTTTTAGTCTTCTATAATGGTGATCCATAGGCAAAAACTTTCGATGACCCATGTACACTGTTTTCCTCCCATGATGCATTTGACAATATGACGTCTGTTGTTCGCAAATTGGACATGCTTTATGCCCTTTAACACTGTATCCAGACAAATTTCCATATGCTGGGAAGTCATTTATAGTGAATAGAAGCACTGCATGCAGTTGAAAATATTCCATTTTATAAGAATCATACACCCTAATACCATCAGCCCATAACAGTTTCAAATCATCAATCAGCGGTGACAAGTATACATCAATATCATTGCCGGGTTGCTTTGGACCAGAGATCATGATACTCAACATGACATATTTGCGCTTCATACAAACTTAAGGAGAGAGGTTGTAAATTACCAATAAAACAGGCCATGAACTATGTGTGCTACTGAGGGTTCGGTATGGATTCATTCCATCTGTGCACAAGCCTAGTCTCAGATTTCTAATTTCATTTCAAAATGTAGGGTACTGGGCATCAATTTTCTTCCATTGTGGACAATCAGCTGGATGACGTATTTTTCCATCACATACCCGCTCATCAGCATGCCATCTTATCCTTTTTGCATCATGTGAATTAGCAAATAAACGTTTGAAACGAGGAATTATAGAAAGATACCAAAATACCTTTGAAGGGAGCTTTGTAATCTCTAAATCAGCTTGTGATTTTTCTTTCACCTTATACCGTGATGTCCCACATTTAGGACACTCTTTCAGAAATTCATATTCCTTCCTATATATAATGCAGTCATTCGGACATGCATGTATTTTCCTGTATCCCAATCCCATCGGGCATAATATTTTTTTGGCCTTATAATGTGAATCTGGAAGATCGTTATCTTTTGGAAGAATGTCTTTCATCAATTGTAGCAGCTCTGTAAAACTTCTGTCACTCCATCCATGTTTCGCCTTCAGGTTAATCAATCTTAACACCGCCGACAAAACCGTAAAATCTGTACAACCAGGATATAATGGTTTTTCGGCATCACCATATAGACGTGAAACTGTCGGTTCTATCTCAATTTGTTCTGCTACAATATCGCGAATCATTTCTTCAATTCCATCGGAGTTACCATCTTGCGATTCATTATCATCAGTGACATTCTGTCCAGTTTCGCCATGCCAAATCCAAGGGTTGTAACTCGGATTGAAACCATGACAAATCAGATGATCTTTTATCTCTCTACTTATCAACTTCTTCATATTCAGACATTTCAGGCATGGACAGAAAAAAATGTCACTACTTGGAACATTTCGTTTAGCAAATTACAAAAAGGAATCAACACCTTCCTCATATTCATTTCTCATTCGATGTGTCGTAATCCAACTTCGACTCATTATTACCTATAACAAATAGCAAATATATATATATTTTTTAGATAAGACAAATATATGTTTATATGAAAAAAATCATAATTTTAATGTAAACAATTTTGAAATATAAAACAAATCGATGTGTATTTAAAAAAATATGCTTGAATATTATTTTTTAAACAAAATATAGTAAGATATAACACCCCCCCTGGACACCACCCCCACCCCCTACCCCATTGGACACCCCCCTGGACACCCCCCAACACCCACCCACACCCTTGTACAGCCCCCACACCCACCCACCCCCTTGTAAACCCCCCGGGACACCCCCCGACCCCTCTGGACAGCCCCCCGCCCCTCCTGGACACCACCCCCTACCCCCTTGGACACCCCCCTGGACATCCCCCAACCCTCTGGACAGCCCCCCCACCCACCCGGACAACCCCAAATACCCTCTGGAGAGGCCGCCACCCACTTGGACAGCCCCCCACACCCATCCAACCCCTTGGACACCCCCCTGGACACCCCACCGACCCCTCTGGACAGGCCGCCACCCCCTTGGACAGCCCCCCACACCCACCCATCCCCTTGGACACCACCCTGGACACCCCCTGACCCCTCTGGACAGCCCCCGACCCCTCTAGAAAGCACCCCACCCCTCCTGGACACAACCCCCCACCCCCGACCTGCTTGGACACCCCCCTGGACACCCCCCAACCCTCTGGACAGCCCCCCACCCCTCCTAAACACCACCCCCACCCCCTACCCCCTTGGACACCCCCCTGGACACCCCCCAACACCCACCCACACCCTTGGACAGCCCCCCACACCCACCCACCCCCTTGTAAACCCCCCTGGACACCCCCCGACCCCTCTGGACAGCCCCCCGCCCCTCCTGGACACCACCCCCACCCCCTACCCCCTTGGACACCCCCCTGGACATCCCCCAACCCTCTGGACAGCCCCCCCACCCACCCGGACAACCCCAAATACCCTCTGGAGAGGCCGCCACCCACTTGGACAGCCCCCCACACCCACCCACACCCTTGGACACCCCCCCGGACACCCCACCGACCCCTCTGGACAGGCCGCCACCCCCTTGGACAGCCCCCCACACCCACCCATCCCCTTGGACACCACCCTGGACACCCCCCGACCCCTCTGGACAGCCCCCGACCCCTCTAGAAAGCACCCCCACCCCTCCTGGACACAACCCCCCACCCCCGACCTGCTTGGACACCCCCCTGGACACCCCCCAACCCTCTGGACAGCCCCCCACCCCTCCTAAACACCACCCCCCACCCCCTACCCCCCTTGGACACCCCCCTGGACACCCCCCAACACCCACCCACACCCTTGGACAGCCCCCAACACCCACCCACACCCTTGTAAACCCCCCTGGACACCCCTCGACCCCTCTAGACAGCCCCCCGCCCCTCCTGGACACCACCCCCCACCCCCTACCCCCTTGGACACCCCCCTGGACATCCCCCAACCCTCTGGACAGCCCCCCCCCCACCCACCCGGACAACCCCAAATACCCTCTGGAGAGGCCGCCACCCACTTGGACAGCCCCCCACACCCATCCAACCCCTTGGACACCCCCCTGGACACCCCACCGACCCCTCTGGACAGGCCGCCACCCCCTTGGAAAGCCCCCCACACCCACCCATCCCCTTGGACACCATCCTGGACACCCCCCGACCCCTCTGGACAGCCCCCGACCCCTCTAGAAAGCACCCCCACCCCTCCTGAACACAACCCCCCACCCCCGACCTGCTTGGACACCCCCCTGGACACCCCCAACCCTCTGGACAGCCCCCCCACCCCTCCTAAACACCACCCCCACCCCCTACCCCCCTTGGACACCCCCCTGGACACCCCCCAACACCCACCCACACCCTTGGACAACCCCCCACACCCACCCACCCCCTTGTAAACCCCCTGGACACGCCCCAACCCTCTCGGGGATTTATAGAAAATGATGAAAAATTAGTGAAATCATAAAATTAGTCAATATTGCAAGTCGAACTAATAGATCTAGGGATGATAAATAAGATTATGGTGCCAAAACGAGTTAAAAGGGTTCGCAATCGAAGAATCTTAGCTAGTTTCAACAAAAAAATCACAACACATATATATATACTATCCGCGAAAAAAAATGAATGAGTGGGAGGATTACCTGAGTGCTGCGAGTTTAGATGATTGATCCGAGGAGATTAAATATGAGAAACGATGATCGCAAAACGAATCTAAACCCACAAAATGGACGAGCCGATTCGGGTTTACGCGTGAGAGAGACGAGTCGCGACTGTCGAAGGTAAACTCGCGAATGACAATCCACGGGTATGGGTAAATTTTTAAATGAGTTATCACGTCAGTTATTCAATAACCGACGTTATAATCTTTTTAAAAACATTTATAACATCGGTTATTCAATAACCGACGTAAAAACCTTCCTCCGGTTCTTTTTTTACGTCGGTTATTTTATAACCGACGTTATAAAGGGCTCAAAATCCGCGTTTTATTACGTCGGTTATTCCATAACCGATGTCAAAAACATCTGCGGATTCTTTTTTTACATCGGTTATTTTATAACCGACGTAAAAAGGCCTTCAAAAACCACATTTTTTACGTCGGTTATTCAATAACCGACGTAAAAAACGCCCCCCGCTTCTGTTTTTTACGGCGGTTAATGTATAACCGACGTAAAAAACGAAGCCGCGCGATTAATAACGTCGGTTATAAAAATAACTGACGTTAAAGGTCTACTAAACACAGGTTTTTACGTCGGTTATTAAATAACCGACGTAACAAACCTCGTTTTACATATTATGACGTCAGTTTTATATAACCGACGTAAAAAACGGTGACGTAAAAAACGTTTTCTGCACTAGTGTTAATACAATCATTATTCAATTAGTGGATATTTAATGTTCATTTTCACCAAGGATAGTATAAACATTAACTTGTTTGATTCATTTTTATATTCATTAACTTTACCTTGATGTATTCACTTTCCTTTGATTATTATAAATTACTTTTCCACTCAGTATAAATATTATTTATCATGGATATATTTATTTTCGAAACTTTTTATCATTTCAAAATACGGTGTTCTATATTTAATGTGACTTTTTAATCATGGGAGAAAATGATAAATCTATATTATTTACAAAATACCGATATTTGATGATAATACACATTGTTCATGATTTTAATCAATTACACAATATATGTGGAAATATTTGTAAATGATGTGATTGGTATGTCCTAGAACTATATATCCCCTAAATGTTTTGATAGGTTTCAAAATAAAGATCATTTGGCTATAATAAAAGGGGTTTTTAATTGTAGTTTCAAATTATATTAAGGAATTATTTTGACGATAGAGGTATTATGACAACTGAGATCACAGAGTGTAAAAATTCATCATTTAATTCATTGAGAATTTAATTATTATTATTTTTATCCACGATATTTTCTCTATGATATCATCTCTAGTTGTATTTTATTTTATTTTATTAATTAGGTGACATGTGTTTTTTGTTATTTACCATTCCATGATGATTATGAATTATATTTTCATAATAGTCATGTAATTTAATTGGTACTATTTTTCAGTTATTTATCATTACATTTTTATTATTATTATAGATTCATGATATTTTTCCCTTTACTTTACCCTTAAAGAGAACTAGAGCCCAACCCCTTTGTATGTTTTATTTTCCCCAGGATATGTGGAAGTGTTTTGTGATTGATATAAAAGGATACACTAAAGGGTAATAATCGAATTATCAAATATGATTATTTTTTTAATTTTTTAAAATATTATGATAATTTAATTTATTTATCTAGACTACAAATACTACAAAGCTATTTTGTCCTTTGCGATGTGATTCCTTGTATATAATGTCAATGTAATAATGGAGACACAAGATCCAGGTTACTGGAGTTAGGGTTTCTATAAAGAATCAAAATCATATCATATATACCACATAAAATAATTAAATTTTTCCTTTTTTAATTCATTGGAGAGTTTAAGTGAGAAATAAATCACACCGCTTCGAGAGGCAGTAATCTGCCATACACATGAGCGATGTTAACAAAATTTAAATTGAATACATCATGAGAAGTTATAAGTTACACTAAAATTAAATAATTATAATATTATCATAAATATCATATAAATTTGTTAAATAAATAATTATATCTACCCTTTAAAAGTGGTGATTGAAAAGAAATTAAATCAGTTTATGAGGCAGTTGTCCGACGTACACACAATCGATAGTTTTGTTTCCCAATTGACAAAAGAGGAGATTTATATAAGTAATTACCTTATAATTATAACATATAAGTATATTTAAAATACTTAGAACATTATATAATCATGTTTTATTAATATTTTAATATGTGGAAGAAGAAAAAAATCACATGTTTACGAATATTACCTCTTTTTTTGGATAACTTCTTTAGGTATAAACCAAAATCCTTAGAAATTTAGTTTTATGATAGAAAACATTGATCTAGGATATTGGGAGAGAATTATGGTATCCTATTTTTGGTATTTTACGAACCAATTTTTTAGCTGTTAATAATATAGGATAGTGGGTGGAATTTTATAAGTGGGGGAGAGGACACATAGGGATTTTTTTTTGAAAAGATTCAACCAAACAATCGTTTTTATCATAAAGAAATCCTAAAACATTGATTATTATAGATCCTAGGAGTTCATATGGACTAAATATGTATTTCATATGGGTTTTATATAAGTAGTTTTTTCATATTTCACCTTATATTTTTAGTTCAACCCCTAATAACTATGTTTTTATCTTAAACATGGGAATAAATTTTTACTAAATTTACTATTCATAATGGTAAAAAATTAAGCTGAAATTATTATATAATAAAAATAATGTTGAAAAAAAATATTTAATCCATTTTTTAAAATTAAATTAATATAATTGGAAGAATATAATTTACGATTATACCCGTAGGTGCGGCGAAAAAGTTGGTTTTCATAGAGAAAATTCTCATAATTATAGATAGTTTTAATATCAAAACTCAATATAAAATTAATTAAAATGATATAAAATTGTAAAATTTTAATATATTTTAATCTATTTTAATTTAAAACAAACTTAAAATGCAATATATTCTTTTTAAAATTTTAATCTAAAAGGGAGTTTTCAATAAAATAGCTGTATAAGTCACTATTCATCGAAAAATGAAACATGTTAGAAAAATCCAAAAAATTCAACCTAAGATACTTTTTATATGATAATTTTAAAAATTAATTTCATTTTATTATATAAATTTTATAAATTTGGTAAAAAATAATTTTAGCTTATGTGCGCAATGGGTGACTAAATCATCCTTTAGAAAAAATATAGTTTTTAAGAAAATATTTTTTTTTTGTTTTAAATAATTCTTATTTTTTTTATAATAAATATATACCTATAATTTTTATAATTTGTTTTTTAATATTAATACTCTATGATTTAGTGGAAATTTTTTTATGGTATACTAAATTACGTTTTATTCAGACTCGAGGTTTCTTGTTCCACAAGCTATCGAAGATATTAAATTTAAATAATTATATCCCATTGGTTGTTCAACATCATTGTATCACGTTACATATGATATCAAATAAAATATTCAAATTTTATAATTTTAGGGTGTTATAGATAATAATAATTAAAATTTTCTTTATTACACTCCCTCCTCTAACTATCTCATTCATAGTAAAAACAATATATCATGGACACATACCACAATGTACGAAGTATATGTTTCTTGGTCAATATTAGATTACCAATATTCATCACCTTTAACCCCAGAATAATATATAAAATGTTAGTAATTATTAATAAAATCTCAATGAATAAAATATTAAAATAACTAAAGTTGTAGGATCTTTAATGTTAAAAAGATATAATGAGAATTAATTCTTGATAATTCCTCTCTACCCTTCATAAAATTACATTACACTAACTCAAATACTCTTGAATATTTCATGATAATCTCAATCATAACATTTAATTCTTGATTAAAATAGTTTCTTCCTAGAATCGTATTATCAAAAAAATATACCATTAGCTATTTATTATTAAAATACCTATCTTCCCATGTATATTATACTATGAATTCCATTAGAATCTATTCCTTCACAAAATAAATTATCTTGGCTACGAAAGGTTGTGATACTTGTTGATCCCAAATTATGTTGTTGAATTTATTTCCAATGGGTGTTAATATGTATGGGAGGAAACTTATTAGAAGGAATTTTCAATCCTCATTCTTAATAATTATGTGATTAGAGTTCCCAAGAAAGGAAATATGATTTTTAATGAGTTGAAAATATTTCATGAAAAATAAATTGCAAAATTTAGTCTTTTAAATTGGTTTCATCCATGGATCACATGGTAAACAAGAAGAGTTTTTAAAACTAGAAAGTACCTATATTTTGAAATTTTAACAATGTATGTATATTGGAGTTGCATAACTTTGAGAAATTAGGAGAAACTATCATATTTATATGATACTGGAAATAATTACATTAAAGTTTTCTAAAGATCCATTCATGGATGAAAATAGTATATTGAGTATCGAAGTTTCCTCCACATTATTATTAAATAAACATTCAATTTATAGATAATACAG
This sequence comes from Viscum album, assembly GCA_963277665.1. Taxonomy (NCBI): domain Eukaryota; kingdom Viridiplantae; phylum Streptophyta; class Magnoliopsida; order Santalales; family Viscaceae; genus Viscum; species Viscum album. Next base: position 2,017,264,294 of record OY728126.1, read on the forward strand.
TTTAATGATTTTGGATCTTGGTATTATATATATATATATTATTCAATAATTTTTTTTTAAAAAAATAACTTCCATAATGATTAAAATATTATTGGATGAGGTTGGAAAAAATGTAATGGTTTTCTGTGATGTTATTCATCTTTAATGACTATTGTTGTCATGGAAGTGATGTCTTCATCATTATATGGTATTTATAAGTTTTAATAGTTTAATTTGAGTAAGCAAAACCCTAAAAAATTTGAATTAAACCTAGAAAACATGATAACTATAGATTCCACATAAGCATGAAATAGTTATATGTAAACATCATTGGTATCTACATATAAATAATTTATTCTATGAAAACACGATTTGTTTGTATAAACATACATCAATAGCACAACCATAATGTGAATACTAATAATTTTATTCTATGAAAACATGATGATTACCTACATAAACAACATAAATGATCCAGATAGAAATCAATCCACATAATGTTGAGTTATACATGATGGCGGTTCAGGATATTTTAGAACATTCATTTATTTTATACATGTAGTATATCTATTTATTTTCGATCTATTCATATTTAGTTTCCTTAACATGATATTGATCGATACAATCAATGTGGAAATAAATAGTCCATTTGGGACTTAGAAGCTACACGATTACATCTTTGTGTAGTGTGGGTATTTGAGATAGTATGACTCTAAATCACAAAAAAAAATAGAAAAGATAGGAGAATTTTTTTTATAATTATCATAAGTATTTTTATTTCAAAATAAATTTCCTGATATCAAAAATATTTTGTTTGACCGTTTACTCTAACATAATATAAATAAAAGATATTTCTAGAGAGCCTTTCAATAAAAATCAGGAAATAACTATAACGTTGAAATATGAATGAAATTCATTAATATGTGAATTAATTTAAAATTTGAATAAGTAGAATTATTATTTCAAATAAAACCAAAGAAATTATCAAATTCTATTGATTGACATAAAATATAAGATTCATGGGACTAAATGGTTATGTTTCATGTGGTTTTAATTCCAAGAATTATAGAATCTTTGTTTCAAGTATTAGGAAAGAAAAGAAGAAATATATCCATGATTTGAGAGAGTATATGAATATGGGGAATAATTGAGGATATTGAAACTATTACATATATATATATAAGGTTGAATAAAAGAGACTTAGAGTTCCATAATATAACCACTTCATATTCTACAAGTTGAGGGAAAGGAAGAAAAGTGAGATACCCAAAACAACATTTATTGCAGAACAAGAAGTTTCAACTATAGAGAAAGAGGGAAATAATACTACAAGGGATCTATTAAACATGTGAAATGATGAAGAATAATTGAAAAATAATAATAATAATAACAACAAAAACAACAACAATAATAATATTAATGGATTGTGTGTGGTATAAATCCAATAATCATACACAAGACACAATTTTGAGAGAGCCATCCTGCATTCAACACCTTTAGAAGTCGGAATTTTTTGGGGAACTCAATATAATTACCAAGAGAGTGGAATAATATCAATCTATAAAATCTAGGAGGGACTAAATCCAACACATTTAATCTTACTTCAAGAAGTGAATTTAAATTCCCTTATAATAATGTAAAATTATCCCTCACATACATTATGAATGGACGTGTTAGGCTAATAAGTGGAAGGCCATAAAACTACTTACAATTTATTTGAAAATTAAAATTAATATGTGAATTTGTTTTAATAAACATGATGTGGAAATTATTTAGTCATCCTTAGATTAGAAACACACATTAACAAAACCTGGATTTCTCCTATGTTTCTCTAAATTTATATATCTACATATTGAATTATGGGGATAATGATAACGAGAGATTAACTCACTGAACAAGTTAATAAGTGACAGTTGAATAAAATGAAAATTGGAAAAAAATTCACTCCACATAGATTCACCCCCATTTATAATTTTAATATCCAAAAGTGATCCTAAACATTTGTAGTAAGGTGAGGTTATCCTTTATAAAATTCAAATATTTGATGTTATTTTCAAGAATTGAATTCTTATTTGGAAAGGATATATGAAGTATATATTTTAAGAATCCTATGAGTTTATTATAAAGTAACCAAGGATGATATATCCACCAAGACCATGAAGAATATGGAGAAAAGAGAGGGAAATAAGCAGAGAAAGGCCTCATCTAAGAAATGGGAGAATAACGACACTGTAATAATTGAAGGTACCTAAAGTATAGTTTATTATAATATTTATAAACATAATCTACCACAAAATAAACTAGTAATGAGAGTTATAAAATAATCCTTAATTTGAAATTCATAGTACTTTCTATTATGTAGTTGAATTTGTAACAAGTTCAATCGATTTCTTCCTATCAAGTTGAAAAAAAGTGTTTCGAAAAAAACTATAAAGGAGGAATATTATTTCTAAAAATATATTTTTTGGAGGAAATAGCATCTTGAGATTAGATTATGATCATTCTAAAACAACCATAGAAGAAATTTTCATATACAAATCAAAAAGCATCAATTATGCTATTTCATCTTACGTACACAACAAATAAATAAAATTGATATCTATAGAAATATGGGGAATGTAATGTTATGAGAATCATACCACTATTTCAATGATTAATAATTGGTATTAACAGAAGTTGGTTCCCAAAATAATCCCAAAAAATTGACATAAATGATAAAGAAATAGCAAGATTCGAGTTTTGGAAAATTTTTAAAACTTGTAGATCAAAGAAGGGAACCAATTTTTGTTGGATATAGTTTTTTATATAACATATTTTGTTCTAAAACAATAAATTTTTGGTTGAATTTATCAATTCCATAAGAATAATAGTATCCCATCTTAAGGGGTGGGGGAGTTTAAGAATATATAACATTGGAAGACTATAAAGATGAATATATATATGATAAGATGATTTGAAATGCATGGAAATATCTGTGATGATTGTAATGGAATAGGTAAAAGGGGAGAGGCATGAATGTATAAATCAATCCATAATGAAGCTAAAATAGACAATAAAAAATGAAAAAATGATGAAAAATAAAGACAATATTACCTTGGGAAAGAATGATGGGAAAAATTATAAAAAGAAAATCCCAGGAATATTATGAAGAAGTATGGTGAGTTAACCATATGTGAAAGTACAAAGAAAAATATAGAGTTAATTATACTGAATAATATCAAGAATGTTGGTTCAAAAAAATAGAAAAAATATATATTTTTTTGTGGATGAAGGGTCCATATCAAGGATAGTTGCTAAAAGAATATTAATATGGAAAATGAAATAAATGAGATGAAATAGAATGGAAGAACAGTCCATGAGTGGAATAAAAGGGACGATGTTGTAAAAATTACACTTCAGAAGGCATGTGAAAAAGTAAATAAGTCCAAGAAGATTCTGGAAATATGTTTAAAAGTACATCTAGATGAACTAAATGGAAGGAAAATAATCCACATGAATAAGATATAAAATATAATTAAATGATTTCAAAAGGGGATAACCAAAATTCTAATGAGGTTATATGTGAGAGGTTCAATAAATATGGACACAATATAGAATGGTAATACCAATAGAATTAAAGGGCTAAAGGGAAGGAAATTTATCCACATGAATAAGAGAGAAAATATCTTTAAATTATTCTTATATAGGATAACCTAAATCCTAAAAAGGGGATATGTGAGAAGTTCAATAAAGTTGGACACAATATGCATGATTGTGTAAAAATTACACCATATGAAGAAGAAATCGGGGATAATATAAAGAAAAACTAGGTTATTCAAGCGTCTTGATAGATCATGTTAAAAAAATATCCCACACAAGGATAAAGAAAAATAACCCATACTACCAAAATAAAACTCATATTTGAAGAATTTTTGTGCAATAAAAATTTATACATTTAGATATCGTTCTAAATTAGTGAGGGAAACCTGATTAAGAATAATTTTTCAATAAAACTACTAACATTGATAAACAAGTAAATACACCTTATGTCCTCAATCATTTTTATTATATTTCTGTAATGGGGATGATGGTTGTTATATAGAGAGTTAACAAAATTAAGAAAGCTAGAAAAACTATTCAAGATATGAATAAGTTACCATCTTAATATGTTCTGTCAAATTGGATTCAAAATAACATATGAATAAAATAACAATTGTGATGAAGGAGAAAAAGTTATCCAAATTGTAAAATAGTTTGATAAAATCACCCATCATGAAAGGAACGAAATACATAATATCATAAAGATTCTTTAAAGAAGTGAATCTTCCCAGAAAAAATAAATAATGAATGCTACTCTCTTGGTGTTTTATTAATAATTGGAATCATAAATATTATTTATTGATTATATTGTTCATGATGATGTGAAGGTGGAGTGAATACCATTAGGGGGAGTATCCAGAAACCATCAACGATCATTCAATCCATATAAATCTGAAAATTTTGGAAGGTGATTGAAAAATGATCATAAAAAATGTTTGAATGCCTATTATCTCATTCTTATTTCTCAAATAATTGTAACTAATATTAAGGGGAGATATTTATTTTAATTAATGATAAGATGTAAATAAAAATTAATTTATATCATTAAATATTTTAAAAAAATCTACTCATATTACTTGAATTCTTTTTATTTATGTGTTGTGTGAATAAAATAATTTTTTTATAGGAAAATTAATTATAATATTTAAAAAAAACATACCCACAAATAGTATCAGCCTACATACATGGGATAAATTGATGAGAAAGATAATTAAAAATGTGATAGTTGGTATCATATTCTATTAATTATAGACAACCTTTTATTCTCAATAAATCCCACTTATTTTTTTACACCGAGAATGTCTCATGTATTCATAGGGTGAAATTATTGATGAAAGATTTCATAAGATCGAAGTGATTCCATCTATCCATGTACATATTTATATATTTTTATCAATAAAGGGGGAAGAATAAAATGGAAACATCAATTAAGAATGAGGAGGGAAAAAATCATACGTGAAAAAGGGTTGGATATATTAAAATAACATATATGGTTGGTATTGACAATAACTACATAGAGGAGACTATTGAGCCAAATTTATGTTGATATATTTTTGTCAACTTATGTGAATATGTAATGGAGAAAATAAATTTGATGGAATTTTTAAAACCCAATCTTAATTTTGATATTAGTGGAATTCATAAAATAGGAAATATGGGTTTTAATGAGTTTTAAATATTACACAACAATTAAATGGTATCTTTTAAGCTTATAATTTGGTTTATTCCATTTTTTACATGTAAAATAAGAAGTTTTATCAAGACTAAATGAACTTGTGTGTTTAATTTTGAATAATGGTTGTGGATTGGAGATACATAACTTGTAGGAATTGTGAGCTAATGTTTGGTTTATATAACAATGGAAGTATATACATTGAAGTTTCATAGATATATATTTGTGAATGGAAATGGGTTTTTTATAATTTGATTTCCAATAATTAAATTATAAAAGTAACAGTCACTAGATAGAAAATCTATACTGGATATTCTTCCGTAACACCCTAATATTTTAAAATATATTTTTGAAAATAGAATATAATTTGTTGGTAGCTTTCTCTACAAATAACCCCAAGTCTATATGAGCCACGATATAGTAAATCATTATACGGTAGCCATGAAATTGGTAATAATTTATATTAATAATCACATAATGAAAGAACATTTATAAATGTTTTAAATAATGAAAATTTATTAATTAATTCATAACAAATAAGTACACAATTTTCGGTAAAATCTTTCTATTGTTCAAGAATAATTTTTATTTATTGGAAAATATATTAAATTTACATGAATTAAAATTAAAAATAATCTATCTTTTCATTATATAAATATCACTTTTGAAATCATCATTTCAATATTATCATAGTGTGAATTTTTCAGATTTATTTAACAAAAATATATTTTTTTCAGTAGTGGAAAATAAAAATTTATTAAAAAAAAGATTATTTATTTTCAGTTGAAAATAACATAATGTTTGGAATTTAATTTTAATTTAACATAAGTATATTTTAATTATAAATAGTCTAATTAATTAATTAAGGCTCATCATTATAGTTGTTTTTGGTATATGTTTTTTCAGGTTGAAAACACATTTTTCAAAAAACTATTTTTAAGCATGCAATGTGTTTTTATATTAACAAATTAAATTAAGTTTCATTGATTAATTGTTTCAATAAAATTAACATATTTTTTATTAAATAATATATTTTAACATCTGCTTTATTATTTTTAAAAGGATGTTAATATATGTAAATTATGATTTGAACTTAAAAATTCATTTTCTAAAATGGGATCTCATATATGTTGTCACACTTATTTAATGATAAATTCTCCCACTAAAAGAAATTTAATTATGTATAATAGATAAAATATTTTTAATATTAATAATTTTTAAAATTTAAGAAGTTCAAAGTCATTTTTTATAATACTTAATACTAAAAAAATTAAATTTTGTTGCCATGCTTATGGTAAAACTATTTTAGTATGGGTTAAACCATGAGAAAAGTGTATAACTTCCACCCACACCCATAGTGTAACATCTCAGGTAATTATAGAATAATTCATATTCATATCTATTAATATTTATTAATAAGATATTAATTTCTTGTTAAATGGTATTTTCTGTCTCATAGCATACTCAACACACAACAATGGGTTTCTCTAAAATCTTATGTTGCATACAAGACTGAGTTATATTGAAAAATAATACATTATTTATATTATTATTTTAATTTTTATTTAACTCATAACCATTTTATTGGTGGGAATAAAACTAAAACTATCTTTATTATGTTTACAAAAGTTTATTAAATGTTTTTCGTTCATCAAATAAATTTTAGAGGCCTAAAATGAGAATAAATCCAATTTTAATCATAAATAATATAATATTTTAAAAATGCTGTTGTACTACCTTTTGATAAAGAACCATTTTTAAATATAATTTTTTACAATTTTATAAGTTTTATTTAACATTATATACTTATTATTTGGAATAGGGACATCAAAATTTCATTTGGTTGAAATTTTGGTAATTTGTTGATAAAATTCATATTTTTATGAAGTGTAAAAAATACAGCATTTTAATTCAAAACATCCTTTTTGAAAAATTTATCTATATAGTTATATTTAACTTTTAATTGGTTCTTAATTTAAAGGGGATTATGTATTTATCATTTAATCCAATTTTGGACATTGAAAATAATATCATATTGAAATTTAATATAAACACATGTCAATATTTTGATGGTTTTTTCTTTTCAATTTATTTTTGTTGATTTTCCAATGGGAACTAATTTTAAATTAAATAATACAATTACTAGGTCTTGAATTTGAAAAAATGTATTCCATATTTGGACTCATAAGGGCCAAATTGATTAAATAAGTCCCTTTTATTTTTTGACATTATGAATAGTAACTTTGATAATTGTTTATCATGGATAAAGGTTAATCATGAAAATTAGGGTAAGAAATAATAGAATAATGATAATAAAATTACTCAAAAACCTAAAACAATCCTATAGGATGAATAAAATTTGACCCTTAACACATAATAATCAAAATGTATTCATTTAATGTACTTTTTCCATTAAGGTGATATAATTATTATTAAAATAAAAGAATGTGACAACATGTAACTCCCTTGTCTCTTATAAGTTAAATTTTTTTAATGTAGTGACAATCTTGATGAAAATATATAAATAAGTAGTATATAAGACTATAATGATAATATATACATCATTTAAAATTATTTATATTTTTTATATATTAATTAATTACCATAAATATTGACACAACATTGATAATGTAATTATTTTATTAAGATAAATATAAAATAAATGATATTATAAATATTAAAATAATTATTATATAAAATAATTTATGTCATCCACAATATTTATAGGTGAATATTACATGTTATATTACTATTATGTTCTTTGGTTAGAAGTTATCTCACTCTTTCGATTTTATTTAAATTCAATGAAATGTATATTGTAAAAACTGACATAATTGATGTTTCATAAAAATAGTAAATTATTAAATTATTTAAAAACAAGAAAAATATTTTGAAATTTTAAAGTCAATATTATAAGGTCTAAAAGGTAATTAACCATCTAATTATGGGAAATTGAACCCATATAAGTAAAACTAATAACCTGTAAATAATTTAAATTTTGTTACCATAATTAATATTAACAGAGAATAATTAGCGGTAAACCGAAAAGAGAAGGTTTAAAATAAAATAAATAGATTTCTAAAAATTATTGGATTTGATTATTTAGAACTATACTCATCTTATATATGAAATATCTCATGTTGGGGCCATTTCGATGAAAAAATTTATTTTTATTAATTTAATATTTTAAAACATTCCAAGGGTGCCCCTTCCCTATCCTATAAAAAGATACACTCTATTTTGTAATACTCTCACTTCATGAAATCATTGGTTCAGCCAATATCTGACCAAAAAAATTATATAATCCATAAACTACTCCTAGAATCCTCCCTTATAGGTGAAATAATCCCATGGAAGCCTTTTGGTATAAACAAAATGAAGTTACCTGATTAAGAGGTAATGCCTTCTCTCATGTTTTTTAGTTTGATTTCTATTCTCTACTCCTTATATGATTTTTATTTGATGACTAAATAAAAAAAACAGTATCATAAATATTCTAGGATGTTTTTATGACAAGTTTTTAACCAAAAATTACACACAATGCCTTTTAATGGGTAATAAACATACTGTTTCTGTGTACATCAAACTACTGGCTCACAAAATAGTGATTGTTAAAATTTTCCCTACCACCTCCCATTGTGTCCATTATGATGGAAAATATATTTTTATATGATATATATTATATTTATATTTTCCATATTATTTGGTAATTTTTATTTATAAAATACCATTATTCATTACAGGTTGTGTAAATAGGATAATTTAATTTGAGGAAGTGTGGACTACTGCCCCATCAAAGCGATACGACTCATTCCCTCTATACATGGAATATATAAAGGATAGTTTTTTTAAACCATGATAAATATATAACATTAATATAATACTATAATTATAATTTAATTCTTCTTCTTATAATGTGTCAAAGAAATTAAGTTGGCGTTCACGCGTACGTATGACCTACCATCTCCATGAATGACACATTTCATTTCTTATCTCCAAATGTTATAGATTATTATAATTTAATATACCCTAGAAATATATGATATTTAAATCATGAATATTAATCTAGTGATAATATAATTTCGACCACATAGGCAATTTACATCAAAACAAGTTCATTTTTTGACTCAAGTAAAAAATAGTGACAAAATGTACGATATGAAATTAAATAAATCTGTAATTTTTATAACATGGTAATAAGTGATATAAAGGGAATAATAGACATAAAAAAAGGTTCTCAAGCAATTATAAATTAACATAACTTTATTTTCTAGAAACATAATGATTGTACATGATGATTTTGACTCAAGGTAAGGGACTTCATCTCAATCTCCATTCATTGAGGCATATTTTGATAATATACACTACCTTCTTTTATATGCTGTATAATAAACCTACTTTTGATTTTAATTTAATTCAATGGTTTATAGAAGGGAATAATTTTATACGATGTCTTTCACTAAGAGAAAAAAGGAATACTTTTAACGAATTTTGTGACAATAACTTCTCTGTTGCTATAACTGTTATTTTGTATTTGGATTCCTCTATACACCTCAACATTTTTAAAAAGAAAAATAAATCCCGTATTCATTTTTTGGGTATTTTGTTATTTATAATTTTTTTGAAAATGTATTGATTACTTTAATATCTTAAATTTATTTCTTATAATTCAAAATGAAATTTTATGATTGAAATGTTGATAATTGCAATCTTTTATGTGTTACAATTATATAATAGGACATGGACATTTTACGGAAGGTTATGTTATAAAACAAAGATTGTTGGTTATGTGATAATCCAAATATGGGTTGTTCTGTAATAAAACAAGGATGTGTGGTTATGTTATAACCACTAATTAATTGGGTCTGGAAGTCCATCATATGGCTATTACATTTAGTGATATATGTGGATGTCAACCGCATAGTTATTACATTTAAATATGTTTCGGTCCCATGTTACCTTAATTTGTTATATATTTATTTATATGGGTTTTAAGGCAATATTTTGATAAAAACTGGTATGAAATGAGCATATATTTAGTGAAGTGTAATCACTACTTCTTAATAGTGAAAATAATTATGTTATGATAATGTATTCATGGTTTACATATTTTCCCAATACTAACAGTTATCCTTATTTTTGTATCCTTTACTGAGATTTTTATGCTCATCCCAAGTTATGAAATGTTTTTCACAGTATTTAAATAATAATAGGGTAGAGGATGGGATCAAGGAAAAGTTATGATTTAACATGAAAATATGCCATGTTTCTTTTTAAAAGTTTTTAAATAAAGTAATGGATACTATTAGAAGATTCCACTTTTTATTACTATGGTTTTTTTATGAATGAGTTATGAATTAATTCTATAAATCTATAAATATCCTCTATATGAATTAAGTTATAATTATTAACTCATCGCAAGATTATGTAATGTTTAAGGCAAGTTCCTTATACAAATAATCCTTATTTTTGAAGATATTTCAACCTTATATTATATTATATTATAATAAGTAACCTTTTTTAGATAATTTACCCTGAAAATGACCTTATATAGTTGATAAATTTTAATAAATTTCATGTGTGTGTCTCCCTACACTTATAAAAGGGTACCTCTCTTCCTCCCTTATTCACACTATTTGATCCTTTTAAATCATCCATGACCTAAAGAATCCTTAATAGAATCATTAACTTTATTATATTACATACTTTTTTCCCACAATATAAATCCTTCAATGATTAAGGTGTAATCCAAAAGAGGCATCTCAATTGAGAGGTATAAATCTTTACCAAACTCTTTCAAATTTTTTTCATCTTACACCTTCTATAAAGTTGATTTTCCATCAAAAAATGATGAATATTTTATAATAAATACACATATTTTTTCTCATTATTATTATATAGAAAAAATTTAAATCTTATTTTATATCAAATGGGAGATTATTGCATTCCTCATGTGCACATGCGGACTACCGCCTCAATATAGCAATTGAATTCATTATCCATCACCATCTTCCATGGATGGTTATTATAATGTTTTTAATTATCATATATTATATTTGTGAAATAATTTAACATCTTTAATTATAATTTATTATCTACCATCTCATTATATGATCCACTGGTAAATGATAACGCCTCTCATGACATTCATCAAAAAATGGAAACATCGCTCATGTATAGGTTCATATTACCATATCTACGAAGGGATGTAACTCATTTTTCATTAAAAATTAATATGAATAGGTATTAATATTTATATAATTAATATATAAGGTATTAATATCATTATTAACATTATAGATAAAGATTAACCATGATCATATATCAAGAACCATAACTATCAAACTTAAATGTACATGAAAAACGAAGTATTAACGCTTGCAATGAAGAATTTAATAGATAATTTTTATTAAATAAGTGATGAAATTATATATATGGATTATATACATTATTATATATATATATATTAATTTTTTATAGAATTATAATAAATATTAATTTATTATACATGAGGATACAGTGCTTACAAATCATGTCAGAAATAAGGTTAGGGTTTCTTTGTCTCATTTTCGAATTTATGAGTTATGTTTGATATTATTCACAATTATTCATTTTATGGGGTTTTATTACTACATAATGAATATATTTTTATATATTAATGAAATAAATTTTTTTTACGAGACTTATCCTTTTATTTATTGACATGTTATTCTATTTAAAATATACTTAAGTTTTAAGGATTCTGTCTCAATTCTATTCCTTGAGACATGTTTTAATGTTGTGAACCTATATATATTTTCATTAACTATATACATCCAAATAATTTATTTAAAATTAATAATAATTTATTTTATTTTATTTATAGAACTATATTATTTTCACGATTCCAATGTCTTTCAGATAAAAAATTACTAAAGCATTAAGGGTTCTTCATGTAAATGTTGTTTCATAGAGACATGTTTGAATGTTATGAACCTATTTATGCTTATGAAGTCTATATAATTTTCCTTTTTAATTTTATACCATTTAAAACAATTTTTTCATATAATGTTACAATTAAAATTATTTCACCCAAGGGGTTTTATTGGAATGTTACCAAGTGGTATGGGATTATCGTGAAAAAAAATATATTCTTAATACATTTTTATGTTATACTTCTATATTATTTTATGAGGTTTATATTGTAACACTAAAATATTTTACAAATAAATGAAATTCATTAAATACTATGTCTTTATGAAATAAAATATTGTAATAAAGATATAGTTATAAATTAGCCGTTAAACCATAAATTTGGTGCTTCTAAGGTTTGATTTTTGAAAAATAGTCATCAACATTTGTGATGAGTATGTTATTTGGAGTCTAATAAAACCAAATTGATTTTGGGTGAATAATAATATACCCTTATGAATAGTAAAAATAATAGTAATATACCATAATTAATAGTAAATTGTATTATTATTTTATTGTCTTAAGGATTTTAGACAATGACAACTTCATTAATTTTTTGAGGTGATATAAAATGAGTTATAGTTTTAAAATTATTAATTTTTGAATAAAGTATTATTTTATTTAAAAATAAAATTTGTCAAATTTATAATTTTTTTTCAAAAAGTGGAGTTCATTTTTGAGTTTTAAATTTCAAAAAATGGTTTGGGTTATTTTTTGTATTTTTTTGAAAGTCTTGAATTTTTGATGAATAGTAAAATACGATAAATTACGAAAAATGGTAAAGAATTATTTTATTGCATCATAGGTGACACAAGGATGATTTAATAGAACATGTTTTGAAATCCCATTCACTTATTACAATTCTGGTTCATATAAATCATGAATATTCATATTCTTGGAAAAAATATTTTCATGATGATTAAAATAATGTAGAATCTCCCCTCTCATACACTATAAAGACAACCCTCATTCCCCTCTTCCTCTCACACCACTAATGAATTTGGAATTTCATATGTTCTACCAAATCCACTCCCCAAGGATCATTACCATGTCCAATACCTTCTAGTCTCACCAAAAGGCCACCACCAAAGGCCTTATAGAGGATCTCAAGGAGAAGAGATCAAGAGGTAAGAATCCTCTTTCATTTTCATGTGTTTTCTTTTCAATTCCTTTTTTTTCTTATAATTTCTTCCACTAAAATTATCTAGGAGGTATTAAATCCCCAAAATATTATATATTCTGTATTTTATCATGTTAATGTAAAAAAATCACCATATTTCTTCCTCTTATCTTCAACTTATTCTAAAAAATAAAAACACAGTTCATGATGTGTCGTTTACCAAAACTGTGGAAAATGTTCTTTCAATTTCCATTACATACTTTAAATATGATCATAAAACCCATTTAATTTATGAAACATAATTTTAATTGTATTATTTAACTTATTTTATGTTTTATAATGAACTTGTATTAATAAAAAACATTATATAATGAAACATCTTCATGATTATTGAGGAACCACAAAAAATGATCTAAACAAATATCATTAATGTTTTATCTAAGGAATCATCATCACATATGATTTAAAATGATTTATGGCATCATAAAATATTATATAAAAATATATATTCCATTTCATATCTCTTTTGAAATTTCGTTTCCGTACCACATGAAAATCAAATACAAACCATCCATGGAAATCATGGAAAGTACTCACATGAAACAATGTAAAGAACAAAATATTATTAATTAATGGGTGGAATGAACTCATAAAATAATAATATAAGGTTTTATAAACATTAATATGTTTCTGAAAGATACTAATAACACTCTTTGAACTATTAAATAGGAGTTTTAAACAAGTTTTAAGTAAAACAAACCCGAGGTAGGGGAATTCTTAACCCGATTTCCATTCATTGGGTTAACCTTCCACATTATTATTTTTGTTGTATTAAAATTGATCATTTGATTAATATTTTTTACATTATGTTTAATTATGTGTATTTACAATGTATATTAATATTCCAAAATCTCTATTAATTCTCACATAAATTATATGATATTTTTATAGGGATTTTCTTTTAAAATCTTCTTTTAAAATTCCGTTTTAAAACATTCAAAAGCAATGTTTTTATAAAATTATTCATGTTTTATGATTATTTTATGGTTATTGGAAATTTTTTATAATCAAGGGTGGGACCTATATCTCTCTCCATTTTATTGGGTATGTGTATATTGTAGGTTGGTTGTATCTTTACTCCAAGTGTAACTGTGCCGATTACACAACAAGGTAGTTGTGAGGGTTACATTATAAGGTAGCAGTGAGGGTTACAAATTATAAGGTATATGAAGGGGTAAAATAGTATATATGTAATACCCAATAATACCTTTATTGTTCTATTTATTTTTTTTATGTTTTGTGGAAATCTCATGGAAATATCAAGTTTCACAAAGTAAGTATATATGGGTGACAAGTATGTCTTTTTGAAAATGATTCCATATATTTAGAAGTATTCGTGGACTAATGCTTTATTTTTCCTTTTTTTTATATCCCTTACTGAGATTTTTGTACTCATCCCATGTTTTTAAATTATTTTCATAAGTTATAAGGATGTGTAATACAATGAAGGAATCCAAGTTAAATGTTTTGAATTTTTTCAAATAAATCATGTTTTATTTCAAAAAATTTATATTATTGAAGAAATGGAAACTATTTTTTTGGTATATAATATACATGAATTTGGAATGTTGATTATGTACTATATCCCATTTCAATAAAAATATAAACTTTAATATATCCTCAATATGAAATGATGTGCGTTCTTCACTTATATTCAAGATTATGTAATGCAATAAGGCAAGGTCCTTATAGTTGGTATTAGAGGATGATTTAGATATCTTTTGGGGTAATAATGATTCTAATTGAATATAATAAATGATGTTTAATCTAATATTAATTTAAAATGATATATAGTTTAAATATTACTATATTCATTCGACTAAGATATGTTGGTTCTGAATGGTTTTCTGTAGAAGAAACCGGGAAGCTGAAGTGGAGAGGCACCGAACAAACGATATCCTTCCAAATATGTAACCTGGAATATTAGGGATTGTAACTAATAAGTTTGTGATAGTAATGGATCATATAACAACAAATAAATAAATGGAGGATTCATCCATTCAAGAGAACAACTAGAAGCCCTACAAAGGAACAATGCAGTAGTAAAACATTTCATGAGGCAACGCCCTCTTACTTTCAGTGGATCTTCTGACCCAGTAGTGACTGAAGGATGGATTAAAGCCCTTGAAAAGATATTCAATGTTATGTGATTTTTAAATAATCAACATGTTAGTTTTTTCATTTAACATTTGGAAGGTGAAGATGGTCTATGGTGTTCAATGGTCAAGAATATCAAGGATAGAGGGAATATTTATGCCTTAGTGTGGGACAAATTTAAAATTATTTTTATTGAAACATATTATCCTAATGTAGTGTGACTTTGTATGGATAAGAAATTACTTGTATTGAAGAAAAAGGATGAAGATTCAATGGTTATGTATGAAGAAAAATTAACCATATTGGCGAGGTTTTCTCTAAATCTTATTAAGAATTGTGATAGGAAATTTAACCACCTTTACTTAGGATTGAAGACAATGTATTAAAGGGAATTTGCATCATGTGAATTCAAAAGTTATGGGAATGTTTTATGATATACTGGGAGGGTAGAGATATATTTTTGTGATGATCACATGAAGTTTGAAAATAAGGAGAAGAAGTGGTCTATATATAAAGTGATGAGAAAATAATTAATCAAATAAATATAATTGTAAGAAAGTGCAGTTTACAGTTTGTGAAACGTTTTGTAAAAAGAACACTAGAGAATGACTTCATAAAACAATTTAGTGTTTTCTATGTGTTAAGTTTATACATATGGCCCGATATTGTAATGAAAATTATCCTAATACTTATCCTAATTATGAAACTATTATGTGCTTTAAATGTGGTGAGATGGGTTATTATGCACATGCCATCCCAAAGAAAGATCCAAATGATGCAAACAATCTAGACTATAAGAAGAAAGGAGTAGTGAGATCCTTGGAAACTACGTTAGCAGACATTTCTCCATCCAATGATGTGGTATTAGTTACTTTATTTATTTATTCAGATATTTCTAAAGTCTTTTTTGATATAGTGTGCACACATTCTTTTATTTCTAAGGTATTTTCTACTAAATTAGAAATTTCACATTAATAAATTAGGCTAAAACTTATTGTTCAAAAACCAATAAGGGATGTTTTAGAAAAGAGAATTTATAAGAATATTTCTATAGTAGTCTTTGAAAATACATTACCTAAAAACCTTTATTTTCCCATATTAGAGTTTTATGTCATTATGGTTATGGATTGGATTTATATTAATCATGAAAATATTAATTATAGAGATAAATATGTTATTTTTTCAGAAAGAGTTTCAGTTATTATATAAGTATGATCCCATACATTTGATAAATATCAGAAAGTAGAGAAATTATTGAAAGATGGAACTGAAAGTTATCTTGATCATATTGTTGAAAACATGGGAACTATTCAGATTAATGATGTTCTTGTGGTAAATGAATACCTGTATTTTTTTTCTGATTAGTAACCTGATGTCATACCTAATTGGGAAGTCGAATTCAAAAATGACATAGTTCCTGATGCTAGGAAAATTTCAAAACTCCAAAATTGATTGGATCAAATGGAACTTATTGAATTGAATAATTAGTTGTAAGAGTTTCTTGGAAAAATATTCATTCATCCAACCACTTCACCATGGGGTTCTTCTGTTTTGTTTGTTTAAAAAAAGATGGTTCAGTGAGACTTTACATGGATTATTGATCCTTGAATAGCATCCCTTTTAAAATCAAGCATCCTTTTCCTCATACTGATGATTTTTTTGATTAGATCCTGGGATCACAATATTTTTGTGAAGGATGACCTGAGGTCATGGTACCAATAGTTGAAATTAAAAGATTAATACATCCCAAATAAATTGTTCCATAGTAGATATGGGAATTATGAATGTGTTGTTATGCCATTTGGGTAAACTAATTAACCTACTATATTCATGGATCTTAGGAAGAGAATATTTCATGTGTTATTGGATATATTTTTGGTTGTATTTGTTGATGACATTATTGTGTTTTCTAAAACTATAGTGGAGAATGAAAAACATTTATAGATTGTTTTGTAAACCTTAATAGAAAATAAACTGTATGGAATATTTAGAAAGTGTGATTTTTGGTTATAATAGATTTCATTTCTTTGGAACATTGTAAATATGGATAGAATAACAATTGATCCTTATAAGACAAAAGTCATTGATGAGTGATAAAGACCTACAATTATTATAGGAATTCAATGTTTTCTTGGATCAACAGGTTATTTCTAATGGTTTCTTAAAACAATTTCATGGTTATCTAGTCCACTAACTAAGTTAACATGAAATGGGGTTATGTTTTCTTAGATAGAAGAATGTGATATTGGTTTTGAGGAAATGAAGAAAATATTAGTGAGTGCACTAATTTTGGATCTATCCTCAAGAAATGGTAATTTTATCATCTACAGTGATGATTCATTGAAGGGATGCGGTTTTGTTCTGATGTAGAATGACTAGGTAATTGCTTATTCTTAAAGACCACTAAAATATGATGAGTTAAATTATCTACACATGATTTAGAATTAGCAACTGTGGTTTTTGATTTGAAAATTTGAAGGCAAAATTTAGGTGGATAAAAATGTAAAATATATATTGACCATAAAAGTCTGAAGTATATTTTTACTCAGAAGGAAATAAAATTAGGTAGAGAAGATGGCCTGAATAGTTAAAGGATTGTGATTGGATGATCAATTACCATCCGGGAAAATAAAACAAAGTGAAAAATTCCTTGAGTTGAAAACATCATGCATCATTAACCATGTTACATTTGAAACATGACCCCTTGATTAATGATTTGATAAATTTTGGCATATAAGTTATTGGTATAGAAAATACCTCTGTTTGGTTTTATGTTTCAGTGCAACCATAGTTATTAGATAGAATTAAGCAAGTTCAGAAGGAAGGCTGTGAGAAATAGAAGAAGGTTGAATTAGTTAAAATGGGCATTTTTCTTGAATTTATTCTTGATAAATATTGTGTTTTATGATTTGGAAAATGTTTGTGTGTGCCTTGTGAAACCTATTTGAAGAATGAATTATTGTGTGATGCTCATAGTATTAAATTTTCAGTTTATCATGGTAATACTAAGATGTAAAGAGAGTTTTGGGAGTATTACCAATGCGATTGAATAAAATTAGGTATTTCAGATTTTACTATGAATTGTTTTACATGTTAAAAGGTTAATGTAAATCATAAGTTACTAAAGGGAATGCTTTAGCCTTTACCAGAGTTAGAGTGGAAATGGGAAAATATATCCATGGAATTCATTGTGTGATTAGATAAGACTTCGTAATATAACAATGAAGTAGGGGTTATTATTGATTAACTGGCTAAATCTGCACATTTACTTATTATTTAAGATATATTGTCTCTGGATCAGTTTTCTCGATAGTACCTCAAACAGATTTTCAGGTCACATAGAGTGCCTCTTTCCATTTAATCTAACTGGGATCCCATGTTCACTTATAATTTTTGGGAGGGACTTTATAAGTTATTGGGAACACATTTATATTTCAATAGACATTTTCATCCTCAATGATATGGGTAGTCATAATGAATGATTTAGACTTTGGATGATATGTTTCAAGCTTGTTCAATAGGCTACTAGGGAATTTGGTACCAACATGTTTTATTACATAACTTTTCTAATAATAACAATTTTCATTCTAGGATACTGATGGCACCTTTTGAGGCACTCTATGGGAATTAGTGTCAAACTCTATTATTTTAGGATGAAGTACGAGAAAGGAATTTTATGGGACCATAATTTTTAGAAGAAGTAGATGAGAAAGTGAAGATGATCCAGCAACACATGAGGAATTCTCATAGCAGGTAGAAAAGTTATGCAGACTACAGGAGGGAAAACTTTTATTTTGAAGTAGGTGATCATGTTTCACTAAGAATATCATAATGGAAATGTTTTATGCATTTTGGAAAGAAAAGAAAGCTAGGTCCACAGTTCAATGGGCCTTATGATATTCTGGAAAATGTTGGAGAAATATCATACTGAGTATCTTTTTCTCTATGTTTATATTTGGTACATATTATTTTTCATGTTTTGATTTTGAGTATGTATGTGGTATATTCATATCATGTTTTGATCCTAGAAGTAGTTCAGCTGGAAACAAGCCATTCCTATTGAGAGAAACTGGTTCAGATTATTGATCCAATGGAAAATGTATTGTGGAGTAAGGTAATCCACTAAGTAAAGGTTTTTTGGAGAAACCACATGGTTTAAGAAGCCACATGGGAGTCTAAAAATTCTATGAGGGAAAGTTAACATCACTTCTTTAAGAAGTAAATAAAAATTGCGAGGACACAATTTCCTGAAAGTGGGGAGAATGTAACACCCCATGTTTTTTAAAATAAATGAAATGCATGAAATACAAAGACTCTATGAACCAAAACATTGTTTTAAAGAGATATTTATAATTTATATTTTAAAACCTAATTTTTCCGCTTCTATGTTCTGAATTTCGAAAAATAGTCATCTATAATTGTGATGAATATGTTATTTTAAGTCCAATAAAACTATCATTATTATTTTGGTGATTAGAAACGTACCCTTATGAATAGTAAAACGACCCTAATGAATAGTAAACTATATTAATATTTTTTTGTATTAATAATTTAAGATAATGACATATTGATTAATTTTTTAAGGTGATATAAAACAAGTCGTTGTTTTAAAATTGTTAATTTTTTTAATAAAGTATAATTTTATTTAAAAACAAAATTAATCATATTTATAAAATTATTTTCAAAAAATGGAGTTGATTTTTTAAATCTAAATTTTAAAAAAATGGATAGGGTGAATTTTTGATATTTTTATGAAATTCATGAATGTTTTAGGAATCGTAAAATACGACAAATTACAATAAATGCTAAATACTAGATTTATTGCATCATAGGTGATTCAAGGATAATATATGAACACTTCGTTAGAACATACATGAATTTATTACTATTTGAGTTAGATTAATCAATATTATTCATTGTCTTGATCAAAAAAATTAAAATAATGATTAAAATTATGTAAACTCCCACCTCTCCTCTATTATAAATAACAACATCCTTCCCCTCTTCATCTCACCCCACTCAAGCATTGAAATTTTTTTATGTTTTTTCAAACCTGATCTCTGTGGATATTCCCCATGTCCAAGATCTACTGGTCTCACCAAATTACCAAAACCAAAGGCCTTAAAGAGGATCTCAAGGAGAAGAGATCAAGAGGTAAGAATCCTCTTTCATTTTCATGTGTTTTCTTTTTAATTCCTTTCTTTTCTTATACTCACTTCCCCTATAATTATCTGGGATTTGTAAAATATTTTGAATGATATATATTTTGTACGTTATCATGTTCATGTAAAAAAATTCACCATCTTTCTTCCCCTCCTCTTCCCCTTATTTTTCTTAAAAAAATAAAAACACCTTTCATGATGTTTGGTTTACGAAAATTGTGGATTATGTGCTTTAAATTTACATTAATTCCATTAAATATGACCATAAAACCATTTTAATGGTTGAAAAAAAAATTAATGTTTATTATGTAACATATTATTATGTTCTGGAATGAAATTCTATGCATTAAATTAATTTATATAATGAAAAAAGTTCATGATTATCGAGGAACTTCAGAAATGATCTAAACAAATATCATTAATGTTGTATCTAATGACTCATCATCATATATAATAAGAAAATGATTTATAATAACATTAAATATTATGAAACCATATTAACACCATTTAATTCATGTTCTAGAATTTCATTTCTATACGATAAGAAAATCAAATACAAACCAGCCATGGAAATCATGTAAAGAACATACCCAAAATAATATAAAGAACAAAATATTATTAATTAATGGATGGAATATAGTTATAAAATGATCATATATGGTGTTATACACACAAATATGTTTCTATAAGATATTATTAACACCCTTTTAATTATTATACATGAGTTTTAAACATATTTTAATTAAGATGAACCTGAGGAAAGGGAATTCATAACCTGATTTCCATTCTTTGGTTTAACATTTTAATTCATTATTTATGTGGTATTAAAATTTTTGGTGTAATTAATTTTTTTAATTATTTTTAATTATTTTTATTTACAGTGTATATACATATTCCATCCACTCTACTAAGTCTCAAATCTTTTATATGATATTTGTAAGGGGATTTTCATTTAAAATTTTGTTTTATAATTTTGTTTTACAAAATTAAAAATAAATATTTTTATGTAATTATTCATGTTGTATGATTTTGTTTTAGTTATTGAGAATTGTTTATAATGAAGGGTGAGACCTATATCTCACTCTAATTCATTATGTATGTGTATGTTAGAAGGTTGTTCGTATGGTTACTCCACGTGTAACTGTGATGGTTACATAATAAGGTAGTCATGATGGTTACATATTAAGGTAGCCGTGGGGGTTACAAATTATAAGGTCGAAAAGAGGGTTACAATATTATGTAAGTAATTATTTAAGATAACTGTATGGTTATATTTATTTTCATTATGTTTTGTGGAAATATCATAGAAATATCAATTTTCAAAATGTATATATGTGTGATAAGTATGTCTTTTTGAAAATGATTTAATATGTTTACAAGTATTCATGGACTAATATTTTATTTTTCCTATTTGTATATCTCATAATGAGATTTTTCTAATCATTACATGTTTATAAATGATTTTTATAGATTATAAGGATGTGTAATAGAAATAAGGAATCCATGTTAAATGTTATGAATATTTTTCAAAGAAATCATGTTTTATTTGAAAAGTTGTATGTTTTGGAACAAATTGATAATATTTTTGTATAATGTGATCTATAAGAATGTGGAAGGTTATGCATAATTATATCTCAATTCTCTAAAACTCAAAATGTGAAAAGATCCTCAATATAAAAGAAAGTGAGTTCTTGATTAAAATTCAAGATTATATATTGTAAAAAGGCTAATATTTATATATATAACACCTCATTTTTAAGTTTTATCATTAATATATTTCATTTATGGTTTCGAATGTTTCATTTTATGTTATTACTTTCATAGGAATTATGCATCAAAAGTTTTCATATTCTTCTAAGGTTTTATATTATAATCTTATTTTTAAGAATATAGTTTATGTTTAAATGTTAGAATGATTGAATTATATGATCTATATATAATCTTATTTATTTTAGTATAATAAACTAATTTATTGATATTACATGTTTTAATATCATTTCCCTCTCTAAATGTACTGAAAGACCAGAAATAATATTTTTAAAGAATGACGGCCTTGTTTTTCCTCTTCACTTAAGAATGTTTATCTTTTATGTTCATATTTTTTTATAATTTTTTACAGAATGTTTTTAAAATTATAAAAAGATTTATTAAATTAATTTTTAAGTATTTTTTAATTTACATAATTTATTATAGGATTCTTCCCATCATTTTATTAATGAGACTCTTTGGACTTTTAATGAAAATGTAAAAGGAATTTTTTTATGTACACTGCATAAATGAATTTTCCCACCGTTATTTTTTATATTCAATTTGAGTCTTCCTTGACTAGTATCTCTTTTTATTTTTAAATAAAAATGTTTCCTTATTATTTTTTATGTTTTCATATTTCAAATAATTAGTTTCAAAATAAGAATTTTATTATCTTCAAGAAATATTCTGGACATCTTTTAAATGTATTTTGGTCTATGAAAACAATATTTCATGCTTCTTATGATTTAATTGGGATTAGATCGAATGTTATCATATTCATTAGTTCAATAGATGGTTTAATATCACGATAATTAAATTTTTATGAAACATGTATCCTATCAACAAGTTATTATTTGATGATATGATAAATTTTTTATGATCTTGTGAAATGCATATACTTGGATTTTATTATGTGATGGGAGTGATCAAATTATATATCCCTCCAACGAATTTGGTAATTATTGATATATTAAGGGAAAATAAGCATTGAAATTGGGAGTGAATCTAGTTTTGTAAGGGACTTTCTCTAAAAAGATAGCCTTGTGAGTTAACCATAAATACAGAATGATGGAATGGGGAGTGAAACTAATCCACTATTATGGTATTATAAATGAGGATTAAATATAAAAATGATTTTATATGATTACATATATGATTTAAACTTATTTCTTAAGATTATTTTATATTCTCATAGACCATGTTTGGGTATGGAACATTCTGCACTCTTATTTATTCTTTATTTTGATTGATAAAACATTATGTCATGTATCATGAATAGAACAATGAATTGTTGGGTGTGATTTTATAATGTTAATCTTATGTAATCATAACATTGATATTATCATATGATAATTTCTTGTGTATAACCTTGCTGAGTAGCTGATCTCAACATTTCTTATGTTCCCCTTCTCCAAGTTATGGTGAAAGGTTTTAATTATGATATGTCTAAGAGGGGTGATAGTTGAAAAGAACTAAATGGGACATTATGGATGTGTTTTGTTTACCATTTTTTTAAGTACAAAAAATTAAAAATAAAATAAAACTTTATAGTTCTTATTTAATTCTTATTGATATGTATTGAATATTCTGCTAACAAGATATAGTCTTTATGTATGAAAACTTCATGTCACTGTAGTTGGTGTTAGACCTTGGTTTAATAAATTTTTTAAAATAGGACAAGGAAACATTCATGAGAAAAATTATGATAAAATTATTAATTGGATAACATCCTAATGTCATGTTAAGGGAGATATTATGTTGTTTTAATATAAATAGATCCCTATATAGAAAATACATATGGATGTGGTTTTAGAACAAATGTATCTAGGGTTAATTTCCCAAAAAAGAGTTTATCAAATATATATTGATCATCATTCTGGTTCCTGGTAAATGAAAAATTACTAAACATATGGCTTGAAACTCCCATGTTATATATATAGGGTAACTTAAATTTTCTTTATAATCCATTATGATAGATTTAGATAGATAATGAAAATGGATGAACTAGGTTAAACCAATAGTATCATAGATTGAAAATAAGGTGTTGTGGTTTAGACAAACAATGAATTATTTTATAGGATTATATGATTAATCATTTTTCATTATCAAAATATGATTTTAGTTTTATTTAATAGATTCAACAAGAATAAACCATCCTAACAATGAATGTGGATGATGCTGCAATGGTTATCCATACAAGTAACCAAATCTGACGGAAGATGGAAGGTTAAACCTTGGGATTATGCCTAATCAACTCTATTGTTATACAATTAACAAACTGAACATAGGTAAATTTCCAAATAAACCAAATATGAGAAAAATGGAGTTTTCTTAACATCATATAAGAAATAATAGTCATCATCCTACATGTCATAAATGTGGGAAGAATTACCTGGGGAAATTTCTCAAAGGAACAGAATGTTGTTTCATGTTTGGAAAAGAAATACATAAGAAAAGTTATTTCCATGGGAAAATTAAGAGTTCAATATAGGGAAATATATTATTTCCCAATGTACAATTTATATTTCAATGTATCATGTGTAGGGAACATGGGAATTATCTGAGATAAGGCCTTGATTTAGGGGATAACTCTTAGACCAAGGATAATCATAAATTATGTCAATCGTTAAATTGGACAATTTGTGGTGTTTATATATATGAATTGGATAATTATGTTTTATTATTTTTTTTATTAATGATATTCTAGTTATAAAGATCATGATACATTTAAATATTTTTCCACAGTAGTTTTTCCTTAATGGTTTCCAAGCATACGTTGAATGGTACTAATAACCTAGAAATTATTTTCAATGGTAAGGTGATATTTTTGGAAAACACATCATTGAGGTATAGATAAACATTAATGTGTACCCGAGTTTTAGATGATAATGTTAATTTGGGTGATGATTGATTTTGATAATGTAAATTAATAATGTTGTTAACAATGATATTGATTAGTGATTAAATAGAAATGCGATTTATATTATCCTTAATGAATTTTATTAAATTTTTATATTTATAGATTATATTGGATAGCTTATGATTTTAGTTAATTAATAAGGTTATAATGATTTTTTTGGAAGAATATATATTTAAATTAAAGATTAATGGTTATTTATTTTATTATCCTATTTTTAGAGAGTATATTATAAAGGTATTTACATTTTTGGTATGTGAAAATAAGATATAACTTAAGATTTTTTGGGATTAGTGTTTACTTTGTTTTGGAAATTTTGTGACCTTGTTCTATTCTTTTTTTGGTTTTTGAATTTATTAAGACATATATTGGAGATGTATTAAGGTTAAATATTTATGTGATATTTTATATTAAAATTTGTGTGTTATTATTGAGGTATTAGAGATTAATATATCATTTAATCAAATGATGATTTATACATATTGGATAAATTTTTCTAACCATTTTGTTATTGATAAATATTTAGAGACAAAAGGAATTAATTTTCATTATTTTATAAATCATTTTTTCTGTTAAAAGGTAATTTTAGTGATTCGAGGATACATAATTAATATTTTTTTAGTATGGCTGAAATGATGTGGAATATAATTAAAACACCAAAATAAAGTATGATATTTTTTTATGGATTTTAAGAAATTAAGTTTGTTTATTTTCTCATATTCCATTATAAAGACTCTGACCCTAGTAACCAAGAGTTTGTGGTTTCATTATTACATTGGAATAAGATACAAATAATCACTTCCCAACAGACTAAATAGTTTAGTAGTAATGGTAAACTAGATATGTTAAATTCACATTATAATTGAAAACATAGAATACCCTATGTGTTTTCTTTGAGAACACCATATTTAACCTTAGAAAATCTGTAAATATAAACCATAATACACTTCCTGGTATACTGTGGAAAATAAAACATAATAAAGGGGTGAGTTAATATAGTTATTAAGGGTATGAGTAAAATGGAAGATATCATATATAAGTAATCCTAATAAATATGAAATGGAAATAAACTAAAACAAAATTAACATAAACAATAAACTGAGCATAATATGACATGATTAAATAGAGACCAAATAAATCCATATAAAAAATAACATAAGCTTGAAAATTATACATGTATATTATAACTAATCAAATAATAACATGGAAATAATTGATTAATCTTATAATGAAGGAATGAAAAATTCATGACATCATAACCACAACATCAAGGCCTAATGAAAATACAACTTATATAAACGGGTAATAATTGTCCAGAAAACAAAGCTAGTTTGTCTCATTAGACCTACCGATGTATCGAGGGGCTATATCAGGCCCCATAGATCACTTATTAAGTCAAATTCATTACCCATATGAAAGGGGAAAACATAATAAACAAAACAATTATCACTTAAAAATATCATATGAAATTTTAACAATAACCCCAATCAATAAACATAATCATAAACCAATTAGAGTAATATGGGGGGATGATATCAAAATAGTATATCCCCAATCAAAATTATCATAAAAACATATAGATAAATAATAGTGGTGGAATCATTAAAATATATTCTATGTAGATAATAAGTAAAATATTCTTTTTTATCAATTATGAATGAAAGAAAAACATAAAAGTTCCATTCAAAACATTATTGATGAAAATATTCATTTTAATTTCAAAAAAAACCATTTAAAACTAAAATATCTAAATATTTGGAAAAAAAATTTCCTTAGAAATAAAATTTTAAATATGAATAATAATTTATGAAACATTGATTTGTCTTGATAGTGGTAAATTTCATACATTTCCTATAAGTTAAAAATATATTCCTTTAAATTTTTATTTAAAATAAAAAAAATACTTTTTTGGAAATTAAATTAAAATTAATTTTATTTGTTTAAAAGTAATAAATGGATAAAAATGTGTTTAATAAATAATTTTTATAATGTAAAAAAAATTGAAAACAATTTTAGAAACCATGTATTTGGTATAAATATTATTTTTTATGAAAGAGAGTTATAATATGGGATTTTATTAAAAACATTTCCTCAATAATTTTATGTATAAAAGTTGGGAAAATGGTACTATTACTTAAAAAATATTATGATTAACCAATTTGGAAGAAAATTCACGAGTTTCTTTAGAGGTGGATTGTAATATTTCGTCACTACAAGTGTAAACATAAACAATCCCAATAAATAATGAGACTTTCCAAAAACTCATTACAACTTTGGTAACATTGAATCATACACTCCAAGAAATAATATTATAGAAAAAAACTTCAAATATAATTATAATAAATTAATTCATGATATTAAATGAAAATGTGTTGTATATTCCCCTCATTAAAGAAGATATGTGTATAACATGACATATGACTAAAAGAATGAAAATTGAGACAAAAATGCATTACCTATGTTTTGACTTAATTTGTATATGTCCAAAACGCATATATATTAAATATAGGTTTATTTAACATTTATTAAATAACCATACTCATATATCTCATACCAGATATTAGTTACCAATATTTTTTATCACCAATTATTAAAAATTCTTTCTCAGAATCATTCTTCCATGTGATAATTGCTTTGTTTTTCATATATGTTTTTGTTCAGAAATTAAGGCCCTTTTAATTTTTCTATGGTTCTATCATATCCATAATATTTTAAATTATATAAATATCATATATGTTCATTATATACCTATTTTAATTAATATATTAAATCTAGATTTTGGAATTGGATTACACCATTCATGGAGATGGAAGGTTGTATGTATATGTGAACATTATTTCCATTATTTTTATAGATTAATAAAGGAGAATGAATATTAATTAGACATTAAAAAATGATTATAAAGTTATATATATCATTCTTATTAATCTTACCCATAATTATTTCAATTGTTGTTAAAATAAAATTAAAAGCCTTTCACATTGATACGTGTAGGTAGTAGTCCACACGTACGGTCGAGCGATGTTAATGTTTTCCCAAAGAATGGATGGTAAGAAGTAGGATGTGATATTTTATTTAAAAAATAAATTTCATATTATTAATATCACATATATTCATTAAATATATATTTAGTACCATCCTTGAAAATCATAAGTAAAAAAAAGACTCACATTGGTAAGGTGATAGTCCAACGTACACACGTGCTACGTTATTGTATCACTAAAGGAATGGAAAGTAAGAAGGAATATCTGATATAATAATTATATAAGTATAATAAAGTTATAAATACCATATAAAAAAGTTAATTCCATCATCCTATATATCCCTTAATGGTGGTTATGGAAAGAAAATTACATCGGTTCATGAGGCGGAAGTATTCCATACACACGATCCACAATTTCTTTCCCCATTTAACGAGAGTGGAGATGGATATAGGTTATTTAATTAAAATACAAAAAATGGTTTTTATAATATAATGGTTTTATTATATTAACATCTATTAAGATTATTTAATTTAGGTGTAATAATAAATAAAACAATTATGCATGTTTAATAATTTAACCTCTTCTTCGAAGAGCCAATTTTGGTTTATACCTAAAGTATTCTTTGAAGGTTTTAATAACCAAGATAAGGCTTCTATGATATAGGGAAGGAAGTAATTAATTCATTTTGGTATGTCTTGGATGACCCAAATGGTTTCCGAATTATGAAATTGGGAGAAGAGTGGGTGGACTTTTATATGTTGGGGAGATGACACACAAATAATTTTCAAAAAGAATAATGTGTACCCATGTTCTTATCATGATACTAAAAACATTGGTCATTATAAAACATTAGAGGATATAAGGTTGAAATATTTTTACCCAGTGGGTTCTGGGAATGTTCTCGGTCATTATTATTCATTATCCTTTTAGTTTTACTCTAATAAATTTGTTTTTTTCTTAACCACATTAATTAATTTTTAATTTTTTTACTATTAATTATAGTAAATAATTAAGCTCACCCTATAAGATAATTTTAATTATAATTATTATAAATATAAAATACATTTTTTCACATTCGGTTCATATATGGTTAAGAATTAAATTTAAAACTAAATATGCAAACACGTTGAAAAAATGGGTTTTCCAGAGAAAAACATTCAAAAGTTTAAAGAGTTTTTAGATGATAATTTAATATTAAATTGATTAAAATGACCCAAATTTGTTAAATTTTAATTTAATTAAACCAGTTTTTTATTAAAACTAATATAAATAAAATTTAAATTTGTAAATAATTTAAATGAAAAGGTAGTTTTCAATAAAAACTATATTTCAACTATTCATCAAAAAAATTAACCTTTACATAATATTATCTTCAATTAAATCAAATATAATTTTGAATTTGGATTTATAAAATTGTATTGATATTTTTATATTAAACTTATATAAGTGTAAAAACTTAATTTAAAATTATTTACTCAATGCACGAACAAACAACCTTTTAGAAAAATATAGTTTTTAGAACACATCTTTTTATTTTAAATGGACTTTATTTTATTTAAAATAATTATATATGAATAAACATTATTTTAGACGTGTTTAAACTATGTAATTTTTATAATTTAGTTCGTTCTATTCATAAATAATAATTTAATGAAAATATTATAGTGATATTCTATATTATGGTCTATTCAGACTTAGCGTTGCATGTTCTACAAGATATTGAAGAGATTGAATTTTTTAAAAGAATATTATTTTAAAATATCTAGGTGTTATATTATCATATAATCATAGTGTTTTATGTCTTATACACTATCAAACATTATGTTCCTCTTTTAAAATCGTAGGGTGCTACATTCATACCCATTAAATAAATTGCTTCGTCTCAATTTAATAATGATCTTGAAAGTTAAGGTTTTGAGACTTGTAAATACCATTGTTGGAAACCCACATCCTTAAAAGTGATAATAAAACATACACATGATAATAAATTGTTGGAATACATTTGTTTTCTATAAGAACACATAACTAGTTTTCTAATTTAGAGATAATTTGTGGGAAGTGAAGTTGTGGACATGGAAGAAAAGAATAAAAATTATGAAGGGTGATAAAGAAAATTTATCATGAAAAGGTGAATTATGTAGAAATTTTAATGAAAAAATACATAAATATATGATGAGTTAAATTACTATAGATTCATTTGATATGAATGTAATAGGATAACTTTTTTATTTCATGATTCATTTCTTAGAGTTGAGGATTTTTTTACAATCATGGAACAGAACACAAGAAACTATACTTACATAACATATTTTTAAGAATAATTTCATCCCTTTTATGTGCTTCAATAAGTTTAATCATTATTTCTAACACCAATAAATGAATATCCAAGATATATTTTTATTCCCAAATCACTAAAATTATATTTTAGCATATCTTAATTTCCATAAAATAGTAACAAGCTATTACTACTATCAATACTAAAAATAAAATGGTTAGAAAAATTTATCCAATATAATAAATTAAAATCTAATTCCACAGTAGTAACTTTGAATATTCAATTTTTTACTTTTCATAAATAGATAACCTTAATACTCGTCCCAAATAAGTTAGACCAAATTGAAATTCGAAAAATTTAAAATGGAGATCACAAAATTTCAAAAATATTCTTAACATTACATTTCCCAAAAAAACATTATTAACTCTTGATTTAACATAAAAATAATTTTAATACCTTAATCACCATTAATTCTTAATTAAAACATTCATTATTCTAAAAGTGACAATATTAGGATTTTGAGTATATTACATAAATCAAGACATGAAGTAAACTCCAAAAACATAACATAAACCATAAAACCCCAGACCAATTTCCAAGCCACCCATACTATCCAATAAGAATCAATTTATCATTACTATCTCAACATCGATTACATATTGTGTCTTATCTTAGCTCAATATTATGTATTCTAAAAAGATCAACTTTCTACTAAATCACTTTTTTGTACCGTTCAACATATTCTTTCAAATATTATTAAAAAACTACTACAGCACAATCCAAATATGATGGAAAATTATTATCACAAAAATATAACTGATAAAATAGTTCTATAACATAATTCATGAATCCCGACACAAGCACATTAATAATTACACTAAATTTTTAGTAATATAATAATCATTACCTTGAACCCTTAACTTATTTTGAGCTATATTCCCTTGATGATTTTAGAATTCATTTTCATACATACCTATATACTTATAGTTCAATTATTTATCATTATAATATACATTATTTCCCTTTAAATCATAATCATTGTGTAATTTCTTTCCACACAATTAGAAAACTTCTATTACCTTAAATAAAGTACCGGATTGTTTCTCCCTACAAGCATCACATGGGGAAAAATACTTCATTCCATTATTCCCTTTATACTTTTTTCAATATTATACTCTTCTTCTATTTCTTTCCTTTGATTACATAATACATGGATGATTCATTATCATTCATCATAGCGTTTGATAATATTTCCTCACATTATGATAATGTTTGGGAGACTAGTGAACTTTTAAGAATTTTTTTAATCCCACCAATGAAATAGCTAATAATTATATTTGGATAATATATGTATTCCACAACATGTCTTGTCAGCATTGTAATATTTTATTCATAATTAGAAACATTTTCATATTTAAGTAGTCTTTGTATCATAAATTGTCTCTTTGTATCTTCTTTTTTATCATGTGAAAAATACTTTTCCAAGAAGTGTACCTTAAAATCCTTCAATTCCATGTTTTCTATTTATTCTTTATCCTTAGTGTTTTGAGTCAATGACCACTATTGATCCACATATCATGTGAGATAATAAACTACCATGAAAAATTTCTCCCTTTAGTTTCTTTCCTAATTGTGAAATAACTTATATAAGGATGTTATCCATTACTCACCTACAAATGAAATTCTAGTTCCATTAAATGATGGTGGTTGTTGATGCATAAATCCATATAACATTATTACACTGCAAGGTGGAATAGAAGGATAGTTCACATAAGAAATTTTATTTCTCATATCCATAGACATTTTTATTAATATGGTTATAAATTGATCGGTACTAGTTGAGGCTCCAACTCCAACTTCATTATATTTCCCATGGGGGAATCACTACATGGGGTATGTGAATTGATACAGTTCTTACTACTTCTACTATAAACCATTTATAAATAATGGTATACACTATATTATATCATAAAATAATTAAACATAATGTATAATCCCAAAACTAGTGAAAAACATAAAATATATTGAAATATTTTTTCATGGATAATCTCATAGTCATAAACATGTTTTCATTGGTAACTTTTTCGAATTATAAACATATATTCGAACCCTTCATAATGGTTTGTAA
Organism: Viscum album; assembly: GCA_963277665.1. NCBI lineage: Eukaryota > Viridiplantae > Streptophyta > Magnoliopsida > Santalales > Viscaceae > Viscum > Viscum album. Next base: position 2,017,296,967 of record OY728126.1, read on the forward strand.
TCAAAATTCGAATTAACCCAAGTATATCCCATAATAGTTTTAAACCATGTGAATAATTAGTACCATTATCGTGTACCAGGTAACACTTGAATCAAGCTCGATGCGGATTTTTCAGAGTTATTAGCCCCTGGTATATCTACAATAGAACCATTACCACATAAAGTATCCTCACATATATTCATTGATTGAAAAAAACACAAAATATCTACCTTATAAAACTATTATGAGGTTCTTCCATAGTTTTTTATTAATGTTTATCATAGTGTTTAATTACATAATCTATGTTTTCTAAAATCTAGTTCCCAATTTTTATTCTAAACTTTCCTTAATACCAACTATAAATACCCCAACTCTATTTTCCCAGGTGGGTAGTCACTTTATTACATTATCTTAAGAGATAAGGAATCACATCCCAGAGGACCAAATACTTTACTATCCTAGGTCAACTCGGTATATACTACAAATTAACATTACAATTGAAATAACGAAATTAACATTGTGTTTTCTTTGAGAATTATATATTTAACCTTAGCATATCTCTTTATATAAATTATAAAAAATTTCCTAGAATCTCAAGGAAAATAAAATATAAGAAATGACTGAGATCAGTTGCTCAATAAGGGTTTTCATATAGTAGAATCAATCCTAAATAAATAATCACAATTAATATATAATGTTAAAAAACAAATACACATTCCATTTAAAAAATAACATAGTCTTAATATGAAAGGATTAAATAGTGAAAATATAAAGCCATATAATTAGTCATATGATCTTAAAACTTATCTTGGTATATTTAAACTAATAGAATAATAAAATGGAAATTAACGAGAAATGTCATATTAGGGAATATATAATAATAATCATTATAACTATACCATAAAAAACTCATCCCACGAAATATTATATAAATGGGTAGGGCGTCAGCAAAAAACCCAAGTTAGTTTTACTCTTGAGACCTACCGATGCATCGAGGGGCTATACCAGGCCCCACCAATCAATTATTTAGTCTATTCATTCCTCATATGAACGGTATGAAACCCAATAAATATAAAAATTCATATTCAATTACCAACATATTAAATGTTAACAATTACCATAATTAATAAACATAATCATTAACCATTCAGAGTAATACATTTAATGGGTTCAATATAGTACATCACGAGCCAATCTATTTAAACCATGTTGGATATATTATTTTTATCCCATATATCTCAATTTTTATGTGTTTTTAGGTTTTAAAAAACAATAGTTTTATTCTAATAGGTATATCAAAAGTGTTTCAGACTTTATTTATCAAAATAACCTATATTATATTGTATCATTAGTGATTTATCCAACATTGGGTAATTTATTTGATCTACGCCCAATTATTTTATCTTAATAGAATAGAAGAAACTCTTTTGCATACTTAGAAATCAAAATTAGTTTAATTTTATTTATATATGTAGGAGTTTATTTACAAACTGAGTGGTTGAGTAATTGAATTCTCAAGGTAGAATCCCTGATCAGATTAAGAATATTAGTAAATATTATCATAAGAAAATGATATTTGTAAAAATATATCTAATAAGGGTTAGAGAATTTATGAAACACAAATATTATATATTTGCTAAATATTTATCTTACATACTATTAAGAATATTTTCTCTTATGAAGAATTTGAAAATGTATTTATCTTCTGATGTCTCTTGGGAAGTTATAATACGATGATCAATACTTCATGATGATATTTTTACAATGATCTGGCTGTTGTAGAATTTCACAATTAATTTTATAATCACTTGATAAATAATTTCATTATTTTAGTGGGAATCAAAAAATAGATTACCCATTTAAGTAAGGATCAATATGTATATGTTTTTCCATGAATGGAAATATCAAATGAGTGAGAAGATCTTTGGCATTGCTATGGAAAAATTATTATCTATATTTTGAATGAATGGATTCATTCCCTTTATATTTTATCTAATCAAGTCTACAATTCACAACTTGTTTGACCATTAGAATTATCTTGGGTTAAATTTCAAAATTAGATATAAAAAGGAACAATTTATCACTATACGAAATATACAGGAGGATGACAAACATGAGATAAAAATATGTGAAGAATGGTTAATTTTATTTTAATTTGAATACCCAAACATAGAAAAGATAAAATAAAAATAACCATTCCATGTATACCAGTTTCTATAAATCTTACTAAAGATCAGCCATATATATACATTTAAGACTATTATATTCTCAAGAAGAGTCTTTTATTACTGCCAGTTTCTACTGGAAATTGTGTTCTATATCCATTTCACTTAAGGATTTTTCTTTATATTTTTCCTATATTCTATGTAAGTGTGTGTTTGAGAATGTTCATAGGAATTTTAGAGGGATATCCTTGTTCAAGTCTCTTAGAAATTTTCCTTATGTGAAAACTACTTATACTCTGGTGGTAACCCCTGGTAAAAGGAATTTTATAGTGAAAATTAAAAACTCACGGAATAGAGTTATGGTGTTTTGGATTAGGGTTTTTCCCTAAACCACTATAAATATCATATGTTCTACACCTTTTCATAATTTTTTAATTTCTTTTGAATTTGTTTATTATGGAAAAGGATTTAAATGTTCACACTTAAAGAGGGTGGTTTTACATGATGAACTTTTTTCTGAACTCAATTCACACACCTCTTAAGTATTCAATGAGCCATTATCTGGGAAAAAATTGGAATTAGATCATGTGACTCTTAAGTTCACATCTTTTAATGTTTTTATTACAAAGATCCATTTTCAACTAGATTCAATGACTAATAATCAAGATTTTATTTCAATGGTTAGAGATTTATACTTAAAAGGAGAAATTTATGGTTGCTGTATCGATTGAATAACCATTTATTTGAAGAATAATCGCTTGAATGTTTATCTCAAATAAGTAAAGCCCTAATAAATTCCTAATACATAACCTGAATCATGGGATGCCATAACTGAGTAAAATTATGATATGAACTTCAAATCTATGAATGCTATAATTTTTAGATTAGAAACAGATATATTTAAAGGAGTTTCACTATATCAAAGAAATCATGAAATGTAGACCACTAAAGTGAAGGACCCCAGAACACCCTGAGAGGGGAGGAGTGAATTAGGGTGTAAAATTTATCTTTTTAATGCTGTGTATCTTGTTCCCATGTTAGTAGGAACTTTCTATATTTATCAAAAACCAAAAATCAATGACATGACACATCACTTTTACTTGGTTCACTTTAAAGGGCCACGTCCAAGGAGAATATGCCGATAGTGTGTCGGTCATACCTAATTCAACTATTCTTCACAAGTTATAGATTACAAAGGTTTGAGAATATTCACTCTATCACAGGCTCACTACCTTTTAATATTCACATGGATAGCATACTGCATCCCTTGGGTCACTCCCGTTGACTCCCCCTGGCTCACTACCTTTGGTGATGACCCACTAAGTTTATAGTCGTGAAGTTCTCTTCAACAGATTTGCATTGAAGCCTTTGTCTCTACTCAGAATGGGACTATACATGCATCGAAGTCCTGAATTGATGCTCTTGAACACACTAAACCACTAAACCGTATAATCAGACCATGAAAAAAGGTTGCACTGATGATTTCGTGCAGCACCTACCCTTTGCGTGCAAGTTCTCACTTTTGTGTGCAATATATATTTTTTGCGTGAAAAATTATTTCATGTAACTTAATTTCTTTTTCTCACAACCTCTCCTTTTTCACGCAGCTCATAATTTGTTGTGAAAATCATAATTTTTCATGCACCTCCTAATTTTTCACACAACCCAACCTTTTTCGCGCAACTTAGATTTTTTCACGAAATTGCCTTTACGGAAACCTTTTACGTTCATCAGCACTTTAATCTTCTCCAAGTATTCAAATTGTTCGCAATAAGTGGGTTCACCTATTATTTATAGTGGTCTCTGAACCCCACATGCAAAATCCCCTATGGCACAAAAAACCTCTCATTCGGTGTGTAATATTTCGCACAGGTACCGTCTTTCGTGCCCATCTCTAGGTTTGTCGTGCATCCCATGCCTTTTCCATTTTTTGACATTCTGATTCTGAAACACCTATTGCGTGAAAAATCTCTCTCCACTATTTCATGCACCATGTTGTTTTTCTCACACACCGCTGTTTTTCACGCACACCGCTGTTTTTCACGCATGCCGCTGTTTTTTCACGCATGCCACTATTTTTTCGCGCACACCTCCCTTATTTCGCGCACCACTTATTTTTTGAGAGCACCTCTTCTTGCCAATAACCTATGTCTTCATTTTCAAATTTTTCATGTCCAATTGTTTCTCAAACACTAGAGAATAGTTCCACCTTCAATACTATTTTCTGCTTAAACTAAATGAATACTTTATAGGAACACATTCTGAACTTCCATTGAGGATTGACAACAAACACAAACCATACTCCAATTAATGCATAGAACGACCATGGTTCAAACATAAAGTAGTTTCATATGAAGGTACCAATAATGTAAAGGCTCATAGATTTGACAAAACCATATTTATGTTTGATACAATTAATATGGAGAAAGGGGAATGTATTACTCAACTAAATGGAAGGTTCACTGTGTTTTTCTACAACATTGATTCTCCAGTAGAATGTATTACTATACTTGGAGAAGAGTTGAATCTTATTAGAGTCTTACGACCAATGTAAAGTGGAATCTCATCTTCCATCAGACAATCTATATAGATCAAAAGTGTTAAGATAAATGATCTCATCTGAACAAACATGATGTATGACACTGAAAAGGAAGCGTAAGCTAGAGAACCAAGAATGTTCAAGAATTAAAATTTTTTCCTTGATGGTTTCTATATCTAAAGATAATAGGAAGAGAAAAAACATAAAAAATATCTAAAAAAATATAAAGAAGAAGACTCCTCAATCAATTCTAAATCTAATTATGATCATTCAAAACATTCTTAAAAATTTAAAATGTTCTATAGCATGAGAAGAGGTTTTGGAAGACCCTACACTAGGAATAAGAATCATGGTGACAATAATAATGAGTTGAGATTCTTTGAGTTCAAGAAGTTAGGAAGCATTAAGCATAAAGTTCTGAAAATTAAGGATTATAATATGACAAAAAAAAATTCATGAATATTGATTATAAACAATATAAGAAAGATATGAAGGACAACTGGGGTGATTATGAATATTCAAGAGAATATACATCATCAAAATTTGAAGATGAATCTATAAATCAAAAGGCCAGTATATTCTATATAGATCATTCGAATGAGGAACATTCTGTCTATTTTTCCAAGCATGAATTTGAAACATAAAATTAAAAATTTTCATATTATGAATTATATTAATATCTTACCATATTGTAAACTAAGTATAAAATTCCAAAAAATAATAATAAGTCCCCCAGATACACTTATAATAATATTTTTAATGAAGAAGAGGAACTTAAAAAATAAATTTTAGAGTTAAAAGGTCAAATAGAAAAATATACTGTTTTGAATACTGAACAAGATAAAACAATATAGAAACTACAGAAGGATGTTCAAGAAATTTAGAATACTATGAGTATCATCAACAAATCATAATATTATCGAAATAATATTCTTGGGGAAAATAAAATTAAAAAATAAAATTTTGGAATATGTAGTCAGTGTAAAAATCTCAAATTCTACAATTTTTTTATATAGTTCTAAAAATAAAAAACATTATAATGTTTCCTATTTTAATTATGGTGAAGTAATACCTTATTCTAATATCTATAATTTAAAAAATCATCAATTCTATTGGATCAAAAATTATTTCCATACAAAATTATTTTCAAAAAATTTACAATGTTTTTTGGAAACCAAAAATATGTTTGGATGCCTATGTCTCTTATAGGTAACATTTTGGTACCTATAATATTTCCAGTATCAGAAAAATAATTTATTTGATTTTTCATTGTATATAAAAAACCACATTAACAGAAATGCGAAATGATTTATGGAATATTTTTTTTCAAGACATATGAGTGGTGATTTCTCAAATGTTCACTCACTATCTAAAATTAATAGAGGATTTTCCATGTTTTTCAGACAATGAAAAATGAAATATAGTTTTTATTGGATGTATTGGAAATAGTTGGTCTATCCAAATTAACAAAGTTATTTATTTTGAAGGACATAAGCCCAACTTGATTAGCATCACTCAATTTTGTGATAATGGATATTCTATTTATTTTTCTAATAATAATTATTTTGTTTTAAAAGATAAGTTTATAATGTTTATATCAACTAGAATATATAACACTTACACACTAGATCTCAATTCATTATATAAAAAATATAAATTGATTAAATACTGAAATTAATGAATTATGGATTTGGAATAAAAATCTTGGAAATTGTAATATTCATTCCAAGAAAAATTTATGTATGAAACACTTGATTTTTGACATTACTAACCTAAAATTTGATAGAAATAAGATATGTGATACATGTCCAATGGGGAAACAACATAATTAATCATTTAAAATAGTTAATGTGGTTTCTACATGTAGAACTCTAGAACTTATCCACGTTGATCTGTTCAGACCTATTAGAAGAAAATTTCTTGTTGGAATTTGTTTTAGGTTTTATTTGATGATTTTTGAATATTTACATGGGTTTAATTGCTTTAAATTAAGAGTGAAGTGTTCTCTCTTTTTATTAATTTTTTGTAAATTTTTTTAAAATGAAACATATGTCAAAATTGCATATTTAATAAGTTTCCATGGAGGTTAATTTAACCGTCGTGAATTTAATTAATATTTATCAAGAAACGTATTAAAAATATATTCTATACCCATAGGACACCTTAATATAATGGTGTGGTTTAAAGGAGGAATATGACATTGTAAGAAAAGTCCAGGACAATGTTATGTCATTAGGACATGCCCAATCATTTTTGGGTTGAAGCTATTAATACAACATGTTATGTCATTAAAAAAGTGTTAAAAAATCCAATATTAATGAAAACACACTAAGAGTTAAGTAAAAATATAAAACCAAAGGTAGGATACTTCAAAGTATTTGGAAGAAAGGTTTATATATTGAACACCAAGGATGTCAAGGATAATATCGACATGCTCAATCCAATGGATGATGAAGGTATCTTACTAGGTTATTCTACTACTTCAAAATCCTATATCGTTTTCAAAAAAGGTCATGTATTTTTGAAGAATCAAATCTTGTGAATTTCGATTAAATTGATCATTTTCATGAGAAAATAATTCAGACTAATTATCAAGGTGATTCCATCAAGGAAATGATACCTAGACCTTTCTTTAAAGACAACGGGGATGATGATTTGTAACATTATTACATTAAAAGAATTTCAGTTAGGATAGATACTAGTGAAACAGAATTTGTGTTTCCTTAAATATCTAGAAATTGTAAAGGACATCATCTATAAATAGTTATAAGAATACTAGATAAAGGGGTAATAAATAGAAAAATCATATAAAAACTAGTATAATTGTCTTCCCTTTTATCCCATCTAGAACCTAAATCCATATAAGAATGTTTATCATATGAAATGTTGTTCTTATCTATTTATGAAGTGTTAAATCAATTTAAAAGAAACAAATTTTTTGAATTAGTTGAAAGGACACCTCAATTTACTATTATTAGAAAAATTGAGTTTTCATAAACATGTAATATTATCATGTTTTGAGAACTAGAAATAAAGATATATAAGTTTCCAATTGATATAATCAATATGAAGGAATCAACTATATATAAGTATTTTCTCAAGTATATAGTTTATAAGATATTGGAATAATCCAATCATATTCGTCTTATATTAATATTATGTTATATATTAGGGATGTTAAATAAGAATTCCTGAATAAATTTTTATATGGTGGAAGTTTTTGTAGAACAAACTCTAGGTTTTTAAAACCCTTACTTTAAAAAATTATATTTTTAAACCTTCAAATGATCTATATAAAACTAAAAAGCTCCAAGGTAATTTTTTGAATTATTAAGTTTTTTTTCTTTTATGAAATGGTTTTATAGTTGGACTAGAAGACCCTATATTATTTAAGAAAACTTTTCCACTTATATTTTTTTAGTACAAATATATGTTGATAATGTAATTTTTGGAAAAAAAATCATAAATTGAAAAATGATTTTTCCAAACGCATGAAAAAAGAATTGGAAATGGGTATAATGGGTGAGTCAAACAATTTTTTGGAATTTTGAAATTATCAAAAGGATTTTGAAAATATTTTAATCCAAATAAAATATATATTTGATTTTCTTAAGATATTTGGAGTTGAAAATAGTACGACTTACTAAAATTTAATGAGATATAATATTAAATGTGATAAAGATGAAACTGGAAAACAAGTTGATAACATGTTATATAGAGGGATCATTGGAATCTTGTTAAATCTTAATATAAGTGGGATAGATATTATATTTTTAGTATGTGTTCATGAAGTATTTAAATATAATCCAAAATATTAAAATATAAATGTTGTCAAAAGAATTTTAAGATATTTAAAAGGAACTATCTCTCTATCTCTTGTTTTTTTCAAAAACTTATGACTTTAATTTAATGCCACATTCAGATTATGATTTTACTAGATGTAATATAAATTATAAGATAAGGTCAGTAACATATCACGTTCTTGGAAAATACCTAGTATCTTGGTCGAGTAAGAAACACCAATATGTAGCATTATCAACTGCCAAAGTTGAATATATTACAATAGGAAGTTGTTGTGGATGAAACAAATAATGATTGATTTTGGATTAAATTTTAATTTCACACTAATCTATTGTAATAAAAAAAGTGATATCAACATTTCAAAGAATCAAATAGACCATTAAATAATGGAGCACATTGATTTAAGATATCATTTATTGAGAGATCATGAAAAATGATACATCTTTATAATATTTTTGTACAAAAAATAAATTAGTATACATTTTTACTAAATCAATTCCCAGTGATAGATTTTATTTCAATAAATAAATATTATTTTTTAAAATTTTACTTAATGATATTTTAAAACAAAATTTCATATTCCAAGAAAATATGTTTCTTACATTATTATATGTAATTTTTCTTTGACCATTTTAAGTACTATTCATATTTTATATGCCAAGTCACATAGTTTCAATTATAATAACATTACACATCACTTTTTAACCCCTTGATTACTAAAAATAAAAAGAAGTTTGTATCAAATCTATATAAAAAACTCAACAAAAATATTGAAAGTTATTTCTATCTATAATCGAAGACTTCATTTCCCTAATCTTCCAAAATTCCAAACCCATAGTCCATGGAAAAAACTAAGAGAACTGATGGAACCTGTAACACCCAGAGATTTTATAAGATATATTTTTTTCATGTCTTCTGTTGTACGCTACACCAAGATTATCTTGCGCTATACGCAACACCGTATTAGCTTGCAGTATACGCAACACTATTCTTGGCTCATGTTACACACAATTTCAAGTTCGTTTTGTAGAAAAAATTCTACGCAACATTAAGTATAGATTTTGTTTAATTTATAAATGAAATAAGTTTTGATTATGTTATACGCAACACCAAACGGAGCATTCACTACACGCAACCCTGACTTGGCTTGCATTACACGTAATCAAGACCTTCTTCGATAGCGTGTGTGTAGTACGCAATACCAAGTTTCACTAAACGAGATATTATTATAATATTATTATGAACTAGCCATTATGAATAGTAATAACCACTTTTTGAAATTTTATCTTTCAAAATGGAATTCATTTTTGGATTCGGAATATTGAAATTATCCTAGGGTGATTTTTTGGTATTTTTCTGAAAACTTTCAATTTTTGATGAATAGTGAAACCACTGGGTTACTATTCAAAAACAGACATTTTATTTAAATAATTATTTATTTTATTTAAATTTATTTTAGGTAAAAATTGAAACGTAATAGCTATATAAGTTCAATGTAATTAATTGGAGTCATTTTATAATAATATATAAAACTTTTATTGAACTGTTTACCCTCTTTTACCCACCTCTTAAGAGAATTTGGAAATTCACATAAAACATAATTTTACCACTTCTGTGAGTAGAATTTCGAAAATCCAAGAGAAACGGTCAATATCCGGGACTAAAATGTGGTTCAATGAGATGAAAATAATTTTTGATTAATAGTAACTTTTTACTTTTATTTACCACGGTTAAAAGTAAATAGGATAATTAAGGGTAAAAATGATATTATTATTACCCTAAAACATGTCGTAATTCTATTGGATAAGTGTAATTTGACCCAAAACAACCTTAGGAATAAAATATAAACATTTAGGTCCACTTGGATTATATTAGGACATTTATTATTAATTTATTTAAAGAAAGGTCAAAATAGTTAAAATCAAAGTATAATAAATAAATCATTTTTAATATAGGGTAATAAATAAGATAAATTCGACTATAAATATTTATTAGAAAGCTAAAACGATTTCATACATAATAGAATTTTATTTATAATTTTTAGACATTAAATAATATAATTTATTTATTACACAATGATGATGCAGTAATTATTTTATTAATGAAATATTAACATAATTGATGTTATAAATACCCAAATGAATGTAATTTGAGACTTTTTATGAATTAAACTAATTTTTTAGGTTAATATGACATGTTAGTATTTATTTAATTAACTTGTTTCGAACTAATCATGCTGTTATAATTTTCACAAAAATCAATTACCAGATAGTGTCTAAATTGACATAAAATAGATTTTAAAACAAATATTGTATTATTAATTGTTATTATATTTCTAAAAAATCTAAGGTTCACCCAAGATACTTATATCATGACATGTGTATCATTAATGGAACACTTGGGGGTCTCTTGGATGTATATGATATATTTATTAACTATATAATATAAAAATACAAAGTGACATCGCAAATGACAATCTCATTAACTAAGAGTTAAAACTAAAAGATAAGGTTAATATAATGACCCAAACATTTCTAAAATCTATTGATTGAGAGGATTCCGACCCATACCCACATTAGCTTCGAAATAAATCAATTTGGATCTATTAAAAATCGAATATGACTTTATTATAAAATAATATTTTAAGTTCTCTTAAGGTGCCCCTCTCATCCCTTATAAAAAGGGAACCCCTTTCCTCTTCTCTTCACACACTTTTGAGCCTTTAAGCTCTACCAAACCCTGAAAATTTCTCTTCTCCACTTCCCTAGAAACATTCTGGAGGTTCTGGTATTCTCAAAATACCAACTCTACTTCCTTAAGAAGAAGCTTAAAGGAGGTGCGTCGAAGAAGAGGTAATCTTTTCTAATGATTCATTAAAGTTTTATTCTTCTTCAACTTCTTATTATTTAGTTGTTTAATTATAAATTAATAACATCAGTATCGATAATATACTGATATGTTATTATAAATATGAAACAACCCTATTTCACCTTCTATCAATCCTACGGAAAACGAAATCACCTCACGTGCGTACGTACGGAATACCATCTCCATGTCGTGGTGTAATCTATTTTTCCACCACCACATCACTTCGATGGGTATAATGGTGTAAATAATAACTATATATATGATTACTATAACATCATACTAATTCTAATATTTTATATCATTCCCTATAATTCCATTCAATAAATATGGGAAAGATATCATCGCTCGTGCGTACGTACGGATTACCGTCTCCACGATGCGATGAGATTCATTTTCCATGTTAACAATTCAAGAATGATTATAAAGTATATATAATAATTAATCATGAAATATATGATGCAATAATCCAACTGAATTTATGTATATATATATATGTATTTCATCTACTTAATTCAATAAAGAAACAAAAAATAGTGCTTATGCATACGTACGGCATACCGTCTCCATGAATGATGTTTTTCATTTAATTTATCTATCTATTATATATATATGTACTGAATATATATATGATATATAAATCATTATTTACATTCTAGAAGTAAGTAAATCAAGATATAAGTAATAATAATATCAAGAACAACAATTCCAAACACGTACGATAAATAAAATGATTTTACCCAAAACGCTGCTTTAACATGGAATTTACAAAAGAACAGGTAATATAAAGTCATAAGTGAACCATATATGGTATCATTACAATTAATATGATTCGGTAATAATTCAATGACATTATTTAAATCATTATACATGAGGTTCGGATATGTACGAAGCATATCAGACCTAAGGTAAGGGATAACTTTTCAAATCTCGCTTTTTTATCTGAGATTGCTTACACGTAAGTATTTACTGGGGTTATATTTATCATCCATGTCCCTGTTTTCTATAAATGGTTTCATGTATTTTTTTTAAAGTCCTTTTTACCCCTTTTTTACTTTTACTACATGGTATGTAAGGAATATTTCTTTTACGAGGTAGTTTTTGACTTTTCCGGCAAAAGTGCGAGAATAATGTTTTTTAACTTATATGGCATTAAATGATTTTTACTGTTTTATAAAGCCTTATTTTCATGAAGATTACTCCAAAATATTTCATTTTCAACAAAACCCTTTTCTTTTAAAATTTCATGACATTTTGTGAAAAGAAAATGATTTTGAAGAAGAAAGGATATTTTCCACAAGAATTCATTTCATGTGTTTTATCAAAACCATTTTCCTTATAAGATAAAATTATTTCATATGTGTATGTTTAAAGTTTAATTCCCTTATGGTTTACATGGTTTCAATTTTCTTATGATGAAATGATATCCATTTATTTTATATGGATAATGTTATGATGGAATGATATTTATGAAACCCATTTTATTCTTTGGGTTATGATGGATGATTTATGATTATGTTGTGGCACAAGTAAGAATGATTTCATTATGAGATGGGTGGGAACTATATCTTCCTCCAATGCATTCGGTGAAGATTTATATCTCATGAGATAGACATGGATGGAACGGTAAGTTAATCCGATTCAGTGTTACAGGACTGGAACGAGGAGTGAACTCAATTCAGAATGGGACTTTGTCCACTAAGATGGTTTTGGCAGCAATTCCTTGGCTACTATGGAAATCATAACATGTGCTTAATGGATGCCACAACTACATGTTTTATTTCCATTCTAGTTTATCATGATTATTGTTCTTTTATGATCTATACCTTATGTACTTCCATGATTTATGTCTTTGCTCAAGATTTTTATGTTTAAACATTATGTTCATGTTTTTATGTCCAATGGTATATGGTGTGTTTTATTTTCTCCATGCTTACCCTTACTGAGCATTTGAGCTCACCCTTTTATATGTTTTCTTTTCACCAGGATTTAAAGAAAGGTTTTAGGTAAGAAAACAAAAAGGAGAAGATCTTTATGGGAGATGTTTAAGATCTTTCACCACGATTAAAAGATTACATTTCGAGTTTCCAAAGACACTAAAATATTACGGTACTTGTGTGTCTGTTTTTGTTATGTATTAAGTATTCCGCAAAAGGAATGTAATGTCCATATACATCGAGCTTCAGGTCCCTACAGTTGGTATTAGAAGAAAGGATTAGTTAAGCTTTGGAAACTAGGATGTGAAAAATTTAGTGATATCCATAGAGATATTTCTAAGGTATTTCTAGGGATGTACCTAAGGTTAAGTATAAGTATAGGTTATAATCCTAGAATTACTGTAACGATCATAGAATTAAACCTAAGATGTTAGATATTGACGGTACTCCCCCTTTATTATTTTGTTTTTCCTAGAATTATTTTTGCCTCTCACACTATTCTTTTTGGGTTTTAGACGATGGCTGGAACCCAAAGGAACCGTGTTGATCAATGTAATGGACAATGCAATGATTGTACTCCTGAACAAACCAATGTTATGGGAGATGGAGTGAAAAATCTTATTGCTATACTTATAGAAGCTATGAATCATTCTGGATTTCCAAATGATCATAGAAGGGAACAATATTCTATTGAGTCCTTCATGAGGCAACGTCCACCGTCTTTCAATGGGTCTTCTGATCCACTTGTTGCTGAACAATGGATCAGTACCATTGAAAAGATATTTTCCATACTTCGCTGTTTAGAACATGAAAAAGTCATTTTAGTTGTTTACCGTTTAGAAGGTGAACCAGATCAGTGGTGGACTCTAATTAAGAATACAAGGCCCCAAGATGAAATTGAGTCCGTGGAATGGGATGAGTTAAAGAAATTATTTTCCAATATGTACTTCCCTCGTATTCTTCAAACAAAGATGGGGAATGAGTTTCTTGAACTAAAGCAAAAGGATGATGAATCTTTTGGTATATACGAAGCGAATTGTACAAGGCTTGCAAGGTATGCATTTGGCTTTATCATCCAACCTGAAAGTAAAGTTGATCGATTCTTTAGTGGCTTAAAACCAAGTATTCTAAGAGCATTATCTATAAGAGACTTCAGTAGCTATGAAGAAATTTTGTGTTGTGCTATCAAGGTAGAAATGGAAGTTGGTGTTACATATCCATCTCATGGTTTTGACAAGAAATGAAAGATGGAGTTCAAGGAGAAATATCATAATAATGGTGAAAAGAAGATGAATGTTTCCTTACACTAAATGTGTGGAAAGAAGCATGGTGGAGATTGTCTTAAAGGGACTAGAAAATGTTTTAAGTGTGGAAAAGAAGGTCATCGAGTAGCTGAGTGTCGAAGTAATGGAAAAAGGGTTACTAATGATGTGAATAAATAAAATACTACAGAGAACGCACCACCAACACTTCAATGCATCAAGTGCAATGAAATGGGGCACTATGCTAATCAATTCTCTAATCCAAGGGTTAATGATCATTGACATGAGCAACCACTTAAGGCAAAGGACAAAGGGAAGTCACATGCGATCACAATTGGCGATGTTGAATATGAAAACGATGTGGTGGAATGATTAAGTGTTTATGTAATGGGATTCCAAAATAGTGTTATATATAGTATCGTGGAATATTGGAATATTTATGTATTGGTCTATTGTGGTTTTTAATAATTTTATGGCACCGGTAACCATGGAAAGTGATTGAAATATTTTTGGGAAGAAGATGATATGCGCATAATGAAGGGATAAGGAGAAAATGAAATGTTTGACAGTATTCATGAGATCATGACTGATATAAGGACAAAGTTATATCATGGTTTGAGTATATAGAATTTTTGGATTTTTTTATGTGGAAGGAGTTAACTTTTGACAGCATGCATGTTTTCAATAAGGTTCAATGGGTATTCATTTTTAAAGATAATACATGATTAAGGTATTCACATGATTGGAATGCGACCAACAAGATATATTAGGGATAAATGATGGTATTCACATTCTTGTTATATGAACTTTTTAGTAATCGTTCTTTTTATACTATGAGTTTTGAAAGAAGTATTTTGGATCAGCCTAAAGATAGGAATGTATTAAGTTAGACATCAGATCGTATTGTTTAAGGCTAGAACTTTTTTTCTATATTATTTCAGGAATGTTATAATAATGTAGTTTTAGAAAAAGGACAACCTACAGGATGGGAGACAACCTGTCGCCTCGGACAAGGCTGTGGGAATCGAACCCACAACCGAAGTGTGACAGGCCTTTATCGCCTACCACTGGACTACAGGATGTCCCTGGTTAGTAGAAACTAGTTTTATTTTATTAAGAGGTTTGATAGATGAAGTATATGTCCATTTTTGGAATCATATACGATTAAACACACCATATATGGACTTATGTATATTTTATAACTTTTTCTAACCTTTTGTTTGAGACAGATGGAATGACCTGTCATTCTATCGCATGATCCACTAACACTTCAAGGAAGACAAATTCAACTTCATTTCTTTAAGAGATGAAGTGGAAATTGTTCAAGACATGAACAACAATGAGATTGTACCAAAATCAAGTAAGAATTTCATTTAATTAAAAAATTCTTCAACATTAGGGAAATTATCTTGAAAGCCAAAAATGTTGTCCTAGTCCTCTTATATCTAATGAATCAGATGGTACCTTAGAACATCACAAATTTATGGCTTTGTGATTGTTGGCTTTTTCATAGCAATGTTCTATACCACTCTTCATCAGAACATGATCGTTAGGTTTTTCTTCCATATCCATATTTTCGCCTATGTTATCCTTTGTGGAAACCAGTGCTCAGTTAATTTGGGTAAACATTATGTTTCTTACTTTACTTTTTAAAATTAAGTTTTACTATTCCTTTTTACGATTTGGGTTTCTATGAAAGAAACTTTCAAGAAGTAAACCATTTATAACCCCGACGAATTTCGAGGGCGAAATTCATTTTAAGGGGGGTAGAATGTAACACCCCGAGATTTTATAAGATATATTCTTTTCATGTCTTCTGTTTTACGCTACACCAAGATTATCTTGCGCTATACACAACATCATATTAGCTTGTAGTATACGCAACACTATTCTTGGCTCATGTTACACACAATTTCATGTTTGTTTTGTATAAATTATTCTACACAACATTAAGTATAGATTTTGTTTAATGTATAAATGAAATAAGTTTTGATTATGTTATACGCAACACCAAATAGAGCTCTCACTACACGCAGCTCTGACTTGTCTTTCATTACACGCAATCAAGACCTTCTTCGATAGCGTGTGGTACCCAATACTAAGTTTCACTAAACGATATATTATTATAATATTATTATGAAATAGCCGTTATGAATAATAATAACCACTTTTTGAAATTTTATCTTTTAAAATGGACTTCATTTTTGGATTCGGAATATCTAAATTAGCCTAGGGTGAAGTTTTGGTATTTTTCTGAAAACATTCAATTTTTTATGAATAGTGAAAACAATGGGTTACTATTTCAAAACCGACTTTATATTTAAATAATTATTTATTTTATTTAAATTTATTTTAGGTCAAAATTGATACAGAATACCTATATAAGTTCAATCTAATTAATTGGAGTCATTTAATAAAAATATATAAAAATTTTATTGAACTTTCCACTGTCTTTTACCCACCTCTTGGAGAATTTGGAAATTCACATAAAACCAAATTTTACCACTTCTGTGAGTAGAATTTAGAAAATACAAGATACACAGTTAATATCAAGGACTAAAATGTGGTTCAATGAGATGAAAATAATTTTTGGTGATTAGTAACTTTTTACTTTTATTTACCACGGTTAAAAGTAAATAAGGTAATTAAGGTTAAAAATGATATTATTATTACCCTAAAACACGTCCAAATTCTATTGGATAAGTTTAATTCGACAAAAAACAACCTTATGAATAAAATATAACCACTTATGTCCACTCGGATTATATTAGGACATTTATTATTAATTTATTTAAAGAAGGGTTAAAATAGTTAAAATCAAAGTATAATAACTAAATAATTTTTAATACAGGGTAATACATAAGATAAATTCGACTATAAAAATTCTGTATAAAGATAAAAAGATATAATACATAATGGAATTTTATTTTTAATATTTATACATTAAATAATTTAATTTATTTATGACACAATGATGATGCAGTAATTATTTTATTAATGAAATATTAACATAATTGATGTTATAAATACCCAAATAAATGTAATTTGAGACTTTTTATGAACTAAACTAATTTAATATGTTAATATGAAATGTTAGTATTGATTTAATTAACTTTGTTCGAACTAATCATGCTGTTATGATTTTCTCAAAAATCAATTACCAAATAGTGTCTAAATTGACATAAAATAGTTTTTAAAACAAATATTATATTATTAATTGTTATTATATTCCTAAAAATATAAGGTTCAGACAAGATACTTATATCATGATAGGTGTATCTGTAATGGACCACTTTGGGGTCTCTTGGATTAATTTGGTAAGTTTATTAACTATATAATATAAAAATACAGAGTGACATGGTAAATGTCAATCTAGTTAACTAAGAGGTAAAACTAAAAGATAAGTTTAATATAATGACCCAAACCTATCTAAAATCTATTGGTTGAGAGGATTTAGACCCATAACCACCTTATATTAGAAATAAATCAATTTGGAGCTATTAAAAACCGAATATGACTTTATTATAAAATAATATTTTAAGTTTTCCTAAGGTGCCCCTCTCCTCCCTTATAAAAGGGGCACCCCTTCCCTCTTCTGTTCACACACTTTTGAGCCTTGTAGATCGGACAACCACTGCCAATTTCTCTTCTCCACTTCCCTAAAAACATTATAAATGTTCTAGTATTCTCAAAAGACGAACTCTACTTCATTAAGAGGAAGCTTAAAGGAGGTGCGTCGAAGAAGAGATAATCTCTTCTAACGATTCTTCCAAGTTTCTTTCCTCTTCAACTTCTTCTTATATAGTTGTTTCATTATAAAGTAATAAAATCAGTATCTAAAATATACTGATATGTTATTATAAATATGAAACAAACATATTTCACCATATATCCATCCTACGGAAAACAAAATCACCGTGCGTGCGTACGTACGGAATACCGTCTCCACGCCATGGTGTAATCTGTTTTTCCACAACCACCTTACTTGGATTGGTATAATGGTGTAAAGAATAACTATATATATGATTATTATAACATCATACTTATTCTAAGATATTATATCATCCCTTCTATTTCCATTCAATAAATATGGGAACGATATCATCGCTCGTGCGTATGCACGGATTACCGTCTCCACGACGCAATGAGATTCATTTTCCATGTTAACAATTCAAGAATGATTATAAAGTATATATAATAATTAATCATGAAATATATGACATAATAATACTACTGGATTTACGTATATATATATATATATGTGTGTGTCATCTACTTAATTCAATAAGGAAACAAAAAACAACATTTATGCATACGTACGGCATACCGTCTCCGTGAACGGTGTTTTTCATTTCATTTATCTATCTATTATATATATATGTGTACTGAATATATATATATGATATATAAATCATGATTTAAATTCTTGAAGTAATTAAATCAAGATATAATTAATAATAATATCAAAAAACAATAAGTCCAAACATGTACGATAAATAAAACGATTTTACCCAAAACGCTGCTTTAACATGGAATTTAAAAAATAACGGGTAATATAAAGTCATAAGTGAACCATATATGATATCATAACAGTTAATATGATTCTGTAATAAGTCAATGACATTATTTAAATCATTATACAGGAGGTTTAGATACGTACGAAGCATATGATACCTAAGGTAAGGGATAATTTTTCCAATCATGCTTTTTTTATCCAAGATTGCTTATACGTAAGTATTTACTGGGGTTTTATTTATCATCCATGTTCATGTTTTGTATAAATGGTTTCATGTATTTTTTTAAAGTCCTTTTTTCCCATTTTTGACTTTTACTACATGGTATGTAAGGAATCTTTCTTTTATGAGGTAATTTTCGACTATTCCAGCAAAAGTACGTGAAGAATTTTTTATAACTTATACAGCATGAAAGGATTTTTACGGTTTTATAAAGCCTTTTTTTCATGAAGATTCCTCCAAAAGATTTAATTTTCATCAAAATCATTTTCTTTTAAAATTTCATGAAATTTTGTGAAAATAAAATGATTTTGAAGAAGAAAGGATATTTTCCCCAATAATTCATTTCAAGTGTTTTATCAAAACCATTTTCCTTCTAAGATGACATTATTTCATATGTGTATGTTTCAAATTTAATGTCTCTATGATTTACATGGTTTCACTTTTCTTATGATGAAATGATATCCATTTGTTTTATATGGATTATGTTATGATGGAATGATATTTATGAAACCCATTTTATTCTTTGGGTTTGATGAATGATTTACGATTATGTTGTGGCACAAGTAAGAATGATTTCATTATGAGATAGGTGGGACCTATATCTCCCTCCAATGCATTTGGTAATGATTTATATCTCATGAGATCGACATAGAGGGAATGGTAAGTTAATCCTGTTTAGTGTTACAGGACTGGAACGATGAGTGAACTCGATTCAGAATGGGACTTTGTCCACTATTATGGTCTTGGCAGCAATTCCTTGGCTGCTATGGAAATCATAACATGTTCTTAATGGATGCTACAATTACATATTTTGTTCCCATGCTAGTTTATCATGATTAATTCCCTTTATGATCTATTCCATATGTACTTCCATGATTTATGTCTTTTCTCAAGATTTTTATGTTTAGACATTATGTTCATGTTTTTAAGTTCAATGGTATATGGTTTGTTTTATTTTCTCCATGCTTACCCTTACTGAGCATTTGAGCTCACCATTTTTTATGTTTTATTTTCCCCCGGATTTAATGAAAGGTTTTAGGTAAGAAAAACAAAAGGGGAAGATCTTTATGGGAGATGTTGAAGATCTTTCACCACAATTAGAAGATTACGTTCCAAGTTTCCAAAGACACTAAACTATTACGGTCCTTATGTGTCTATTTTTGTTATGTATTAAGTATTCCACAAAAGTAATGTAATGTCCATGTATGTCGAGCTTCGGGTCCCAAAATTTGGTATCAGAAGAAAGGTTTAGTTACCCTTTGGAAACTAGGATGTGAAAACATTAGTGAGATCCCTAGAGATATTTCTGAGGTATGTCTAGGGATGTCACTAAGGTTAGGTATAAGTATAGGTTATAATCCTATAATTATGGTAAAGATATTATAATTAAACCTAAGATGTTAGGTATTGATGGTACTCCCCCTTTATTATTTTTTTTCCTAGCGTGTTTTTTCCTCTCACACTATTCTTTTTGGGTTTTAGACGATGGGTCGAACCCGAAGGAACCGTGTTGATCAATGTAAGTGACAATGCAATGATTTTACTCCTGAACAAACCAATGTTATGGGAGATGGATTGAAAAGTCTTATTGTTATACTTACACAAGCTATGAACCATTCTGGATTTCCAAATGATCAGAGAAGGGAACAATATTCTATTGAGTCCTTAATGTGGAAATGTCCACCGTCTTTCAATGGGTATACTGATCCACTTGTTGCTGAACAATGGATCAGTACCATTGAAAAGATATTTTCCATACTTCGTTGTTCATAACATGAAAGAGTCCTTTTATCTGTTTACCATTTAGAAGGTGAAACATACCAGTGGTGGACTCTAATTAAGAATACAAGGCCCCAAGATGAAATTGAGTTCATGGAATGGGATGAGTTCAAGAACTTATTTTTCAATAAGTACTTCCCTCGTATTTTTCGAACTAAGATGGAGAAGGAGTTTCTTGAACTAAAGCAAAAGGATGATGAATCTGTTGGTATATACGAAGTGAATTTTACAAGGCTTTCAAGGTATGCATCTAGCTTTGTCATCCAACCTGAAAGTAAAGTTGATTGATTCTTCAGTGGCTTAAAACAAAGTATTCGAAAGGGAATTAGCTATAAGAGATGTCAGCAGCTATGAAGATATTGTACATTGTGCTATCAAGGTAGAAATGGAAGTTGGTGTTACATATCCATCTCATGGTTTTGATAAGAAACGAAAGATGGAGTTTAAGGAGAAATCTCAAAATAATGGTGAAAAGAAGATGAATGTTTCCTTATGCTCAATGTTTGGAAAGAAGCATGGTGTAGATTTTCTTAAAGGGACTAGAAAATGTTTTAAGTGTGGAAAAGAAGGTCATCGAGTAGCTGAGTGTCGAAGTAATGAAAAAAGGGTTGCTAATGATGTGAATAAATAAAAGACTGCAGAGAATGCACCACCAACACTTCAATGCTTCAAGTGTAATGAAATGGGGAATTATGCTAATCAATGCCCTAATCCAAGGGTTAATGATGATCGACATGAGAAACCACTTAAGGCAAAGGAAAAAAGGGAAGTCACATGCGATCACTATTAGCAATGTGGAATATGACAACGACGTGGTGGAATGATTAAGTGTTCATGTAATGGGATTCCAAAATAGTGTTATATTTTTTTTTATCATGATCTGAGACATGAGCTGGTCACCCAACCCATATCCCGAAAAATTTTATTAAAGAAGAAGAAAAAACAGTGTACACATGAGGTGTAATGAGCATACACCAACTGGAAATTAGAGGGAAAACAGATATTATATCGTACTCACGTCAGCAAAAAACCACTAACTGAAGATTTCCAATTAGCACCCGCCGATGTTCACCAATCAATCGTCCAAAAGTAGGATTTGATGATGAGACCCTCTCCATGTGTAAAGTGAGACCGAAGTCATCAGCCCCCATGCGCTTGGTTCTCCTTGCCACTCGTAGTCATACTATTTGATGAAGGCCTGATCTCAATGACTTCCAAATGTTCTATCGGTGTTAAGATAGATGCAGTCTTCATCAAAAAACTCATCATAGTAATCCAATCCCATCTGCATAAAACTGGTAAAAAAACACCAGCACAGCACCATGATGAAAAACAATCACCATCCATCACAAAACAAGGTTCTCAGCAAGCACAACCGCCATAATAAGGCATGAACCCAGAAAAAAACTGGGGGTGAACCCATTAGAACATAGCAAAAAAATAGAAAAAACCAATGTTGTTCAGTAGAAATGCATATCAATAGAAGCCTATGCATGCAACCAGACATCCAGCCAGAAACAAGGTAGCTTAGAAAATTCATCATCTAACAAATTGTAGACAATTTGGCTTGAGCATCTCAGAGCAGACCCAAGAGTTCAGCAAGATCAACAGAAAAGTAAAGGCTGACAAAACCAAGTTGGCCAGAACAATCAGGAGCCTAAAGATTCCAGCAAATAGATTTCAAACAGCTTCAAAAAGCAAGCTAATCCAAGGTGTCCAGCAAATAGAAGCCCAGAGCAAACAAAATAGAACTTTACATGATGGAGAGAACTGACAGAAGAAAACTTAGCACATGAAAAACAAAAGAGAGAGAAAGGTAGGATTCTTAGTCATCGAAAGAATAAAATAGATCACTACCATGGAATCCATTTGAAGTCGAAATTTGGATTCTTCTTGAATTCCTCAACAACAAAGATGAGAATTCTTTTCCGGAGTTCCAGATAAGTGTCAGAGCTCATGTCACCTTCTTTGTATTTTCTAAAATCAATTATATCATTCTCATTTATGGTACTGGTAACCATGGAAAGTGATTGAGATATTTTTGGAAAGAAGATGATATGCGCATAATGAAGGGATAAGGAGAAAATGAAATGTTTGACAATTTTCATGATCTCATGACTGATATAAGGACAATTTTATATCATGGTTTGAGTATATAAAATTTTTGGATTTTGGTATGTGGAAGGAGTTAACTTTTGACAACATTCATGTTTTCAATAAGGTTCAATGGGTATTCATTTTTCAAGAGAATACTTGATTAAGGTATTCACATGAGTGGAATGTGACCAACAAGATATATGAGGGATAAATGATGTTATTCACAGGCTTGTTATATGACCTTTTTAGTAATCGTTCTCTTTATACTATGAGTTTGGAAAGAAGTATTTTGGATCAGCCTAAAGATAGGAATGGATTAAGGTAGATATTAGATCATATTGTTTAAGGATAGAACTTTTTTTCGATATTATTGAAAGAATGTTATAATAATGTAGTTTTTGAAAAAGGACAACCTACAGGACGGTCGACAACCTGTCGCGTTGGACAAGGCTGTGGGAATCGAACACACAATCAAAGTGCGACATGCCTTTATCGCCTACCACTGGCTACATGATGTCCCTGGTTAGTAAAAACTAGTTTTATTTTATTAAGCGGTATGATAGACGAAGTATAAGTCCATTTTTGGAATCATAAATGATTAACCTCACCATAGATGGACTTATGTATGTTTTATAACTTTTTCTAACCTTTTGTTTGAGACAGAAGGAATGACCTATCATTCTATCGCATGATCCTCTAAAACTTCAAGGAAGACAAATTCAACTTAATTTCATTAAGATATGAAGTGTAATTTGTTCAAGACACGAACAACAATGAGATTGTACCAAAATCAAGTAAGATTTTTTTAAAATAAAAAATTCTTCAACATTAGGGAAATTATCTTGAAATCCAAAAATTTTGTCCTAGTGCTCTAATATCTAATGAATCAGATGGTACCTTAGATCATCAAAAATTTATGGCTTTGTGATTGTTATTTTTTTCATAGCCATGCTCTCTACCACTCTGCATCAGAACATGATCGTTAGATTTTACTTCCATATCCATATTTTCACCTACGTTCTCCTATATGGAAACCAATGTTCAGTTAATTTGGGTAACTATTATGTTTCTTACTTACCTTTTAAAACTATGTTTTAGTATTCCTTTTTATAATGTGGGTTTCTATGATAGAAACTTCTAAGTAGTAAACCATTTATAACCTTAATGAATTTCGGGGGAAAATTCATTTTAAGGGGGGTAGAATGTAACACCGCGAGATTTTATAAGATATATTCTTTTCATGTCTTCTATTGTATGATACACCAAGATTATATTGTGCTATATGCAACACTGTATTAGCTTTCAGTATATGCAACACTATTCTTGGCTCGTGTTACACACAATTTCAAGGTCATTTTCTAGAAATTATTCTACGCAACATTAAGTATATATTTTGTTTAATGTATAAATGAAATAAGTTTTGATTATGTTATACACAACACCAAATGGAGCATTCAATACACGCAGCCTTGACTTGTCTTGCATTACACGCAATCAATACCTTCTTCGATACCGTGTGTAGTACGAAATACCAAGTTTCACTAAACGAGATATTATTATATTATTATTATGAACAAGCCGTTATGAATAGTAATACCCACTTTTTGAAATTTTATCTTTCAAAATGGACTTCATTTTTGGATTTATAATATCAAAATTAGCCTAGGGTGAATTTTTGGTATTTTTCTGAAAACTTTCAATTTTTGATGAATAGTGAAAACACTAGGTTACTATTTAAAAACCAAATTTTTATTTAAATAATTATTTATTTTATTTAAATTTATTTTAGGTCAAAATTGATACATAATACCTATATAAGATCAATGTAATTAATTGGAGTCATTTTATAATAATATATAAAAAATTTATTGAACTTTTCACCGTCTTTTACCCACCTCCTAGGAGAATTTGGAAATTCACATAAAACATAATTTTACAGCTTTTGTGAGTAGAATTTAGAAAATACAAGAGACTTAGTTAATATAAAGCACTAAAATGTGGTTCAATGAGATTAAATAATTTTTAGTGAATAGTAACATTTTACTTTTATTTACCACGGTTAAAAGTAAATAGGGTAATTAAGGGTAAAAATGATATTATTATTACACTAAAACATGTCCTAACTCTATTGGATAAGTGTAATTCGACCAAAAACAACCTTAGGAAAAACATATAACAATTTAGGTCTACTTGGATTAGATTAGGACATTTATTATTAATTTATTTAAAGAAGGGTTAAAATAGTTAAAATCAAAGTATAATAAATAAATCATTTTTAATATAGGGTAATACATAAGATAAATTCGACTATAAATATTCATTATAAAGATAAAAAGATTTCCTACATAATGGAATTTTATTTATAATTTTTAGACTTTAAATAATTTAATTTATTTATGACAAAATGATGATGCCGTAATTATTTTATTAATTAAATATTAACATAATTAATGTTATAAATACCCAAATAAATGTAATTTGAGACTTTTTATGAACTAAAATAATTTTATAGGTTAATATGACATGTTAGTATTGATTTAATTAACTTTTTTTGAACTAATCATGCTGTTGTGAGTTTTAAAAAAATCAATTAAAAAATAGTGTCTAAATTGACATAAAATAGTTTTTAAAACAAATATTATATTATTAATTGTTATTATATTCCTAAAAATATAAAGTTCGGCCAAATTACTTATATCGTGATAGGTGTATCATTAATGGACCACTTTGGGGTCTCTTGGATTTATATGGTAAGTTTATTAACTATATAATATAAAAATACAAAGTGACATGGTAAATGTCAATCTAATTAACTAAGAGTTAAAACTAAAAGATAAGGTTAATATAATGACCCAAACCTGCCTAAAATCTATTGGTTGAGAAAATTGCGACCCATCCCCACATTATCTTCTAAATAAATCAATTTGGAGCCATTTAAAACCGAATATGACTTTATTATAAAATAATATTTTAAGTTTTCTAAGGTGCCCCTCTCCTCCCTTATAAAAAGGGAACCCCTTCCCTCTTCTCTTCACACACTTTTAAGCCTTTATGCTCGGCCAACCCCTGAACATTTCTCTTCTACACTTCCCTAGAAACATTATGGAGGTTCTGTTCTTCTCAAAAGATAAACTCTACTTCCTTATGAAGAAGCTTAAAGGAGGTGCGTCGAAGAAAAGGTAATATCTTCTAACGATTATTTCAAGTTTCCTTCTTCTTCAACTTATTTTTATTTAGTTGTTTCATTATAAAGTAATAAAATCAGTATGTATAATATACTGATATATTATTATAAATATGAAACAACTCTGTTTCACCTTCTATCCATCCTACGAAAAATGAAATCACCGCGCGTGCGTACGTACGGAATACCGTCTCGACGCCATGGTGTAATCTGTTTTTCCACCACCACCATACTTAGATGGGTATAATGGTGTAAAGAATAACTATATATATTATTATTATAACATCATACGGATTATAAAATATTATATCATCCCCTCTAATTCCATTCAATAAATATGAGAATGATATCATCGCTCGTGCATACGTACGGATTACCGTCTACACGACGTGATGAGATTCATTTTCCATGTTTACAATTCAAGAATGATTATAAAGTATATATAATAAGTAATCATGAAATATATGATGTAATAATGCTACTAAATTTATGTATATATATATATATTTTTGTAATCTACTTAATTCAATAAGGAAACAAAAAAACAGCGTTTATGCGTACGTACGACATACCGTCTCCATGAACGATGTTTTTCATTTCATTTATCTAACTATTATATACATATATATATGTAATGAATATATATATGATATATAAATAATTATTTACATTCTTAAAGTAAGTAAATCAAGATATAAGTAATAATAATATCAAGAACAACAAGTCCAAACATGTACGATAAATAAAATGATTTTACCCAAAACGCTGCTTTAACATGGAATTTAGAAAAGAACGGGTAATATAAATTCATAAGTGAACCATATATGATATCCTAACAATGAATATGATTCTGTAATAAGTCAATGACATTATTTAAATCATTATATAGGAGGTCCAGATACGTACGAAGCATGTCGGACCTAAGGTAAGGGATAACTTTTCCAATCTCACTTTTTTTATTCGAGATTGCTTATACGTAAGTATTTACTGGAGTTATATTTATCATCCATGTCCCTGTTTTCTATAAATGGTTTCATTTATTTTTTTTAAGTCCTTTTTACCCATTTTTGACTTTTACTACATGGTATGTAAGGAATCATTCTTTTATGAAGTACTTTTTGACTTTTCTAGAAAAAGTACGACAAGAATGTTTTTTTAACTTATACGGCATGAAAGGATTTTTACGGTTTTATAAAGCCTTATTTTCATGAAGCTTCCTCCAAAATATTTTATTTTCAATAAAATACTTTTCTTTTAAAATTTCATGATATTTTGTGAAAAGAAAATGAATTTGAAGAAGAAAAAATATTTTCCACAAGAATTCATTTCAAGTGTTTTATCAAAACCATTTTACTTCTAAGATGAAATTATTTCATATGTGTATGTTTCAAGTTTAATGTCTCTATGATTTACATGGTTTCACTTTTCTTATGATGAAATTATATCCATTTGTTTTATATGGATTATATTATGATGGAATGATATTTATGAAACCCATTTTATTCTTTGGGTTATGATGAATGATTTATGATTATTTTGTGGCACAAGTAAGAATGATTTCATTATGAGATGGTTGGGACCTATATCTCCCTCTAATGAATTTGGTAAATATTTATATCTCATGAGATAGACATGGATGGAATTGTATGTTAATCCGGTTTAGTGTTACAGGACAGGAATGAGGAGTGAACTACATTTAGAATGGGACTTTGTCCGCTAAGATTGTCTTGGCAGGAATGCCTTGGCTACTATGAAAATCATAACATGTGCTTAATGGATTCCATAATTACATGTTTTATTCCCATGCCAGTTTATCATGATTAATGTTCCTTTATGATCTATGCCTTATGTGCTTCCATGATTTATGTCTTTGCTCAAGATTTTGATGTTTAAACATTATGTTCATGTTTTTAATTTAAATGGTATATGGTTTGTTTTATTTTCTCCATGATTACCCTTACTAAGCATTTGATCTCACCCTTTTATATTTTTTCTTTTCCTCAGGATTTAAAGAAAGGTTTTAGGTAAGAAAACCAAAATGGGAAGATCTTTATGGGTGATGTTGAAGATCTCTCACTACGATTAGAAGATTACGTTCTGAGTTTCTAAAGACACTAAAATATTACAGTCCTTGTGTTTTTATTTTTGTTATGTATTAAGTATTTCACAAAAGTAATGTAATTTCCATGTATGTCAAGCTTCGGGTCCCTGCAGTTGGTATTAGAAGAAAGGTTTAGTTAACCTTTGGAAACTAGGATGCGAAAACTTTAGTGAGATCCCCAGAGATATTTCTAAGGTATGTCTAGGGATGTACCAAAGGTTAAGTATAAGTATTGGTTATAATCCTAGAATTATGGTAACGATCTTAGAATTAAACCTATGATGTTAGATATTGAAGGTACTCCCCCTTTATTATGTTGTTTTTCCTATCATGATTTTTGCCTCTCAGACTATTCTTTATGGGTTTTAGACGATGGCTGGAACCCGAAGGAACCGTGTTGATCAATATAATGGACAATGCAATGATTTTCCTCATGAACAAACCAATGTTATGGGAGATGGAGTGAAAAATCTTATTGCCATACTTACACAAGCTATGAATCATTCTGGATTTCCAAATGATCAGATAAGGGAACAATATTCTATTGAGTCCTTCATGAGGCAACGCCCACCGTCTTTCAGTGGGTATTTTGATCCACTTGTTGCTGAACAATAGATCAGTACCATTGAAAAGATATTTTCCATACTTCACTGTTCAGAACATGAAAAAGTCATTTTAGCTGTTTACCGTTTAGAAGGTGAAGCAGACCAGTGGTGGACTCTAATTAAAAATACAAGGCCCCAAGATGAAATTGAGTCCATGGAATGGGACGAGTTCAAGAAATTATTTTTCAATAAGTACTTCCCTCGTATTCCTTTAACAAAGATGGAGAAGGAGTTTCTTGAACTAAAGGAAAAGGATAATGAATATTTTAGTATATACGAAGTGAATTTTACAAGGCTTACAAGGTATGCATCTAGCTTTATCATCCAACCAGAAAGTAAAGTTAATCGATTATTCAGTGTCTTAAAACCAAGTCTTCGAAGGGAATTAGCTATAAAATACTTCAGTAGCTATGAAGAAATTGTGAATTGTGCTATCAAGGTAGAAATGGAAGTTGGTGTTATATATCCATCTCATGGTTTTGACAAGAAACGAAAGATGGAGTTCAATGAGAAATCTCAGAATAATGGTGAAAAGAAGATGAATGTTTCTTTATGCTCAATGTGTGGAAAGAAGAATGGTGGAGATTGACTTAATGGGACTAGAAAATGTTTTTAGTGTTGAAAAGAAGGTCATCGAGCAACTGAGTGTCGAAGTAATGGAAAAACGGTTGCTAATGATGTGAATAAAGAAAAGACTGAAGAGAACGCACCACCAACACTTCAATGTTTAAAGTGCAATGAAATGGGGCATTATGCTAATCAATGCCCTAATCCAAGGGTTAATGATGATAGACTTGACAAACCACTTAAGGAAAAGGACAAAGGGAAGTCACATGCAATCACTATTGGGGATGTTGAATATGAAAACGATGTGGTGGAATGATTAAGTGTTTATGTAATGGGATTCCAAAATAGTGTTATATATAGTATCGTGGAATATTGGAATATTTATTTATTGGTCTATTGTGGTTTTTAATAATTTTATCTTACTGGTAACCATGGAAAGTGATTGAGATATTTTTGGAAAGAAGATGATATGCGCATAATGAAGGGATAAGGAGAAAATGAAATGTTTGACATTATTCATGAGCTCATGACTGATATAAGGACAAAGTTATATCATGGTTTGAGTATATAGAATTTTTGGATTTTGGTATGTGGAAGGAGTTAACTTTTGAAAGAATTCATGTTTTCAATAAGGTTCAATTGGTATTAATTTTTTAAGAGAATACTTGATTAAGGTATTCAAATGATTGGAATGTGACCAACAAGATATCTGAGGGATAAATGATGGTATTCACATTCTTGTTATATGACCTTTTTAGTAATCGTTCTCTTTATACTATGAGTTTGGAAAGAAGTATTTTGGATCAGCCTAAAGATAGGACTGGATTAAGTTAGGCATCAGATCGTATTGTTTAAGGATAGAACTTTTTTTCGATATTATTGTAGGAATGTTATAATAATGTTGTTTTAGAAAAAGGACAACCTACAGGACGGGCGACAACCCGTCGCGTCAGACAAGGTTGTTGGAATCGAACCCACAACCGAAGTGCGACAGGCCTTTATCACCTACCACTGGCCTAAAGGATGTCCCTAGTTAGGAAAAAGTAGTTTTATTTTATTAAGCGGTATGATAGATGAAGTATAAGTCCATTTTTGGAATCATATATGATTAACATCACCATAGATGGACTTATGTATGTTTTATAACTTTTTCTAACTTTTTGTTTGAGAAAGATGGAATGACCTATCATTCTATCACATGATTCTCTAACACTTCAAGGAAGAGAAATTCAACTTCATTTCATTAATGGATGAAGTGTAAATTGTTCAAGACACGAACAACAATGAGATTTTACCAAAATCAAGTAAGAATTTCTTTTAATTAATTTTTTTTTCAACATTAGGGAAATTATCTTGATAGCCAAAAATGTTGTCCTAGTGCTCTTATATCTAATGAATCAGATGGTACCTTAGATCATTACAAATTTATGGATTTGTGATTGTTGGATTTTTCATAGCCATGTTCTGTACCACTCTTCATCAGAACATGATCCTTAGATTTTTCTTCCATATCCATATTTTTGCCTACGATATCTTATGTGGAAACCAGTGCTCAGTTAATTTGGGTAATCGTTATGTTTCTTACATTACTTTTTAAAATTATTTTTTAGTATTCATTTTTACGGTGTGGGTTTCTATGAAAGAAACTTTCAAGTAGTAAACCATTTATAACCCTGATGAATTTCGAGGGCGAAATTCATTTTAAGGGGGGTAGAATGTAACACCGTGAGATTTTATAAGATATATTCTTTTAATGTATTCTGTTTTATGTTAAACCAAGATTATCTTTCCCTATACGCAACACCGTATTAGCTTATAGTATATGAAACACTATTTGTGGCTCGTGTTACACAAAATTTCAAGTTCGTTTTGTAGAAATTATTCTACGCAACATTAAGTATAGATTTTGATTAATGTATAAATGAAATAAGTTTTGATTATATTATATGCAACACCAAATGGAGATTTCACTACACGCAGCCCTGACTTGGCTTACATTACACGCAATCAATACCTTCTTCGATAGCATGTGTAGTACGTAATACCAAGTTTCACTAAACGAGATATTATTATAATATTATTATGAACTAGCCGTTGTGAATACTAATACCCACTTTTTGAAATTTTATCTTTCAAAATGGACTTCATTTTTGGATTCGAAATATCGAAATTAGCCTAGGGTGAATTTTTGGTATTTTTCTAAAAACTTTCAATTTTTGATGAATAGTGAAAACACTGGGTTACTATTTAAAAACTGACTTTTTATTTAAATAATTATTTATTTTATTTAAATTTAGTTTCGGTCAAAATTGATACATAATACCTATATAAGTTCAATGTAATTAATTGGAGTCATTTTATAATAATATATAAAAAATTTATTGAACTTTTCACCGTCTTTTACCCACCTCCTAGGAGAATTTGGAAATTCACATAAAACATAATTTTACCGATTCTGTGAGTATAATTTCAAAAATCCAAGACACAAATTTAATATCAAGGACTAAACTGTGGTTCAATGAGATTAAAATATTTTTTGGTGAATAGTAACTTTTTACTTTTATTTACCACGGTTAAAAGTAAATAGGGTAATTAAGGGTAAAAATGATATTATTATTACCCTAACACATGTCCTAATTCTATTGGATAAGTTTAATTCGACCAAAAACAAAATTAGCAATAAAATATAACCATTTAGGTCTACTTGGATTAGATTAGGACATTTATTATTAATTTATTTAAAGAAGGGTTAAAATAGTTAAAATCAAAGTATAATAACTAAATAATTTATAATATAGGGTAATACATAAGATAAATTAGACTATAAAGATTCATTAGAAAGATAAAAATATTTCCTACATAATGAAAATTTATTTATAATTTTTAGAAATTAAATAATCTAATTTATTTATGAAAAAATGATGATGCAGTAATTATTTTATTAATAAAATATTAACATAATTGATGTTATAAATACACAAATAAATTTAATTTCAGACTTTTTATGAATTAAACTAATTTTATAGGTTAATATGACATGGTAGTATTGATTTAATTAACTTTTTTTGAACTAATCATGTTGTTATGATTTTCACAAAAATCAATTACCAAATAGTGTCTAAATTGACATAAAATAGTTTTTAAAACAAATATTATATTATTAATTGTTATCATATTCTTAAAAATCTATGGTTTGTCCAAGATACTTATATAATGATAGGTGTATCATTAATGGAACACTTGGGGGTCTCTTGGATGTATATGGTATGTTTATTAACTATATAATGTAAAAATAAAAAGTGACATGGTAAATGTCAATCTAATTAACTAAGAGTTAAAACTAAACGATAAGGTTAATATAATGTCCCAAACCTGTATAAAATCTATTGGTTGAGAGTATTTCGACCCATCCCCACCTTATATTCGATTTAAATCAACTTGGTGCTATTAAAAACCGAATATGACTTTATTATAAAATAATATTTTAAGTTTTCCTAAGGTGCCCCTCTCCTCCCTTATAAAAAGGGCACCCCTTCCCTCTTCTCTTCACACACTTTTGATCCTTGAAGCTCGGCCAAACCCTGACCATTTCTCCTCTTCACTTCCCTAGAAACATTCTGGAGGTTCTGGTCTTCTCAAAATTCCAACTCTACTTCCTTAAGAGGAAGCTTAAAGGAGGTGTGTCGAAGAAGAGGTAATTTCTTCTAACGATTCTTTCAAGTTTCATTCTTCTTCAACTTATTCTTATTTAGTTGTTTCATTATAAATTAATAACATCAGTATCTATAATATACTTATATGTTATTATAAATATGAAACAACCCAATTTCACCTTCTATCCATCCTATGGAAAATGAAATCATCGCGCGTGCGTACGTCCGGAATACCGTCTCCACGCCGTGGTGTAATCTGTTTTTCCACGAACACATTACTTGGATGGGTATAATGGTGTAAATAATAACTATATTTATGATTATTATAACATCATACTGATTCTACGATATTATATCATCCCCTCTAATTCCATTCAATATATATGGGAACGATATCATCGCTCGTGCGTACGTATGGAATATCGTCTCCACGACGCGTTGAGATTCATTTTCCATGTTAACAATTCAAGAATGATTATAAAGTATATATAATAAGTAACCATGAAATATATGATGTAATAATGCTACTGTATTTATGTATATATATATGTATGTCATCAACTTAATTCAATAAGGAAACAAAAAAAACGTTTATGCGTACGTACAGCATACCATCTCCATGAACGGTGTTTTTCATTTCATTTATGTATCTATAATATATATATATATATCTGTACTAAATATATATATGATATATAAATCATTATTTACATTCTAGATGTAAGTAAATCAAGATGTATTTAATAATAATGTCAAGAACAACAAGTCCAAACACGTACGATAAATAAAACGATTTTACCCAAAACGATGCATTAACATTGAATTTACAAAAGAACGGGTAATATAAAGTCATAAGTGAACCATATATGATATCATAACACTGAATATTATTATGTAATAAGTCAATAATATTATTTAAATCATTATACAGGAGGTTCAGATATGTACAAAGCATACCGAACCTAAGGTGAGGGATAACTTTTCCAATCTCGCTTTTTTTATTTGAGATTTCTTATACGTAAGTATTTACTGGGGTTATATTAATCATCAATGTCCCTATTTTCTATAAATGGTTTCATGTATTTTTTTAAATTCCTTTTTACCCATTTTTGACTTTTACTACATGGTATGTAAGGAATATTTCTTTTAAGAGGTACTTTTTGACTTTTCCGGAAAAAGTACGAGAAGAATGTTTTTTTAACTTATATGGAATGAATGGATTTTTACGGTTTTATAAAGACTTATTTTCATGAAGATTCCTCCAAAATATTTCATTTTCAAAAAAATACTTTTCTTTTAAAATTTCATTAAATTTTTTGAAAATAAAAAGATTTTTAAGAAGAACTGATATTTTCCACAATAATTCATTTCAACTGTTTTATCAAAACCATTTTCCTTCTAAGATAAAATTATTTCATGTGTATGTTTCAAGTTTAATGTCTCTTTGATTTACATGGTTTCAGTTTTCTTATGATGAAATTATATCGATTTTTTTTATATAGATTATGTTATGATGGAATGATGTTTATGAAACTCATTTTATTCTTTGGGTTATGATGAATGATTTATGATTATGTTGTGGAACAAGTAATAATGATTTCATTATGAGATGGGTGGGACCTATATCTCCCTCCGATGCATCGGGTAAAGATTTATATCTCATGAGATAGACATTGCTGGAATGGTAAGTTAATCCGGTTTAGTGTTACAGGACTGGAACGAGGAGTGAACTCGATTCAAAATGGGACTTTTTCCACTAAGATGGTCTTGGAAGAAATTCCTTGGCTACTATGGAAATCATAACATGTGCTTAATGGATCCCACAATTACATGTTTTATTCCCATGATAGTTTATCATGATTAATGTTCTTTTATGATCTATGACTTATGTACTTCCATGATTTATGTCTTTGCTCAAGATTTTGATGTTTAAACATTATGTTCATGTTTTTATGTTCAATCGTATATGGTTTGTTTTATTTTCTCTATGCTTACCCTTATGGAGAGTTTGAGCTCACCCTTTTATATGTTTTCTTCTCCCCGTGATTTAAATAAAGGTTTTAGGTAAGAATACCAAAAGGGGATGATTTTTATGGGAGATGTTGAAGATCTTTCACCACTATTAGAAGATTACCTTCTGAGTTTCCAAAGACACTAAACTATTACGGTCCTTGTGTGTCTATTTTTTTTATGTATTAAGTATTCCACAAAAGTAATGTAATGTCCATGTACGTCGAGCTTCGGGCCCCTACAAAACCACTTCAAAAAGAAAATATATATAATGGACCTCAATAAATGTTTTAAATGGGCGATCAATTTATTTTGACAGGTTGGAAAAGACCAAAATGTTGAAAAGGACGTTCATTAACTGTCCATGATTGGAGTATGTCTTTAATGAAATGCATACTTTGTTCATATTCAAAAAATAATTTTACATGTTTTATGAATCTATAGTTTTTCATTTTGGTGATTATGACGACTTGGTTTCTTCAATATTAAAGCATAAGAAGATATCAATGTCCTTTGTAAAGTAAGAAAAAGCCTTCAAGAGCCCCCAAGAAGGCTACCTGTTTCTAGCACCTCCATAGTTGTGTAGGATAGAGTCAATCCACCAGAGATAATGAAGTCATTTTTTAGAGTATAAATAATTGAATAGAAACTATTGAAGTAATTAGATCCTGAAAGAAAATAGATTACCATGTTAATATAATCTAGAATAGCACATAAGAATGGTGAGTTTGAGAAAATTCCTTTTCAAGAAATTAATTTTCATTATGTTTTATGATTGAAAAAATGTTAATATAGAAAAATATAACATGAAATACATGTTCCATGTTCAGAATAGCCTACTAAAATTCAATCGGTTTGGAAGGATATTAAACCTCATTTTTCTAAATGATTGTTTTTTCTTGGATAAGACTATTAGAACACCCTGTCACGGTTTCAAATCACTAAGTGAACATGTTTAAAAGTATTTTTTTATGATGGAATTATATTTTTAACAAGATGGTTTCCATACAATTAAAACCTGAAGTGCAGGATCCCAATATTTTAATAATGAAACACTATGTCTGATAGCGTACATGTTACACCATATTGAGCCTAAAAAAACAATGAAATATTATTATTTAAATGTTACCATTATAACATGTCTATTTTAATAGAGGGAATTATCATTATTAATTGAATTATTGAATTTTTTTTATACACATACATAAAATTTGTTGGTGACATATTTATTATAAATTAAAACAAAACACTTTTTAAAAATAAAAGAGAATGTTTCTAAAACTATTTAAATATGTAAAAGAGTGGTTAATACCAATTAATAAACTATAACTATTTTTGTGTTATATAATCACATATATATATAAATATATAAATATATATATAATGTTTAATTTAAGGTTTAAAATTATTCTTATGTGTTTTATTGACTTGAAATAAGAACAAATCCAATTTTACACATAAAATATTTTTTTAAAAGAAAGTTCTGCCGCCTTTTGATTGACAACTTTTTTTATATATAGTTTTTGAATATTTTAAAAAATATTTTTGACAAAATAAAATTATTATTTTAAATTGGAATATCAAAATTTACATTGTTTTTTTTTTGATATTTTTCTTATAAGGTTCATTTTTCGATGAATTGTGAAAATATATTGCATCTTAATTGAAAATATCCTTTTAATAAAATTTATTTATAATGTTAAATTATATTTTCTATGTATTTTAAATTATACATAGATATTTTTCTTATCATTTAATCTAAATTGGGTCATTGGAATAAATTTGACATTTAATTTGGATATAAAAACATTTCAATATTTTGAATGTTTTTACATTAAAAACTAATTTTCTCATTCTAAAAATTTGATTAATTATTAGTTAATTTGTGAAATTTATATGTTTTTAATTTTTTAAAATGGATTCCATATTTATAATTAGAGTTAAAAATTTCTTAAATAGGTTCCTTTGAATTTTAGGCAATATGAATAGTAACTTTAATAACTTTTTTACTACCATAGTTAAGGGTAAATCAGGTTATTAAGTGTAAAAATAATGTTATAAATATTATAAAATTACCCTAAATCTTATTATTAATTGTATTGGATGAGTATTATTTATCTCTAAGAATTAAAAGATATTTTATGAGATAATTGATGGCCTTTTGGATGAGAATATAACCTTAATAATATTATATTCAATTGAAATTCCATTCTCTAATACCCTTTTTTAACAATTGATTTTTTTAATATAGTGTTATATTGAAGATATGTTCATCTATAAATAGTCTGTTGAAATAAAAAATTATTTTATTAATCATCCTTAAATGGTGATAGAATAATGATGTAGTAATTTTTTAATTAATAGAAGAATGAAATTAATTATATTAAAAATATTAAAATAAATGCAAATTGATATAATTATGGTTATCCATGACGTTTATGGATGACATTGACATGTTATTAATGAGTTAAATGATTTTCTTGAAGATATCATGTTGTTATGATGTTTTTTAAATTTCAAGTGATGAATAGAGTCAAAAATGTCAATAATGATATTTTGAATATAATAATATATTATTAAATTATATATAATTCATAAAAATATAAATTTTATCCAAATAATTATCTTAACTCTGAAAATTTCATCAATAAATCATTTATTAGTCGTTTTTCATTTTATTGTAATTATATTACCTCTCAATATGTAAATTACATGATATTAGAGTAAGATTTAAAAATGTTAAATAAGGGTTAAAATAAAAATATAAGGACTAAAAAAAGACAAAACATATATAAATTTCATTATATGAAGTTATTTCGATCGATAATCATCCTATATTCTAAATTTAGTTGTTTGGAGGCATTTTTATTATGAAATTAATTCATATTAATTTGATATTTTAAATCTTTGCAAGAGTTCCCATCCCCTCTATTATAAAAGGGAACCTCTTGTCCACTATTACTGACTCTTAAAAATATATTATTTTGTATAATATCTACCCAAATAACTTCCTATAATAACACCCTACATTATATCCTATTTATTTTATGCATAATACCCTCTTTAGAGGTGTTAAGTTGATAATGTAAGGAGATCATTTGAAGAGGTGTTATCGTTTTTAATCAAGTGTTTCTATTTTATTTCTTCTTAAAATTCATTAAACTTTTATTCAACCATATTGAAATTATATATATATATATATTATAATATATATAGTATGATGTTATTATGTTATTATAATCACATAAATCCATCACAACATCCATCAAATGGGAAAATAATTATCGTTTGTGTGCACGATGAACTACTGCATGGAGAACTGATATAATATTTTTTACATCACATTATCTAAAGAATAATTATAATGATGGAATTAAAGTTCATATATTATATTTATGAAATAAAAATCATTATTAAATGAAAATATATCATTTATATTATTACCTTTCCTTTTATGAAAAAATTATAACTTCGTTCATGTGTATGTGTGAATGATCACCTCCACAAAGTGATGAGATTACTTTTTCATCACCAAATCCTACGAATGATATATATAATCATATTTAAAATATTAATATGATATTAATTATATTATTACCATTCTTGAAATATAACATAATATTTATGTTGCTTTTATAATAATCATTGAGAAATGGAAACATTACTCAAGTGTATGTATGAATTACCCTCTCTATGATTGTAACATAGATCATTTTTTCATATCCATATTTAAGGGATTTATTTAACAATATAATTGAATTATAAAAGTGATCATTATTTCATTAATATTATAATTGAGATAATGGAAGAATGACCACTTAACTATTTACATCATACTAAAATCATTTTGTACTCAAGTAAAGAATATCTATAAACGTCAAACATGAACACACATTATTAATTAGTTGTAATAAAAAGTAAATAAGTGATACAAAAGGAATAATAAAATTTTAAAAAGTTATAAAAAAAGTAATTAATTAGCCGATATTTATTATTCATGATGATAAATATTAAAAGTGTTGAGTCGGAGTTAGGGTAAGAGACTATTTACCTAAATAACCCTTATTTTAAATGTTTTGAAGATTTAGTTTGGAATTATTTCTATTTAATGTCCATGTTTGTAAAATTATTTTTATGCAAGTATTCATATATACATAAATGATATAAATTATTTATTTTTAAATTGCTTTATTTTTTATAAAATTGAATCATTTTAAAGCTTATGTAATGGATTTTTTTAAAAAAATATCTTTTAAAGATACCCTTTCAACTATTTTTAAAATATACTAATGTACTAATTTTTAATAAATATGTAATGAAATAATTTACATTATTTCTTGACACTTTAATTATTTAATGTATCCTTTATAAGTGTTATTAGTTGTTTCCAAAAAATGGGGTTTCATTATTATGTGTGGTCTTTTTAGATTTTAAAAGTTATTTTCACATGAAAAGGGTATTTTGATATTGGAATGTGTTTTACACATGGGTTTAAAATATTTTTTATGGGTTTTCTTTTTGTGATTGAGTACTTGTAAATTATATAAAAGGTTTGATCCCCATTATAGCTCATAAGAGAGCCTGATATATCTTATACAAAAGGTTGAGCCCCATTATAGCTCAAGAGAAATGGGTCAGACTGATAAAGCTTATATGAAGGGTGATACCCATTACTGATCATTGGTGAGGCCAATATAGATTATAAAAAGGGTTGATTCCCATTATAGATCATGATAAATGTGTGATCCAAATATAGATTATACAACAGGTTAACCTCATTATAGTTCTCTAATTCATTGGGTAATTCGAAGATAGAAGTCGATTGTAAGTGTAATCCATTTGTAATGGTGAATGTAAGAGTGACATGGTAAAGATGATCCAAGGATCCTATATGATCTTTAAATGATTTATAATTAGTTTTTAAGAAATGTTTTTAATGGTTTTCTTGTTTGCACAAGACTAAGAATTTTATATCTTTATGGCCCTTACAATGATTTTGTGCACATCCCATGTTATAAAATGTTTTCACTGGGTTTAAGGAAGTTTTGGGAAAAGGATGAGATCAAGGGAAAATTGTGAATATATATCAGAATAAGAAATCATCTTTTATTTTAATGATTTTTGTTTTAAGGAAAAAATTGATACTAAGTATATGTAATGTTTGTGTTTTCTATGCAAGAAATTTTCTTAATTCTATAAAATTCAAAAACCCAAAAATTGTTCATAATTCATTTACATGTTTTCATACATGGAGCACTAGTTTGTATTATCCATAGGGACCTTCATAATTTCCTTTCTTTATATTAAAGTTAAAGTCTCAAAAATAATTTTTTTCATTGTGAGATTTTGAAAAAAGGTATTTAAAAAAGTCAAACCCCTAGTTTTAGATCCCGAGTTAAAATTGAAAGAAGAAAAATAATTAAATTTTTGGAGAATGTAGAATCCTATTATATTAACAATGAAACAAAATGTTCGATAGTGTACATGATACATCATATCCAGCTTAAAGGAAAAAATAAATTTTATTATTTAAATTTTACCATTAAACCGTAACTATTAGAATTGAGATAATGAAAATTATTAATTTAATTACTAAAATATCTTTTATACATGTATATATAATTATTTATTGACCAATTTTTTTTAAATTAAAATAATACTATTTTTAAAATAAAAGG
The DNA here is from genome assembly GCA_963277665.1 of Viscum album. Taxonomy (NCBI): domain Eukaryota; kingdom Viridiplantae; phylum Streptophyta; class Magnoliopsida; order Santalales; family Viscaceae; genus Viscum; species Viscum album. The sequence goes on from OY728126.1 coordinate 2,017,337,925, forward strand.
AAATGTGTTTTTTGAAAAACTTTCTAAATGTGCACAAGTATGATTAATACCAATAAATAAAAGAATCAATCTTGTTGGATTATATTAATGATATATATGTATATAATATTTAATATTATTTTTCAAATTTATATTATGGGTTTTCTAGACCTGATATAGTAACAAATAAAATTTTACACATAAAAGAAATATTTTTCTAAAAAGGTAGTTTTACCACCTTTTGATGACACAGTTGTTTTAAATCCTTTTTTGTCACATTAATAGATTATTTTTGATAAAATAAACATCAATTTTGTTATTGGAATATCAAAATATATTTTATATTAATTATTTATATTTTTTTGATAAATTTCAGGCTTCAATGAATATTGAAGAAATATTGCATTTTAATTGAGAATAGTTTTTTCTTCAAATTTATTTGAAATGATAATATATATTTTTATTGGTTTTAAAGTATAATTAAAACAATTTATAACAATTTAATCCAATTTTGTTCATTGTAATCAATTTTCCATTGAATCAGGACATACAAATATTTCAATATTTTAAAGGTTATTTACATTAAAAACCCTTGTTCTCATTTCGTAAATAGGATTAATTTTTAAATAATTTATAAAATTTATACGTTTTATGTTTTGAAAAATGGATTCCAAAATTTTATTCATGTGTTTAAAATTTACTAAATATGACCCTCTTATGTTTGTGCAATATGAAAAGAAATTGTAGTAATTTTATTATTACCACATTTAAGGGTAAATCAGGTAATTAAGATTAAAAAAAATATTATAAAAATTATAAAAAATACCCTAATAAATTTAATAATTTTATTGGTTGATTATTTGCATCCCTGAGAATTAATTTATTAGCTATCATACAATTTATGGAATTTTGGAAGAGAATATAACTTTAATTATATAATATTGAAAGGAAAGTCATTTATTTCATACATTATTTTAACAAGAGAAATATTTTTAATATGGGATTATATAAGGGATATGTTGGGATATAAATAATATTTTGAAAGATATATTTTTTATAAATCATGGTAATTTATTTATAACATTTAGTGATAAAATAATTACCCTAAACAGTGTCACAAAGATGATGTAGAAATGTTTAAGAAATAGAAGAATGAAATAAATGATATTAAAAATATTAAAATAAATATTATTTGATATAATTAGTGTCATCCAAGAATTTTTTGTATTAATATTACATTCTAGTTGTAATGGCCCCGACCCTCCTGGTCCATTACTTTGCCAAATTCTAAGTGTTGGGGTGTCCTCGACACCATCAATGAGTGAGGAGGATGTTAGTGTCAGTGGAAACGTGTCACCGTGGTGTCACCTATTAGTGCCACTGATTGGTCTCACTGATCGGTTTCACCCATCAGAGTCACCGATCTGTTTCACCCATCCGTTTCACCGATCGGTCTCACCAATTGGTTTTACCCATTGGTCTCACTGGTCGGTTTCACCCATCGGTCTAACTTATTGGTTTTACCCATTAGTCTCACTGATCAGTTTCACCCATCAGTCTAACTAATCGGTTTCACCCATCAGTGTCTCAAAAATCAGTCTCACCGATTAGTTTCACCAATCGGTATCACTGATTGGTGTCTCACCAATTAGTCTCACTAATTGGTTTCTCCCATCGGTCTCACCGATCGGTGTTTCACCGATCGGTCTCTCCGATCAGCCAGAGATGGGTGTCAAGGTTTCCTTTCCAAGCTTTCTTGTAATGCCATATTTACGTCTTTTTATCATTTTAAAGTGGTTCAAGGAAATTTTTAGGCCCATAAATAATGTTTTAAATCCCTTAAGAGTTGGGAGACCCTTTACTTACCAAAACATTTCTTTTATAATTAGTTTCACACCCTTGTTACATTTTTCCAGCCTCCTGTATTTTCCATTCTCATCCTATTTACGTGTTTTCCTAGTTTGAAGGAATTCTTTTAAATCACAACCATTATCTCCACAATATCTGAGGATAATTATTAAATATTAATAATTTTGAACGTGTGAAACCACCCACCTATATTTTCAACCCACATCCTGTTTTTCAAGTGTTTTGAAATGGAATATCCCGTAACTCATGGATTGGGCCTTTATCACCAAGATCATCTTCCACAGTCTCTTTATTTCTCTCTGGATGCGCTTGAAGTCCTCCCTCAAGAGACGAGTCGTGCGCCCGCACTTGAGCCCTTCCTGATCATACTTCGTGGAGTTTTCTCTACTACTCGAGCAAAAAATGTTTTTGTCGTGATAGGGAATATTGATCCATGATCAACCATATAGGGATTATTACTTCATCACTCTTTATTGTGCATCATGCAGGGTGGGTATCATGATGTTCCTTCAGGATGTAGAAGAAACCAAATTTGAACAAATATAATAAATGAACCTTTATAGAATGAAGGGTTGGGAATGATGATGTTGTTTTTGTGTTATACCTTTGTTGTTATATTATGAATTGTTTGGTGTTCTGTCCACTGAAAATCATGGTCGTGGGTGGTCTTTCCTTGTGTACTAATGATCCTTTGTTTTTTTGGTTAATCCTTTGATTGAATGGCTGTGATATGGAAAATGGATAATCACATAAACTCAATTGATTAAATATATTCCCAATAAAAAATAATCATTGTGTGATCACCTCGGATAACTAAACGTTAAGAAGAAACATAATGAATAGTGTGGTTAAATCTCAAGAAAAATCCTTGCTTTGTTCTAGGGATATGTGTGGTGGCTCTCCTTGATACCGTGTGGGGAAATGTGGATGGGGATGGGATCCACTATTATTGAGTTGTTCGTTATAGACCTGAGGACATTTGGGGTTGTACAATGGGGTTCAGGTTAGTTACAGTACTTATAGGGATCTCACGGATACCTTTGGTTGTTGTGACTTTACATGAGAACCGGGTGTGAATAGTTAAATTACTGCTTGGCTGGTTTTCCTTCCTTGGCTTGTGGCTATACCTGTTAGTTTCCTGGTAGTGAAGAATTATATAAATAAAACCACATGAATATGATAACAAGAATGGGTTTAATGGGGAGTTGTTTTCTTGGAATGACTTGTGCTCTGGTTGTGGTTGTTGTGCTTTTGTATGAATGAATAGTAATGAGGGTGTTTTTTTATTGTCTTGTTTTGGAACCCTTAGGTTGGGATGAGTGCTTGTTTACATATATGTATAAATTTTGTTTTGGGTTTCTTATTCGCACTCCACCCAAGTTGAGAACTTTGTTCCGAACACCCTCATTTAATGGGGGAGGGTGTTTTCCCCAATATCCTATTGGGTGGCTAGATATTAGCTCATTTCTGTTCCCTCTCCCGTGTATCCCAAGACTCTTTATGCGGGCTATGATGGCCTGAGGTCCATTTTTATCCCAAGACTCATCGGACATTGTAGAGACCTAAAGCTTGACGTACATAGACATTACATTACTTTTGCAGAATACTTAATACATAACAAAAACAGACACACAAGGACCGTAATAGTTTATTGTCTTCGGAAACTTGGAACGTAATCTTCAAATCGTGTTGAAAGATCTTCAACATCTCCCATAAAGATCTTCCCCTTTTTTTTCTTACCTAAATCCTTTCTTTATATCCTAGGGAAAAGAAAACATAAAAAGAGTGAGCTCAAATTCTCAGTAAGGGTAAGCATAGAGAAAATGAAACAAACCATATACATTTGAACATAAAAACATGAACTTAATGTTTAAACATCGAAATCTTGAGCAATGACATAAAACATGGCAGTACGTAAGGCATAGATCAAAATAGAACATCAATCATGATAAAATATCTTGTAAATAAAACTTTTAATTGTGGAAAAACATTAATCACATGATATGATTTCCATAGTAGCCAAGGCATTGCTGCCAAGACCATTTTTGTGGACAAAGTCCCTTTCTGAATTGAGTTCACTCCTCGTTCCAGTCCTGTATTATTGAACCGGATTAACTCATCATTCCAGCCATGTCTATCTCATGAGATATAAATCTTTACCCAATGCATTGGATGGAGTTATAGGTCCCACCCATCTCATAATGAAACCATTCTTTTGTGTGCCATAAAATCATAAATCATACATCATAGCATAACCCATGTAATAAATATGGAATTCTTAATCATCATGCCACCATAACACAATACATATAAGATAAAAGGACATCATAAAAAAAATTCATCATAACATAATCAAATCAATGTAAAAATAGGGATAGAAACATAACCCTACATTATCTTATATGGAAAATAATTTTGACAAAATTCTTGAACTCCATTATTGAGAAAAATATCCTTTCTACTTCAAAAACATTTTTCCTTTCTTAAAATGTCATAAAATTTTAAACTAAAATAAGTTGATTAAAAATAAACTTGAAAAATTTTAAAGTAATATTCATGGAAATAACGTTCTAAAGATCCATTCATGCCATATTAGTTAAAAAAATACATTCTTCTCGTACTTTGGCCGAAAAAGTCAAAAAGTACCTCGTACGAAAAGCGACAAAATATTCCTTTCATATCTTTTACTAAAAACTCATCGAAGAGTAAAATTGGATTTAAACCATTGTAGGTGTATGGAAATAATATTACATGTTGAGGAAACATGGATGTGGAAGATAAATATTCCCCAGTAAATTCTGAAGTGTGAACAATCTCGGATAAAAATGAGATTGTGAGATTTTCCCTTACCTTAGGTCTGATATGCTTCGTACGTATCTGAACCTACTATATAATGATTTAAATAATTCCATTGACTTATTACAGAATCATATTCATTGTCATGATATCATATACGGTTCACTTATGACTTTATATTACCTGTTCTTTTGTAAGTTCCATGTTAAAGTAGCGTTTTGGGTAAAATCGTTTTATTTATCGTACATGTTTGGACTTGTTGTTCTTAATTTTATTACTTATTTCCTGATTTAATTAATTCCAGAATGTAAAACATGATTTATATGTAATATATATTCATCATATACATATATATATGATATATCGGTAAATGGAATGAAATACACCGTTCATGGAGACTATAGGCCGTATGTATGCATGAACGCTGTTTTCGTTTCCTTATTGAATTGAATGGAATGAAGTAGATGACATAAATATATATATATACATACATAAATCTTGTATCATTATTACGTCATATATTTTATGATTACTTATTATATATACTTTATAATCATTCTTTAATTGTTAACATGGGAAATGAATCTCATCACGTCGTGGAGACGGTAATCCGTACGTACGCACGAGCGATGATATCGTTCCCATATTTATTGAATGGAATTAGAGGGGATGATATAATATCATAGAATCAGTATGATGTTATAATAATCATATATAGTTATTCTTTACACCATTACACCCATCCAAGTAATGTGGTGGTGGAAAAATAGATTACACCACGACGTGGAGACGATATTCTGTACGTACGCACGCGCGGTGCTTTCGTTTTCCGTAGGATGGATAGAATGTGAAATAGGTTTGTTTAATATTTATAATAACATATTAGTATATTAGAGATACTTATGTTATTACTTTATAATGAAACAACTAAATAAGAAGAAGTTGATGAAGAAAGAAACTTGAAAGAATCGTTAGAAGAGATTACCTCTTCTTCGACACACCTCCTTTTAGCTTCCTCTTAAGGAAGTAGAGTTTGTCTTTTGAGAAGACCAGAACCTCCAGAATTTTTATAGGGAAGTGGAGAAGATAAATGGGTACGGTGTTTCCGAGATTCAAGGCTCAAAAGGGTGTGAAGAGAAGAGGGAAGGGGTGCCCTTTTTATAAGGGAGGAGAGGGGCACCTTTGGAAAAACATAAAATATTATTTTATAATTAATTCATATTCATTTTTTAATAGCTCAAAATTGATTTATTTAGAATCTAAGGTGGGTATGGGTCGAAATCCTCTCAACCAATAGATTTTAGATAGGTTTGAGTCATTATATTAACCTTATCTATTTAGTTTTGACTCTTAGTTAATTAGATTGACATTTACCATGTCACTTTGTATTTTTATATTATATAGTTAATAAACTTACCATATACATCCATGTGACCCACAAGTTGTCCATTAATGATAAATCTATAATGATATAATTATTTTGGCCTAACCGTATATTTTTAGGAATATAATAACAATTAATAATATAGTATTTGTTTTAAAAACTATTTTATGTCAATTTAGACACTATTTGGTAATTGATTTTTGTGAAAATCATAACAGCATGATTAGTTCTAAAAAAGTTAAATAAATCAATAATAACATGTCATTTTAACCTATAAAATTATTTAAATTAATAAAAAGTCTCAAATTACATTTATATGGGTATTTATAACATCAATTATGTTAATATTTCATTAATATGATAATTAACGCATCATTATTGTGTCATAAATAAATTAGATTATTTAATGTCTCAAAATTATAAATACAATACCATTATGTAGGAAATCTTTTTAGATTTCTAATTAATTTTTATAGTCTAATTTATCTTATGTATAACCCTATATTAAAAATTATTTAGTTAATAAACTTTGAGTTTAACTATTTTAACCCTTCTTTAAATAAATTAATAATAAATGTCCTAATCTAATCCAAGTGGACCTAAATGGTCATATTTTATTCATAAGGTTGTTTTTGGTCAAAATAAACTTATCCAATAGATTGAGGACATGTGTTAGGGTAATAATAATATCATTTTTATCCTTAATTACCCTATTTACTTTTAACCGTGGTAAATAAAAGTAAAAAGTTACTATTAACCGAAAATTATTTTCATCTCATTGAACCACATTTTAGTCCTTGATATTAACCGTGTCTCTCAGATTTTCTAAATTCCACTCATAGAAGCGGTAAAATTAAGTTTTATGTGAATTTCCAAATTCTCTTAGGAGGTGGGTAAAAGACAGTGAAACGTTCAATAAAATTTTTTATATATCTAAAAAAATTATAAAATGACTCCAATGAATTACATTGAACTTATATAGGTATTATGTATCAATTTTGACCTAAAATAAATTTAAATAAAATAAATAATTATTTAAATAAAAATTCGGTTTTTAAATAGTAACCTAGTGTTTTCACTATTCATCAAAAATGGAAAGTTTTCAGAAAAATACCAAAAATTCACCCTAGGCTAATTTTGATATTCCAAATCCAAAAATGAAGTCCATTTTGAAAGATAAAATTTCAAAAAGTGGGTATTACTATTCATAACGGCTAGTTCATAATAATATTATAATAATATCTCGTTTAGTGAAAATTGGTATTGCGTACTACACACGCTATCGAAGAAGGTCTTGATTGCATGTAATGCAAGCCAAGTTAGGGATGTGTGTAGTGAAAGATCCATTTGGTGTTGCGTATAACATAATCAAAACTTATTTCATTTATACATTAAAAAAAATCTATACTTAATGATGCGTAGAATAATTTCTAGAAAACGAACTTGAAATTGTGTGTAACACGAGCCAAGAATTGTGTTGTGTATAATGAAAGCTAATACAGTGTTGCGTATAGAGAACGATAATATTAGTGTAGCGTACACCAGAAGACATCAATGAAAGTAAAAAGAATAATTCTAATAAAATATTAGGTTGTTACATTCTACCCCCCCTTAAAATGAATTTCGCCCTAGAAATTCGTCAGGGTTATAAATAGTTTACTACTTGAAAGTTTCTTTCATTGAAACCCACATCATAAAAAGGAATATCAAAACTGAACAGTAAAAACTAAATTATGAAACATAATGGTTACCCAGATTAACTAATCATTGGGTTTCCACATAGAAGAACATAGGTGAAAATATGGATATGGAAGAGAAGTATAACCATCAAATTTTGATGGATAGTGGTAGAGAACATGGCTATGAAAAAACCAACAATCACAAATCAATAATTTGTGATGATCTAAGGTACCATCCGATTCATCAGATAAGAGAGCACTAGGACAACATTTTTTGTTTTCATGATCATTTCCTTAAAGTTGAAGAATTGTTGAATTAAAAGAAATACTTACTTGATTTTGGTACAATCTCTACGTTGCTCATGCCTCGAACAATTTCCACATCATCTCTTAAAGAAATGAAGTTGAATTTGGCTTCTGTGAAGTTTTAATAGATTATGCGATAGAATGATAGGTCATTCCATCTAATTCTATCGCAAAAAGTTTAGCACAATTTATTAAATATACAGAAGTCCATCTATGCTAAGATTAATTGTATATGGTTGCTAAAATAAACAAATACTTCAGTTATCATAGTGCTTAATAAAATAAAACTAGTTTCTACTAACTAGGGACTTCATGTAGACTAGTGGTAGGCGATAAAGGCATGTCGTACTTGGTTGTGGGTTCGATTCCCGCATCCTTGTCCGACGTGATGGGTTTTCGCCCATCCTACGGGTTATCCTTTTTCTAAAATTACATCATTATGATATTCCATCGATAATATCGAAAACAGTTCTATCCTTAAACTAACTTATGTTCAACATAATCCATTTCAAATCCAAAATACTTATGTCCAATCTTATGGTATAAAGAAAAAAATTACTAGAAATGTCATCTATCGAGCAGGTGAATACCATCATTTATCCCTGATATATCTTGTTGATCTCATTACAATCATGTGAATACCTTAATCATGTATTCTCTTGAAAAATGAATACCCATTTAACCTTAGTGAAAACATTAATGCTGTCAAAATTTAACTCTTTCCACATACCAAAATCCCAAAATTTCTATATACTCAAACCATGATATCACTTTTTCCTTGTTTTAGTCATGAGCTCATGATTACTATCATATTATTTTCTCCTTATCCCTTCATTATGTACACTTCATATGCTTTCCAAAAATATTTCAATCACTTTTTCATGGTTACCAGTACCATATAATTATTGAAAACCAATACAAAGATATTCCAGAATTCCACAATAACATAAATGAGATTCCATGATACTATTTTGAAATCCCATTACATAAACACTTAATCATTATAGAACATCATTTTCATACTCAAACTCACAAATAGTGATCGCATAAGACTTCCCTTTATCCTTTTCCTTAAGAGGTTGCTCATATTGATCATCATTAACTCGTGGATTAGGGTGTTTATTAGCATAATGCCCCATTTCATTGCACTTGAAGCATTGAAGTGTTGGTGGAGAGTTCTCTGTAGTCTTTTCTCTATTCACATCATTAGAAACCTTTTTCCCATTACTTCGACAATCAACTGCTCAAGGACCTTCTTTTACACACTTAAAACATTTTCTAGTACCTTTTAGGAAATCTCCACCATGCTTTTTCCACACATTGAGCATAAAGAAACATTCATCTTCCTTTTACCATTGTTCTGAGATTTCTCCTTGAACTCCATCTTTCGTTTCTTGTCAAAACCATTAGATGGATATGTTACACCAACTTCCAGTTATACCTTGATAGAACAACACATAATTTCTTCATAGCTACCGAGTCTCTTATAGCTAATTCCCTTTGAAGACTTGGTTTTAAGCCACTAAAAATCGATCAACTTTACTTTTAGGTTGGATGATAAAGCCAGATTCATACCTTGAAAGTATTGTAAAATTCGCTTCATATATACCAACAGATTCATCATCTTTCTACTTAAGCTCGAGAAACTCATTTTCCATCTTTTTTCGAAGAATACGAGGGAAGTACTTACTGAAAAACAAGTTCTTGAACTCTTCCCATTCCATGGACTCAATTTCATCTCTTTGCCTCATATTCTTGATAAGATTCCACCATTGATCAGAATCACCTTCCCAATGATACACTGCTAAGATAACATTATCATGCTCAGAACATTATAGAACTGAAAATATCTTTTCAGTGGTACCGATCCATTGTTCAGCCACTAAGGGATCAGAACACCCGCTGAATGGAGGTAGACGCTGCCTCATGAAGGATTCAACAGAATATTTCCCCTTTCTCTACTCATTTTGAAGTCCAGAATGATTCATAGCTTGTGTAAGTATAGAAATAAGATTGTGCACTCCATCTCCCATGACATTGGTTTGGTCAGGAGGACAATCATTGCATTGTCCATTACATTGATCAACACGGTTCCTTCGGGTTCCAGCCATCGTCTAAAACCCAAAAATAATAGTGTGAGAGGCAAATACCATGCTAGGGAAAACAACATAATAAAGGGGGAGTACCTTCAATATCTAACATCATAGGTTTAATTCTAAGATCATTAGAGCAATTCTAGGACTATAACCTATACGCATACTTAACCTTAGGGACATCCCTAGACATACCTTAGAAATATCTCTAGAGATTTCACTAAATTTTTCGCATCCTAGTTTCCAAAGGTTAACTAAACCATTCCTCTGATACCAACTGTAGAGACCTGAAGCTTTATTTACATAGACATTACATTACTTTTGAGGAATACCTAATACATAACAAAAACAGATACACAAGGACCTTAATAGTTTAGTGTCTTTGGAAACTTGGAACGTAATCTTCTAATCGTGGTGAAAGATCATCAATATCTCCCATAAATATCTTCCCCCTTTTTTCTTACCTAAAACCTTTCTTTATATCCTGGGGAAAATAAAACATAAAAACAGTGAGCTCAAATTCTAATTAAGGGTAAGCATAGAGAAAATATAACAAACCATATACATTTGAAGATAAAAACATGAACATAATGTTTAAACATCGAAATCTTGAGCAATGACATAAAACATGGCAGTACGTAAGGCATATATCAAAATAGAACGTCAATCATGATAAAATAGATTGTAAATAAAACTTTTAATAGTGGAAAAACATTAAGCACATGATATGATTTCCATAGTAGCTAAGGCATTGCTTCCAAGACCATCTTAGTGGACAAAGTCCCTTTCTGAATAGAGTTCACCCCTCGTTCCAGTCCTGTATTACTGATCTGGATTAACTCACCGTTCCAGCCATGTCTATCTCATGAGATATAAATCTTTACCCAATGCATTGGAGGGAGATATAGGTCCCACACATCTCATAATTAATCCATTCTTATGTGTTCCACAAAATCATAAATCCTACATCCTAGCATAACCCATGTAATAAAAATGGGATTTTTAATCATCATGCCCTCATAACACAATCCATATAAGATAAAAGGACATCATAAAAATAATTCCATCTTAACATAATCAAATCAATGTAAAAATAGTGATAGAAACAGAGCCCTATATTATCTTATATGGAAAATAATTTTGATAAACGCTTGAACTCCATTCTTGAGGAAAATATCCTTTCTACTTCAAAAACATTTTTCCTTTCTTAAAATGTCATACAATTTTAAACTAAAAGAAGTTGATAAAAAATAAACTTGAAAACTTGTAAAGGAAGCTTCATGGTAATAATGTTCTAAAGATCCATTCATGTTGTATAAGTTAAAAAAGGACATTCTTCTCGTACTTTGGTCGGAATATTCAAAAAGCACCTTGTACAAAAAACGACAAAAGATTCCTTTCATATATTTTACTAAAAACTCACATAAGAGTAAAATTGGATTTAAATAATTATAGGTGGATGGAAATAATATTACATATTGAGGAAACATGGATATAGATAATAAATATTCCCCAGTAAATTCTGAAGTCTAAACAATCTCGGATAAAAATGGGATTGTGAGGTTTTCCCTTACCTTAGGTCCGATATGCTTCGTAGGTATCCTAACCTCATTTATTATGATTTAAATAATGTCATTGACTTATTAAAGAATCATATTCATTATTATGATATCATATATGGTTCACTTATGACTTTATATTACCTGTTCTTTTGTAAGTTCCATGTTAAAGCATCGATTTGGGTAAAATCGTTTTATTTAGCGTACATGTTTGGACTTTTTGTTCTAGATGTTATTACTTATATCCTGATTTACTGAATTACAGAATGTAAAACATGATTTATATGTAATATATATTCATCATATACATATATATATGATAGATCGATAAATGGAATGAAATACTCCGTTCATGGAGAGGGTAGGTCGTACGTACGCATGAACGCTGTTTTGGTTTCCTTATTGAATTGAATGTAATTATGTAGATGACATAAATATATATATAAATAAATCCAGTATCATTATTACATCATATATTTCATGATTACTTATTATATATACTTTATAATCATTCTTGAATTGTTAACATGGAAAATGAATCTCATCACATCGTGGAGACGGTAATCCGTACGTACGCACGAGCGATGATATCATTCCCATATTTATTGAATGGAATTAGAGGGGGTGATATAATATATTATAATCAGTATGATGTTATAATAATCATATATAGTTATTCTTTACACCATTATACACATCCATGTAAGGTGGTGGTGGAAAAACAGATTACACCACGGCGTGGAGACAGTATTCTGTACGTACACACGGGCGGTGATTTCGTTTTCCGTAGGATGGATAGAAGGTGAAATAGGGTTTTTTTCATATTTATAATAACATATCAGTATATTAGAGATACTGATGTTATTAATTTATAATTAAACAACTAAATAAGAAGAATTTGAAGAAGAAAAAAACTTGAAATAATTTTTAGAAGAGATTGCCACTTCTTCGACGCACCTCATTTAAGCTTCCTCTTAAGGAAGTAGAGTTGGTCTTTTGAGAAGATCAGAACATTCAGAATGTTTCTAGGGAAGTTTAGAAGTGAAATTTCCAGGGTTTGGCCAAGATTCAAGGCTCAAAAGGGTGTGAAGAGAAGAGGGAAGGGGTGCCCTTTTTATAAGGGAGGAGAGGGGAACCTTTGGAAAAACTTAATATATTTTTTTATAATAAACTCATATTCAGTTTTTAATAGCTCCAAATTGATTTATTTCGAATATAAGGTAGTTATGGGTCTAAATCCTCTCAAACAATAGATTTTAGACAGGTTTGGGTCATTATATTAACCTTATCTTTTAGTTTTAACTCTTAGTTAATTAGATTGACATTTACCATGTCACTTTGTATTTTTATATTATATAGTTAATAAACATACAATATACATCCAAGAGACCCCCAAGTGGTCCATTAATGATACACCTATCATGATATAAGTATCTTGGCCGAACCTTAGATTTTTAGGAATATAATAACAATTAATAATATAATATTTGTTCTAAAAACTATTTTATGTCAATTTAGAAACTATTTGGTAATTTATTTTTGTGAAAATCATAATAGCATGATTAGTTCTAAAATATTTAATTAAATTAATACTAACATGTCATATTAACCTATAAAATTATTTTAATTCATAAAAAGTCTCAAATTACTTTTATTTGGGTATTTATAACATCAATTATGTTAATATTTCATTAATAAGATAATTATTGCATCATTATTGTGTCATAAATAAATTAAACTATTTAATGTCTATAAATTATAAATAAAATACCATTATGTTGGAAATATTTTTAGATTTCTAATTAATATTTATAGTATAATTTATATTATGTATAACCCTATATTAAAAATGATTTAGTTATTAAACTTTGATTTTAACTATTTTAACCATTCTTTAAATAAATTAATAATAAATGTCCTAATCTAGTCCAAGTGGACCTAAATGGTCATATTTTATTCCTAAGGTTGTGTTTGGTCGAATTACACTTATTCAATAGAATTAGGACATGTGTTAGGGTAATAATAATATCATTTTTACCCTTAATTACCCTATTTACTTTTAACCGTGGAAAATAAAAGTAAAAAGTTACTATTCACCAAAAATTATTTTCATCTCATTGAACCAAATTTTAGTCCTTGATATTAACCGCGTCTCTCGGATTTTTGAAATTCCACTCATAGAAGTGGTAAAATTATGTTTTATATGAATTTCCAAATTCTCCTACGAGGTTGGTAAAAGACGGTGAAAAGTTCAATAATTTTTTTTATATATCTAAAATTATTATAAAATGACTCCAATTAATTACATAGAACTTATATAGGTATTATGTATCAATTTTTACCTAAAATAAATTTAAATAAAATAAATAATTATTTAAATAAAAAGTCGGTTTTTAAATATTAACCCAGTGTTTTCACTATTCATCAAAAATTGAAAGTTTTCAGAAAAATACCCAAAATTCACCCTAGGATAATTTCGATATTCCGAATCCAAAAATGAAGTCAATTTTGCAAGATAATATTTCAAAAAGTGGGTATTACTATTCATAACAGCTAGTTCATAATAATATTATAATAATATCTCGTTTAGTGAAACATGGTATTGCGTACTACACACGCTATCGAAGAAGGTCTTGATTGCGTGTAATGCAATCCAAGTCAAGGCTACGTGTAGTGAAAGCTCCGTTTGGTGTGGCGTATAACATAATCAAAACTTATTTCATTTATACATTAACCAAAATCTATACTTAATGTTGCATAGAATAATTTCTACAAAAAGAACTTGAAATTGTGTGTAACAGGAGCCAAGAATAGTGTTGCGTAAACTACAAGATAATACGGTGTTGCGTATAGTGCAAGATAATCGTGGTGTAGTGTACAAAAGAAGACATCAATGAAATTAAAAACAATAATTCTAATAAAATGTTGGGTTGTTACAGACATGGTATGCTGTGGTGGTTGGCCCTCGTGTGTGTGGGAAGGTTTGTTTCCCAAGTGTCCTTGGGATGAGGCCGAGGTGTCTTTGGGCATGTTAGTAGTTGTTCAAGCCCAAGTGTCTTCGGGCATGGTTACGTATAGTTGTGGTAGCTCATAATTCTATTGTTGGAGCAATAGTGGGACTACATTGAAAATGCCAAGGGAGTTTTGATGCGTAAATGTCTTAAATAACCAGTGGGAAAGCAGGGTGGGGCACCCAAATGTCGATGAGCTATTACTATTACTTCACCCGACTTGTGTTATTTGGGGAGTGTGCACTCATGAGGATGGGTGAATAGTTTTATTTTTTAGGTGTTTTGGTTATCTCTATTTTCTCACGGGGCATTATATTGTCTCCCCACCTGTGCATCAGATCATTTTGGTTTTCTCTACTGAGTATTTCGGTATACTCACCCTATGTATATAAAACCACTTTTAGGTTCCCTTTAGATGTTTTTCATTTACTTTTATGTTTTCATCTTTGAACATGCATATTGGAATGGGTTTTGGCTATACTTTTACCAACAGTTTTGGAGTTGTTTGGGTTTTACCACCATATCTCCCAATCCTTCTAAATACAATAGTAATTCCTTAAATATTACATGTTATTATATACCCCTGGTGCTTTTCTCCACTTTAGGGCCTATTGAAGGCGGGACTTGGGCGTCATAATATCTCCTTCAACATGATGAAGGAAGGGTCTGGAAATTTCATATCCCTTCCCTCATCTCGGTGATGGTAGGTCATGAATGAATGGTATCAGAGGAGATGGTTGAGAGATAGGATGGATCTTGGGGTTATGCAAAGTGAGAATTGCATGGGATGGTAGGGAAACAATGTTAGGTAATCATGGTGCATGAAACCCTTATGTTATGGTAGATACCCTAGTAAAGGTACATGAATCATAATGAATTGTGTTATTGTGTTTTTTGGATGTTTTGGTAATTTAAATAAATAAAAGTTTAAACATAATTTAAAATAAATCATTTACACTACCCGAGCTTAGGAATTCTTTGTTTACCTTGTAGCTATGGTACCCGTAAGACGTCCATGAGTAATGCAGGCGATTGAGGCCCAGGAGGCTGATCGAGATGATCAACGAAGGACTGATCAAGAGTAGGAGGATGAGTAGTGGTAGAAGACTCTTCATGAATTTTAGCGACAACCCCCTTTGAATGTACGAAGGTTGTGACTCATACATGGATACCAAAAGCTAGATCGAGGAGTTAGTGAAAGCTTTTAGATTTATCCATGCTCTGACTGATTATTGGGTTCTGTTGGGAGTCAGTCAGATGAGAGGAGCAGTATGTTAGTGGTGGAAGCTCTACCTTGGAGAGAAGATGGAGAGTGAGATTTTGTGGACTGACTTCCAAAAGGAGTTCCGGGAGGAATTCCTTTATTCTATGATAAAGGCTAAGAAGTGGTGAGAGTTATTCTCCCATTAGTAGTGGAGTATGTTAGTGAGGGATATGGGGATTAATTTCAATGATCTATTTCATTTATTTCAGAACTTTTTTCAGATAAGGAGTCTCAGGCGAGACATTTAGGGGAGGCACTCTGACCTTCTCTTCATTATGTTGTTACTTCCTTCACCTACCGATGTACTTGGAGGTCCAAAAGAAGGCTGAAGTGGTGGAAAGGATACACACGCTGGGAGGTGTTCTGCGAGAGGGGATCTAGTTAGGCTCATTAAAGGGGAAGGATGTTAGTAGCAGGCCTCCAGTGTTAGGGCCTTCTATGTTTTGGCTAGTGGGGATTCGGCCCCAGCAGTTCCAGTTTCAATCTCCCGGTCCTTGCACTTTCCTTACGGGCCCATGAACGAGGTGATTCATCTATGGAAGCTGTGGTAACCTTTGAAATTAGTGTTCATACAGAGTGCAATAAATTGGGGATGGGAAGTTTTATCACCAACCTTAGTAGCAGTAGTTTCTAGCCATGCACTTTCCGTAGTAGTAGTAGGGACAATGAACACCCACTCCTCTATGAGTAGATGTTCCCAGAAGAGGCCAACCTCAGGGAGCTTCTCAGGGACCTCAAATAGGGTGTGGTCGAGGAGGATGCTAACTAATGAGGGGTCGAGGAGCTAGGCATGGGCAGTTTGACGCCATAGAGGTAGAAATTATAGTAGGTTCAGAAGCCTTTCGAGGTACGATCATCTTGTTTAGCACTATTTCTTGTGCCTTTTTAGATTCATAAGTATCACACTCCTTTGTTACTAAAATTCTATACCATGCCTTGGGACTAGACGTAGAGATAATCCACATAACCCTAGTGTGAGTACTCCAGTTGGGGGTCATACCAGCCTATTAGATGTTTGTCGAGGATGCAGACTGATGTTTGGGCCACGTCATTCTAGTGGGGATCTTCTTCTACTATAAATGAAACCATATGATAACATCCTAGGAATGAAATTGATGTTTTATATGCACGCTGATATCAACTGATTTCGGAGAAGATTCATGTTCTCCGATGAGGAAGGAAAATGTGTGACTTTTGTTGGAAAAAGGAGTTGTCAGGTGGGGAGACAGCATATGGGGCCTCTTCTTTCTATGTTATCTAAGCCTTCATCTGAATCATAAGATACTGAGATGATGGATGTTCTGGGAGTTATCAAGGAGTTCTTGGACGTTTTTTCCGAGGAGGTTGGGACTCTACCCCCTTGATGTGGCAATGAGTTCGTGATATACTTGCAACCTTGTGGATGTCTAATTTCGATGGATCCTTATCAGATGGAGCTTTCTATGTTGCGGGAGTTATGGATTCATATCAACGATCTAAAGATGAAGTGTTTTTTCCGACATAACGTGTCGCCATGGGGTGTTCCGTTGTTGTTTGCGAAGAAGGCAGATGGTGGACTCAAGCTGTCCATAGACTACTGAAGACTGAATTAGGTAATGGTCAAGAACAGAAACCCTCTCTCAAGGATAGATGATCTCTTTGATTATCTAAGGGGATAAGTTTGGTTCCCTAAGATTGATTTGTGCTCTGGTTATCAATAGTTAAGGGTGAAAGATAGTGGTATCTCAAAGACTGCTTTCAGGTGTAGGTATGGGCACTTTGAGTTTGTAGTCATGTTGTTCGGTGTTACGAACACTCCTGCTGTGTTCATGGGGTCCATAAACTCTGTTTTCCATGAGTTTTTGGACTGGTTCATCATTATTTTCATCGATGACATATTGATCTAGTCAAGATCAGAGGCGGAATATACTAACCACCTCAATATGGTCTTGGAGATTCGTCGACATCACCAGCTCTATGGGAAGTTTTTCAATTTCATGTTATTGGCATGAGAAGTGAATTTTCCTTTGACATGTGGGGTCTCAGTATAGTGTAGTGGTTGATCCGTCAATGGATAAAGTAGTTGGTTATTGGGGATCACCCAAAAATGTGATAGAGGTTATTAGATTCCTAGGTCTAGTAGGATATTATTGGAGGATCGTACCTGACTTCTCTCCAGTTGCAGCTACTTTGATAGCTTTGACCAGAATGGACCCAACCTTTGTGTGGAGTGAGAAGTGATGGGTGACATTCAGTCAGCTGAAGGAAAGTTTGGTCAGTGCTCCAGTGATTAGGTTTCCAGATTAAGGGGTGTTTTTTTATGTGTCTTGTGATCCTTATGAACTTGGTCTGGGGTGTGTGTTGATGCACCAGTGGGGAGTGATCTCTTATAGGTCTTGGAAGTTACGTCCTCATGATCATAACTTTTCCACCCATGACCTAGAGGTTGCAGCAGTAGTGTTCACATTGATGTTTTGGGAGCATTACCTCATTGGGTAGTACTTTGTAGTATTCACAGATCACAAGATATTGAGGCATATATTTACCCAATATGACCTAAACTTGCGACAACGAAGGTGGGAAGAGTTTCTCCAGGACTAAAACTTCAAGATCTCTTACAATGAAGGTAAGGGGAATGTTGTGGCTGATGCCTTGAGCATGGGATGTTTCTTCCCCGAAAAAATATAAATCTCAGGTGTGACCATTTTGGGAATATTTTCCCTCAAAATGAACTTGTAATCAACTAGGTACCCCCAATAAAAGAGGTTTTAAAATGAAAATCACCAAAATCATGGAGTGGAGTATTGGTGGAGTGAACTAGGCAATGTTTGTTCCCTGAAAAAATATAAATCTTAGATGTTTGATCTAATTTCATTAGTATTTTATTTATTATACCTATTTTTACAAGGAAAAGGATTTTAATTTTCATAACTAAATTGGTATTTTTTCGATGAATATAATCTCTAAGAACTCAATTCACCCCAATTGAGTGTTCAACTAAACATTTTCTTGGACAACAATTAGTATTGGAGTTTCTTACTCTTGAGTTCAAATATTTTAATGGTTGTTGTCTAAATATGACTTTTCAAATGGATTCCATGGATGATAATTATGAAGGTATTTCAATGGTTAGAGCTCCATACTTCAATGGTGAAAATTATGGTTGCTGGAAATCTAGAATGAACATTTATCTGAAGAATATTGGCATTGATGTTTATCTTAAAGTAGTAAATCCCTATAAAATATTTACGATAGAACCTAAAACATGGGATTCTAATGTTAAAAAAAACTATGATATGAAATCCAAACCTATGAATTCATTAATCTTCCATTTATGACTGGATGAGTACAACATAGTTTCACAATGAAAAACAACACATGAAATGTTGACCACTATAGTAATTTCATATGAAGGTACCGAAAATGTAAAGGATTTTAGATATGATACATCCTTTCATAAATTTGATATATTTAAATTTTTTTAAGAGGAAAGTATTAGTTAACTAAATTTAAGGCTCAATGATATTTTCAATAACATTACGGCTATATGATAACCTATTATTAAGCCAAAAAAAGCATTCAATTTTCACAGAGACTTACTACCAATATGGAGTAAAATCTTATCTACCATTATAAAATTTATAGGGGGAAAAAGTTTCAAGATAATTTATCTCATCAGAACCCTCATGATGTATGACGATGAAATTGAAGCTGAATTTGGAGAACCTAGAATGATCAAGATGTAATATTTTTCCTTGATGGTCTTTACTTCTAAAGATGATAATAATTGGAAATGTATATATATATATATATATATATATATCTGAAACATATTAAGAAGAAGACCCATAATGAAATTCTATATTGAATGGAGAGCTTCCAAAACTTCCTCCTAAATTAAAAATTTACTATAAAAAAGATAATATTTTTTAGAATACCCATCAACAAGAATAGTAAGAATAGTGAAGACTCTATAGAGTTGAGATCATATGAGTGTAAGAAGTCAGGACACATCATGGATGACTATCTGATAATTAATGATGATAAGAATGAATGAAATGTATACATAATGAAGGATGGTTATAAGAACGATAAGAAAGATATGAATGCCACCTAGAGTGATTATAAAGATTCTATAAAATTAACATTATAAGAATTTGAATATTAATCTATTAATAAAGATACCAAAATATATTTTATGGAAAATTAGAATGAGGTAAATTCCCTATATTATCCTAAGAATGTAGTTGAAATAGAAAATAGAAAATTCTCATAAGAATATTTAAATTAATATTGTACCATGTTGGAATCCAAGTATAAAATATTAAAAAAGAAGAATAAGGACCTATGAATTTATTATAATAATATTATTAATGAAGAGGAGGACTTAAATAAATAAATTTTTTAGTTAAAATTCAATTGAAGAAATATAATCTTTCAAATAAAAAACAAGCTAAACCCATATAGAACCTATAGAAGGATGTTGAAAACTTTAAGGTTGTTTCAAGTGTGTTTACTATAGGGGAAGATTATCTCAATAAAAATTATTGGTTGAAATTAATATAAAAAATAGATGTTTGGAATTGGTAGTCAAGGTAAAAAGGCCAAATTTAAAATATAAAATTATTCCCCAGTTTTAAAAACAAAAATACTTCTAATGTTTCTAATTTTCATTTTTTGTGAACTAGGGAACTATAATAATATCAGTAATTAGGATAATACTCAATTTTGTTGAATCAATCTTTTTTTCTTATAAAACATTTTTGAAACATGTTTCATTGTTTTCTAGTATGATGAAAAATGTTTTTTCAATTACTTATCTTACAAAAAACTTTTTTGGTCCCAAAATAATTTAGGTAGAAAAAAAAATATTATTTTATTTGACATTTTTGGGAAAAAAAACCTTTTTATTTGAAATGTGAAATTGTTTATAAGAAGTGGTTTTTCAGGACATATGAGGGGCGATTTCTTAAAGTTTCACTCACTTTCACGAATTGATGGAGGATATGTCACATTTGGTGATAAATAAAAAGTAATGATGGTTGGGATAAAATCTATTGGAATTCATTAATATATTTTCATGAACAAAGATATTTACATTTAAGTCTTAAAGAAAAACCTGGAAAGTATCTCTCAAATTTTTGATTATGACTATTCTATCGATTTTTCTAATAACACATGTTTTGTTTTTATGTAAATGTCTCTTATGTTTAAAGAACCTTGAGCAGATGAAATTTACACACTACATATAAATTATTTGTATAGAGAAAATTTAAATTGTTAAATTTTGATATGGAAGAATCATGGATTTGGAATAGAATTCTTAGACATTGTAAAATTCATTTCATGAAAAAAATTTCCAATAAAAATATGATTTCTGACATGCCTAACTTTAAACTGGAAACAAGAAGCTATGTGATTCATGTAAAATGGTTTATCAATACATGTTATCTTTTAAAATATTTTAATAGGTTTCTACATATTGACATCTAGAAATTCTCTACATGGATATGTTCATAGCTACTAAACCTGCATGTGTTGCTGGAAAATAATTTTTTTTGTTAGTTGATGATTTTTAAAGATTTAAAAGGTTTGAATTTTTAAATCAAAAGAGTAAAGTGTGCTCTATTTTTATTAAATTTTGAAACTTGTGCAGAATGAAAAAGATGTCAAGATCATGTCTTTATAATGTGATCAAGGTGGTGAGTTTGAGAATCATGAATTTAATTCACATTTCATAAACCATGGAATTAAACATACATTATATGCTTCCAAGTTATCCCAATAGAATGGTATTTTTGAAAGGAGGACTAACACTTTGAGAGAAATAGATAGGATTATGTTATTTTAATATAACATGCCCACTCATTTCTTGGACGAGGCTATTAGAATGACATGTTATTTCACTATTAGAGTTCTAATAAAATGTAATGACACACCTCTTTAATAAAGTTGTTGATTGTTATATTTTACTTTTAAATACCTCCAATAGACATAATTATGAGTTGTAATCATGTTTTGGAGGTCATAGGATCATCTAGGGCTCATTTAGATCACAAAGATCATGAAAATGGGCTAAGTTACCATGCCACGTGGTTTTTTTAAATTGTGTGACCCAGGGAACATGCTCATGTGGCTATAGGTAAAGGAACTTATAAATCCACATAGTTTTTTTTGAAAATATGCTATCCTTGGTACACGGTTGTGTGGTAAACTGTAGTTTTTGGATAAATCCTTACCGCATTGTCTATACACGGTTTGCAAACCACACTACTAAACTATTCTGCCCCGAATTTGGGGTAAAATGACCTTGTTCCACCAATTATTTTTTATGTTTTTTTTTCATTCATCCTACCTATTATAGCCAAAACCATTGGGATTGTCTCATTTGATATCCTAAAATTGATGAGCTACACTTCTAGATAGAGCCTTTGTTCGATGTTTGATCATTGATCTGTTGGAAGCATTCAAACCGCAACAATAATCTCTCGTAGTCTCACTAATACTATAATGGTTAATCTCTACATTTATTTTTCTATTTTGATACAAGATCATTCAACGTATTTTAGGGTGTTGGACTGAAACTCAAATATTATACAACATTCTTTAAATATGAGGTTGATATCGAGTGGGACATCATTTACAACCCTAATGTAGGTGGTCACATAGTTTTACATTTGAGATTTAGTCATTTCATATTTATTTTGTCGTTTCATGTGCCATCCTCTTCCAAGAATCTCATTTTTGTGGGTTTCTATATGTATAGATGACCCTAGTGCTATGAGATAGGTAAATTGTTCTTTATTTAGGGGTTTAGGAATCAATCACACCCTACATGGACACCTTTTAGTGTGCCACCTTGAAATTGGTCATTTTTTCCAAATGTCTCAAAATTCATAAAACCGAATTTGGGTTCTGTCTTGACTTTTTATTGAGATTACCCTTGTATCATGTGTGTTATATTGAACCCAAGACACCCCAATGGTGTTTGGCCTCACTGTACTTGGAATTTCCCATATAGAAATTTGATTTGTTTCCCATGGTATGTTATTTGTCCCTTGAACCTGTGAATTGAAATTTCATTGTCTTTTAAATGGTATGATTTCCTATTGTAGATGGGTTTTGTTAAATGACAAGTTAAAGATGGTAGCATCCTTCTAATTTATTGACAATCATCCCTTGGCACTTGTACCCTATTAATACAAATTAGAATGTTTAAGAATATTCATTGAGATGACCATGTATAGGATGGATCACACCATATTAAATTATTTTAATTAAATAGATTAAAGGGTTTTCAAACTTAGTGATCCATTGGTATGGTAAGACCATGATCCCAATTATGAATCCTAGAAAGACTCTTGTGAAATGTAATGTTTTAAATGGAATTGAATAAAGTTAAAGAAACATATGAATGGTTTTCTTCATGGGTCATGTTATATACTTGATCATGCCATGGTTATTTGAAGGGTGACATGACATAACAGGAAATTCCTTATGACCATATTATTAAATTTGAACATGATTATATAATACACTATATATATATGATTATGGATGAGAGGTAAAGCCCCATTCTAGTTATACATATTATATTATTTATAGTGGATGTGCGTGATGGTAAGGGACTCAGTGGGGCTTGACAAACCCTGATCCCTTACATCAGTGTTGGGAATGGCGACCCTCACCAGTGATTCAATATGGGTGATGTGATTTTGAGCACCACATTACATATATCGTGTTTCCATGGTGTGCACACTCACCATATTTGTGTCGGGAATGATGAACCCACTCTATCGGGTTGTAGGGCTTACTACCACTTGAGTAGAGCTTATGATCCCATAGAATGGTGTTGGATACCTACATGTTACATCCCGATCCACTCCATCAAATATATAAATATAATATATATATATATATATATATATATATTGACATGATCATACATACTAGCCATTAGCTAAAATAGTTAGACCTGTAAAGTGTCCCTTAGGATCCTGAGGGAGAGGTTATTTATATTTTCATTATTTCTTTACTTTCCTGCATATACCTGCAAACTGTTTATTTATAAGAACCTACATGGATTACATATAGACACCGTTGGTGGTGGCGTAGTGAGATTTTTTCTCAGACCCTACTCGGGCTACCCTTGGCACCCTAGAATATTTTATTGCTAAAGGTACTAGTAAGGATAAAGACCCTTAAAATGGTTATTTAATCGTTCTACCTAGCTGGAGTTTATGAGTATAGGATTAGTCTTACGTTCAATATGCTCAAGGTGATGTTTCATTCTTTGTGTTATTTCTTACTACTATATAAAATTCTTGTATCTGTTCATTATTTTATTTATTATTAACATCCCATGAATTATTGTAATAGACAATACCTTTGAGGCCTTTTGTGATATATACATATATTCCAATTTTTTAGATACCTTTTTCTTCCAATGATTTTTCTTATTAGTTGTTTATTATTTTTTATGTCTGTTTCATTATTCTACCAAAAGTATCTAATATTTTTTTATTCATTATCTTAATCTGACATGACATTATAGTCTCCCCAACCATATTACCCTTACACACATATTGCGAGTTAGCAGCCGCTGATGTATGGGGAGATTCACCTGAGTTAATGTGGACAATCAGCTCGGTTTATGGAATAAGTAGAATTCAGGTCTGGGACATGACATAAGACATATCTTAAATAAAAAACCCTACGAGTTATGTAATAATAGAAAACTAAAGGTAGGAAACATCATCGTATTAATATGAAAGGATTGTATCTTGAATACCCAATGTAATAATAAATGTTCGATCCAATGGATAATGAAGGTATTTTCTTATGTTATTCTACTAATTTTGAATCCTATTTAGTTTCCAACAAAAGAAAAAGTATTATTGAAGAATAAAATCATTTGATATTTAAGGAAAGTGATCCTTTTGATCATAAAATGACTCAGACTAATGACTATAGTGATTCACTATAGGATATGAGACCTAAACCTCTCTTTTACCACAACAAGGATGATGATTTTGAACATGATCACTTTAAACAATATTTATTATTTATAGATACTCTAGAACTATAAAGTTTTTTTTCTAGAATACTTATAAACCTTAAAATCCATACTCTATAATTATTAATTTCAATCATAGACGATGGAGTGAAAAATAGAATAAACATATGAAACCATCTATAATTTTTTGCCTTTTATCCCAAATAAAGCCTAATTCCATAGAAGAAGATTTATCATATAACATTGGATTCTTCAACTATGAAAGAAGAGTAAAATAAATTTAAAAGAAATAAAGTTTGGGAATTATTTGAAAGAACCTAGAACTATATTATAAATAGAGAAAATGGTATTTTAGAAACGTGAATGTTGATCATGTTGTGATAAATAGAAATAATGTTAGATTATTTTACAATGGATATAATCAAGAAAAAGAAATAGATTATGAAGTAAACATTACTCTGGTAGCTAGGATAGATTCTATTACAATCAGTATAGCATATGAATCTTATATGAAATTTAAGTTATATAATATGGAAATTTAATGTGATATTATAAATGGATTTTTTAATCAATGATGTTTATATAGAAAAACAGCCAATTTTTAAAGACCCACAGACTCAAATATATTATTTTCAAATTACGAAAGTTCTATATGGACATAAAAAAGATCCAAGGTCAGGGGAAGAATAATTAATTTATTTTATTTTTATCACATTGTTTTACAATAGAAATGGAAAATAATAAAATATTTATGAAAAATTCTTCCTCAGATACATTGTTAGTAAAAATATATGTTGATGATGTTTTTTTGGATCAAAAAATAAAAAATTATGCAATGATTTCTCAAAACATATTAAAAAAGAATTTGAAATGAGAATGATAGATGAGTTAAAGTATTTTATTATATTTAAAATTTATCAAAATGATTCTTTAAATATTTTAAACCAAAGATAATAAATGCTTGATTTAATTAAGATATTTGGACTTGAAAACAACAAGACATACTTAACTCTTATAAACTCCAATATTAAACATGATATTGATGAAACTGGAAACCCATTGACAATAATTTATCTAGAGTAATAATTGGAATATGATTTTATCTTACAGAAAGCAAACCCAATATTATGTTTTTAGTATGTCATTGTGTAGGATCCCAATATAATCCAATAGAATAAAATTAAAAAATTTCCAAAATACTTTTACGATATTTAAATGTAACAGTGTATCTTTCTCTTATTTTTTCGAAAACTTGTGACATTAATTTAATATCATATTTGGATTTTTATTTTTTTAGATACAAACTAGATAGAAAGATAAACTATTTTTAGTAACAATAACTCTTCTCATCACTGTGTGACCACATGATTATTATAAATGAAAAGAATTGTGGATCAAATCTATGAGTGAAATGGTTTTTATACCTTTAAACCCTATATCAATCAACTACCAAAAACATCATCACCCTAACCTTCCAACCTTAAAAACCCATCATCAATGGAATAAACCTAGTGACTAATGGAAACTCCAAAATAAAAGAAGAGAAAAAGGATCCCATGAAATGTTTTGAATGAGTGATAAATTTATTTTTACTGGATGAGAAAGATAATTTTTGGGTAAATAAAGTCACTCATAGAAAAGGATGGGAGTATGTGTTCGATAAATTGTTTACATTTTTCATGTTGGAAATGGAAGTTCATGGTTTTTATGAATTTAGAGTTTTTTATTTAAGTTATGATGAAGTCCTGGTTACTTCAATAGTAATCTGGAAGAATCTCTTGAAAACATCTAAATAGTTATTAGATGCTTTTATGATCCCCTGTGAAGGCTACCTATTTTTTAACACCTATTTAATTGAGGTTGATAGAGTCACTCCACCGGAGATTATGAATTCAATATTTAGAAAATCATTTATTGAAATTAAACTAGTGAGGGACAAAGAGCCCAAAAGAAAAGTTCTTACTCAGTTCATACAATTTAGATTTGTGAAATGGAATGTTATGTTTGAGAAAAATATTTTTGAAGACATTAGCTTCCATTATCCATCTAAATATTCAAGAAACACATTAATATGTAATGGAATATCATGACATACTTGTTAAACATTTAGAATAGGTCTTTAAATTTTAATCATCTAGGAAGGATATTAACAATCATTTTTATGAATGATGGATTTTTCTTGCGTGAGACTACTGAAACTCATTATCATGGTTTTACAATGCCAAGTGTGACTATTTTATGGAATTTTTTTTGTGTTAGTGTTTTATGTTGAAGAAGATGTTTCCTATAACCTTAAAACCTAATTTTAATATTGCATCGACTAAGGGGGAGTAATACTTCTAGTAAGAAATATCAGTGTTATTAGAAGGAAAACATCAGAGTACTAAGATAAAAGAATGATTTGATGATAAAGAGACACATGATGCAAGGTACAGAAGAGTCCGAGTTACTGTAGAATTTGTAGATATAACTACTCCTCAAGAGTGTTCAACTCTTTCCCCTATTTACATATGAGATCAAGTAAATAGATAAAGGATATATTCTTCCATCACCCACATATTCTATGTTGTTTAGGATAAGACCAATTAAGTAGTACCTAGAACATGTTCTCACATTATTGATTCCCATTCAATTGAGTTAGGAAATTTGTCTACAATAAGGATTGGTTATTTTGAATGCCAATAATTTCATCATGTAGAAGAATTACCCCATGATGAACAATTTCACCAATTTGGGGGTGAGAGTATTGAAGTCCAACATGATAGAAATTCTATTTTTATGAAGATGGTATAAGTTATGCAGTTAAAGAAGTTAGTAGAAGTGAATTTGAAATTCTAATGAGATTGTTGGTTGGAGTGGACACTCAAGAGGGAGGTGAATTGAGTTCCAATTAAAATTTTTATTTAAAAATATCTCTATTAAAATTCCCTAAATTGAATAACAAGATAATATATAGTGAATTTGTATTAAAGTAAAGGGTCAGTTAGGTTCTCAAAGATTTATTAGTTCTCAGTAAGTCTAATCTAATGATTAATTAACTTTTGAAGAAAACCTAATACTTTACAAAAAATACAAACACTTTCTAGATTAACTATCAGAGTAACTTTAAAATAGTTGTGTATTTCAACGAAACAACAGAGGAATATAAATTTGATATTGTATACTTTAAACATAAACTAAAATGCACAGTAGATATAACCAAGAGGTTCAGTCTCAAGCCGAGACTTAGTCCTCTCAAATTTATATATAAATTTTATCCACACCCTGGATCGGGGTTAACAACAGTTTAAAAACTGTCCAGGTACTCCGACCTCTACCAAAGTTATTCATGGGAAAACAAAGTCAACAACACACAGGCTGTCCAAGTCCTACTTCACCTCTACCACTATCCTTAGTGGGACACAATAAGGTGTAGAAAGTTTGGAATGAGGATTTAGTATTCTCCCGTTCATCACAGGAGACAATGTGTGTGAAAAATAAAAAGGATACACACACTGCTCGAAAGTAAACCAAATAGTCACTAAGAGTAAGTATGAATGAGTTTAGAAAATCTCTAGTGATTGGAAGTGCAACTCTGCACTCCTTCGATTCAGAAGAAATGCTCCTTAGTCCTCTGATTTTTCTATTGAAAAACAGAGTGTCATGGCTCATCTTGGTGTCTTTCACGAGTGAAGATGTTCTGTATTTCGTGTATTCTTCAGTAGTGTTAGATTGCACGCATTAGGGTTCTTTGAAGATCTTGCGATGTGTTCTTTAGTTGTGGTCAACATTGCTCTTCTGTTCAGTACAGTGCACTCGTGTTTCTTGAGTTTTCGCATGTATGTATGTTCTATATTTCTCTACTGCAGCTCAATCTTCCTTATATTCTCCGAGCTCCGGCAACAGAATGATTTCCTTTTCATAGGTGTGAGGTATTTTTTCCTGAAATACCAACAACTATCTTTAAATATCATTAATTTCATTAAAACATCAAATATGACTGTTATCAATATTTAAATAATATTGACAGAATGGTTAAGATACAATGTCACAGTAGTTATGAAAATGGTGTCTCCTTCATGGTATGTCTTTCACAGTATCTCTTTCACGGTATGTCTTTCATGGTATGTCCTTCACATTATGTATTTCATGGTATCTCTTTCATGGTGTGTTTCTCATGGTGTCTTGATCACGGTGTGTCGGTCACGGTGTCTTGCTCATGGTGTGTCCATCACGGTTTTGTGCTCACGGTGTGTCTGTCACGGTGTCTTGCTCATGGTGTGTGCGTCACGGTGTATGACTCACTGTATCCGGCTTACAACATCATGGTGTCTCGTGGTCACGGTGTCTCATTGGTCATGGTGTCTGAGACTTAGGCTTTACAGTGTCTGCTTCAATGTTTTTGTTCACAGTGTCTATTTCTTGCGCACAGTGTCTGACGTACTGTGTAAAGCTTCACGGTGTCTTGTACTTAGACAAATAACTGTATTTAGACTTAAACAGTAATATGCATAAAATGGATTGTGCTTAACCACTATACAGTATAAGATAAATTGAAACATAAATACATATGATTGATAACACATGGGAGATTTGTGATCATGACTAATATTTGTAATTATTATTAAGATTTGTAAATATCAAGGAGAGTTTTAAACAGTAAAAAGATTTGTTATCATTAAAACATGATTAATACATGAGGAGTCCAACAATATCCCCCTTTTGATGATAAAAAATCATGTATAGGTAAAGTATAAATTAAATGCAACTATAGAGAAAGTGACATCTAGAATAACATATTCTAGAATACCACATAACTTAGAATACTTTTTCTCCCCCTTTTGGGATTATCAAAAAGTTAAACAAAATAGAGGGAAAATAGAGCATATGTCATTAAAAGTGTTCGGAATACGTCATACAGTAAAAATACAAACAATAAAAAATTAAATACATCCCCATAAAAATGAAAGTAGTC
The DNA here is from genome assembly GCA_963277665.1 of Viscum album. Classification (NCBI taxonomy): domain Eukaryota; kingdom Viridiplantae; phylum Streptophyta; class Magnoliopsida; order Santalales; family Viscaceae; genus Viscum; species Viscum album. The sequence continues at coordinate 2,017,367,814 of OY728126.1, forward strand.
ACTGGGATTCTTCAGGGATTGGCCTTCTCTTTTCCTTTATCAGTTGTTGATGTGGAAGAAGGCATAGAGGTGGTAGAAAAATAAGGTAAAGGTAGACCTTCAAAGATAGAGGGAGCCAAAGATGGAGCTGTAGAAGATCGAGTCTGTGGCTGATCAAGAATGACTGGCTTGATCTGAGTTAGATCATGGCTAACTGACATGGCAGTGGAGGATAAGGCAGGTAGTCTAGGTCTAAGAAGGGAATCCGCTGGAGAAACTATTGCAGTACTTTGGACATGGAGATAGGGCTTCAGAAGGTTGATGAAGTCTGTGATAATTTCTCCTCCATATTGCATAGCCTTTTCAAAATCATATTTCTTCTCCATGAATTTCCAACAATCTGGTGAACTTAGTGAGCTTCTAAACATGAGTTTTGAAAGCCTGAGTCACAGGAGGTATCTTCATATTTTCCATAAGATACTTAATGTGATTGGTCATATCAGATTTGGAGAAAATCCGGGTGAGATAGAAATCTATCTTCTCGGTGATCTCCTGCTGAGCATCATTGGGAATCTTGGAATGAATTTGAACCAAGTCAAGTGCTCGATCACTATTATTAAAAACTTCAGATAAAGGAGACAAATCAAAACTACTGAAGGAATTATGAATTTATTCCTTGATTAAAGATCTGAGCAGAGAATCATCCAAAGAAGGTGAGGAGGTCTGACTAGAGGAAGGAGAAGCCTTGACAGCTACGGTTAAAGCTTTGATCTATTTCAATACCTTTTGAAGACAACTAGTGTATTCATCTATAAGCTTATTCAAGTTCTCTACTAGCTCTCTCATTCGGTGCTACATCTGAGTGTGACTTTCTCCAATATTTTCATCAAAAGATAGAAGGTATGGATTCATCTAGGACACAATGTCTTGAGAAATGTGGTAAATAATAGGTTTAGGAGAAGCATAAATAGGTCTAGGAGCAGGATCATGCTCTGATCTTAAATATAGTTCTTTCTTCATGTCTCCTACCATACTTTTCAAAGTTGCAACATCCGCACTAAGAAATTTTTTTCAACCCTTACTTATTGAATTTCATGGATCATCCTTGGTTGAATGTGCATAATAATGTTTTCTAAAAGAATCGAGGCTTCTTCCTGACTTAGTTGAGTCATAGGATGAGGTTGAGAGGATACTATCATCTCCACTCTAGCTAAGACAATCTCTCCAAAGACTTTCAAATCTTATTTACTAACAAAAGATTTCGGATCAGGTAAGGATTTAGGTGAAGAAAGTGGTTCATGGGCAGGTTCAGGGTCTGGTTACAGTTCAAAGTCAGTTTCAGTTTTAGATTCTGATTCAGGTTCAGGTTGAGGTTGAGGTTCAGGGTGTGTGACTGACTACAATTGAAATAGAGAAGAAAGATCAAATCCCGGTTGCAGTCACTTTTTGAGATTCGGCCACATCAAAGAAGCTAGGGAATTCATACTGAGTGTACACAGAGTATAAATCAGTTGGTGGAGATGAATCACTAGGCTCAGATTCATCAATCTCATTATTTTTAGGTTCCTCCCCATCTAAATGTGCTTCCATTTCATATTCTTGAGGCTTAAGAACTGGGTTTAGATCCACAGGTTTATCTCTAATATCCTCATCCATTTCCTGCCTTGACAACTGAAAGGAAATTTCAATCCTCTCTTCATCAGATGGTATGTACTTAGGAACATATTGTTCCTCAGGTAGAGCTTCCATAATTGCTTCATTTTCAATAGGGAGTTCTTCTACAACAGGATCTGTTACTACAACCTCTTCTATGGCTTGCTTCTCAGATTTAGAGACAACTAACTCTCTTGCAGCTTCATATTGGGTTTCTTAATTAACATCATCTCTTGGGGAAGGAGGTTCTTCTTCTTCAATCACAACAAAAGGACCACCAATCCTTTCCTTTTCAACAAAAACCTCTTCCCTTGATACATTAGCAGAAACAACACATTATTCCTCAATAGGAGCTGATTCCTCATGAGGTATTTCAGCCTCTTCTCTATGAGGTACTCTAGATGCCTCTTCTTCTTCTTATTCCTCTTCTAAATACTCAGCCACCTCATCTGGTACCAAACTAGGATCAGTAATGTCCTTTGGCCTTTTTGTATAATCAACATTATTAAACATTTCATAAACTATTTCATTATCTTCAACCCACTGCTTCTTCCAGGGGTTCCTGTTTATCTTCATCCTTATGATGGTAGGCTTGGATAAACAGTACTCAAAATCCACAAGATTTTCTTTATTTGATCCAACTACTCCCTTGGAAACTATCATAGCCAAAATCTTCCTTGAGTAAAACAGGTAAGAGGATTTGGAAGTGACCTTAATCAATTAACACATGTGGTGAATGATATATTTTCACAGATGTATCTTATGGCCATTCTTCATCAGATGAATCATAAAGACATCCTGATACTTCAAAATAGCAATGTCTCCATTCCTTGGACTGATTAAATTTTGAAGAAACTTAAACAACAACCTTGTCTCCCTATCAAATTCAGTACCTATGGCCCTTCTTTTGGTGCAATTTCCAGTTAGAATTTCTAGAGCATTCTCTTGGTCAAATATGTCAGTTGTAGGAGGATGGTCTCTTTGGTAATCATCAAAAATCCCTTCATGAGGAATACTTAGGCATGAAACACATAACCTTGAAGATAATGCGCATTTTTTCCCATTTATCCAGCTTGTTACCATATAGCTTTCTCCAGCATCAAAGGAAAACTTTACATACTGATAGAACTGTGCAACCAACCTCGGGTAGATAGGTCTGCCATGTCTAGAGAACCATTCCATTAATCCTTGTTCTCTTAATACTTTCAGGACTAAATACTTTCTGGACAAAAGCCACTCATGGAAGATTTCCTTCTCAGGAGCAATAGTACGGCTTACTAGGTTTGGATTTAGGGGTCCTTCGGGTGCAAGGTTCGGTGCTTTCCTATGTTTCTTTGAGCGATGCTTCACAAATGAGGATGGAGATCGACACTTCATCCTTGTAATACACTTAGGATTTGGGTGAGAGAGAAGAAGAGAAGGTTTTCAAGGTTGAGATGGTTCAGGAGAGAGATTGGGAGAGAAATCAAGTGAAACCCTTAAGTTTTATAATTTGGGAATGTCAAAAGTCACAAAAATAAAAACACGGGAAAGGAAATAGCGGTGAAATAAAAATTACCGCGATACAAGTTAAAATAAATACATAAATAATCTTCATGGTGAGACCGTGAGTATTTGTTACGGTGCGAGGATAAAAGGTGGTGACGGTGAGACAGTTCGTAGTCATCACGGTGAGACAGTGAGTAAACTGGTCAGTCACGGTGAGACAGTGAGTATCAGACCGTGAACATGAGACAGTAACTGATAAACAGTAAGCATGAAATAGTAAAGTAATTTAGAAAAATATTAAATATTAAGGCCAATAAGATATCTATTTATGATTGATCATGCCAAGATCATTTATGATGTAATCTAATCTCTCATAATTTAATGGTTTAGTGAATATATCAGCAAGTTGATATTCAGTACCAATGAATTCCAAAGTGATATTTCCTTTTTGATAATGATCCCTCAAAATGTGATGTCTGACATCAATATCTTTTTTCCTAGAATGTGAAACATGATTCCTTGAAATTTTAATAGCACCTGTGTTGTCAGAATTTATTGGGATATGTCTGAATTGATATCCATAGTCTAGTAAAGTGTGTTTCATCCACAAAATTTGTGCATAACAACTTCCAGCAGCTATGTATTCAGCTTCTGCGGTAGATAATGCAACATAATTTTGTTTCTTACTACACCATGATACTAGTGACTTGCCTAAAAGGTGACATGTTCCATAGGTTCTATTTCTATGTAGCTTACATCCATAAAAATCAGCATCAGAATAACTAACTAGTTCAAATGATTGTCCTTTAGGATAGAATAGTCCTAAATTGGGTGTATGCTTGAGGTATTTGAAAATTATTTTTACAGCATTTAAATGTGATTCCTTAGGGTTTTCTAGAATACGAGAACACGTACATACACTAAACATAATGTTAGGATGACTAGACATTATGTTGAGTAAAATTCCAATCATTCCTATATAAGTGGTTTGATTAACATATTTACCATCTTCATCAAGATCCAACTTACAGGTGGTACTCATGGGAGTGTCACTACTTTTTGGGCTATCCAATCTAGAACGTTTTAAAAGATCTCTAGTGTACTTATTTTGATTCAAAACAATTCCATCATTATTTTGAAAATTTTGAAATCCCAGAAAGAATTTTAGTTCACCCATTAACCTCATTTCAAATTCGTTTTGCATTATTTTTTAAAAATCTGTGCATAATGAATTTTTTGAAGATCTAAAAATAATATCATCTACATAAATTTGAATAACTAAAACATCATTAGAAATTCATTTTACAAAAAGAGTAGGATCAGCTATTCCTTTGGTAAAACCTTTGAAAATTAGAAAAGTACTTAATATATCATACCAAACTCTTGGAGATTACTTTAAACCATATAAAGATTTTGATAATTTGAAAATATGATTGGGAAAATGAGGGTTTGTAAATCCAGGGGGTTGTTCAACAAAAACATCCTCAGCTATATACCAATTTAAGAATGCACTCTTGACATCCATTTGATATAGTTTAAAATTCAGATGTGCAGCAAAAGAAAGTATAATTCTAATACCTTCAAGTCTTGCTACTGGAGAAAAAGTCTCCTCATAGTCAATTCCTTCTTATTGACTATAGCCTTATGAAACTAATCTCGCCTTGTTTCTAACTATGTTTCCATCTTCATCTACTTTATTTCTAAACACCCATTTAGTACCTATGAAAAAAGTGTCCTTGGGTCTTTCTACTAGTTTCCAAACATTGTTGATTTTAAACTTATTAAGTTCTTCTTGCATAACAATTACCCAATATTCATCATTAATAGCATCACCAATGTTTTTCAGTTCAAGCTATGACAAGAAGGCTTGATGTTAAACCTCATTTCTAAGAGATGCTCTAGTATGTGTCCCTCTATCTAGATTTCCTACAACATCATCCAAAGGATGATTCTTTAGAATCCTAGTTGATCTAGTAAAGGTAGGACTAGATATTTCAGGTTCTTCTATAGGTTGGGGTTCATTAGGATCCAATTATGAAATATTTCTAGAACTGGTTGTTTTTACAACAGGTTCATTGATTTTATAATTAAGGTTCAAAACAGACAAATCATCTTCAAGATTTTCAAGAGATGACTTAGGTTCATGTGGATCAATTTCATCAAATTTGATGTGAACAGACTCTTCCACACACTTGGTTCTCTTATTGAATTCTATATAGGCTTTTCTAGTTATTGAATATCCTAAAAATATTCCTTCATCACCCTTAGAAGAAAACTTGTCCAGATTATCCTTGGTATTAAGAATAAAGACTTTGCAACCAAAGACTCTAAAGTAGCTAACTTTAGGTTTCCTATTTCCCCACAGTTCAGAAGGGGTATTTTTTACAACAGGTTTGACTAAGACTCTATTGATGATATAACAAGCAGTATTTACAGCTTCAGCCCATATGTAAATAGGCAAGTCATACTCATTAAGAATTGTTCTAGCAATTTCTTGAAGGGTTATATTTATCCTTTCTACTACACCATTCTGTTGAGGTGTCCTATGGGAAGAGAAATTGTGAGTATAGCCATTTTGTGAGAAAAATGAGTCAAACTCTTAATTTTCAAACTCACGGCCATGATCACTTCTCAGGGTCTTAATCTTATTTCCACTAAGGTTTTCTACAGACTTGGAGTATTTAATAATGTAGGAATAGGCTTCACTTTTGTGAGCTAATAATTATACCCAATTATATCTAGAAAAGTCATCTAGTAGGACATAGACATAGTGCTTTCCATTTAAACTAGAAACTCTAGAATGTCCAAACAAGTCCATGTGAACCAACTCGAGAGTTGGAGAAGTTGAAACTTCTTTATTTGGTTTGAAAGAGATTTTGTGTTGCTTTCCCTTTTGACAGGGATTACAAAATTTGTCATTTGGAAACTCAAGATTGGGTAAGTCTCTAACTATGTTCTTCCTAGTCAGTTTTCTAAGGGAATATATATTGTAGTGTCCTAATCATCTATTCCAATGCCAATATTCTTTATGAAAAGCATTTAAACAAGTAATATTTTGTTTAGATAAAGAATTCAAATCAACTGCAGAAACATTTTCATTTTTCAAAGCAGAAAATACTAAAACATTCTTAGAAATAAAATAATTACAAGAATCATTTTCAAAAATATCATTAAAGCCATCATTACATAACTGAGAAATAATTAACAGATTATATTTAAGTCCATCAACAAATAAAACATTAGATATTAAAACAGAGTTATTGTTACCAATTTGGCCTAGGTCGATGATTTTTCCATTAGAATTATCACAAAAGGTGGCATAGCCTCCATTAACCTTTATTAATCTCTTGAAGCATGAATAATCCCCAGACATATGACTTGAATATCAACTGTCCAAGTACCATATCTTCTTATGGGAACTCATCAAACAGGTTTCCTACAAAACTGTCTTAAACAGAGAATGATTTTGGTACCCAGATTCTCTTGGGTCCAGAAAGGTTAGAAATCAAAGATTTAGGTACCCAAATTTGTCTTATGGGTCTCATATAATCAATAGATCCAAAAAAATTTGAAATATAAACTCTCTTTGATCTATAACTATATGAGTAACTAGCTGAAGAGTATGAATTTCTAGAACTATAACTAGTAGAATTTTGTCTCGATTTAGGAATAAATCTATTTTTACTGATCTGTCTCTTTCCTGGATGATAGCCTAATCTAGTAGTATACTTTGGTGAAACTTGTTTACATAGCATTTGAGTTATATTGTTCTTTCCATTTGTGAACTTTTTCAAGTCCTTTCTAAGTTTCTCCTTAGGAATTTTCAGTTCAGTATTTTCTTTTAATAGTTGAGCATTCTTTTCCTTTTCAATCTCAATGGAAGATTTAATAGTGAAAATGAGAGCATGATATTTCTTTAAGGCTTTTTACTTTTCCATAAGTTCATTACAGGTCTCTTCTAGCATGTTAAAATATTTAAATATTTCTTCACTAGATATGTTTTCAGATTTATAATCAGATTCAAAATCAACTCCTGAATAGTATGAATTTAAATCAGGTGGGTCTAGTGTTACCTTAGAGGTGTTTTTCATAAAACACATTCTTGATTTATGAGAAAATTCATCATTAGTAGAATCAAAATCACTTGAGGTGTCTTCTTAAGAACTCCAAGTTTAATTCATTGATTTCTTATACTTGCTCTCCTTGTAGTCATGTTTGTTCTTGAACTTCAATTTTGGACAGTCTACTTTAATGTGACCTTTTCATTTACATTAATAGCAGATAACTTCATCACTCTTATCAGATTTCTTCCAATCTTTTTTACAATGTCCTTATTTGTCATATTTACCTTTGTAGTTTTATTTTCTGAAGAATTTATTCTTCCTATAGAATTTCTTAAATCTTCTGTCCATCTGAGCAATTTCTGCATCATTGTCAGATTCTGAACTTTCACTTGTTAAGCTTTCAGTAGGTATGTGAGTTTTCTCCTTTTCCTTGATCTTTGAAGCAGTAGACTTATATTACATTGACATCCTTTTAGGTTAGTCTTATTCCTCCTTATTCACCTTGAGTTCTTCCTCATATATCATAAGCTTATCAATATGCTCTTTAACAGGAAAAGCACCAATGTCACATGATTCTATGATTGAAATAGATGTGCCTCTCCATCGGTCTGTTAGACATCTCAATATTCTCATGATTTTTCCATTGCTGGAACAACCTTTCCTTGTGAGCCCATAGTGTTGACAATCTCATTAAACCTGAGATACATGTTAGAGATAGGTTCATCAGTCTTCATTTTAAAATTATCATATTTAATAGTATAAGTGTTTAATCTCATTTCTTTAACATTGGTTGTTCCTTCATGATAAATGCCCAAACTATCCCATATTTCATAAGCTGTTTTACAAGAAGATATTCTATTGAATTCCTCATATCCTAAAGCATAGTTCAAGGAATTCATAGCTTTATAATTATTATTGTAAGCAGTCTTTGTAGGTTCATCACAAGTTGTTATTTCAGTTTCTGTAATTTTATATTGAGTTTCTATAGCAGTCTAGATATCAAAACCCATACTTTCCAAATGAATTTTCATCTTAAGTTTCCACTGGGCATAATTTGTACCATTAAAAAAAGGTGGCGTGTTGGTAGTAGTACCTTGTAGTCTATTTTCCAGAGATAGATTTTAGAAAATATATTTAAATAGATAAAATTTAGAATTAACATAAATTTATGATCTTTAAAGATGCAACAAAAATCACAGTTGAAAACAAAATGTTTTGAAATATTTTATTAATAAAAACGTTCATGTGATACCAAATGATGGTCTGAGTAGACACTCAAGAGGGGGGGGGGGTTAATTGAGTTCCATTTAAAATTTCTATTTAAAAATATTTCTATTAAAATTCCCCAAATTGAATAAAAAGATAATCTGTAGTGAAATTGTATTAAAGTAAATGGTCAGTTAGGTTCTCAAAGATTGATTACTTCTCAGTTAATATAATCTGAATATTAATTAACTTTTGAAGCTAACCTAATACTTTACAAAACATACAAACACTTTCTAGATTAACTATCAAAGTAACTTTAAAATAGTTGTGTATTTAAAAGTAACAGCAGCGGAATTTAAATTTGATATTTTATACTTTAAACATAAACTAAAATTCATAGTAGATATAACAAAGAGGTTCAGTCTCAATCCAAGACTTATTCCTCTCAAATTTATATATAAATTTGATCCATACCCTGGATCGGGGTTAACAATAGTTTACAAACTGTCCAGGTACTCAGACCTCTACCACAGTTATTTGTGAGAAAACAAAGACAACAACACACAGGCTATCGAGGTCCTACTTGACCTCTACTACAGTCCTCAGTGGGACACAAGAAGGTGTAGAATGTTTGGAATGAGGATTTAGTATCCTCCAGTTTAGAAAAAGAGATAGTGTTTGTAAAAAATAAACAGGATACACACACTGCTCGAAAGTAAACCAAATAATCTCTAAGAGTAAGTATGAATGAGTTTAGAAAATCTCTAGTGATTGGAAATGCAGCTATGGACTCGTTGGATTTAGCAGAAATGCTTCTGATTCCTTCTCGGATTTTTCTGTTGAGAAACAGAGTGTCGTGGTTCAGCTTGGTTTCTTTCACGAGTGAAGACGTTCTGTATTTCGTGTGTTCTTCAGTAGTGTCATATTTCACGCATAAGAGTTCTCTGAATATATTGTAATGTGTTCTTTATTTGTTCTCAACATTTCTCTTCTGTTCAGTACAATGCACTCGTGTTTCTTGAGTTGTCGCACATACGTATGTTCTGTATTTCTCTACTGCAGCTCAATCATCCTTATATTCCCCGAGCTCCGACAATAAAATGATTTCCTTTTCATAGGTAGAAGGTACGGTTTCCGGATAGACCAACAACTATAATTAAATATCATTAATTGCATTAAAACATCAAATATGACCGTTAGTAATATTTAAATAATATTGACATAAAGGTTAAGAGACGGTGTCACAGTAGTTATGCAAATGTTGTCTCCTTCATGGTATGTATTTCAAGGTATCTCTTTCGTGGTATGTCTTTCACGGTATGTCCTTCACGGTATGTATTTCATGGTATCTCTTTCATGGTGTGTCTCTCACGGTGTCTTGAACATGGTGTCTCTGTCATGGTGTCTTGCTCACGGTGTGTCCGTCATAGTGTCTTTCTCACGGTGTGTCCGTCATGGTGTCTTACTCATGGTGTGTCTGTCACGATGTCTGACTCACTCTATCTGGCTTACAACATCACAGTTTCTCGTGGTCAAGGTGTCTCATTAGTCACGGTGTCTGAGACCTAGGCTTCACGATGTCTGCTTTAGTGTCTCTGTTCATAGTGTCTTTTTCTTGCTCGTAATGTCTGACTTACTGTGTCAAGCTTCACGGTGTCTTGTACTTAGAAAAATCATTGTATTTAGACTTAAACAGTAATATGCATAAAATGGATTGATCTTTACCACTATACAGTATAAGATAAGTTGAAACATAAATACATATGATTGATAACACATGGGAGATTTGTGATAATGACTAAGATTTGTAATTATTATTATGAATTGTAAATATCAAGGAGATTTGTAAACAGTAAGGAGATTTGTGATCATTAAAAAATGATTAATACATGAGGAGTCTAATAGAGATCTATTCCATGTTAGAAGTATAAATGGATCCACTAAATAATCATCTGGTTGAAAAAAATAATGAAATTATATAAATCATTGAAATTTTTGTGTTGAATTAAGAATAAAATTACATAAAGCTAATGGTGAAACTGATTTTAGAGAAATTTTTGTTATAATCTCTTGGATTAATCATAGATCAATGTGATAATTTTTAAAATATTGAAAGTCTATCTTGGTTTATAGGCACATTAAACTCCTACATTGCCTTAATTCAGTTAAATATTTTCTCTAAGTAGATAATTAATGATCATCAAAATGGCATATTTGGTGAATTAAGAAGAATACAAGTAGTTCTGAAAGAATCTCTTTCATTGTTTGATGAATCAAGAAAATACAAATCCATTCTATTGAAAGAAATAGTTCCTTATGTTTAAAATGTATCATCTAAAGTAAAAAAGGATTTTATATTTATCATAATTGGATTGAAATAAATATTCATTTCTTTGTCCATGTTTTTTGATTTTATAGATAAAAAGTCTGAGGGCCTGCATTAGATAGTCCTAGTCAGTTTGATTTAAGAATAATCTATTGATGATGATAGAGAATAAATAAATGCTTTTGCAGAGAGACATGTAGTTCAGACCTCTAAAAATTTAAATTAAATAATCCCTGTTAGTCATCTAGTAAATGTTTTGAATAATCCATTTAAATAGTTGAATAAGTTGGCCTCTATCTTTGTAAAGAAAGGATACATACAAATTTTCATAGTAAATTTTTATTATAGAGTTTTAAATGGTTTCCTGATTATATTTGACTACTGAAAAATTTTATGGTGAAAAGGATAGACTCCATTGTTAATTACCTATTTCAAATGCATTGGAGAAGTCTACCAAGACCTCCTATAGTTGGCCAACACGAATCTACATCACATAGATTAAGGGAATGTTTTTTAAAAATAATGTGTATCTGAGGGAAAATTTTATGTTTGAACATAAATTTTCCCTACCATCACTGAAACCACCCTCTAAACCTATTTTTCACCTGTATATATTTTATTTGGTGAGAGCTCAACAATATAATCTCAAAATTAAATCCACAACAATAAGGGTATTTTAAGTAGAATGAGTAGCTCTAGGATATTTTCTAATGAAATTGGGTGATGTTGTTGGAAAAATAGCTTATTCCCCTATTTCTAAATCATCATTATGATCTGGACACTAGTAATCATTCAGGAATCAACCTTTCAAAAATGGTTTCAATTTTAGCAGTTAATATACCTACTTATCAATTTACAATGGTCATTTATCAGTGAATGGGAATCTTTAAAATATTTGAATTATGTCGCGTATAATGTAATTTTAAAAAGAAATTAATCATTCTTTATTTCATGGAATTTTTTAAAATATTTGAACCTGTTTTTAAGATAAAATTTGAATTACTATATAATATTTATGTTTTATTTAGGATTTTTATTTATATGATTCTCTCTATTATTTACTAGTACATTTTTACAAAATTTGATTTATTGATTTCTTATAATATTTTATGACCTATCTTTTATAATGTGTACTATTTTAGCTATTTATTCATGTGATTGATATATTTTTATGTATGTTTACTATTCATATTTTATTTTAATTACATTCTTACTAGTTTTTATTAATTATTGATATGCCTTAATGCCAACTTCTGATTCACAAGCAGTAGAGCTTACAATTTAATATTGATTTGTGTGAAAAATAAATTATATTCTGTAATATACTTTTTTTGATATCACAAAAATGGGGAGATGAAAAGGATAAAACAAAAATTTTAACTAAAAAAAATTATTAATGAGACTACAAAAATTTCATCTTCATTATTTTAAAAAGGGTTAGATGATTTTATTTCAAAAAAGGGGGAGAAGAAAAGGAAAATATAGAAATTTTGATAAAATTTAAAACCATTATTATTCTTTAGAGAATATGAATTTATTTTAAAAGGTAAAGTTCACATAAAATGGGAGAAGAAGTGGAAGAGTCTATAATTCTAAATGTTTTATCTTATTGGGAGACATTGAAAGATAAAATATATTTCATGAAATCTTTTTTTCTTCTATTTCTTTGTATTTTTTATCATCAAAACGGGGGGTAATGTTGGATAGATTATTTTGTACCAAAATATCCTGGTTTATATATTTTTTGATGATTGAAAAAAACAAAATTTTATTCTCACAAGTTTATCTTATGTGTTTCATATTTTATGTGTCACAAAAAATAATCTTACTCTATTTCACCAAGTGATTTATCATACATTGTCTAAATTATTCAATCTACACCCAAGTTTTTATCTTATTAGAATAAAAGAACCTTATATCTACTATGAATAAAAAAGTGGATGATGTTTATCTAGATATGTATGAATTTATCTTTTGAAGAGAATGGTTGAGTGACTGGATATTCAAATCAGATGGATTAGTTAGAATGAGAAAATTTGAAAATCGTATCTTATGAAAATGATATTCATAAAATATTATCTTATGATTGTTATAAAAGTTATGAAATCTATGTACTGCATCAATGAAAAAGATTTATCTTATTCCATTTTATGAATAGTTTATCATACGAAGAAGTTGAAGAGTAATTTTATCTTACGATGTATATCGGGAAGATATCTTATAATGAACAATATTTTTCCTGATATCTATATGAATGTCAAACTATTGCACAATGTCATGATTTATTCAATAATATCTTGATAATTCATTTCATTATTTTAGATTATATCATAAAATAGATTATCTACTTTAGGAATGATCGATTTGTACAATGTTTTCCATTATTGGAAACATCTAAATAATGAGAAGATCTATATCATTGCATCCCCAAAAGTTATATCTATATTTGGAATGAATTGAGGCATGTCATTTATATAGTATCTAAGAAAGTTAACAATGAATGTATTATTGGAAAATTAGGATTATATTTCTCTTAATTTCGAAATGAGATATAAAAATTAATCGTTGGTTGCTGCATGAAATATACAAGAGGGAGATGAACAATGGATATATGAATTTGAATAATGAATAGATTTCTTATTATTTCAATACCATGGAATATAAGATATAAAAACAATATTCCAATACTATTATTACTAGTTTATATCAGTTGGATTGAAGATAATCCTGAGCTATACATTGATGACTGTTATATTTTTAGGATGAATCTTCAACTATAGTTACCTTCTGCTTGCAACGGTGTGCTGGTACTATTTCTCTTAATGTTTATTCATTATATTTTCCTTAAACATAGTGCAATAGTATTTCTGAAATCATGGATAATTACTATAATGGTAGTAATTTTTTTAAATATCTTGTACTATTTTATTAAGTGCAACTGCTTGTACACAACATGGATCCCCGGTAAAGGGTCTGCTATAGTGAAAACAACCATTCTCATATAGTAGAGTGTGGGTGGAGTGGAAAAGGATATTTATTTTCCCCGAACCACTATAAATATTCTATGGTTGATATATTTTAATTAATTTTTAATTTTCAATACCTATTATTATTAAGTAAAAGGATTTGATCGTTCAAGCCTAATGGGGGAGGTTTCCATGGAGAATATTTTTAATAACTCAACTCACCCCTTATTGAGTGTTCAGCTGGCCATAATATAGGGCGAAATCGTTCTATGAAATACTAATTATTTTATCATTGTATCATATTCTAATTTTAGAATAGGTTATTATGTGTTTTTTCCTTAATGAATAAAAATACAATAAAGTAATTATAAATGAAAATATCTTTTAAAAATTTAAAATTGATTTTAAAAACAAAAATTTATTAAATGTTTTTTATAATAATTTTCATTAAAAATAAAATTGGAAACATATAAATATTATTTAAAACATTGAGTGGAAATGAAAGTAGGAAATTTTTCACATGCCTTATAAGTTAAAAATTATTCATTTCATATTTTCTGTAAAATCTAAATAGGAACTGTTCAGAAAATGACATGAATATTCCTTTCAAAAAAAATTTAAAAATTAAAATAGGTGAAAAAATGTATTTAACAAATTATTTTTTTTCAATTTTAAATGTATTTTTTATATTTTTAGAAATCATGAATTCAGATGAAAAATGATTTCTGACCGAATAGAGAAATAGAGTTAGATTTTTTAAACATTTTCTAAATAATTTTTAGTACCAAATAAAAGAAATATGTAACCATTACTAGAGAGGGGTCATGAATAACTAGAGGAAAATAAATCTCATGAGTTTCTAGTGTGATGGATCATAATATTTCACCACCAGAATCAAAGACATAAATAATCCCAATGAAAAATGGGAAAGTACCATAAAACCATTACCACTTTGGTAAAATTGATTCATTACCCCCATGATAGAATAAAATTTAATTACACAAAAAATATCATGAGAATAAATAAATTCCTGATATTATATGTCAAAGGGGTTGTGTGTATACCTCTTAAAAAAAGATAGGTTCAAAACATGGCATATGTCTTAAAGGAGGAAAATAGAGATCAAATCTGTTACCTCAGGTCCAACACCCTTTCTATTTGTCTGAACTTCATGTATAGTAAGTATGGGTTTATTATAACATTATTATATAACCATTATCATATATATTATACCATATAAAATTTTTTATATTATTTTATCACCTATGTTTTAAAAATTCATTTTAAAAATAACTAGGTTGAGTGATAATTTATTTATTTTCCATGTATTTTTTGGTTTGGTTATTTTAGTACATTTATTTTGATTATGCTGCCATCATATTATCTATTTGATTTTTTTTATAAATATCATATATATTTATTTTACATATTTTTTTTAATAATCAATAAAATTTGGGGATAAGAAATGGATTACACCACACATGAAGATGGTTGGTCGTACGTACATATGAAAATTGTTTCTATCTTCTAAATAGATGGAATGAAATAAAAATAAATACTAATTAAATGTTAAATTATAAATATTATAATATATCTATAATTTATTGTAATAAAAGTCTTCCTTATTCCCATAAATGTAAAAAATTAAAATGAAAAACATTTCACATTGCTATATGGAGGTGGTAGTCCACACGTACACACAAGAGACATTATTGTTTTTCCATAGTATTAAATGTTACATATATTATAATAATTAAATATTTATAATAATTTCATTAATATCTTATAAAAAGTTAAATCCATCCTTTTATATAGACTTTAAGTGTAGTTATAGAAATAAAATTGTATCGGTTCGTGAGGTCGTATTCTATGATAAAACAGTCAATAGTTTCATTTACTATTTGATGAAAGTGGAGATTAATATTGGTTATGTAATTTACATAATAATAACAAAATATTTAATAGATAATTTTGTTATTATATTATAAAATATTATAATTATTTTAATGATATGGAAGAAGAAATAAAACAAATACACAGGTTTAAGAATTTTACATCTTCTTCAGAAAACCTCTTGAAGTTTATGACGAAAGTCTTCTTAGGAGGCCTTCCTAATAAAAATAACTCCTATAATAATGGGATTTGTGTATGTCTTAGATGAATCAAATGGTTTTGGATATGTGATGATCGTAGGAGGGTGGGTGGCCTTTATAAGCGCAAGAGAGGACACACAAGAAATATTTGAAAAAAATAAAGTGTACCGATGTTTTTATCATCCCAAAAGCCTGAAAAATGGTCCATTATCAAAACATATAAGATATAATATCGAAATATGGATAGAAAATGGGTTATGAACATGATTGAGATCATTTTTTTCCTTTATCGTTTTATTTTAACCCCTGATAAATCAGTTTTTATCTTAACAATGGAAGTTAATTTTTACTGTTTTTAATATTCATTATGGTAAAAAATTAACATGAATTTATTAGATAATATTTAATATTGGAATTCAAAATAAATAATATACTTTTAAAAAATAATTTCATAGACATTCAATAATTCAACATAACATTAAACATGCAGGCGTGTCAAAAAATAGGTGTTCGAAAGAAACGACTTAAACAGTAAAAAAAATTTATATCAGAATTCAATAAGAAAATGATTCCAACAACCTAAATTAGTAAAATTATACTATAATTGAACTAATTTTACATTAAAACCAATTTAAAATATAATTTCATTTTGTATTTAATTTATATTAAAATGAATTTTTTAATAAAAATTAGTAGTTTTCAATATTTATCAAAAAATGTAACTTTTTCGAAAATTCTCAACATATAACCCAAATAAAATTTTCCAATTTATATTAAAAAAATTATGTTTATTTTAATTTGTTTTAACTTTGGTAATAATTATTTAATTGTTATGGGAATAAAGCGCGACTAAATATCCTCTTAAAAATATTGTTTTTCAGAAAACAAATCGTTTTCAAATAAATGGATCTAATTTTATGTCCAGTCAATAGATAACTATTGAATTTATTTATACATGTGTGAAACATAATATTTTTATAATTTTTTCTCCTATTAATATGCACATATTTAATATCTTTGTTATAATATTATTCTATATTCTTGTTCATTTAGACACAATGTTGAGTGTTCAACAAGATATCAATGAGATTGAATTTATTTAAAAATAAATATATTTTAAAATCTCATGGTGTTACATCAGTGGAAAATCATATATGAAAAATGATATTGAAAAAGAATTTTTTCCTCTTTACAATTTTCTATGAGTAGTTGTTTGTTGTTTTTCCCCTTTATGATTTATGATTTTATGGGCATTAAATTTCTCATGATAATGTTCTATATCACTATTTTTTATTCTATATATATTATATTTTTCTTCCATATACAAATTTGCACTTCATACTAATGATCTCATTATTAGGGAACATAATTATATGTTATCTGATGTTACCATCACGTTTTATACTTTCTATTTTTATTGGAAGATTTATTGTCACATTGTACAATGTTGAATTTCAGAAAAATGTATTTTAAAATATTAAGCCTTTGATCACAATGAAAAAAATTATGAGGGGAAAATTTACTTGGATGGTTTTAGAGACAATGTAACCCTCCAATAATTTATAATATATTCTTTTTTAAATAAAAAGTATGTTTATTAGTGGATTTCATAACATGAAAAACACAGTATATATGAGTTGTGATATAGTAAATTGTTATAATCAAATTATTAAATTATTAGGTATAAATATTAATAATCCTATTATGAATATATATTTATAATGGTTTTAAATAATTCAAATTTATTGATTAATTAATAATAAATATTTACCCAATTTTTAGTAAAATCATTTTACGCTTAAAAAATGAGTGTTTTTTAAAATTGTTTTTTATTTCTTCTTAAAAACACATAAATTATAAATAATTCCTTCCATTTTTATGTTTTATTTTATGAAATGGATATATTTTTTTAAATTATCATGTTAATATTATATTTGATTGAATTTATAAGATTATTTGAAAAGGTTTGGTTTTTAGTGAATAGTGTAAAGAAGAGATTTTTGTAAAAAAATCAGTTATTTTTAAGTAAAAGACCCTGAATTTTTTTAATTTTAATATAATTTTGAATAATAAAACTTTAATTATAAATAATCTAATTTATTACATAATAATCATCACAAAACTTTTTTGGTATACGTTTATTCTTGGGCTTAAAACACATTTTTCTAAAAACAATTTTTATGCATGTAATGTGTTTTTATCATAATAAATTAAATTAATATCTATTAAATAATTTTTTTAATGAGAATCATAGGTTATATATTAAAAAATATTTTTTGGAAATCATTTTATGGTATTTAAAAGGAATTGAATTTATGTAAATTATTTTTTTCTTAAAGATTTATTTTCCTTGGATGAGTTTTTTGCACCATGCATGCTTATTTGAAATTAAATTCTATCAATTATAGAAAATGAATATTTCAAAATGGATTAAATATTTTTAATCATAATATATAATATAATTTAATAGGTTCAACTAAATTTTTGTTCTTGATTCATAGTAGAAATAGAAATATTTTGTCACCAAAATTAATGTTAAAACGGGTCGACATAGGGTTAAACAAAGAGATAGCTGAAGTATTTCCACAAAAAAGTGTATAATAATTATTATTTAAATATATTTAAACCTTATATTTTCATAACTCCAAATAATTATCCATTTTGATCTACTTTTCTATGAATGTTTCCTTTTACATCTTTTAAGAAATTATATGTGTGTCTCTCTCTTCAGTTATATAAAGGTCGCTCACCTACTACCATATTCCCATAATTTGAGAATTCTATTTTATCCAATACCCTATAAAATTACTTTCTATAATAATTAAATTAATACATTATATTAATTTCTGATCCTAACACAATCCCATCAAGGCTTAAGGTGTTACCCGAAAGAGGTGTCTCAAAGAAGATGTATAAATCACATGAAAGATATTTCAACATTATTTCTTTTTACAACTTCTATAAACATTATTTGTCTATAAAAACCTGATTAATAAAATATAATAAATATATATAGATTTTATTATGATTATGAAATAAATATTTACCGCCCATTCTAAATCAAATGTGAGATGATAGTATCACTCTAGCATACATGTGGACTACTGACTCCACATAGTGATACAATTCATTTTCCATCAGTGTATGTCAAGGACGGATATTATTATGACATTAATTTTTATGTATTGTTTTTATAAAATTATTATTATTTATTTATAATATATTATCCACCTTATTACTATCTAATTTATTATAAAATGATAATGTCCCTTATGAAAATGTTTGGACTACCACCTACATGAAGAAATGTTATTTCGTTATGAATTCTGCTTCTGTTAGGTGGTAATAATGGTATATTAAATGAAAATATACAAATTTTATGATATAATAATTATTTATTAAAGTTAAATTACCATTTAACTTTATTTAATTCCATTTATAAAAAATGGAAACATCACTTGTGTATACGTACGAATTACAGTCTCTACGAAGTGATGTAATTAATTTTTCATCACCACTTAATATGTAAGGTTATAAATATAAATGGAATTAATATATATTATATTTATATCATTATTAAAATTATATATATAGAAAAAACATGATCATAGTGTAAGTATAATAAATTCATAACTAAAACATATATGAAGAATGAAGTAGTTTATAGCAAAAATTATGAATTCATTAAAGAATTATTAATAAAATGTTATAGAAATTATATAATTGGGAAATATTTGATATTATATGTGTCATTTTTATTTTTATATAATTATAAAAAATCTAAATTAATTTTACATGAAGCATGAGTGGTTACAAATCAAGTCAGATATATGGTAAGAGTTTATTTGTCTTGTTTCCAAATTTTTTAGGCATGTTTGAAAATGTGGACGATAATTTAATTTATTAAAAGTGATTATGTAGAATGATTTTTTTTAATTATTTACTAAAAATAATTCGGTTTTAAGACCCTTACAATTTTATTTATTTACATTATCTTTTATTTAAAATATGAAAAAGGTCTAAGGATTTCTTCTGAATATGTATTCATTGAGATATGTTTTAATGTTATACACCAATATATTATCTCTATATTATATATGCTACCAAATAACTTATTTTGGAAGAATTCATGATTTATTTTAGGTGTTTTGAATAAAAATATTTATTTTAATCTTTCAATGATTTTAAATTAAAAAATAACCAAATCCTTAAATGTTTTTTCATCATAATTGTTTTTTGAGACATGTTTGAATGTTACACACCTATTTAAGGTTAAGATGTTTATATATAAGGAAAAATTGAAATTATAAGTAATGTAACATTCTTAATTCATGGTATATACATTTATAATTAAAATTATTTAATCTAAGGGGTTTTGATTTGAATCTTCCCAATGTATTAAGGGTTTATCATCTCAAGTTGTCTTCTTTGAGATGCTTGTTATGCTATACACCTATATTATTTTATGAGGTGTATCTAATAAAACATGAAATGTTTTTACGTTTACATAATTATGTTCATAGTTTCTGATATTTAATTTTATATTCTTCTTTTCAGGGGAATTATTTATAAAATATTGTCAAACCAATATAGTTTTTATGTTACAATCTCATTTTACAGGATTGTTTACACTTAAATTTTACAATGATGAAATTATATAATATATCTTTACAAATTATTATTTATTTAAATAAACTATGTTTATTAATATATATTATATATTTTCCTTTCATTTTACTCTATCTATGTACTTTATGGTTTGAAATAATGTTATTATGAAAAAATTGCCTTATTTTCCATCTTCATTCGTGAATCATTTCTTTCATGTTCATATTTTCCATAAAATGGTTTCAATAATGTTTTTAGTATTCTAAATATATTTATTAAATTAATTTTTACCAATTTTTTATTTTCATTAAATTTTTAAAGGAATCTTCTTTTCATTTTATGAAAGAGTAAATTTTGAATTTTTATCAAAAATGTGAAAGGAAACATTATTTATGTAAATGGAATGAATGGATTTTAAAATAATCATATTTTGTATTTACACTTATTTTTCCTTACTAAATATCTATGGTTATTTTTATTGAAAATATTTTCTATAATCTTTTGGAAAGCTTTATATTTAAAATAAGTTTTTTAAAAATGAAAAAAGGTATTTTCATCAGGAAATATTATAGTGTTATTTAAAAGGTATTTTAATATTTAAGAAAATTTTTTATGTTTCTAATAACTTACTGGGGATATGATCCCATTTAACAATATTTATTCTATCTATATATGATTTAAAATTTTTATTTTGAATTTTTTATGAAACATGTATCATTTACATAGGTTAAGAATTGATGATATGATGAAAATATTATGATCCTATAGAACAAATATATATATATATATATATATTCATTATGTGAAAGGTGGGATAAAATTATATATACCTTAAATTAATTGGGTAAATATATATATGTCACTAGATAATAATGAATTTAATGGGGAGTGAACCTCATTCGGTAAGAGGATTTTTCCAATAAGAGAATCTAAGGAGTGATACTTTACTAGAGAATGATTGAGTAATGAGTGAAACAAATCCACTATGATAGTCTTTGTAGTGATACCTAACTAAGGGAATTATTTTATATAGTTATGTGTATGGTAAAAAACATATTTATTATGTTTACATTATGCTATCATGGCTCATGACAGATTATTTATGATTATGCACTCTTACTTATTATTTATTTTGATTAATAAAACGTTATGTAATGTTTCAGGATTGTGATCTGTGAATTTTTTGGTATTATTTTATTATTTTTTTCTCATGATATCATTACCTTATATTTATCAAATGATTATTAATTAATATATCTTATTTTTACCCTTAATGATCATATAAGCTAAACCTTTCTTATGTTTCCCTTAACTAGGTTATAAAGGAAAGTTTTAAGTATGACATGTCTAAGAAGGGTTCTAGTTTTAAATAACTAAATGGGTGAGGAATTAGATCTTTTATATATCAAATATTTATGTATCTATTTTTTAAAAGAAACTAAGCCTTTGTGGTTCTGGCCTGGATCATTTTGATATTTAATGAATATTACACAAATAAGATGTAGTGTTTATTTTTGAAAATTTTGGGTCTCTATAGTTGTTGTTTGTAATTTCACAGATATATATATATATATATATATTCCCCTATATGTTTTGATTAAAATAATTAGATTCATAATTATAAAAATATACTAGGATAAATATGGAATATGTGTGATGATTATTTTTGTTCTTATTTATGTATAAATACTAGTGTTGTTGTGGTAGTGCAACTGAAATACATTAGGGGAAGTTGGAAGCTGTAATGGATAAAGTGCAGTTAGTATATACTTGAAGTAATTTTGAGGAGATTTAGAAAACTGGATATTTATAAATGTTACATAATCATTAAATGTCTCTACATATCCATCATTGGTTATAACGTACACATAATTTGTGTGGTTTAATCATGTTCTAATTTGGTTCATATACATCACATATATAACCATCTTCTGTATAACCATCATCTCATGTTGTTTATATATGAAGTTATCCAACATAAAAAATGACACAATATGTATATAAACCATTCCATTTTCAGTTGAGTTAAAAATATGGTCAATCTAAGATATTTTCACATCGTTAAATGTATATATTAGGTGGTTGATCCATTTACATTGAATCTAATAAAATCTAGTAATCTGAAAAAGTAGTCGACGCATATAGTAGATCTTGAAATATTTTATCTATTTAGAAAATATAAGGTACATGTGTACATATTGAAGTAGTATATTTATTTTAGATCATGTGACTATGAATCTTGGGAAACATGGAAAATATGGGACCATAATCATTTGAGATGATTAAAAGATTATATCCATAATTCCTTAAGAATTATTTTATAAATACGATCATATCTCTTTAAGTGAGTGTTTTTATCATAATTCAGTGAATATGGAATGCATGACATTAATTCATAATAATTTTAAAGACTTACGGTATCTAAACATGTTGATGCATTTTTTCCCGATAAATTTCAAGATATCATAAAGATATAGTTTGATATGTAATTATAGTTGAAGATGGAAAGAAGACATTTAAATATAGTGTTATTCCTAAAATCAAGGAGTAATCACAACTAGTAAATGTACTTGTAATTCATGTATAAATATAGGATTTAAAAAAATAATAAATTCATAGATTTTTTGAAAAAATAGGGAAATTATCTGAGTACACATTATTATTTTAAAAAAAGTTTTTTATTTTAAAGTGTGATAATTTATGAGGATTGAATGGTAAAAATTAAAAAAATTGAGTTTGAAGTCTTTAAAAATTTAAATAAGATGAATATTTGACATTTAAGAGAGTTTTTGAAAATAATGAAGTCTCAAAACTACATTAAATAATATTTATATATATATATTGAAAAAATTTCTGAAAAGAGAGTGAATTTTCATTACTATATCCACTGCATGTTCTTTAATCCAAATAATAAAAGAAAAGTGAGATAATTGAAAAAAAATCAGTTACATACCATGAATTATCTAAAAGAGAGAATGTGGGCTCTATATAATCATGAAAAATATTAATCAAATTCTTTAAATAGGAATAATATTATTAAAATAATAATTAGAAGACATTTCATGTGGCATATATCAGTGGATCGTATATATGAAGAAGTTATAAGAGAGAAAAACAATAATCATCTACTGTAGAAGTCTGAAGTTTTTATGATTGCCCATATTATTGAAACAATAGAGGAAGAAAATCTATCCATAAAGTCTATCATAAACTAATGCGAATAAAAGTGGTATTATTTAGAATAAATAAAAGTATAATTGTTTAACAAAGGGACAAAAATAACCCAAATACTTTTTACTAATCATATTTTGGGATATAAGTTCAAGGTCATACTCTGACACATGTTTTATTTAATAATTATAATGATTTTATGAATATGAGATAATAAAAATGAAGTACAAGTGATGTTGTTATCCTTATCATGACGAAACTCATTAATAATCACCAGTGTTATCTTATGATTCTATTATATTTATATATTTACATACCTACCAAAGGATATAAACTCACTAAACAAGTGAATGAGTGATAATGGAATAAAAGTAAAATTTCAAAAAATGTCACTCCACACTTCTTCACCCACATTTCAGTGTTGGAATATCCCAAAGTGATCCTGTCAATATTGTAATCGAAACATCTAACATCTTAACATGGGAGAATATAACACATACCTCAAAACATTCTAGGTTATATAAGATCATGATCATTTATCAAATGTAATGCATCCCCAACATACACTTTAATTTCAAATCATTCAGGATGAACTACTTTTATACACCACTAGGGGGTCTCTCTATTTAAAAAAAATCATTCTAAATTTGATACCTATAATGAAGAAAAATGACTCTAATTAGTAATTCATTCTATATTTTTGGTTGTATTTTAATATATATGTTAGATAATATTTTCAAAGTCTCATCCTCTGACATAAATAAAGGAAAATATAAATTTCTAGTAGACCTTGATGTTTGTGTGACGATAATACTTAACAATCCCCCTATTTTTGATCCCTAATCCATAAATATGATCTCAATCTAGATAATTATTAATGTATCCTTGATGAATATAGAGAGTTGATATATATAATTGATCTACAAAAGGTCAGGTCTAGATAAATTAATTCTAATAAACTCATCACTTATTATCATAGGAAGATAGAATGATTCCTTAGACAAAGAATTATAATTTATAATAAGAAATAAAATCATTCTTTAACTATATAACTCATTAAATTTGATTAGCATTAAAACTAATAATGAAATCATGTACCAAAAACATGTATATCTATAATTGGTCAATTAATTCATCTACTATGATAAATTTATCATTATAAACTTCCTATCCCCTTCTCATTAAATTACATGATAATGAAAAATAAAAATAAGAGATATAAATATACTCTCTAATGGGGAATCATCATACAAATCCAGTATAGACAAATATCTACCACTTAGATTCAAGATCAATCTGACAAAAAGGTACTGTAATTAATATTAATTTCCCTAAATATCTATTTACATGTTATGTAATAAGTTTAATACCATAATTTTCATTATCCATATTTCATATGATATGATACATGGTAATCTGAAGCATATCATATTCCTAGGATAGGGGATATTTTGAGGTGAGGTATGGTGATATCAGAACACTTTTTTCCAGTTATATTATAAGGCTTCGAAGAATTATAACTTTTTAATCATGGTTTATGAATAACATAGATTTATGATTCATTAGGTAGTAGAATTTTATGTGTTAACCATTGGAAAATATTATATGTAAAGTTATAGATAATAGTTAATGTTTATTATGATGAAACTTATGGAGAATGAAATTAATTTATACGATATATACATAAGCACTTGAAAAAAAAATTAAATAATATTTATAAAATGATAAAATTGAATGTATGTTTCCTAATGATCATGTAAATGTCATAGATATATAAATAATACCCTAAGGCCTATATAAATGGAACATACCTTGTTAATGGGTTCGTAGGTGTATAATCTAAATCTTCTACTATTTATTCCCAAAGATCTATTATACCTCATTACTTAACATTTTTGATATACTAACATATCTTGGATGTGAGGTGAATCTCACCCAAGCATTTGGTGATTTAGTTGAGCTGTCAATACACTAAAAACGAGAAAGTCCATTGGATTCCTCCAAGGGATTTTTACAAAATGGATGATTGATGAATATTACAGAGGATCGTTAGTGTAAGATATATTGGATTTATAATTCACCATTTATACATGGTTTTTGTTTTCATAGCACAATAAAATTGTTATTTTAGGTTTCCAATGTCTTATGTTGCATAAATCATGTGTGGTTGTATGCTTAGAAACTTGTAAGTTGCATTAGGGATTTACCATGCTTTCATATTCAAGGAATTGTGTTTGAAAAATGCAGAAAATTTCTATCATATATATATATATATATATCAAATTTTCGGTTATTGAATATGATATTGGTTTTTTAATAGTGTACTACATTAAATTATTGAATATTATAATATGTGGCATAAAATTTATAATGTCTCTTGGATTATGATATGCAATATAATAATTTATCATTAGATCCTTTTGTATGATATTGGATATTGTAGGTGACGATATAGTGTAATCCTTTATTATCTCCCTGTCGTAATTCATGACATGAGAGATAATAACATATGATCATGTCGGATTAATCATACCCAAGATTTTAAAAAAAATATCACCATACCATAATAACAATAAATTGAATATTATATAGAAATTAATCCCAGGTGTTGAATGATGTTTTAAATTTGAGTATTATAAATCCTTAAATATGATTAATAATAGCCCCACCATTGGGGGTGGGGTGGTTTGGTCTTCGGGTTTGGGGAAGGTCATGAGTTCGGGTCCTTGGTCTTTCACGTTTACTGCATTTTCTTTCCTTGCATTTCATTCCACAATGGCAAATGCAATTGAACTTATATTTTAAATACGATAAATAATAAGGGATACTATGCACTATGACGTATACATATCATTAAATATGATACATAAGAGAATTTTTTCTTTTAAATTTCTATTAATAATTGTATTACATAATTTGTAAATTTTTTATAAACTATAGAAAATTTATTTAGGTATATTAATATATAAATTTATTATAAATTTATTGATCATAAATTTTTTGTAAATTTATTATTCATAATTTTTCTATAATTAACCACTAAATGAATATGAAACATTTAATAAATAAATATCTGTAATATTAATTATTTATATTTAATATATTTGTATTATTTGACATTTATTATAATTTCGATAGAAAATGTTTATAGAGATTATAATTGTAATTTATAAAGTGTTATTAATTGAAAAATAAGGATAATTATATAGATATTACATTTAAAAGTAATATTATTTGTTCTTAATTATTAATATTAATTATTTTAATTTAAATTATTTAGTCAGAAAATTATTTAAATGTTATAAAAAGGACTTTCAATAATTGGTATTATCGATAATTAAATAATAATGAATTTTTGATATTTTCAATGTTTATATAATATATGAATAGTATATATATATATATATATTATTTACATTTTAGATATTATATTCTTAATTAAAATTCCATAACAATATTAATATGAAGTGTTTCATTCTTGAAATAAATATAATGTGTTTATATTTATTTAAGTAATGGAATATCCATTCGGCATGGCGAAATTATAATGTTTTTATAATTGATTTACTTATGAATTATTCATAAATGTATATATCATGTATAAATTTATGAATTATAAATATATTTTTTATCCCCATTCTATACATAGATGTACTTTATATATTAATAATATATGTATGGATTATGTTTAAAGATTTAAATTTATTTTTTAAATTTTTATACATACATATAAGCTGTTTTAGGCTAGGTATTATTATTGATCTATGTTTTTACTATCTTGAATTTGATTTATATTGGGATATAGAATTAATTTAAATTTCTATTAAAGTTTATGCATATTATGTGTAATTATTGTATTCAAATTTAGGTATCTCTTTAGTAAAGTAACTTTGGGTAGAGGAACTTTGGGTTGGAATTCTCACTAGCTTGGAAGCTTTTCCGTTGTCTAAAATGTTGAGGTTAGATATCTATCACTTCAAGTTTTTTTTTATTGGGAATATTGATTTCATAAAATAATAATAATTTACATGAATGTATTTCAGGTACATTTTCCTTGGGATGAACATGGTTATTTAAGAATATAGTGGATTTTTAATTTGGGTTAATAACACAAGCTATGAGTTGTGTAAGGAGTTATAAAATAATATAGTTCTAGTATACTGATTTGGTGGATAGAATAATATTCTACAATAAATAATTAAAATAATATATACCTGTTAAGAATATAACATTTTATATTTTAGTTACATTAAATATTCTCTTACATACTCACTGTTACATTCTTTATAAAGAATATACTTATCAATACATTGATTATCCAGCCAGATATATTCTTCCAAATATGGGTTCCCTTGGTGTTTGAACTTGAGTTTTATTACAATGTATGAAACCTTTTTCTTTTGGTCTAGAAGTTTAATTAAGGCCTAATTTGGGTTACCAATTTCATCACAGTTTCTTTGCAGAGGTTTATGTGTCTTGTTCGAAGCCCAGAACCCAGCTTTTGGGATAAAAATGGAATGGCACACAGTTACTCTAAACCATATGGGGTAGGTTTCATAGTCTAAAAACTGTTTTGAGATGTGGGAAGAGAGAAGGGTCACTTGTATAGTTATACTAAATGTTCAATTGGAGGTTCATGACCGTGTGAGAATATCTGCATTTTTTTCTAATGGAGTTTTGCATAGTTTCCACATAGCTTGTCAAACAGTGCAAGGAAACCATGGTAGGTGCCCTTCCATATAGATAACTATGCATGGTTAGCACATGACTTGGGGTAATAGTGCCGCCAAACCATGTAACCCTTTCATATTTGGTGAAATTACTATTTTAACCCTAATTAAAACTATTTGTAAACCTAGTTGTCTCATTCATTCAATAGATAAAAATCTCATCCCTTTGAAGTTATATTTGGTGACTAAAAATGGATTGGATCCTGTTTCTCCATCTGATCTATGATTCAAGGGAAGTTGGTCTTGTTTGATCAACATCAGTGAGTTCCTAATTCATTTTTAGTCATTTCCCATTCTTCTTAGTATCAATTATTCTATTTAGGTTCAAGATATTATGAACTAACAATAGGTTCATCATTTATTCTTTATTTTCTCCATACCTAAGTTGAATCAGGAGTTGATACAAGATGTTCACTCTATCACCGAGCTATTATAGGTGGTATATAATTTCCCCATTTTTTGGTGCTTTATTAGGCTTACTATCATTGTGACACCGACATGAATTTCCAGCACGACAAAAATTTTAATTGAAAATCTGATTAAATAAATTGTTATTTTGGTATGTGTACTGTACTGTACTGTCATGTACCTATTTTGGCATCATCATAATGGAATGTATCTTTATCACTATATATGAGATACTTATAGAATTATTGTTACATATTCTTTCTATTATCTATTTTTTTGGATATTATATTGTTTCCACAATTGGATTTTATTGACATTCCACTATGTCACACTAAAATGTGAGGTAATAGTCTCCCCATAGATACACCTTAGGCCATTACTACTTATTAGAAGCCTCTATCATTCGAGGAGATGTTCTTGAGGCATTAAGGCCAACCGTGATCGGGACACTTTTGGGTGGCATCTGGGTCTTGGAGTTTACAAAGTTGTATCAAAGCCAGGTTTCCATTGTAGGAACTATGGGTTATGGGCCCTCATGGATTTGAATTTTTCCAACCATTAAGTTTAAAATTTAAATTCAATTGTGATATAATAAAATAAATAATAAATTATATTAGAATCAAAAATTGAACCAGAAATAGAGACTTGACCTAGACTCATATTTTGAGTGGGAAATATACAATTTCTCCTGTTATTTTTTTGATGGTTCATTTTATATTCTATGATTTAGGAGTAGACAGTGTGGTATAACCTGTTATAGGATGGTTATTACTTGTTCTGTGCTTTTGGTTTATAAACATTGATTGTTTTTATTTTCTAAGGAATGTGTTTGGAATTGTAGAGGCAGGCCACTATGATGACCTCTAGTCATATGCCAGGATAGCACTGACTACCATGTTCCAAAGGGGCGGATAGTTACTGTTGGATACTACTTTAGTTCCAACATTGAACCATCTATTTTTCTAAACACAGGTGTTGAGACATAGTTCTAGGAGGTGTTTTATCTGTTTATATAGACTTTTCAGGGATCACCACAACATGACTTAAATATGGACAAGATGACATGTGTGTTCCATTAGTATAATCCTT
The DNA here is from genome assembly GCA_963277665.1 of Viscum album. Taxonomy (NCBI): domain Eukaryota; kingdom Viridiplantae; phylum Streptophyta; class Magnoliopsida; order Santalales; family Viscaceae; genus Viscum; species Viscum album. Next base: position 2,017,397,595 of record OY728126.1, read on the forward strand.
TGACATTTTTGGGAGATGTTGATCCACTAATTACTGATCTATTACATGAGACTTTTCTTGTGATCTTCAATAATCTATAGGAAAATACTAAAATGAGAGTGATTCATGCAATATATATGTTTCATGGGGAAGAAAATTATTTGTGAGATGTTAATAACCAGTATAACATGCTACATGATATGGTTTGGGATAATTTTTGAACCAGGTTCTATGATTATTTATACCTCATGAATCTGTAGCTAGAGCAGGCTAGTGAGATCCTACATCTAGAAAAAGGCGCTATGACAGTTATGGAGTACTCAGAACACATTATAGAGCTACAATGTTTTTCACTGGTGTACCTTGCTGACGAGTTATCGAGGTTGAGACCCTTTGAGGAAGGTCTCCGACATTCCATTCAATATCAATTCAATTTGTTCATAATAACCTCAATCAACAAAATTGTAAATCAGGAACTAATTATAGACATATCCTAATAGAATCTAGTGGCACTGAGCAAAGCAGTATAGTCGCTCGACCTAATTGCTCAAATTCTAGTGGTAGGAAGCAATGTTTTGAGGCTTCCACAGAGATGCCTATCAGCTAGGATATGAGTATTGGTTGCTCATGTTTATCTAATCAATGTGGAATATAGGTCCACATGAGAAACTATATGACCGTGACATATCAAGTGTCGGTCCTATCGAAGGATGGGTAATTTGCTAAGTTTCTACAAGACCTTCCCTCTAGAAATGAGTGGTATGGGTCAGCTCTGGCACTAGGTTTAGGAGTATATTTGTCATCTCCTTTTCAAGAAGGGATCTATAGTAGTTATGATCAACTAGGCGGAGGAAGTGGTGGGCATGGATGAGACATACAAGCACCAGTTACACTAAGACATCAGAGTGGGCCTGCTCTGGTCAATAAGTTTGTGTCACATGGTTGGGGTTCATGCTAGATCTATTTGGTATATCATATACATGATGATCAGGGTTCCATATTATCTATAGTGAGAGGTACAATCATATTATCCAATAATATTTCATCTTATATTTTTTATATTGGTGAATCCCATTGTTTTATATCTATACCTATGGGGAAAAGCCTTGGGCTCATTATAGTGACATATAAAAGAGTTATAAAGTTATTAAGTTCATCTAGAATGATAAAGAGGATGTACTCCAGTGTAAGAAGTTCCCCTTGAGGTTGGTGGGTGTCACTTTTTTTGGGATTTTTATGTCCATGAGATGAATGAGTTGGACGTCATACATAGGATAGACTTGCCAGTTTCATATCAATATTACATTGACTACTATCTCTAGGGAGTTAATTTTTAAACACCATAGTGTCCAATTATACTCGAAATGGTAAAAATGATGTCCAGGAAAGCTGATATAGGCCATAGCATTTTGGGTGTGGCAAAATGATAGCCCATATCTCAATTTTGTATCTGGATAATTGGGGAGCACATCTGGAAGACATCCCTTATGTGGTTGATTAATTTAGAGATATTTTCCCAGATGAATTTTTAAGATTCCAATAGGTGAGATGGGTGGATTTCATTAACAATCTAGTTCCAAGAGCTACACCAGTATCTATTCCTCATTATAGAATGGATATGAATGAGTTTCATGATCTCAGGAGGCAAATAGATTATTTTAAGGAAAATAATCTTATTCAACACAATACTTCTCCATTGGGTTTACTGGTACTTTTTTTTAAAAGGATGATGGTACCCTTTGGCTATGCATGGATATTGGAAATTGAACCAGCAAATGGTTAATTAGAAATATCTATTTCCAAAAATTTATGACCTACTTGATCAAGTTCTAGGATACCAGGTGTTCTCAAAAATTGACTTGAGGATGGGATATCACCAGGTACATGTTCAAACAACTGACATAACATGTAATAATTTCTATAGTAGGTATGATCTATATGATTATATAGTTATTTCGTTTAGTCTTGAAATTGTGCCAACATTTTTCATGGCCCAGATAAAATGATTCTTCCATCCTTATCTAGATTTGTTTATAGGTTTTTTGTGGATGATATCATTGTTTATTGTCACAATGATCATGACCATGAAAAAACCCTTAGATCATTTTGGATATACTAAGAGAGATTTATTTATATGCTAACCTCATAATGTGAGAATTTTTAATAGATCAGATTCACCTCTTGGGTCACATTATCTCAAGGATATGGGTATCAGTTTTCCCAGAGAATGTGGGAGTGGTAGTTTCCTGGGAACAAACCATGAATTTTTATGACATATAGAGTTTTTTGGGGTAATAATTATACTAAAAAATTTCAAAAAATACTTTTCATGCATATAAGTATCGTTTAAGGGATTGAATATGATGGATGTTATGTTTTTGTAGGAAGCTACATGAAAGATAGCCTTTGAAGAGCTGAAAGGGAGATTGAATTCAGCATCGGTCCTGATACTGTCAGAGTAGGGAAAGATCTACACTATGTATTTTGATGCCTCAAGTATTAGGTTTGGAGAAATTTTAATGAAGGTGGCTAGAGTCATGGAATATGAGTCTTGGAATCTGAGGCCACATAAGAGGAATTATATGATGCATGATCTCAAGTTAGCTGCAGTTTTTCATTCATTGAACTATTGGACACATTACTTACTTAGAGGTCATTTTGTGTTATACACAGACAAAAAAACCTCATATACATATTTACATAACAATATATGAATATGAGGAAACAAGTTAGTGTGGATTAACTATAGTATATTAACTTTGAACATTCCTACATTACTAGTAAAGGAAATGCAGTGGCCATTGAATTGAGTTTGGGGACTCATATACATGCAGTTCAGTAGGCTAGTAGTGAGTCACAACTTCTAGCCCTATTATCTGAAATGAACATGTATGTTCACGATAGTCAAGGGATTACCTTTCTATCATCATTAGTTGTGACGTCTACCCTTCTGGATAGAGTGAGGGTGAGAAAACTATTAGATTCTGAGGGCCTAGTCATATAGGAGAGTGTGGCAAGTGAGGACCCAACTCATGGTTAGACCATAGGCAAGTATGAGATTTTGTGTATCCATGGTTGTGTTTGGGTTCCAATGGATATATGTGAAGAGATGATGTTGTAGCTCCATGAGTCATCATGTTCAGTTCATCCGAGAGTCACTAAGATGTACAATTATTTACCCCATTAGTATTGGTGATCAGGTATGAAGTGTGAGGTAGAATGTTTTTTACGAGGTGTTCCACCTTTATGTAGGTGAAGGTGGATCATCAACGACTATCCAAACGTTTACATCAGCTACATATTAATTAGTGGAAAATGGGATGATGTCACATTATATTTTGTTACCAGTTTATCAAGGTCTCCTTGAGGTGTCATTGCTATATGGGTTGTTGTTGATAGGATTATGAATGTTTCTCATTTCTTTCATTTAATATATATACCAAAACATTAAATCTCATTTCTAGTAGTGTTTTTAGTGGGATTTGGGTGCAAAGGTGCTTCGAATAACAACTTTCCACCGTCAAACAGATGATCAGTTAGAGTGTACAATGCATTTTCATGAGGAAATACTTCTTGCATATGGATTGGATTTTGGGGGTTCATAAGAGAGGCATATACCCATGGTTTATTTCACTAACAACAATATATATCAGACGACTATGCAAATGGAACCTTATAAGGATTTTTACGATTGGCCATACCGATTTCCCCTGTGCTATTTATAGGAATGCAAGGTATATTTACTGGGATTGCATATCCTGTAGGTGAATGTTTATTAGGTCTAATTGTTTCAAAATTAGATAGCTACTATAGAGTCTAAAAAATCATATTCCAATTACTACAAAAAACCTCTAGAGTTTGAGTTCAAAGATTGAGTTTTCTTATGTGTTTCGCCAAGGTTAGGACACATGAGAATCATGAGATGGGTTAATCTTTCACCATAATATGTCGGGCCATTAGAGATTCAAGGTAGATTCAGATAGGTATCCAATATTTTACTATTACTTTAGAGGTATCAATTCATGCATGATGTCTTCCAAATATCACATATATGTCGTAATAATTCACAGTTGTCCCATTGTTTACATTGAGTGGAGGTTGAGTTATAGGTTTATGCTTCCCTTAAAGTGAATCATATTCATTCCATTAATAGGTGAACATAGGTTCTCTAAGGCTGGTCAGTTCCTCAGGTAGGGGTTATGTGGTAGTACAACCATTTATAGGAATATGCATGGGAGTGAGAGGCTGACGTACGTAATCAGTAGAAGACGTTGTTATAAGAAAAATTTTGACAACACTTGAGAGGGGTACTCTAGGATGAATTTCATTAGGGGTGTAGATTTTAAGAACGCAAGTATTCATAAAGGGTAAAAATTCTTTTCTTTTTCTTAAAATGTTTATTTATAGTATAATATGGGTAACCAAATTGAAGACAAGAGTTTTGGGGTGTGTGATGATTCTTTGGAGCCCAAAACCTAGCTTTTAGGTTGAAAAATGCATGGAGAATGGTTATTATAAACCATGTGGGGCAGGACACACGGTCTAACAAATGCTGCATGACATTGGTAAAGAGTAGGGGAATCTCACACGATTACACAAAACCATACGATTTGAGGTACACGACCATGAAGGAATGTCTATAATTTTTATAGTGAAATTTTCATGGTTTCCACACAGTTAGTCAAACCGTTTGAGGAATCTATGTGAGGTTCCCTAACCTATAGTTAATCGTGTGGAAAAATTGGGGGACCCATTAATTATACGTGAAATTTCCATTTTAATGCTAAAAAATATATATGAAAACCTACTTTCTCATTTATTCAACGGAAAACGAGATCATCTATTTGAAGCCTCTTCTACAACTAAAATAGTATTTGGTCCCGTTTCAATATCTGATATCTTATTAAATTGTCATTGGTCTCATTGGATCGCCTCAGGGATTTCCAAATTCCTTTTTCTCAATTCTCCATTCTTACTTATATCAACTTCACTATTTAAGTGAAATATAATATTCCCTAATATCATGTTCCTCATATGTTCTTTATCTTTTTCCCAACCAATGCTAAATTAGGAGTTGATACAGGAAAATCAGTCTAATATTGATCTATGATAAGTGGTATATACTTTTCTCATTAGTTTTGGTGATTTATTAGGAAATATACAATTGTGATTCCCACCGTAATTTTCAATGCGACCCAAATTTTAATTGAAAATTGAATTTAATGAATTTGGACCTACTATGGAAGCCCTTTGGAACCCTTTATATACATTGGTAGTTGTTTCACAATACAAGGCTACCCATGGGTTGGGACAATTTTCCTTCTATTAACCATGAACAACCCATGAGGTGTCATTTGATATTTCCTAGTCAGAGGAAGCCCATAATTAATTAAAAGGAATTTCATTTCTTGACCAGGAGAAGTACCGCCTCTTTCCATTATGTTATCCAGATATAAAATTATTTAATTGATAAAATATATTAAATAGAATTGGATTAATGATTATATATCGTCATTGGTTGCATAAATGTGTATTGGGGATAATTAGTGGGTATACTCATGGTGTGAAATGGAAATGAAATTGATTAATGGATAGTGTGAGATGTATTCGAAATGGTAGTGTATTACTTTGTTGGTATACAAAGGGCCATGATTCCATTTAATTCCATGGATGTTACATATTAGGTCAATACATGGTAGTGGACACATTGGGTAGAGTTTCCCCTTGGGTCCTAATTTTATGGGATGCCTTAGGCATTGCTACCCCTTATATCTGATTTTTTTGGGCTCGTAGTGGAAATTGTCTAGTGACATGATAATTATACCCCAATGAATACCTAAATGTGTTTCCATAAATATTATCTTGGAACTCGATTAGTATTACTTGGTCTTCTAAAACATTGGTCAGTCCCTTCCTGGCCACAATCTTTGGTAATATGGACTGACTATGGTAAATTGTGATATATTATTAATTATGAATCTTGGCTATGGATGTCCTAACTCTTTTGGATACATGAAAAATCCATGGTTGACATGATATGTATAGATTTATGATGAGTCGATGTTGGTTATTTTGGTTTGTTATTGATTCCTTATTATATGAGCTAACACATATTTCTAGGATTCATGTATGGATATGTGGAATAAATTTCATGTTTTACTTATGCCACGGGCGCGTTACTTTCATATTTCATACCTGCTCAATTGCTCACTATTTGGTATATTATATTTCACAACATTTATTGTATATATATTTGGGTTCTTACCAACTAGGATTGTAACTCACACCATGTTCGGGCTGCCGTTGTGTACCCGAATAGAGGTTATGGATACAGTTAGGGATCGGGGAAGGCGCCCAAAGTGCAATTCTTGATATTGGTACTTGATTAGGAGTTGGGGAGCATAATACCAAGATGAGGGTCACGATGATATTAGGAGATATAATTTTTTTGGATTTTTGGTATTTTGGGACACGCATTGTACTATAATAATGTGTTCCTATTTTGGTTGATTTGTAGAGACATATATCATCATCATTGTGTAATGTATCGACTTTTTCCGAAGGTATATAAAATTTATTTTTTTATTTGATTCTGTTAAATAGACCTTAATTTGATATATTGGAGGTTAGTGGAGGTTATAAATGAGTCTGGGGCTCATTTAAAGCCTAGAGCACCATAAAGAGGACAAACAGGTAGGGCCGCACAGTTTCTCTGAAACCGTGCCACCTAGGGTTTATGCTTGTGTGGGTCGTTGCAGGTTTCAGATAGTGATAAAATGCATGGTATGCACATGGTTAGTCAAACCTTTCACCTAGCATATATTGTGTTTCTAGTGATACAGAACCTTTTCTATGGTTGGAAAACAGTTTTTCCAAAGTGTGCGGCTAAACCTTTCCAATTGTAGAATGGGGGTGAAATTACAACTTTACCCTTCATTAATGATTAAACAGTACTTTCGTCTCCCCTATTTTTCCGAGAATTTTTTTTCTTCCTCTATATATACGTTGATCTCCTACAATCCCCCTTTGGGGTTTTGTGATACCTCCTCTTCTAATTGGTTTTCTTCTTCCTCCAAGTGTGGGTCAAGCTCCTCTTCTCCTCCATTGTGGTTTTGTGATATCTACCTTGTCTCACCTCTGATATATTCAATTTTGGATGAAACGAAATTTTATTAGTAATCTATACAATCCACAACCCTTGATTTCTATGTTTCCCCATCATCTGTTGCGCTATGTTGTTACAATAGAATTTTACCCTATTTCGAGGGTTTCATTAAATCCACTAATTTCTTGCATTGTAGATTTAACCAAGGATTGTTACCAGACATGTGGATTACTACTACTAAAAGGTAGGGAATATACACTTTTTATATCATTTAATTTTTTAGTTTCCCCACCACTGTACCGCTTAGTGGGGCCTACCGACGATTCCTTATTCTTGTGTATTAGATTATCCAAAATGGTTTTCCATGCCTATAATGACCCTATCATGTGGAGAGACTCATTCAAGGGTGTTATCTTTTAATTTTGAAACCCCTTTGTGTGTCCCAACCTATATGAAATTTTCCCCATATTTTATAAGTGAATAAAACCTTGGGTATCTATTTTTCCAATGTATTAATACCTTAATTGATGTATTAAGTTAATTTAAATGGAGAATAATGAGGCTTTCCGTCGAACTAATTACCTCATACCTTATATTTTAATGCACATAATGGGTAATTCATAATGAAACCCTTAATAATTTTGTTAAATACATATGAAATTTGGTTAATGATTATACACAATGTCACATACCTTATATTTGAATATTTCACTAAAAGTTAGATCAATCCCTTTCTCCAAACCTCATCTTCTGTTTAATGGATTTTTTCCCATACTCATGTTATGATATATGAATTTCCTCATTAAATTATTGTTGACAAAAATGAGGAATTGGTTTTTATGGATTGTGGTTCTTGGTAAAGCTTTATATCTTGTGGTATTGATATTTCATTGATGAAATGTTGGTAATAGGAATGATAATGCACTGTGTCTATGGTTATTATCCATTTTTTAAATTTTATTCCCTATTTTTTATGCCCCATTCTATGCATACTCCAAATTAATTATTTTTTCGTGAAATATTATTCCATTATTATTGGATTGAACTGGATGGACTAGTTAAATAGTAATCATGTAGTGTGGAGATGAGTATTATTGGCATGTCATTATATATATATATATATATATATATATATCCATTCCTTGTTAAATATTCCTTGGTTGATATAGTTCACTTGATATGGGTTGGGAGAGAATATGTGTTCCATATTAACGACACATGAATGGACACCCAAGGATTTTTTGGTTACAACTCGACACACCGGATAGGATTTATTAGCATTCCATGGAAGGGATTCCTCTTTAGTTTTTTATAATCTTGAGTGATACCAGTTCCGTAGGGGAGAAACCGTGGATGGACCCATTGGAAATATGGATATTCCATTCCATGGGTGATACTCAATCTATTATTTGATATACCTAGGTTGGACTTAGAGTTTACATGCCTCGAGTAATACAAGGGACATTGTGTGGGTCAATATTGATAGAATCGATGGAATTGGATTACATTGGATGTTCTCATAGAGATACATGGATTATTTTAGAAAAACATGAATGGGATCAGGACTCCACCTCTGTATTTGATGAATTGATTGGATGTTTCTCCTAGGAAATTCATTTATTATTATTTTTATGAGTTTCTTATGTACATGTAATGCTTATATTTATTTACAAACACACTCAAGTGCTGACATGTGAACTAGAACCCAAGCCGAAACACAATCTTGGTGGTATGTATTATTATTTTTCCTTATTTACTATAGGTACATGCATACATATTATGCTTACATAGGTGCCTTTTTCTGACTTCCGACATAGGCTGAAGTAGTTCATATAAAACAAGTGTCCACTTAGGAACTCAGAACAAGGTTTACATATTTTTTATTAAATGATATGAATTTATTATATATAGGGAACATTGTCTTATATGCATTATGAAATGGAATCATATAGACAATGTGGGAGATGGCCTACTGGGATTTCTATCTGACACCATGCTAATGAACCGTTCGGTACCCAAGTAGACTTTATGATGATAAGTATGGATAAAGGGAAGCATGCTGCTTCATATGCATGATTTCTTTTCTGTTTAGGATGAATATTCAGGGGAAGAGGACCAGACCTATGCTCGAGATGTTGTGGAGTAGTTTTTTTCTAATTTGAAGTTTTGGATAGCATACAGTATATGATTGTACCCCTATTCTCCAACAATTACATTTTTTTATAGACTCATGACATACTCTGATTATCATTGCATCTTTTATTTATTTTTATCTTCCACTAGTTATTTATTATTTTAATGGCTTGTTTCCGTTACACCCATTATTTTTATGATTATTATTATGATTTCTCTATTCATTATATAGTGTTTACCACTATGCATTCCATTATCTATTGGGGAATAGTCTTCCCTCAGACAAATCCTAGGCCATTGCTTCTAGCCGACAACCTCTAAAGATTATAGAGATTCACTTGATGTCATGTGGCTAACTGGTCTCGGTGGAAAAATTCAATGGATCCTAGGTTCAGGATGCTACACATTGTATATGGGTCATGTATGGAATTATTGTTATATATTCATGATATTTTTTATTATCAAACCATTTTATTCCTTCCACTATTGACTGTTACTGACATTCCACTATGTTATACTCATATAAGAGGGCATATCCTCCTCACAGACACGACCTGGGCCCTCTCTTCTAGTCATCAGCCTCTTGAATTTGGGGAGATGTGCTTCAGTATATCTAGAAAACTATTCTCAGGGAACTGTTTAGTGGAATCCGAGTTCGGGATTTTAAAATTGGATTATATTTTTTAAGGAAAGAAATTAATGAAGTTACCCTATGAGTGAGTATACTCATTTTTGCATGTTTTATTGAACTACGCCTAACTAGGAAACAATTATGAAGGATAATTGATGAATAATGTTATGTTTATTCATATTATGTATAGTTAAAACTATTATATACTGGACCATGAAAGAGTAATATATGATATGATTAGCATGATGGACATCTTAAATAGCTATGTGGTGGGAAGAATTCTAAATCATACTCATTTTTTAGTTTAATACAGATCTTGTTCGACTAATATATATGGTGAGTGTTTTCAAAAGGGTTCATAATTTCAGTGGAATAATATTTAATAATAGTACTTTTTAAATGTGTGTAAAATATGACAGTCATATGATAAAAATATATTACAGATATAAGTATAATAATCATCATCATTACTTTTAGATAAATTTTATAGTCATGGGAAGCTAAATGTAAGAAACATCATAGATTGGTAACATAAGAATCATCCATAAGAAAAAAATAGATTATATGTATTCGAGAGGTACCTTAATTATTAATCAAATGCCAAAATTCTTCCACAAGTGAAGATAGATGATTATAAAAAAATAATTGGATTCAATTAATGTTTGAAAGTTATTTTTAAATGAAATTTTATTTAAGTAACATTAGTCTATATTCATGTACTCAATATAATTGAGTAAATTAATGACTTTTGGGAGACTGATAATATTTTATAAATATTTATTTTATAATAGAATTAATTATCTTCCCATTGTTGAAATGTATTTGACAATGAGAATGAGTTCATGAAATGTTTTCCCTATTTTATTAAAGAGTTTTGGGTAGAAAAACTATGCATGAGATATTATGGTCATGATGTAGTATTGGTAGTGAAATTGGGTAAAATTTTAAACTGTAAGAATAATAATTAATTGTAAATTCAACTAATTAATCTTATAAATAGCCAATAAATGTCACTAAAACCTAAAGCAAGTGGTAGGAAGGTAGGAAAATGTTTAAATTGTATATAAATTTCCATCTTAAATAATGGTTTTTCAAATACCATGTGGGAAGTTTATATTAGGTATCAATGTTATAAAACTATTCATCAATTATAAAGGGTATATGATACCAAATTTATACATTAGAGTTTTTTAAAATATACATCAGTTAAAAATAATGAAATTGTTAATCAAGATTACATTTTTATTTCATGTGATTAAGTAACAGGTTATAGAATAATAATTAAGAAAAGGTTTTTTGAATTATGATGAGGAAAAGGGATGAAAAATCATGATGAAGAAAAGGAAAATATAAATCTGAGATGAATCTAAATAAATGTTATGTATTTTCATTTAATTTATTTTATTTGATAATATAAATTGTTATAAAAGGATTTTTTTTATAATATATGATGATACACATGGATATTCATTCAATAAATCATATAATATACTTGAGAATAAAATTTTGATAAATATTTTTTATTTCAGGATAATTCATTTTATGTAGATTTTTTTTGAAACACAAGGGTTATAATCCCTCCAAACATTGATAAAATATTTTAAAAATTACATTATTATTTTCAAAAAATTAATACAAACAAATAGAAAACCATAAATGGTTGTCAATAGATTATTTTTTCATTTTTAAACTAAAAAATATAAGAGTTATTTCTTAATAAAGAAGAAGTTATTTATGCCTATCATGATATTATAAAGATAATATAGTGTACAAGTGGGTAGTAGGAGTATGTTTGGACTTAGATAAGTTAAAATTTAAGAAATAAAAATTATGCTAGACAACATTGAAATTGAATGTCACTTAGTATTCAAAATTATTTTAGGATACATCAATAAAGAGAAATAAAAAATTCATTCAGTTATTGTAATAAAGTGAATATCACATTGTACTCTAAAAGATTTTATTATTGTTTTGAAATGAAAAATGTAAATAATTTCATGTTATTACCAAAATGATCTCATATAAAATGTTATGTGGAAAGGTTCAAATAATTCTGATTATGAAGAACTTATAATGTTTACTAAGTGGACAACATGTGTTTTTAACATCATGAAATAGAACGTTGTAAAGTTATGAAGTTTGATAATTGTGTTTAGAGTGTTGAACATTATGAAAATTATTTAAAATTCTCACTATTTTGAAACAATATGACATCATATATTTTAATCACTAAAGGGGTTTATTAGGATGTTTTTATCACATAGTCATAAAGATATGTTGAAGGGATTACTTAATGATGTAATGGGATTAACAAAACCCTATATGTGATGAAAATATAAGTTTGATATGGTGGTATATAACATGTTATATGATTATATTATTTCATATGTATGATTTTTTCAATACCATAGGATTTTTTAAATATTTATTTTTATATAAATTTAATTTCATTGATAGCTTGTGTTACATGCAAAACTGAGTATTAGCAAACCACAATATACGATTAATATTATTATTTAATTAAAAACATTGTATCTAGGATTTTAAATTGCTGGGTATTAATAGTTATTATTTAATTATTTAAAGTATATAGTTTAAATATTATTAACATAATTTATTTTGTTATCAATTGATTATAAATAAAAATAAATAATATATTTAAAGGAAAAATATATATTTTTCAAAAAGAAGTTTTTATGCGTAGAAAATGTTTTTATCTAAATAAATTAAATTAGTGAATATTGTTGAATTATATTAGTTTAATTTATATATTATATATTGCTTAAAATTTCTTTTCATTATTTTAATATTTATTCTAATCCTGAGTTAAGAACACATCTATTTTTATGATTAAAAAGTGTATTTTATTTTTCTAAAAAGTGGTTTCATCGTGTTCTCAAAACTTATTTTAATAGTAATATATTTCACTTATAAAAAATGTATTTTAAAAAAATATTTTAATTTTTCAAATTATCATGTGTAAATTATCATAATGATAATTGGTATGAATTTTTTGAAAAGGTTATTTTTTAATTGAATAGTAAAAAATACAGATTTTTATTGAAAACTGCATTTACGTTTAAAGTATTTACGATGTTCAATTATATATTAAAATTCATTAATAGTAAAATTAGTTCACATTTCTTATAATTAATCCCATTTAGGTCATAGAAAAAAATTTCATACTTAATATTTATATTAGAAAATTTTATAGTTATGAAAAATGTCACTTTGGAAAATACCTTTTTCATCGCATTAACTTATTTTATTTTAAATTAAATTCTACAAATTATTCGAATTGAATATAATAAATTGGAATATATATTTGGAATATATATTCATTCATATTATAAAATAATATAAAATTTATTATTTTTTGTAAATATTAGTAAAAATAAAAAATATTATTTACTACGCTTAAGGTTAAAATTAGGATTTGCATGTTAAATATGCATGTGTGAAATTAATTTTCAGGACACATAAGATAATCATTTATTATGTTTTATTTAATATTTAAAATTATTTGCTCCAAATTATATAATATGTGTCATTTTAAATTTAATATTAAAGGTTGCATTAGCTAGGTAAATAAAAAGTGACAATTTAATGTGGTGAAAAAAAATTGTAAACAATAGTAAACATAGAGGTTAATGGACATCATGTTTAAAAAAAAATTATTTTTTGTTATTGAGGTGAGGCCCAACCATATAATCCCTTAAATACATTATTTACAAAAAATTTAGACACATGGAATGAAAATGACTTCCTATAATTGAATTGTTTTAGAAATTTATTAAAAAGCTACTCCTCCTCAATTATAAAAGGTGACATCCCCCCCACTTATTCTACCTCATAATAAATTTGGATAAAAAAACCCGAAACAATATCACCTAAAGATATTTTTAAGAATTATTGAGATATTGGTATTCCCAAAATACCAATACTATGGTCCTTTATAAGATTTTATTTTCTAACACATAGAATTATGCCTTAATAATTACAATATAATAAAACATTTATCTTCCATATACATAGATTTTATTATTTTGATGTAATAACCTATATTTTTATCCTTATCCATCATATGGGAAATGAAATCTTCGATGTTGTGTACGATAGACTATCGCCTCGCAAAATGATGTAATTCATTTTTCATCACCACCTCTCATGAAAGGATATAATGAAGGAATCAAATTATATATGCTGTATTAAAAACATAAATACAAAATTTTAATTATACTATTATGTATATCTTCTTACATTCAATATTTTGGGAATATGATAACATCACTCATGGGTACAATAGACTACAACCTCTTGAAGCGATATGATTCTTTTTTCAGCAATGCGTCACATAGAAGGTAATAAAGGTACATTTAATGAATATATATGATATATAAAGGTATATACATAAAATAATAATTAATCCATAATTTTTATATATTAATTTACTAAATTTAATTTTGTCCTTCGTGGAAATGGAAACAGGGTTCATGCATATGTATGACCTACCATCTTTAGAAATAGTGTGATTCATTTTCTATATCTAACTATTATGGATTTCTGTAAATAAATTTATAATGAATATATATTATATTTATATCAATGATAAAATTATTTATATTTTTGAACCTTGGAAAAATTAAAAAGGACAGAAAATACCATACAAAAATATCATGAAAAACAAAGGAGTTATTAAAAAAATGTGATTTTATCAATGAATTGTTAATAGAAGTGTAATAAAAGGACATAAGTAAATAATAAATTGTATCATATATATATAATTATGGTTCTATAATATATGTATAATAACATTATATTTATTATATAGGAGGTTCAAACATGTATGATGGAATTCGCGACTTAAGGCAAGGGATCTCTTATCTCTTTTTTTTCTAGGATATATTTTTTATATTCACCACTCCTTTATTTTTTGTGGTGTATATAATACGAATTAAAATTTTATATAATTTTTATCATTGTTTCAGTATGTTTAAAATTTCATTTTATGTAATTATTTAATGGGTATTTTGTATAAAATGTTTCAAACATTGTAAAGGATTTTTTCCATGCTTTTATATATGTGAGATACATTCCACATTCAACACTAAATTATTTTATGTAGTGTATATAATAACCATTAATTTCATTTTTGATTATTATTATGAATTTTTTTGGGATCTAAATATCAAAATAAGGTTATTTATTTCTTTTTTAATAAGATTAAAAAGATCCAAAGTGGTAATGTATTGGTGTTAAAAGCACATTATTTCTCAGGGTTTTTTATTATCTAGTTTTTGATGATGAAATATTATAATATATCTCTCATGAAACTAATAAATTTTATTATTTTATAGTTTTTTCATAAAATTACATGATTTCCTTTTAGTTTCCCATATTTATGCAATTAACTTATGGAATTTTTTTTAACAAAATATACTTTATTCCTCTCTTCAATTTAAAATATTTTTTCGTGATAATATGTGTTTTCTAAAAAATAATATAATGTTTTACTATGATTGGTTAATGTAATTTTCACCCATTACATGATTTAAAAAATAAAATAAATATATATTTTTTTTTGTTTTATTGAAATGGTAATTTTTTTTATATTAAAAAATGAAAGGGTTCTTCATTTTAACATTCATCAAATGAATGATATATTCCACTATAATAAACAATCAATGTTACATGTTTACAATGTCATTTTAATAGAAAATGTGTCATTTTCCAAGTTGGTAAAATTTTCTATTTTAAAAAATTATTTCAAAGTTAAAATGTTATTTTTCTCATGAAATTTTCCATGTGAATTTTTCAAAATAATTTTCCATAAAGGGTGACATAATTTGATGTTATATAACCATTACTAGTGATATGATCCAATTATTCAATCCTTATTATTTCTACCGATAGTTCATGATTATTACAGAAATATGTTTATGAAACCCATTCCTCTTCCATGTGTTATGCAATGACGAATTGTTTATGAAACCTTATCTTTTTCCAAAGGCTATACTGTGATTAAATGTTTATAAAAACCATTTATTTTCATGGTTTTTGATATTATTAATGTTTTATTATCTTTTGGAACACATTTTTATGATTTTAATTATTTGATAGGTGATTATTTTATTACCACGGATTATAGTTATATTATAACCAAGGATGGGTGGTTATATTATAAATAGATATGTGAGGGATCTATACCTACCTCTAATGAATTCGGTAAAGTTTTATATATCATGAGATAATGATGGGAAAATATAAAATGTTATTGATACACATTGGTAAATAGGATGATCTGATTGATACACTATGGTAATGAGGTGATGATTCCTGATCCGTTATGAAATGGGAAACATATTTTTATTCTTTATCCATTATAATTTGGTTATCATAGATATTAAATATAAAATATTGAATGGATTCAATATATATGATTGTGCCATAATTTTAAGAAATGAACATCAATTTCATGATATATTTATGGTTATTTCTCACTCTTATGATGAATGTTAATTGAAATTATAATTTTTTATTCCAGGAAACATGTTTATGATTTTTTATAGATTGGGAATGAACCTTGTATGTAATAGAAATGATAGAATACACTAATACTTTTATTATTTCTCATTATGATTATCGATTGATATCTCCCATGTTTTCCCTTACTAAGAATATGAAATCACCCTTACTTATGTTTCTTTTTCATGGTTATTAAAAAAGGTTTATTTATAGTATGTCTATGATGTGTAAAAAACTATAAGATCATTATAAGGGGTATTAAAGGTCATTCATGAAATAAGAATAGATTTTATCTAGTATCCAATGACGATGAACCTTTACGGTCATAATATTTATATTTTTGGAATATATATGATATTTATTGAAAAAATAAAATATTTATTTATTAAATTCTTGGGTTGTTATAGTTATTATTAGAAGAATGTTTTAGTAAAAATGTGTTAACTTGGACTGGAAAAAATTAGTGATATACCTAGGGATATGCCTAAGTATATTACTAGAGGTATATCTAAGAATATGGATAAAGATAAGACTAAGTAAAATATCATAGAATTTTGGTGATGGATAGAGCGAGTTGTTTCTATAAAATTGCACCCCACTTTGGATACTACAAGTGGATGTGGATCTAATATATATGCACTTTGGGGTAATTACTTTGAAAAGGGGTTATTTTTCTAAACTTCATCACCACCTAGTGCATTCTAACATGCATTGATATAAACTTGGTTTTCCAAAACATGGGTATATATTTTTGGAATTCACAAACTCTTTATGAACCATCATGAAGTATTTGAATAGATTTTGACCTTTAATTTTCTATTTACAACATGAGGTGTAAATGGAAGGAACTAGATAGAAATGGGTTAATGTTGAATGTGATAAAGAATGTGTTAATGAGAATCAAAATGTCATGATGAACAGAGTAAAGGATATTATGTTTATGACTAATTTTTATGATGACATATTATTAAAAATGTGAAATATAAAAAACTATCAGACTAACAAAAGAAGTGAAGGATATGGTTTCATGAGAGATTAGACGGTGGAGAAAGTTAAGGAATGAAGATGTAGTCACTCATATGTCGAGAATGTGGGAAGAAACATTCCATAGAATGTCTCAAAAAAACTATTATTTCTTTTTTGTGTTGAGAATAAGGGTACAAAGTAAGGTATTTTTGAGATAAATGAAAATTTCAGTTAATGAAATGGATAAAAATTATGTTTTCCCTAAGGCATCATCAATGGTTGAGTATTATAAATATGAACATTTTGGGAATTATAAAAATAAATACCCAAGTGGGAAATAGCAGTAATTGGATCAACAATGTGGTAAATGTAAATGTTTCATTTTTGATGATGAAGAGACTAAACATGAAATATGATTATAAATAGGTATTAAGTTATATGATAATGAATCCTAGTTAACATTTTAATAGTTAAGTGGTATGAATTACATGTTTATGTATTGGGTCAAATGAATTATATTATGGGAATCATATAATATATAAGGATTGTTCTATAAAAATATTTCATTAAGGATTTTCAACAATATGTTGAGTTGAACCGATGACCAAGAAATGTGATTTTAATGTAAGGTGATATTTTATAGAAAACACATCATTAAGGGAAGATAACCCTTATTATTTTTTAAATTTTTAGATAATGGGGTGTAGTATGGATAAAGAGATAATTTAAATAGATAAATTAAATTGGATCATATTGATGACCTTGGAACTAAATAATGATTATTTAACAAATTGGTTTTTGTTATCTTGTATTGAGTTTACAAAATTATTAGATTTATGTAATATATTTAATAATTCAAGGTGTTATTTATAATATGAGGAATCATGTATATTTTCATTGAGTTTTTATGGTAATTAAAATGTTTTTTGAGATTATATGACCATGTTATTTACATATTAGGCATGTAATAATTAAGAGATACAATATGATGTGTGGGGGATTAATGTTAATTTGATTTTGGGAAATTTAGTGACATTATTTATTAATTTTCATTTTTTATGGGTATTAAGTTAAACCATATATGGAATGGTCTAATTTAAATTTTTTAAGAGAATTTATTTATTATTTTATTGTTTAACTATATTAAGATTTATCTCTATTGGATAATTAGTGATGAAGATTATGGAATTGATAATAAATGGAGATGGATGGAATGAAATATCATTATTTTATGAATATTATGATCCATGAGTGACTCTGAAAAAAAAATTCATAGTCATTTCTTGGATTATGATATGATATTTATGTTTATAAATGCACAACCAAAGGACTCGATTGTGCCTATAAAATGAAAAAAATAAGTATATAATCTCATGAAAATTCTTCAACATTAGGAATGGGATGTTGAAATAAAAATATTATGAATTTAACTTCATTTATGATTAATGAATTGTATTTTCACCCATGATAAATTGATAGATATTTTGTAATTAAATATCTCCTAGTCTTTTTCTCTATCACTTCAAATTATTATTTGGACATTATCTTTTTTTAATGTCCATATTTTCTATTATCCCTGTTTTTATAATATTTCTAAATATAGTTAGGTTTCATTAAAGATTTCCTTTATAATTTATATTCATACTTTTCAGGTGTAATTTTTATTGACCATTTTACAATATAGGTTTCCATAAAAATATTTTATAAATTTCAAACCCTTAATTAACAAGATAAATTTTAAATTGCGAGGAAAGTATTTATATAAGAGAGTAGGACATAACATCTTGAGATTTTTTAAAATATTTTTCTTAATTAAACTTAATTTCTTTAATATCTCGCGTTACATACGTCGTTGAGTTTCAGTGAACAGAAATATACTATTAATATAATTATTTAACTTAACCATTTTAAATTTCTTGTTAATTTGTATGTATAAATTGGAATAACTAAATTTTGAAACACATATTATTTACACATTAATAAAACAAATTCATTTGTTATCAATATTTTATAAATGATTATACAATAATAATCTTATAGTAAAAGAAATTACTTTTTGAAAAAAAAGTTTTTATGCACACAAATTGTTTTCATCTAAAGAAATTAAATTTGTTACTATTTTTGAATTATTTTAATAAAAATTTTATATTATATATTCAATAAATTGATTTATCATTCATATAATATTTTCTAAAAATTGGATAATAATAAACCTATTTTTTTGTTTGGTATTTATTTTTCTTCTAAACATTAGTTTAGTGAAATTTTGAGCAATTATTTTAAAAATAATTTTTCCCATTTATGAAACATAATTTAAAAAAATGAATTTTGGTTTTAAATTCAACATGAAAAAATAATATTAGGTTTAATTTTTTAGAAATTTCTAAAAATTTATTTTTTCAATTAATTGTAAAAATACAGATTTTTGTTAAAAAAATGACATTTTATTTAAAGTATTTACAAAGATAAATTATATTTTAAAATGATTAAAAAGTAATATGAGTTCAATAAAATTTTAATTAATCCAATTTTTGTCATTGAAATCATTAAATATTTATATTTTATGTTGGATCTTTTCATTCAAATGAATATTTGCTCCTTGGAAAACTGCTTTTTGTGATTTTTGTGCGTTTCTTTAAAAAGAAATTACACCACTTATATTTATTGAATTTCATAAAGTAAATTCAAAATTTGGGATCATAATAATTAATATTACAAAATATGTTCAAATTAATTTTTTTCATAACTATTATTCAAAATAATAAAAACTAATTATTGTGATTAAAGATGAAACATAGTTATTTGTGTTACAGACACATGTGTTAAAATTAATTTCCATCAAACATATGATAATTATATAATAAATTTGATATAAAATTTAGAATCACTCACTGAAAATTATCTAATAATTCTAATTTTAATTTTATTCTTAAAGGATAAATTGCATATGAAAATAAAAAGAGACAAGTTACCATAGTGAAACTGAAAATGGTTAAAGTGAGTAAACATAGGTTAATGCAATGATTTTTTAAAAATGTGTTTTTTCATTGTGGAGGTGTTTCTATACCATATCATCCATATAATACATAATTATTAAATTTTTAGTCACATGGAATGAGAGATACTTCCCATTATTGAATAGTTTTGTGTATTTAAAAAAATACCACTCCTCCGCAATTATAAAAGGGGACATACTTTCCACACTTATTGACATATCATAAATCCTCTGGCCAAAAAAAGATACCAAAATCAACCAAAAACATCCATATACACGTTATAGAGCTGTTTTAATCCCAAAAACCAATCCTAGGGTGTTTAATAAGATACCCAAATGAGGATTCAATAAGAGAAAGTAATTTTGTTTACTAAGAACATTCTTTTCTCTTATTGTATTACCACCTTAAATAATGACATAATATATAGAGTATAATAAAAAATAGTACCAAAACATTAATGATATATTATTATTTCTATGTAATAACATATATATGTCTCCTCCTCCACTACATATGAAATGAAACCATCAATGGTGTGTATAGGGTACTACCGCCTCAAAAACCAATGCATTTCATTATCCATCACTGACACTCATGAAAGGATATAATGATGAATTTAAATTATATATTTTATATTAATAACATAATTATAATTCTAGAGTTATAATATCTCATATAAATTCTTACTTTCCATTCCATGAGAAAACTATAATGTTACTCTTGTATAAAATAAACTACCAACTCACGAAGCGACTTGATTCATTTTTCACTTATACATTACATGGACAGTAAAAAGGATAAATCTAATTAATATATTTGATATATATATATATGAAATAATAATTACTCTATTAATGTTATATATTACTTTTATCTATTTCATTATAATCATTGAGAACATGGAATCAACATTCATGCATATATACGACCAACTATCTCCATGAATAGTTTACTTCATTTTTCCCTAACTTGTATGGATTACTATTAATTCATATACAACGAATATATTTAACTTTTATATTATGGATTTTATTTTGGATATGACAAAACCATGATCAAAATAAAAGGAACAAAAATAATAATCCAAGTCATACATGAAAAATGGAATAGTTATTACCAAAAATATGAGTTTAACAAGAAATTATTATTAAATTGATAACAAAGGGTCATAAGTAAATCATATATGTTATGATATATATATATATATAATGTGGGTTTTTAATAGATTCATAATAATACTATATTTATTATATTATGAGTTTTAAATGTGTAAAAATGAAGTTGAGTCTTAAGATAAGAGGTTTCCAATCTATCCTTTATTTCTCGGACTCATATTACATATTAAACACTTGATAATGTTTTTTTCTGTATATATTAACCATTTAAAATTTTATATCATTAATCTATTTCTGGAATTATTTTTAATGTTTCATTTCATGATATTCTTTAATGGGGCTTACGATTCAAAATATTTTGTAATGGATTTTCATCTCACTTTTATATACGTGACACACATGCTGCATTCACCACTTGTATCATTTATATGGTGTATATATTATAAATTAATTTATATTATGATTATTATTTGGAATATTTTGGGGATTTACATATACTTAAAATTTTATTTATTTCATGGGTCTTAATATTTTAAATTACCATTGGGGTAAAGGTTTTATGTTACAACCTTCAAGATTATTTGTAAATAGGTTTTCAATGATGAAATATTATGATATATTTTTCCAAAAGCTCATTAACATTATTAGAATGTGGTTATTTAATAAATTTACATATTATCCTTCCATTTTAACATCTTTATGTATTGAATAATTCAATATAATGTTTATAAATAAAATCATCATTATTTCTTTTCTTCGATCAAAAATATTTTTTATTTCTGAATCCATGTTTTCTAAAAAATATTAGAGTGTTTTAATAATAATTTTTAATGAAAATTTTACCAATTATCATATTTTAACAAAAAAATTAACCTAAATCTTCCTTCTGTTTTTCAGAAATGGTACTTTTTTGACATTTCCTATAAAAACATTAATTGAATCTTTGTTTTATTATGTACAACATGAATGGTTTTTCCCAAAAACATTACCACCAATTGTTCAAAATATTTATTTACATATTTTCAGGGTTATTATTAAATAAATTTTTTACTTTTAAAATTTTGAATATTTTTATATTTTAAATAAATTATTTTTCTGTGAAAATTTTATTATATCAAGAAATTTTCCATGTGATTTTTTCAAATATAATTTTCTTTATAAGATGACATCCTTTGAAGATAATTAAGAATTAATGAATATATGATCCAATGATACTATACATATTATTTCTATTTATAATTTATAATTATTATAAAAATATGTTTTTGAAACTTGTTACTCTTCCATGGGTTATTCTATAACGAATTGATGAAATTTTTATGACTACAATTTCTTTTCCATGGGTTATGTTATAATTTATTGTTTATTAATCCCATTTACATTCATGGTTTCTAACATGATGAATGTTTTATAATCTTTGTCCACAAATTTTTTTGATTCCCAGTATATTATGGGTGGTTTTATTATAACTAAGTATGGGTGGTTGCGTTATAAACTGAGATGTGTAGGACCTATATCTCTCACAAATGAATTAGGTATTTTTTTACATCTCATGAGAGAATTATGGGAGACTATATGATATTATTGATCATCTATAAGAAATAAGATAGTGTTCATTATCCAATATGGGAAATATCTGATGATTCATAATCTGTTATAGAATTGTAATCATGTCTTGATGCATGATCCATTATGATTTGATGGTATCACATGTTAAACATGAAATTTGAAATGCTTTATATACTTAAGATGATTCCACGCTTTTATTAAACGAACTTATGGTTTAAGATTGATTTGTTGGGATTTATTACTCTTATGATGAATGTGATTGAAATGATAATGTATTATAGAATGACTTGCGTTTATAATATTTGATGGATTGTGTATGAACCACGTAAGTTATGTTCATGATATCACACCCGTATCCTTATCTTAGGCTTTATTATGATCATCGATTAATATCACCTATGTTTACCCTTATAGGGAATCTAAGTTCCATGTATCTTATATTTCCTTTCTATGGGTTATGAATAAAGGTTTATGTAGGTTATGTATATGATGTGTGATAAATTTTATGTTCTATAGGGGAGATATTGAAGATCATTCATGAAATAAAACAATTTCATATCTAGTATCTAAAGACACTAATCTTTTATGGCACTAATGTGTATATTTATGGAATTTATTTGGTATTTATCTAAATATATATATATTATGTATGAACCACATTGGTCATTATAGTTTACTTAGTTATGTATAAGGTGTTTAAGACTATAAAATGTATAATGTAAAAAATATAAAAAATCCACTTTTTATTTCTTTCACATTAGATATATATATTATGTAAAGTGAAATAATAATTTACCTCTCAAAATATGACTACGAGTTATTTATAACCAATGTTCTTCAAAGAATGTTATAGGCTTTGAATAAATTATTTTTTAATATGACTAGTATTTCATAAAGGGAAAAGGAATAGTCTGATGTGGCACAAAATAGATTTTTTACGCTAGATGAATCCCCTAATTATACCACATAGAGTGTCAAACACCATGTCTTTAGTATATGATGGGTTCATTTCTCAAATTTGGATTTAACTAATATCTATTGATCGAGATATACTGAGAATTAGAACCTTCATACATTGGCACCTTTCTTATTAAATCCTTGAGGCTCAGATAATCAGTATGGTTGGGTATTTTGTTGATTATGTCGTGCATTATAGCGGAACGAGAAGGGAGTTTTCCATCATATGAGGAGTACAACATATGGTACTTTGGATGAGATAGGCAATAGGAGTGTGTTACCATACCTTGATAAGTCATATGATGTTATTATATTTTAGATTAGGGGAATGTGATGTAGTCTTCCATAAGGGTGAATGACATGTGATATATTCATTGACCATGTTAGCCGATTATCAAAGAATTTAGAATGTATGAATGACTATCTAGGATTGACATACTCTTTCTCATATGGTTACTCAGTTTATTTGATACATGTATCATATGAAAATTTATTCATTTATATGTTGCAACTAGTGGATATAGTTATATATATACATGTACTTAATGGAGATCAAGCAATATATCTTTTTAGCTTGAGTAGCACAAATATTTCTCTTTAGGTATCCCTTTTATTAAATTTATAAATTTAGAAACTCATATTTTTTTCTAATCCAACCAATTAAAGTGAATTTAAATGATATAGTTTATTTAATGAGGATGAAGTTGAATGTAACATAGTTAGATTCTCTAAAATTGATTTAGATTTTATCTAAAAAGGGGTTTGGAAGGATCTTCACATGGTGTTTCATATGATATTATACATGATAAATTTGATGATAAATTTCAAAAATTGTTTTATAATATATTGTAAAAAAATTTCAGATAGGATTTCACAAGTTACTATATATGATACACCATGTAATGTTTAATGGAACAAATTCCATGATACATTAGTAAAATTGTGATATTGAAGTATATATACACTAAATACCTATTTACATGTGATGTAATTAGGATGATATCATAATATAGGATACCCATTTGTTATATAGTATGATATATTTTAAGAAAAATAAAATCATATGCCTAATATAAAAGATATAACAAGGTGTGGTATAGAGATACCGCACCACCACCTTCCAGTCATATTATACAAGTTGGATAAATCATAATGGGTTAATCGAAGCATATGATCAACATATCTTTAGGATTTGTGGGGAAAATGAATTTAAAGTGTTAACATTTAGGTAATATTAAATGTAAATATATCATTGATCATAGATGTTTCATATGATAAAATATATAAATTATCTAAAAAATTTATATGATAAATTCATACACACTTGGACAAAAAGTTATAGATAATTTTTATATGGATTGAATTACTTGAATATTTCATATTATTCAAGAAAATCACATATAGGTCTTAGGAGTACCCCCAAGGTCCATATAAAAGAATGAATTCCCTAAAAATTGATTAATATTTGTGTAATATGAGCCTCCCACTTATTCTTCACGAATCTATATTCTAGATCCTTCATGAACTCTAAATAGATACTAGAATATCTTGGATGTGAGGATAATCCCACCCATGCATTGAGTGATTTATCTGGCTTGTGTATACACTATGAATGAGTCAGTATATTAGATTTCCCTTATCAATCATTATCAAATGTATAGTTAAAAGTATTATAAAATTAAAATTAGTGAAATGTATACAAAAACCATTATTTACAGTTTATATTTGTTTTATTTTAATATAATTCTAATCTTGGGTTTATGGTTTCTATGTCTCCCATTGCATTAAACATGTTTTTTATCCCTATAAAACCATAATATAGAGAACCAAATAACATATAACTTCTAATTAACCTAATTTTCTTTACATTTTTAATGATCTAAATCCTTGGTATGAAAATAAGCATAGGTCCCTCATACTCTGTTCTTTGGATGATTTACTCATCACCATCATGATCAACTATATGATACAATCTGATATATTATGACCTAGATAATCATGGTTTATGACTTCAGGAAAATAATCACTACACAATTAATATATAAATATAGAATAATTAATAAGTATTGATCAATATATAGTATAACTATGATATATTTTTAAATGAGATAAATTTAATTTTTAGACCATATATCAGTAAATAGTTATCCTTTTACAAGAGAAAATGTACATTAATTAGGAGATAACTACTATATGATTCAAGTACTAACATAATTGTACCCCCATAAAAATGTTTTAAATACTAAATCTAGTTAACATATGATTAGTGTACTTATATAGAAAATTTATTAGTTAGTATACCCTCTGATGGATTCTTAATTCTTATAGATTGAAATAAAATGATTTTAGAAATATTACCAATTTTTACAAACTAAATCCTCACATGTTTCTAACAATGACCTCTATCATTGAAAAAAATCAACTCTTATAAAAATAAAAAATGACATAACACCATAGAGGCCCTTCCCAGGTCAGCAATGAGGTTCGGTGTGCCTCCCCATGCCAACCTTTAATAGTTTATGGGTCGATGAATAACACCAAGTTAACACCCAAACACACACAAATTATCATAATTATCCCATGAATCCTATAATAATGAATTAACAAATTTCCTTAAGAATAATAAAAATCATTAATATATAACCATAATGAAAAATTAAATGAAAGTAACTATATATGATATACCATCAATTAATTACCCAAAAATACATAATCAATTACACACAATAATGGATACATATAATATAAAAAACATATTATGATATAATATTTTACATAGATGTAACCCAAGTTAAACTCCATAACTAATATTAAAATAGAATCCCTTATATATATGCCTACTATAATCAACACTTGGCCAACATATACAATAAAACACCATTAGGTTGACAACCTCAGTGTACTCTAATAAAATGTCACATATTTTTATATCCATGAGAATATCATTATGAAAGGTCCCATAAATGGTTATTTCAATGACCTAGTAAGAAATACATAGTGCTGGGAAAAACCAAATATGATATTTTACTTGTATATTAAAGAAGGAATATAAAATCATAGTATATGTTCATCACATATGAAATATATGCCACAAATAGATAATTTATGTCAAGAATTATACAAGAAGATATATCATTCTAAAAGTCTCATAAAATATTACAAAAGATTCTAGAGTATTCTATATATTTAAAATTCATAAATCATAAATCTAATTTTTAAGGTATCCTATTCCCAATATCACCCGAAACATCACTCCCCAAATAATTTACTTCATCGATATGTGTAAGTTGAAATAAGGCCCATGAAAAGACCACACCATTATTTATGAGAAATAAAATCTTTCACTTTAGTCTCTCAGTCAAGGTGGAAGACCCATTCTGCAAAATGGGTAGATACTAATTAGAGGCATATCAAGCCCATTAGTGGGATACCCTCACCCCATCATGAATAAGGAGTCAAATCAAGGATGCACCTAACTCTATCTCTAAAATTTATGATCCATTACTTATTGACGATACTATTTAACATGGGAGAATCTTACATTGTCTCTCGTATGGGAGACTAATTCCCTATAAATGTTCAAGAACCATGGTTTATCAAATGATTAAAATGATAATAGGATGAAAAAAGTTGTTTATTTGGTCATAAATTGGCCTTATTGGATGTAAAGTGTTATTAGTAAAGTGTAGAAGAAGTTTGGAATACTTTTCAGGAGTATTGGAGATAGTTTTTAATAGATGGAAAATCCCATGACCTAATATTAATGGCTATAACATAATTATTTTGATTAAATTTGTGTTATTATAGAATTAAATATTACATTGTGAAGGAAAATTTTTATGTTTTTATGTGGTCAAAATCTAAAGGTTTAATGTAAAACTGTGATTTATAGGTGAAGAATAAAGTAAAAATGTTAAACAATAATGAGTAAAGTGTTTATATTTTTTATTACAATGTGATAATCTCACTACAATATGACCCTATGATTTATTATGAATATGGTATTCAAGGAATGTTTTTTAAGATATGAATTACTTATTAGAATCTATTCCATAATAAAAGGAAAAATTTGGGGATGATTAATGAATCACATCATAATAATATTTACAATGGAATGATATGTGGATTTAAAAAATATCTCATATTTTCAACCCCATGATTTTTTGACATTAATATTGTGTTATGACATTATTTTAAAGTTGATATGGTAATCGTTAATTATTATTCCAATATATTACTTATTATATTATGATATGCAATATGAGTTTAAATTTTAGAAAATACAATATATTGGTAATATAGTAATGAAATATTGGTTACATAGAAATTTAAATCATCCATCAAGGATTTTTTAAAGAAACAAAAGTTTGTGACACGTGGAATAACATGTTAGAGATTTGTGTTTAAGAGATTAAGAGTTTTATGTATATCTCTATGTCGGATTGGCAATAGTAAATTCTGGGGGGGATTAATTAGTGTTAATATTTTATGGAAGTTTTCTATTTTCAATTTAGTCTCTTAAAATTATTAAATTTACCCATTCTATTAATATTTTATCATATCCTTACCTCATGTTTATTTATAATTAATGATAGATAGAAAAAACACAATTTATATGGTTCGTCCAAAATCCCTTCTCCCTGTCATGATTTTAAGACTCCCCAACATGGATTATCTTAAAAATATTCCATTTTTTACAATATTAATTTGTTATAAATTTCATATATAATCCTAAAACAAAATTATATATACCTTTATCACAATTATACAATTATATAAAGATATAATTTTTTCAGGGTTTCATTTTCATCTTAAGTGATTATCTTCCCCCCACTAGTGTAATGTATTTGGTTCCCTCATGTACATATCCGTAAATATATTCAGTTGGAAATAACTGTTATCAAAACTACTAGTCTCAATACTATCTCTCTCCAGATCATTAATGATCTAAAACATTAGATTTATAGAAACAGAAGGAAGAAGGAATTATTATAAATATAGAGATCTCCCAATTTCATACTTGCTCTATCACATATATTTTGGAAAATATCAGGCTCTTATAAATTCCGCACATAGAGATTCATGAGTTCATGCTATGATTTCACTATTGTCAAAGGTTTCTACAATACGATTCTCATACTTTGCATCAGTAATATTTATATAATCATTGAATTAATATAATGAATAATTAGTTTTCTATTCAATTTTGAATCTCCATCAATCTTAAGTAAGTGTGATCTTTCTATTCAAATATTGAATATATTTCCACTTTGATTTTTCGCTTTAAATCTCTCTAAAAATCCAAATCCTAATATTTATTTTAAATCGCATGAAAACTTATGATATTTATATATTATAAATATAAAAAAATTCTAAAATATTAATTCTATTGAATAACACACTCATGAAAATATCCATGTATTCATGTATAATAAAATTCATGGGCATACGATGTGGCTCCTCCTTATAAGATGTGGAAATATTCTTAGTATCAAACACTTTGTATAATGATATTTCTCTGTCAGTCATGGCATGAACTAAGATCATATTATTTATCATAGAATTTAAAGTTTGAATAGTTGTGTATCAAATCATTAAAATTAAATTCCCTCATAAAAAATATGGAATCATGAATTTTCTCCTAGCATATTTCATAAAAAAATTATCTATGTACATGAACAATAGTGAAGATAAAATATATAAATGTAATGTATTATTACATGATATCAGGTACTTATTGACCGTTGTTCTGATTGTGCTTTTATTGGAACTTGTACTATGGTTTTTTAACACATGGAGGCTTTTCGGGTAGTTTATGGTTGGAGCACATTTAGGGTAAACAATATTGTTTATTCTAAAAAAATTGTGAACCATGTCTTGGTGCATTGGAAGGGGTTCCAAGGTTACTCCAAACCATGCGTCCATAGACTATAAACCATTGAAAATTGGTCAAATAGGTTTTATGGTTGGTGCATGGCTTTTTTAACCATTTAACAAAGTTCTGCACCATTTTCAGAAGCCTAGTATGGTCTCACAACTACTACTAACCATGTGACCTAATCATGGAATTGTGTTTGAAGGGTATTAATCCCTTGAAAATTTAATTAATAATATCTATACCAGCATTTAAGATTCATGAAATCCCTATTAAACCCCAACATGATTATTTTATTTTATAGGCTCTTTAGAGGGTTTTGTGGCTCCTTAAACCTCTTCTCTTCCAAAAAAAGTGTTAGTGGATGATTTGATCACTCTACGATATGTGGTTTCCATCATTATCTTGGTTTTACCAAACCATAAATTCTATCCATTTTTATATTTATGAAGTCTCACACAGGTGATGTATCAGATCAATCTTTATGTATTTCCATTCTTAGGATAATTACTTCATATCATTCTGCATCATTCTTCATTTGTGTTTCCTATTTTGAGTGTTGTTATGATCTCATGATTAATGGTGGGTGATTCTATAAGGATTTACCCAACAATTGAAACCATAATATTAATGATTTAATTGAAATGATTTTTCAACTAATTTGTAAAACTTTAATTTGAGATGATTTAATATTTGATTTTAAAAGGGCATGAAAATTATAAAAAACCATAAATTCAAATTTATTGAAAATGTTTGGTATATTTATTGAATAATGGAGGATTAAAATTTCACATTTTTTTATGAAATTATTTGATCTTGATTCTTGAAAAAATTTGTATTTAAATGAAATATGATTTGAAGGGCCTGAAATTGATGAAAATCTAAGATTTGGTTTTGAAATTTAAATCACATTTTAAAACCTAAAATTTGGAAGTTAATTTTAAATAATGAAATAAATTGAAATGATTTATCTTACCATAATTTTTTGATTGATTGGTTGAATTACATGTGAGCTGTGTAGTTAGTGGGTGATCATGAAAATATTGGTTGGACTTAAAATCCCAAGAAATCTATTGATGATGACAACTTAAAAATACTATTTTGGTATGATTGTTCCTAATGGGAAGTTGATTGACTACTCCAATTAGTCTAGGAATACAGACATTTGTAAACATATTTGTATCATGAATGATGATTTAGTAGTGTGACGATCAGAGAGCCTATAACTAACATAACTATGGGAATATGACCATGGGTATTCATTTCTTTTAATTGAATGTGCATTCCAATTTTTAATAACTATTTTACTCATTCTATAAGTTTTATAAAAAAAATTATTATAAAATGATCATTTAAGCCTATTTTATATATTTATCATGTATCTTATTTTAAAGAATTTTTTTATTTAAAATATATAAATGTTATGTCACTACTTACATTATTTAAACTAAAATCATATATAGTTTTATTTTTATGGAATTGATTATGAAACACTTGGTGAGTCTCTATTGGGATTTCTATATTATACCATAACTTTTTTATCAATCATTTCTAGATTTTATTATTCCAGCTACAGGGAAAGGGAAAACACTACCTTGGTGTGGTGGGTGTTCATGATACATGGGAATCTGGAATGATGTTGGTGATTAGTGGTGCATTGGTCCACTTATTTCTAAGAGATTTGGAGACAATTTATTTATGGGAATAATTTTATCCTTTGGTTTATATTTTACCTCGGGATTATTATCTATCTTCTTATAGGACATTTCTCATTGAAGAGTGTTTGATGGACCATTTTTTAATGTTTTTTATTCAACTTTTTTATATAGATGGTCAGTTCTTGTGAAAAAACCATTCCATTTGACATTATTTATGATTCTTGGTTCTAGTCACCAAACCAGGGAGATCAGGAACACCCTTTAGGCTATTTAGGACCGGATCAGGTATTTTTATCCTAGAGTAACTAGTTTAGTTTATGAAAAAATGGTATCAAAGGTTGGTTGATTATATTTCCTTGATGTCCGTATACATATTAAGTTACACTGGTGGATAAGAGGTGGGATTTTTAGGACTTAATATGTAGTTGTGAGAAATCTCAAAGCCATCACTTATCATAAAGAGCCTTAAGTTTCAATGGGTGTTTGGGAAAGCATATTTGAAGAATAATTTCACCTAATTATATCCAATTCCCAGAATATGACCTGAATATCATGAAATCTAAGAAGGTTAAATTATTTTTGATAGAATTGATATTTGTATATATCATGGTTGATTTGATTATTTGTTTATCCTTGCTGATGTTTTAGTATTTATTGTTGATTTTTTGTAACATTATTCCTCTTAGAAGATGTTTTAAAAGTCCAAAAGAGGAAGTTGTTGGTTAACCACGACGATAGAATCCTTCAGTGTATTATAATATTGTTGAGAAAATGTAGTGTGCAGAACAAGATCTTGTAAATGTACCTACACATGTTCTCATTTAGGCTCCAATAGTGGAACCATGATGGTAATAAACAAGAGATAATTCTCAAGTGTTTCTTTGATAAAATGGTCCATCTTTATAAGGAAAAAATTATCATCAAGAGGCTAAAGATTTGTTGAAAAAGGTTTATCTACATTTTGAGTTCATGGAAAATCATGATTTATTAAAGGAGAAATGTGTTACCTTAAAGAAAAAAGGCCCTAATATGGGATGGTGGGATTCAATAGTTTCAACAAAGGAACATGAGGGATTTTAGTAGAAATAATTCATATTTATTTTCAATGATTAGTTCTATATATAATAGATAGTCTTAAAAAATTCTATGGTGTATCTTAGCCTCAAATATAGTGATAGAACAATGAATGATTATATGAATCATTTTTCAGAACCTATAGTATTTTTCACCTTAGGTAGTAAAAAATGATAATTTTAAGTATTTGAGGTTTTATATGGGTCTTAAACATGACCTTAGATCATAATTATTCATTTTCTAAATCACTTTTTATATGGATGTGAAAGATAAATTGTTCATGGTTGAGCTTGACTTGGTTAGTAAGTCTGGGTTGAAGGTAGTACTTAATTCTCTGAGTGGTAGTTCAATTAGTTTATATGAAGGATAAAAGATAAACTGATGATTCTCAGGGTGGTTTTCAGTAGAAGACTTAATCCTGAAATCCTATAGTTTTTGGTAGAGTCCATTTGACTTTCTTCTTGTGTTGAAAGTTCAGGAAGTCAAAATGAATTTTTACAAAGTCACTAAATATATATAGTTCTTTCAATCACAAAAAAAAACCTATAGAAGTTATTCAATATTTTTTTCTACCTTTTATAGTTGTATGTTCTCATAATCTCTTAAAATTAATATGTTGTAATTAGGTGATCCAATAACTAAGGTGTTATGAACACTTATATTTGGAAATATATTTATTAATACACTAAAATACTTTCTAGAGGATATTGTTGCAGGTCCAGGGATAGTGAGAGGTACTATCACTATAGCTTCTTCTTTAGTGACTTATTTATTTTACATTGGTACATCTCGTTCATTCATGTCGACTCGTGTTGGTAACTTGATAAACATTTATAATGAGCTTAAATTGTATCTAAGGGACATTATTATTACCTTTGGAATGAATAGACTATAAGGTCTCCAATGAACCTGCTGTTTTTTATCTCTATAATAGATTGAGATAACTTGGAATTTTCTAGATCTCGACATAAAACCTCTTGATGTAATTCTCATGATGGGTTGAGTGATTCACCAAAAGGCCAAAATTGGAAATTAGCATCGACGCACCCCCTTTACTTCACCCAACATGGTTTGATGTGTTTTTCTTGGAAAATGGGACCTGATTTCAAGTTGATACATACTTTATTTTCATTGTTGGATAGGGTAATATCCATTTTTTCTTTTGATCTAGAGAAATAATCTTTGAGTTTTGATCTCCCTCCAGTTTTCATTGAGTTTCCCAACATGTTTTCAAATGATTTTTTATTGATTCCCATAGATAATGAATATATACTTTTTCATTGATTTTATACCTAGCACTCAGCAATGCTATATTCTTTCTTAACAAATGAAACTAGTGAAATTGAAATATTTGTAAACTCATTTGGATGAATTATTATAAATCTATTTATTTTCACTAATGTATAACCCTAGGTGGAAACTATTGTTTTTTTAACATAATACAATAGGAACATTTACATTTATGTCAATTACAAGAAACTAAATCACGTTATGGTGTAGAAAAAGTATATATTAACATGTATTGGTGATTTCTATATATAGTTTAAGGGGTGAGGTGGTTATTGAAGATTGACCATTGTTCTCCTTATCACCAATTGGGAATAAATGACTCAAACATCCCAATGACCACATATAGAGTAGGTATGTCCAATATGAGTACTTTTTTATTCCTTTTGGTTTAATTAATTCCCCTGTAGTTATTATGTAATTGATGAATATAATATTCCCTGAATGTCTTGATTCATTCATGGTGGTTTTTGGACGAAATTTTGGTCTACTTAGAAACTAAGGGAGTCTATGTACGTCATCTAAGATCTATTACTGAAATCTAAAGAGATCACTAACATAAAAAAACATTCAAAATGTAATTTATATATTTAGTATGTGATGTTATTGATACACATGGTCTCGAAACATAGATTCTCTGTTAATATCTCTCACTTGAATAGGAGTGAATATCTCATGGGATAAGAAATGTCAGTGTTCCATTGATGAGTTGATGTGGATTTTGGATTATGTTTTAGTGTTGAATCTTCATGAGGATGGGTTGGGAAATGTAGTCTTTTTTTATTCATCTTGTTTGTTTTTGGGATAAGTTCTCATGAAGGGTGAAAATTTTATAGCCATTGGTTCTAGAAAAATTTGGTGACATGAGAAGAACTATCTAACTTATGATCTTGAGATCGCTTCCAGGATGCATGTTATTATGATATTGTGACATCACGTTTTGGGATAATAGATTATCATTTACTCCAAAAAATATTTATTTATATCTTCTCTCAAAATTATTTGCAACATTTGTTAATGAGATGGGTGGCGTATGTACAATATTTTTATTTTTACATTACCTACACCCCATGTTAGGGGAATGAAATTTTCGATTATTTGAGTAAGAAATATCCGACCTAAGCCTTCAATGAATCATCATAAGAGTGGAGTCTGATTTCACTCTTCACTTAGTTTCATTTGGGAGTTCTGGATTATATAGATGATATTGTTCTAAAAACATCCAATTTACCAAAATATTTTCTCAAGATGAATATTTAGTAACAAAAAAATGATGATGATTTTTTTTTGTATTAGGGATTATCTTTACAGTTGGGATACCATCAGTTATTGTTCTTTCAATTCCTAGGGGGTATTATAATTCCAAAACTGGTATGTTGTACCTTTTATACTGATATATGATATCATAGGGATTTCGGTAATTCTTAGTGGGTGGGGCCCCCTTGTACAACCAAGATCTCTTATGATAAGAAGAGATACTTTTGGTGGACAATTATTAGGTGATACATCAGTGGACTTATTTCATGATGTTATACCTATCATAAGGTCAAGGTTGATCACCATAATCCTTCAAGATTGCTTCAACCCCTTCACATGTTTATTGTAAATTAGGATGATATTTCTATGGAATTATTCATTATGTTTTCTTATACCCCTTCATGTAATTATTTTATATTACTTCTAATCAATTGGCTGACCAAATTGAATCACAATATTCACATTCGAGATACATCTAATGTTAAGGATTCATGATGTTTTTTTGAGAAAGATATTTTCAGATTGTACAGAGTTCCATCTTTAATTGTATCTGATAGGGATAACTATTTCAGATATCATTTTGGGAGAGGCCTCTAGGAGGTGATGGGATCCCATGTTAAATTGAGCATGCAATATCATCCATTGATTTAAGGACACGGTTTATGAGCTATAAATATCCTTGAGGACATGGAAATTATATACACTTCAAACATTAGTGGATCGTGGGATTCCCATTTTTACTATTTTTATATTATTATAATAATATTTTGTAGTATGAAATTTTAATTGATCCTTTAGAGGTCTTTTATGACCAACCTTTTAGGCCTCCTCTATATTGGATTGAGATTGGAGAAGTTTCCTTGGTTGTATTGAGTTTGGTCTAAGAGTCAATAAAAAATATATAGTCGATTAATCAGATATTTTTAATGGAATATAGTTAGTATAAATAGTATTCAAATCATTGACATATAACATCAGAGTTTTTATTTTTTGACTAGGCTATTTTGAGAGCTTCACTATGGTTGGGTCATCAACTCCGTAGAAAGTTGTGAAATATTGTACTAATATTTTTGGAATATTTTGAGATTGATGATCAGGTCAGTAATGTGGCTTATCATTTGAGAATCCCACCACAGTTGATAAAGATCCACAACTTGTTTCATGTAACATATCTCTGAATGTAAATTTACAACCCTTCATATGTCTTGAGCTAGGAATACGTTAATATGGAACCTAAATTATCTATGAATAAGCATTCAGTTGGGAATATTCATTCAAAGACAAAGGATATTCATGGAAATTAAATACTTTTGTCTATATGCAATAATAACATGGTTTTTTTCATGATATATGGGGGAATAATACCCAAATTAAAGAGCAGTGGCCTCATAATTTAGACATGATGTCTTATTGACAGGATTTATGGGGATATAATTTTTTTATTTTGGGTTGGTTATAACATCACAGTACTTGATTTTATGTACTTCATGAACTTTTTATTGATAATTATTTTATTGGAACTTGTTCTGAGGTTCTTTTAGAGTATTTTAAAAAACATGTATTGTCTTTTTAGTTTATCAATAGATGGGACATTGTTATGTAAAACCACTTGGTTTCCCCTAGTAATTTGTGAACCACCTATTGGTTCAATAGAAGGGGGTGTATGGTTAGTCCCAACCATGTGTTCAACCCCACAAAAATGTGGACACTTGTATAGGGCTGTTTGAAATGTCTGAGCATAATCAGTTTAACTGAGTTTCAAAACCATGCACCCTTTTTAGAAACCCAATGACGGAACACAGTTAGGGTTCATAGTTACTACTAACCATGTGGTTCAAATAGTACAACATGCATTTGGGTTTTTAATACTTTGAAAATTTAATTAAAAATTATTAAAACCCCATTAAAGATTCCTAAGACCCCATATTCACCCCACATGGTCCTTTAGACCATGGAGGCTCTCGAGAGGGTTTGTTTTACCTTAAAACCTCTTCTCTTTTGAATTAAATCATAGGTGGAAAATCTAATTCCCTTCTAGTATGTGGTTACTCTCTTGATTTGGGTTTTCTCTCTCCCTAATTTATCTCCCTTTTGCGAGAAGTGAATATAAACATTTTTGATGGATTCTATATTAGTTCTCATGTATCTTGTTTCTATGTTTGATTCCTCATTCTCCTTCACCCATTATATTTTTTACAATTTCCTATTATAGGTGTTCTTTTGATCATGTGATTAAAGGTTGGTGGTTCCATAAGTTTTTGGCCAACAATTAAAACCCTAAATTGCTTGATTGAATTGAAATTAGTTTTCAATTGATTTTTCAAGACATGAATTGAGATAGTTTTATACTTAATTTAAAAAGGACAAAGAAATTGTGAAAGAATCCAATTTCAATGGTATTAAAATTATTATGTAGGATTTGAGAAAAATGATGGATTGAAATGATAATGGATTTGATAAAATGATTTGATGAATATTCTTGTTAATATTTGGATTTAAATGGAATATTATTTTAATGGAATGATATTTAATGAAAACCTATGACATAGTTTTGAAATTCAAATGGAATGTCAAAAATATAAATTGGGAATTTAACTATTAATGATGAATTGAATAAAAATGATTGATTTTACAATGACTAATTGATTGATTGATTGAAGATCGTGTGATCCTAATTAGTTAGTTGGTGATAAAGAAAAGTATTCTAGGACTGTAACTCCATAATAATGGATTGAAGATGAAAACTCTAACAAAACCTAGTATAAGAAGACTATTCCTTTATGGAAAGTTGATTGGTTAGACCAATTGGATTGACCATTGGGACATGTTCATGCATAATTAATTCATGATTGACAATTGTGTAGTGAGAGGAGCTATGAGCCAAGAAATGACTCAACATAGGGCCAAACCAAGATTGTTTGTTTTTTTGAAATGATTATGAATTCCATCATTTATGAATTATTTACCACATTCGAGTTGTTGTATATATATGTCTTAAATTAAATTCTCATTTAAGAATGTTTTGATATATTTTCAATATGCCTGATTTGAGAACAATTTTTTTATTTTAAATATATAGATGTTATTAAATTCTTTATTTTATCTAAATTGATAAAATAAATGGTTTAATTATTATGTAATTATTTATGGAACACTTAGTTAGACTCTACTAGGATGCTTAGCTCACACTATACTTTTTCTTTTAGGAGTTTATAGATTTTTTATGCCTGGTCTAGGGAAAGGGAAATCCCTACATAGAGGTGGTGGGTGTACTTGATCTGTGGGACTATGGTTGATATTATAAACTGGTAGAGACATGGTCCACTTATTGCAAAGTTATTTGAATTATATTTCTCAAAGGTAGTTTTTTGTACTTCAGTTTTTGTTTTACCTTAGGATGGTTATCTATCCACCTATGGTACTCCACTCCTTTAGGATTGTTTGTTCTACTAACTATTTATTGTTTTATCTTATAGTGTTTTTAATAGTTGGTATTTTATTGTATATTAATCATTCACATTTTGTTCATTATGATTCCAAGTTCTATTTTCCAACCCATGGGGATAAAGAACCCCCATCAGACTTTGTTAGGATTTACATGTATATCATTTTACTAGGGTATCTAGGAAGGTTCATGAAAATAACCAACTCAATAAATCTAGCACAATTTCACCATTACAAAGCTTCAAATAAGGATTGTGCTTAGAATTATGTCTGTAAAGATCATATTTTTGAAAAAATTCATGTTTATAAAGAAATACTTTATGTTAATGAAACAAAATTAGGGGTTACATATAACTAGTATGATACTTATGTGGTACCAAAAAATAAACACTTCACTCATATATAGTAATCACATGATATTTATGCATACTTGCAATTAATTGATACACAAAACCTTATTATGTCCAACTATTAATACCTCTACAACTCAATTTTTTTCTTCCTCAATAAATAAATACATATTCTGAGATATTGTATAGTGTGTATTGTGTATCTATATCCACCATCACTTTCATTCATTTTCTTTGAACATCTACACATAAATCATCATAGTTACATTTTTCAATTTATTTTTAACTACATCACTTGAGATATTGAATCTATAACCTCAAATACCCAACATAGGTGGTGTGATTGGTTATATTATCTACAATTATTTCAATAAAAAACCTCTAAGAATCACTAATTCTTGTACTAAACACATATTGACTCATTAAAAAAAATATCTTAGCACATTTGCAATTAAATCTCCCCATTTAGATTTTATTTTCAATATTAAATACACACATTATATAATATATTTTTTTATATTTCACCTCCATAATGAAATGAAATAAATATACAAATCTGGAGTCATGTATCTATATTTATCTACTACAAAACTAAATTTTTTCCCTTTTATAACCAGAATTATATCTTATGCCACTTGTGTGAAATATAATACCAAATGATTTAATTAACAAATATCCTTTAGTTTTGAAAATCTATTTCAAAATGGTAAGACCCATTGTAGAAAAAAAGAGTGCAGAACTAAGGATTTAAATGATATCTTTAAATAACTATATATATGATACTATTCTCATTACTCGTTGTAGGGGATACTTGATAAAATATTTATCATGATAAATATCTAACATACACACATGTAAAAAACCCCTAAAATTATTCATTTTCATTCTATAAAACACCCCCTTTATATCATATTTTCAATAACCGTCACTCCCCATTTTAGAAACATGTTTGATAAAGTCGGGGAAAAGGGTTGTAAGTGTGATTGAAATACCTCACACTCTATATTTAATGGGGCTATCTAGTTTTTATAAAATATCTTGATTGACACATATTGTCATATATTTATACCTTCATCTTAATTTTTTCTCCACCCTAAGGGATTTACTCCCACATTCATCATGTATTTTAAATACTCCATGGATTGTAAATACATAATGTTATCAAATAGTTACAAAGTTAACACTTCTCATTCAATTCCATATATGGTAGCATAGATAAAAATAATAATAAGGAAAAAGGAGGTACATTTTTATTTGTAAAAATTAATAATGATCATGAGAGGCTCCTCTCAATCCTGACACGGTTTTTTATTCTAACTCATATTAGAAAGTGTTATTTAGAAACTCTTTTCTATATTGAATATATATAGATTACTATTTTTCTTTCATCTATTAATATTTTTCTTTATGGGAAATAATTTTCTACACCAAATTTACCAAATAATTCTAATATTCTTGTTATTTTATTGACATCTTCACCAACTCTTGTTGGGAAGGAAGAATATTCATAGAATTGTTTATGTAATTTATATCCTTCTCACATCATTCATACATTTTTCCTTTTATTTTTAAAAAAACATGTGTAGATTAATTTTTCTACATTATAGTATATTATAATATTATTAAATTATTTCCCATAATCCCAAAACTAATTTTCTATTCCCCTATTTTTTAATTCTTGACCAATTCATTAGGCGAGAGTATCAGGCACTTTTCCTTGACATTATTATCTTATTTATACATAGTAGTAAATGAATTGTTTTTAATCATATAAAACCTATCTATGTAGTCTATTAATGTATAAAATATATTTGTGTCCATATTTCCCACACCTTCCACAAAACTCACCCAAAATTTTAAATCTTTTTTCAGTAGATAGATTTTGTGAATTTATAGACATAACTTATTTAATTTTTTAACTAGATATAATTTTAACACAATTCACCCCTTGATTATTTCATTATTCACAAAAATAATATATTATAACAATAATAATAATATACGTATCCACACCATCTATAAAAACAATAATATACTATGAATTTTAATCCCCTAACTTTTTAGATAATTTAACGATAATTTTCTAGAGCTACCTTTCATTAGTCTGGGCCTTCATTTTATAAGAGAGTAATGGTATTATTGGAATATTATTCAATTCCTATGATATGGAATATGTTTTCTCTGTTTTCTTTTTTTGAACCTCCAAATATTTGAATTTTACACATGCATTTCACGAAATAATAAAGCTATATTGCAGCTGATTATATGATATATTAAATTTTTCCCTTGGACCCATCTTCTCTCAATAATGGGATGATTCAACTATTTCTATAATAGGAGAGTGATGTAAAATCTATTTTTTATCTCACCTTGGGCTAAGAGACTCTTTTATTATGTCTTGTCTAGTTCTTCATCTCTTGCGTGAGATTCTCCACAAGATCACTTACCATCATCTCAATTTCAATAACCATGAATCTATAGTTATATCTATCATCAACATGGGGTGTTTCATTTAAATCATACTGATCATTATTAGGGAAAAAATTTTATTTTCTTTCTATAGATTTTTATTTTCTTTGGTG
This sequence comes from Viscum album, assembly GCA_963277665.1. Lineage (NCBI taxonomy): Eukaryota > Viridiplantae > Streptophyta > Magnoliopsida > Santalales > Viscaceae > Viscum > Viscum album. The sequence goes on from OY728126.1 coordinate 2,017,439,098, forward strand.
ATATTTTTTATTTTTTCAAGATATGCTTCCAAATTTTCATTTAGTTTCCATTCAAATACAGTTCTTTTCTAAGGATCAATATAACAAATTGATGAACCAAATAATTTCTGAATATTATAAAGGAAATTAACATCATCATATAATGTGATAATTGATTATGAATTAATTATTAAAGGTTTTATCATAAAATTTATTTTCCTGTTTTTGGAATACATATTTTTCAACTTATCCCCTATTTAATTTAATATTTTTTCATCTTCCTTATTAGATTTATATTCAAAAGGATTCTTGCATGCACAATCATAACAAAATTGTATAGGGATATTACAATTTTATCACTTTGGTGATTATCTTCCATTTTTTTCTTTTTAACTTCCCCTTTTAAAATTTTATTGATATAAAGGTATTGATTTCAATAAGATCTTTATCTCCCTCAGTGTCTAGATCCCTTGATTTTTCAACCTCTTATTCTTTAAATTTTCCTTTTTCTAAATGATATAAATTATGTATCATATTTTTATTTATTCTTGAATGCTATATGTTTTTCTCAAATTATAGGTTATGAGTATGGTATGTAACTCATCTAGTGTCAAATATCCTCTTTCTTCTAGGGTTGATATATTTGAATCAAGACAATCAAGAAAATTCTTCAAATTTTGTTTAACAATGAAATTATATTATAGTTTCTCACTAAGACTCTATATGTTTCTTACAATCACTTTGACACTTTTAATGTATTCATCAATGTTCTCCCAATCAACAGTATTTAACACTTTTAGTTTTCTCTTCCAAACTTATATATTGGATTCCTTTACATTTGAATCATCATAATTGGTCATTATATATTTTTCACATATCTCTATTGATATTTGAAGTCCCATTAACTTGGAATACAATTTTTCTAAATAGGGATATCAAGATTTAATTTTTATCATTTCCATCATACTATATAATTATTTTATGAGCTTCAGACATAGCAGTATCTCTATAAATGTGTGGAAAACCCACTATTGAAATATCTTTTACTTTTTGGATAACTAATAGTATGTACGATATAACCATATTCCTCCACATAGGGTAAATGTTTCCATAAAATGTTGGAACACACATTATATTCATAAAATTAATATTCATTATTTCCTAGAGGCTTTATTTGGATCTTTAGAGGAACTTCTCTATGGTACCAATTGTAAATCCTTAGAACATATTTACCAACTGGGGGTGAGTCATTATAATTTTCTATTCATTATTCCTAATTATTGAACATATTAAAGTTCTCCATATTCTAAATATTATGTTATAGCCTCAAATCATTTATACTAGAAATGAAATAGAGGGGAGTAGACAATATTTACAATGATCAGCTAAAAGGAATACTCATTATAATTTTGGATAGACACCCTAACCAGGATTCTCTACAAAATATCAATGTGGTTACAATAGTAGTTTTATATAAAACCCAACTACAATCATCAAAAAATAGTCTTACACCCCAGTCATAATTCTCTTCTACAATCGGTTGGACCCCCCAATTACAATCCTATTCAGTAACTAGTTAGATACCCCAGTTGAAATCTACTTCTTCAACATTGATCCAATGATAAAACTATATCCTTTTTCATTAGGGTTGATTCCATTCATTAAGGGATGATCTTCCTCTATGAGTGTATAGGAATAAGTTCACTCATGTACAACTCCATTAAGATATTCATCAGGAGGTAACGGTGATCAACATAGCTAGTCTCAAATTTATTTCCATATAGATCCTGAAATATATGGATCATATGAATATTTAATACTTTGGGAAGAAATTTTTGTTATATATAAATAGACATCATATCTTTAAACTCAATCTCTTTCTAATTTACTGGAATTTTTTAGGCTCTTGGAATATTCATGTACTATGCTTTGTGAGTTATCACAAATATTTCACCAGTGTTAAATATTTATCAAATAAGAAGATATTACTTCACACATTTCATATTAATATAATCTTATAAAATATTTCACGAATAATTAGTTCCTTTTTAAATTTGGAACTCCCTTATTCTTTGGTAGAAGTAATCATTTTTTTCAAAGCTTGAATATATTTTCAATTTTAATTATCCCTAAAATATCAGTCTAAATCATTGGTGAAATATAACGTTCATAAATATTTAAGACTCCGGGTGTTTACTTATTTAAATATCCCAAAAATTAATTTTTTTAATTATTTAAAAAACTCTCATGAAAATAGCCATATATGCCGTAAAAATCAATTGCATCATCCTATGACATGAATACTGATCCTATGGTATGAAATTATTCATAGTATGTATAACTTATTAGTGGGATAGGTCTTTATCATTATTTTATTGATTTAAAAGTATATGAATGGTCATAATATTTAAATAGTAATGGTCATAGGATCACAACATCAAATATAAATTTCTTCAGAATATATGAATTCTGGAAACACTAATTTTCATTGAGTATTCTGAACCTAAAATTCTCTATGTATACAACTTATCGTGAAGATTAACCACATGATAAATTCATATATCAATTGCATGTTAACCTATATGAAACTTCACAATCATTATTATTATTATTATTTATATTTATATGAAGATTACATGAAATAATTAATTATTATATAGAAATACTTCTTGTTCATGAATCAATGTTGATAGTTATAATGTAATTTTACGATGTTTATGAAACACTTATATTGTAAAAAATTAATTGGTGACAACTAGAAAAGTCACCCAAGGTGGTCTTCATCATGATGAAGTACTAAAAAGAAGAATAAATATGTCTCTTAATAAACCAAATCAAGGAAAAAAAATAGGTTTCAATGTTTAAGTAAGATGAAATATCCATGAGACATATAAAGTCAATCAAAAAAGAACAAACAAAAAAATATTAAACAAGAAAAGTGAAAAATAGTCCCTGTGTAAAAATATTTCACCACCAAACCATTATTCTATAAAGATGATTATATAAAGAGAAGATGAATTGCATCATAATGACGTTACCTTTACATGAGTTATAAAAAAACAACATCTACAACTACCTAAAAGAAAATTGTAGGGTGGGAGACGAAAGCCTAGCAGGAAACCACCAATGAATATATAAAAGTTAAAAAAAATAAAGAATGCATTATCTGTAGCTTTGAAAAAATAGTTTACAAAAAATTTAAATTTTGAAAATTTATTTTAATCAAATGTAATTTAGTTTTTTGATGAAATCATACCATATGCACTAAATTAATTAATTTTCATGTATGAAAGACAACAAGTAAGAAACCATGTATTAACTATATGATATGTTGTTGAGAAAATTACCATGAAATACACCATCAAGTGATAAACCAATCATAAATAAAAAATAAACTATTTTATATTTAACTTATTGGAATATGTGCAATACATAAATGAAAAATCCCAAATATAAGACAATGTTAAATCCTAACAATGTATCCTCTAGTGGAATAACACAAACTAATGTGATGTAAAACCTCTTGTGGCATTACACACATAATGAGTGAAAAGTATTTTTGTGACGTACCCAAGGTTACCCAATGTCATAATCTTTCAAAAAATAATTTAAAAACAATTTTCACATTTAATAAAACATATTACCATGTAATCCTTATCTCTTATGAGCTTGAAGACCCATTTAAAATCCAAAATCACCTTTTAAATCATTTAATCTAAGAGTAGGGGTAATGAAATATTTTTATAATGAAGACTCAATTGAAAACAAGAATCTCATTAAAGAATGACATTCTAATTTAAATCATCTATTTCATTGACTAAATCAATGTTATTTACAAGAACATACAAAATTTAAATAATTAACACCTTGTATAGATACATATACATCAATAATGGTGGAAAAAATATTTTTTTGACAAAAAAGATTTTTAAAAAAAGAAGATTTGCCTCCGAAATAAAATTTATTAGAGAAAAATGAATAGGATCAATTAGGATAACATCGTGGTTATTAGTTTTTTGAAAATTGTAACACACATCATTGCTAAACCAAAAACAAGCAAATCTATGTAGGTAGAGTTAGATTTCACATACCCGAAGGAAGACAACCCATAATTGTGATGATCAATGTGTTTATTTTAAAGGAAGATAAAGGAATATTTTTGTCAATTTAGATATGTTGCCTATAATATATTATAAGATGATGTTAGTTGATATATGGATTATTAAAATGGGTTGAGGAGGCCACAAACATTGGGTTAAATAAATTACTACATAAGTGAAGTGCTAATGTGTTGAAATATCATGTAGTGTTGTGTAAGAATAATGTTCAACCATACTTGTGATGATAGATTGACTTATTTTATGTACTTAATGACTCTTGTATTGATTCCCTTTTTGTTTTTGTGTGTTTCAAGCCTTTCAGGGATTGAGATAATTTTCATTGAAAATTTCCCAAGGTTGAGGGATGTATGTTTTTATGAATTAATGGAGTTCGATTATAAATGTGAAAAATGATTTGAAGTGTGTCCGAATATTTCTTAGAGTTTTATATAGGGTTTTGTAATTAGTTCTGCTATTAGGAAATATTTACATCATAAATTTATGGATCACATCATATGTTATGTATTGGGTATATGAAGATCAAATTATATGGACTACAAAACATTTTACACCCTAAAATGGTTTTACATTGTAAAACACATTATTATGACATAAAATTATAATTCATGATAATTTAAACCAAGTGGATATTTTTTTCAATGTAAATGATTTCTAGAAAACTTATAGCTTATGAATGATATTTATGAAAGAAATATGTTTTGTCCTATATGGTTTATTCTCCACTCTTGTAACTCTCTCTTGTTTCATAGTTCAACCATCTTCCCCAAGACCTAGGTCTCTCTTGATGAATTTAGAGTGTTTCATTACTTCAAAATCATTTTCCTTAGATCAGTTGACCACTAGTATACTGGGTTTTAATCCTTCAAGTTTATAAAATCTCCTACTACATGTTTATCTTTGTTGTTCATGGTTCAGAAGCATTATATGCTCCATTTTTCGAAGGTCTAATAATTGGGATGCAATCACAATCTATAATTTGCAGTTCTCCCTCATGAAATTTCTTTCGTAGGTCTATCTTGTTGTTTTAAATATCCTTTGTCAATAGAAATTAGGTTTCCCTAATTCTTAAGGTACATGTCTCTATAAAAGGGGTTAATTATTGAATTTTTATTTCTTTTGGAAAATTACAAAAACTTATTCAATAGAAATAAATGATTTTTCATTAAAATATAGTTTTTGAATAAGAATCATTTTTGGAAGTGGTTTTATATAAAATGATTTTCTTGACACCAAGTATTGGATAAAAACATTAATGTATCATTTAAGTTTTTGATATGGGTCGTCAATCTTGAAAGCAGAAGGAATTAAATATAAAAATGTTTTATTAAATGTGAGAATTATTTTTGGGTGGTAATTGTAAAACATAAAATAAAAGTTAACCTTGGGTTAATTATGAATAAACTTTTCAATATTTGTCTATTTAATCCCTGAAGAGGATTTATGTCACATTAGTGTGTGTTATGAAACTATAGGTTATATTGGTTATATCCACCATAGTCTTAGATGGTGGATTTTATTATATGTATAGAATTTATTCCCATAGGTTAGAGCCCAAATATCATGCTTTTTCATTTAGGGGTGGAAGAATATTGTTGGTATGTAACATGGATTTTATAAGTGTTGAAAAATCATTTAATTAGTGTTATTGGCTCGAGTAAGTACCTCTCACCGATTTCTAAGGATTTATTTGAATCCCAAATTCTAGGGAGACATCGAGTGAGTGTTCTTGATCACCCAATGACATGTTGTGTTTCTGAATCTAGATGGTTGTCACTTTTTATACGATGATGTATTTGATGGATTTTGGACACTACTCTTATTGGTATATAAATCTTGAGAATACCATGATGCAATCATGGGAATGTGTAAAACTGTCCTAAATTAAAAAGCATGATATTTGGGCTCTAACCTATGGGAATAAATTCTATACATATAAGAAAATCCACTATCTATGACTATGGTGGATATAACCAATATAACCTATAGTTTTATAACACACACTAATGTGACATAAATCCTCTTCAGGGATTAAATAGACAAATATTTAAATTATTATTCATAATTCACCCAAGTTTAACTATTGTTTTATGTTTTACAATTACCAACCAAAAATAATTCTCACATTTAATAAAACATTTTTATATTTAATTCCTTCTGCTTTCAAGATTGACGACCCATATCAAAAACCTAAATGATACTTTAATGTTTTTATCCAATACTTGGTGTCAAGAAAATCATTTTATACAAAACCACTTCCAAAAATGATTCTCATTCAAAAACTATATTCTAATGAAAAATCATTTATTTCTATTGAATAAATTATTGTAATTTTCCAAAACAAATAAAAATTCAATAATTAACCCCTTTTATAGAGACATGTACCTTAAGAATTAGGAAAACCTAATTTCCATTAACAAAGGATATTGAAAACTAGAAGATAGACCTATGAAAGAAATTTCATGGGGGAGAACTGCAAATTATAGATTGTGATTGAATCCCGATTATTAGACCTTCGAAAAATGGAGCATATAATGCTTTTGAACCGTGAACAACAAAGCTAAACATATAGTATGAGATTTTATAAACTTGAAGGATTAAAACCCACTATACTAGTGGTCAACTGATCTAAGGAAAATGATTTTGAAGTAATGAAACACTCTAAATTCATCAAGAGAGACCTCAGTCTTGGGGGAGATGGTTGAACTATGAAATAAGAGAGAGTCATAAGAGTGGAGAATAAACCATATAGGACAAAACATATTTCTTTCATAAATATCATTCATAAGCTATAAGTTTTCTAGAAATCATTTACATTGAAAAAAATATCCACTGGGTTTAAATTATCTTGAATTATAATTTTATGTCATAATAATGTGTTTCACAGTGTAAAACCATTTTAGGGTGTAAAATGTTTTGTAGTCCATAGAATTTGATCTTCATATACCCAATACTTAACATATGATGTGATCCATAAATTTATGATGTAAATATTTCCTGATATCAGAACTAATTACAAAACCCTATATAAAACTCTAAGAAATATTCGGACACACTTCAAATCATTTTTCACATTTATAATCGAACTCCATTAATTCATAAAAACATACATCCCTCAACCTTGGGAAATTTTCAATGAAAATTATCTCAATCCCTGAAAGTCTTGAAACACACCATAACAAAAAGGGAATCAATACAAGAGTCATGAAGTACATAAAATAAGTCAATCTGTCATCACAAGTATGGTTGAACATCATTCTTACACAACACTACATGATATTTCAACACATTAGCACTTCACTTATGTAGTAATTTATTTAACCCAATGTTTGTGGCCTCCTCAACCCATTTTAATAATCCATATATCAACTAATATCATCTTATAATATATTATAGGCAACATATCTAAATTTACAAAAATATTCCTTTATCTTCCTTTAAAATAAACACATTGATCATCACAATTATATTTTACACATTACCTTGAAATTATATACTTGATGTCTCCAATATTTTTCCTCAAATAGCTATATTAGGTTATTTTCTTGGATTTATTAATAAGCATTATATCCCTAATAATCCTTCAGGAACCACTAATATTACACCAAGAATATATTAACTCGTTGGAAACAAATAAAACTCATCTAATGGGAACATTATTTTCTTTTGTATAAAAATATAGATTAAAAAATTTATAGTTATAGAATACACATGAGAGGAAGAACATCTTTCATACAATAATTATAAAGATATTGGTTTTAATTTTTTAAATTACTTACAGAATATTTAAGACCTAGTTTTCCATTATTAATAAGTAGATAAAGATTATAAATAATCTTGTTTTAGTATATTTATTACCCTATGGAATATTTTTTTATAATTAATTTCATGTCATATTATTTGATACATTATCTAAATGAAGTGAGTGGAGTGTTAAGTTTAGGGATTTTCCCCAGAACATGGTAGTGAGATGAACCATAAATTATTAATCAAGATAGTGTGTTAGTGATTTTTTCTTACATCTACACATCCTTGGCATATGGACTTTCATTGTATATCAAATGGTAAAACCATGAATAATCCACATATCATCACAATTTATTTTTTATATTTATATACTCTGATTGTTTAAAAATAATTGACAGGTTTTTGAGTTCATGGAAATGTGAGAATAAGATCTCTTAATATAAGAAAAACACATCAACCTAATTCACCCACCCCATATGGGTTTTTAGGATTTATGGTTTTAACAAGTGGTATCATATCCAAAAGGTTATTACATGGAAATTATATCTAAATTAGGGAATTTCCATGGAAATTTCCATTAATGCAATGAAATGCACACACTTATATGGTTCCAATTATCATATTTTGAAGAATAACATGAGATAAAATTTATAATCTACAGGATTAGACTTCCCATCCTCTCTAATATATTTATAAAAAATATGTGATTCTATGCATATGTATTTGAAAGAGTTTGATGATAAGAATGTTAATGATGTTGCGAAGGCATTAAATTCCCAATACCAAGAACTATTAAATCATATCTATATGAAAGTGATCATATTCACATAAATGAAGGTGATTTTGGATGATTTTTTCAACAAATATTAATTTGGAAAAAGGGTTATGGTGGTGAAGTTACGGGTATTTTATAATAAATATAATGATTTTATTATGTACCTAATAAAAAATGATGTATTTTCAACCACATATTTGATGTTATTGGATCCATTCATGGAATTAAATATAAAATCATATTTTTTGATATTTTTTATAAAATTCTATAGAGACTTATACCTTTACATGATTTTAAGGTCTCGACACTTAATGGATTTAATTTTATGGAGCTTTCATTTAATGACATTAAACGTATCTTTGTGGATTTTTGACGCGAGGGTAAAGATTGATGGTATGTATATTCATTCATTTATATAGAAATAATTAATTTAATGGAGACATTAGAAATCAATCCAGTTAAATATAAAAAAATTCTGGTGATGAGTTTGTCTTGCTAGTGGAAGGAATTTCAATCATAGCTAATGAAGATTCAAATGAATGTAACATTTTTCTGGTTTTACATGTAAAAAAGTTGGATACATTGTAATTATATTTGTAGTGTGAATAAATTGATGATGTTTTGTTTTTTTAATCGTTAAATTAATAAAGTGTGTTTTTATATAATTAATTCAAAACATAGAAATTAAATTTAAATGAAGTTTTAATAGAAGAGTATAATAATGAAAGGGGAATAAATTGATGATATATGTCCTAAATAATTTATAATGGAATTAAAATCTGATTCATTAGATTCAATGATCAATAAGATGAAATTTAAAATTAAAGAAATGATAAAATGGAAGTTTTTATATGATGTTAAAGTGACATTTGATGTTTCTCTATAAGAGTCGGATATAAAATAAAAAATCCAAATATATGGGGTTTATTGAAATATTCCCAAGAGTATGTTGACTAACTCAAATCCAAAATCATTATGATAAAGATGTTATTGGAAGATCAATTGATTTCATAAGAAAAAATAGGTATATTATTTATTTAAGGTTAATAACTAGAAATAAACATAGGTGAAAAATAAACCTAACACTTGTATAGAGTGAAAGGAACAAGGTTGAAATCCCATAAAGAATATATGACATCATTATGGGAGAATATGGTTTGAAATCTAGATGTTTCATGAAGAAACACAGACTTATAAATTTTTTTGATGAAGAATTAAATAAATGATCCTAATGTGGTGTGATGTGTTTCTATAATTTTTTCAATGAATAATGGCCTAGTTATGGATAATTTTAAAATTAGATTTGAAATCGAATAAAAAAAATTAATAAACTGAATTATTTTAGATAAAAAAGAAAAATATGTGATGTAATTTTAGAAACTTATAAAAAAGGGATATTAAAACCCTAAGAGCTACTCAAAGGATGAAAATATATGTAATAAATGTAAAAATATATTCCCCTTAACGATGCTCCGAATTTGTTTTCACTTTGGAAAAACCATGGAATATTATAATGAGGTAATAATTTCTATACTAGTTTAGGCACTTAGATCCCAGCAAATAAGGATGAAATCATATCTTATATCTCTAAGAATAAACTATTTTTTATATTTTATTTTCCTTACTATAATTTTTTATTTAAGGGTTGTGATTGTAAACATAAATAAAAATGAAAATAATAAATGTTATTAACAAGATATGGAAGGAGAAATAATGAAATATATTCCATTAGAGAATATATTTTCCCTATTATAAGAGGGGGAATAATTCCATAGTTTATTTTATGAAAAATAAAATGAGAGACCCATATTTATCTTAAATTAATTTATAGTTTTATAAATATAATAGAAAAATAATTAAGACATAATATCTCATAAAATTTCCTTAATTGAATATAAAAAAATAAGTACATGGATTATCAATAGTGGGTGTTTGTCCCAAATGAATGAAGAAATATATATTTGAAAAATGAAAATAATTATGTTAAACAATTGATTTATTTATGAAATAATGGAGCCTCAAATATTAAATGATATTTCAAGACAATGTTATATATAAATGAGTTGAATTAAAATTATTTACTCTTTGTGGATGGGTTTTGAAAAAATATTCTAAGAATAATATATCTTTTAAACTCAAGAAATTAATTCTTATACCATTAAAAGGGAAATTAATTCAAATTAAATGAAAAAAAAAATCATTTTAATAAGGATAAAGTAAAAATGGAAGTAATTGTTATCATTGAGAACACATGTTTCCATATAAAAGAATATAAATATGTACTGTGGAACCATTTACTAAGGCACATTTATCAAAAAACCATGGAAAATATTTCAATAATTAATGTTGTGATTAATTTCCCCAATATAATTTTTGGTAGGGAAAATTCATTTGATGGTTATATGAGTTGAAATCCCATGAAAAATACCTAGAGATAAAAGAATAAGAGAGATTCCCACTTAATCAATTTGGTTCTTAATGACATGTGTATTCCCACAAAATATATAATAACATGATAATAATTTTATTTCATATTATTTATAAATGATTATAACTTGATGGGTTTTATTATTTTCATGAAAATGATTAATGTGGCAATGAAATTCATCAAAATTTATCAGAGGCATGAAAAAAATAAAATTAGATGAGAGATCAAGATTTATTTTTAATATAATGGTATGGAATATAATTTCTTTAATTTAGAGAAAAATTTAAAGAAACATGGAATTAAACATGAATATTCATTATCTAAAATAGTACAACATAATGAGATTTTCAAAAGGAGAAACATAGTAAGGAATAACATAAAAAATATGTTACTCATTGAATGTTGTCTCTCAAAGAATTATTGGAAATATGTTTTATAATTAGTTTTTTATACACAAAATAGTTCTAAAATAATTTGTTAATAGAAGATGTTTCCATACAAAATGTGGCATAAAATAAAACCAACTCAAAATAATGTATTAGTGTTTTGGAAGAAAATTATACATCAAGAACATGGATGAGAATCAAGGAAAATATGTTAATATAATAGAAAAGGGATATTTTCTTGGTTATTAAACTACAGATTATTCCTACTAGTGTTTAAATAATATAATAAAAGAGATCCTAAAAAATGATGAATGGTTAATTGAATAAATATATATAAATAATTATAGATATTAAATTTTAATAACGTATATAATGAAAAAGATATTCCTGACAAAAAATTTAGAGAACATAAATGTACATCATAGTAGGTAGATATAAAGGTTGAAATAGACCAAGATATTGGTTCAAAATTGAGTAAATTATCGATATCAAAGATGAAAAGGAGATTTAATTTTTATTATTCAAACATAATGGGTTACAAGAAAACCCACACACTAACATGGTGAATGAGGATTGTTGTGAAAACTACTTTGTTATCAAATATAGATCATGTACCATTTGAATAATCCAATGATAATGATTCAGGGGTTGTATACATCAACAAAAATCATGATCAAATATTCTAGAATTAAACATATGATCTTGTAAAGGATATTAATGATCCCAATATTATATAAAAAATTTATTTTAATAAAAAGTGTGATGAGTAAGATACTATGATGTGAAATATATATTTCTTGGTATAAAAAAGTTGTACACCAATGTAAGGAATATTTGTTGAGGATATTTGTTTTACAAATATATAGGCTTGAATCGATTTGATGATTTTATGTGGTGAAATTCACATAGTTTTGAAAATATACCAAAAATATTTGAAAATGAAAACCATGAATAGAGTACATAAAGATAATGTGTATATCGATCAACTAATGATATGCAAACATTGTAATGATAATGATAATGTATATTATTTTAAATAGTATTTTTTTGGATTTATTCTAAAACCATAAGAATAATATACTAGATTGGATTCATATTTGAAGAAATAAGAATTAAAGAGAGGTTGTACTGATATCTACCTCAATGCAAAATTATCAATGAAATGGAAATTTAGGGTACTCACATATATGGATGATATTATATTTGGTTGTGGAAATAAAATATTATTAGATAAATTTAAGAACTTGTTGTGACTAAAGTTTTATATTTATATGATATAGGAACTCACTAATGTTATTATGATTAAATTCATTAAAAAGGGATATTATACATTTATCTTTCATGAAAAATAAGAAAATAAAATATTTAATTGTTGATATAAAAAATTTTACACTGATTTTATTTCTAATAACTATTGGCTCTAAATTTTGAAATCATGATGACAGAAATGATATAGATCCACCACTTTTTTGGAAAATTACTAAGATCTTTAAATACCTAACATAAATAAGGAAAAATATTTTAATACAACATGCTTGAATATGATGATTCACAGAAATCAAAATGAATAGAATCTTATGGTGGGAATGTGTAACAAATAAGAACATTATTGATGGAATTTCCATTCTTATAAATGTGTTGTATTTTTTAATGGATTATAAATAACATTCACCACTTTATAAGACCAAAAACAATTTTTCATATTAATTAAATCATTAAATTTAGAGAATAAAAATGGATATAACAACTAAACAATCGCACCCATGAACAAGACTATTAAAATGAAGCATATTGTTAGTAATTTAATATGAATCAAGGAAATAAATATATATATATATATTAGAGATAATATAATTGAATTAATAATGAATTATATATGATTTATTTTCAGAAATTCAGGAACCCAGAAGACTTTAAAATTTTCACCATTGGAATTTTAACATGACAGTTAGAATATAAATATGACAATTAAGAATTGTACACTGATCATTAAAATAGTTTCCTCACCAATGGAAGTTTAAAATAATATTTATTAATATTATAAAATGAATATATGGCGTATTTATATCTTGATATAAGTCAATAATTTTTTTAAATGGATAAAATAAGTATTCATATTTTTTTAAAACATATATCTTTTATTTTAATATTTTTAACAAATATAATAATTTAAATGAAAGTTATTTATAATTAAATTTTTTGATAAAATAAAATTATGCTGTAATATAATTTTAATATTATTTAATGAGAACATATTAATTTTATCAAAGGGTCGGAAAATTGATCGTAATATTAAAATTCGTATTTTTAAATAATTAAGGATTTTATTTAAAAATAAATTTTATAATATTTATATAATTATTTTAAAAAATGGATTTAATTTTTTGAATATATATTTAAAAAAACAAGGTGATTTCTTTTTATTTTTCAAAATTATTTAATTTTTTTGCTGAATAATGAAATAACGTAAAATACTACATTTAACATTATAAGCTAAATGCTTGAATCCTTGTATCATAATAAATTTCTACCCAATTCTATCACCAAGACTCTCCTCATGTAATAGTTCTTCTCTTCCGACCATATTAACAATTCCATGTTCTTCAATGAGTTTTTTAGAGAGACGACTTTCAGGAGGTTATATTCTCAAACTACCTCTTTTAAATTCCTTTATATTTCTCCCTTATCCTCACCTATCTCATACAACAGGGAATATTAATTATAGTATAATATCTATTTTGTGGTTTTTTATTTATTATGTAATATCTACCATCTCTCCTCTTATCTCCTCCACTTATTCTAAAAATAAAACCATTTTCCATATTATGCTGGCTAAATGCCTCCATGGATGATGAGTTTTAATTTTCCATACCACATTAAATGATGGTTATAAAATTATTATTATATATAATTAATATAATATTAAGTAAATTATAACTTATTTTATAGTTTTCAATTAATTTATAGAAATAATATTAAATAAAATTAAAGAAGTTCATGATGTTCGTTAAAACAACCAAAATAAACTAACTACAAAATATTAATATTTTAATTTAGTTGATCATCCCTATATTAGAAAAAAAATATTTCATAAAATTAAAATTTAGTTATGGAAATTTAGATCATTTCATTTCACTTCTGTAGTTTTATTCTCATTTCATAAGTTCTTCCATAATTATACACATGTGATCTGACCATCGAACTATTAAATGGACACCCTATGAAAGAAAAAAAATTAAACATTATATATTATTGAAATAGTTATTAATAAACATAATAAAACAATTATAAATAAAATATTTTTGGAAAATATTATGAAATTTTTAATTAATGAATTGGATTGTATAATTCAATATTTTAAGCGTAAGTGAAGAATGATTATGGAATAGAAGGTAGGGGATCTCTCTGAACAACACCTTTTCTTTGGGTTATGAACATTTTCTATAAAAATTACAATATCTATCCCTTTGAGTTTTTTAAATAAATATATTTCCTATATATATTTCTCTTATATATATAGCTTTCTTATTTTCCCTTCCTTTGAATGGGGAATACAGACCTTGAGTTCATTTCTCAAATTCCTTCTTTAAAATCAAACTCGATTAAAGGGAAATCTTCCATCACATAATATTTTTTCCCACATTATTTTAGAGTATTTATTCTCATTAATGATTTCATTAAATAATTTCGTATATTTTTTATAATCACTCTACATTACCATTGGGTTTCAATTAAAATTTCATACTTACTGTTTCACAAATATGCATTAATCAATTCCATAAAAAAATGATTTTGAATTTTCATTTCTATATAATAATCTATACCCTTTATCATAATGTTATAAACAAATACAATATTTTTAGAGTTATTTTTATCCACTCAGATAATAAAATAAAAAATATTTAATTCTTCTTTTCTAGGGAATTATTATAAACTATTATTTTGATTATTATATGAGGCAAGATTATGAAACACATATTATTCCATGGGTAATTATTAGGATTATGAATTATGATTTATTTCCATTTGTGGCACACATATGAATGTAAATATTATAATGGGTGTGCCTTGATATCAATCCAACGTATTGGTTAAAGTTTATTTCTTATCAAATATTATTTATGAGATTAGAAAGTAAGAGTAATCCATGAAATGAATATGTCCACTATTTGATGTTGTATTAAAATATATCCATGAATTATGCTTATGTCAGGTCTAATGTTGCAGCAAATTCACTATTTTTACATGGTCCTATGATTACATTTTATTTATTTTTTGAATCATTATGATTATTTTGGCTCTGTCTATTTTATGATATCATGTTATTACATTTGACTCAGATGTTATACATCATTATCAATATTACTTCGTTTCATTGATTTGTAGATCATCCCTTCATTTTATGAATTCCCTAGGTTTTCCTATAAAGTTTCAAAATCTCAAATGGATTTACGATATCATTATAAGGATTAATATAAATAATTTTTTTTTATTTTCAATGTATTAAGAACCTAGTCGTCCAAAGACTTAAGGAATCCCGATATTTAGGTTGTGTTTATTGTATATTTATAATAAAAATCATGATACAAATATGTATTAAAGGCTCAGGTCACAATATAAATAAACTGTTTTGGTAAACTTATGTTAACCTTGATTATAGATTATAATATCATATGGGAAAATAAATAAAATTTACTATGTATTTAGATTACAATTAGGGAATAAATGTTGTAGAAAAAAATCATTCTGTAAAGCATCATTTTTTTAGAAGAATATGTACTGGTTGAATTTAAAAAAACAATATATCACTTATTATAGTATAGATAACATGAATTATATATCAATATAAAATTCATTGAATCAACATATTTATATAAAATTAACATTAGGATGGCATTTTAGAATAATTAAAAATACTTATTGTGGTGTTGTATGACGACAAAAGTGCAATCAAACTTATATAGAACCTGATAAAATCAATCATTTTATAAGTAAATTAAAATATAGAATCTATTTATCAATGTAAAATTTGTCCAAAAAGTTTTCAAAGTTTATTACATTCGGAAAAAAATTTCATATTCAATTTATATATATATATATATTTATATTAATCAAGAAAATTATTTTTGAAAATATGGGATAATTTAATTTTTTATATTTAAATTAAGATAAAATTCAATTTTTTGTCTTTATAAATCTTAAATCATGTATTTAGGGAATTAATAGTGTTGGGAAATTTCCAAAAGTGACGTTTAAGTTGATTAGGGTTATAATGTTTTGAAAACTATTTCTCTAGGTAGATACGTGGTTCCCATTAGAGTGCAATCATGTACTAGGTGATAAAAATAGTGGTGGTAAACCCATTGGAAGCTTAGAAGGATTACATAAAACATTTAATTCTTTAATATGTGGTTTTTGGGGGACTACCTAGTATCTGGTAGTCCCAAGTTCAATAATTTAAGGTATATTTTGTTCTTTTCCACCCAGAATCTTTTTAAATCTTAATGGGCTTCATTTAACCTAACATGACTCTAATCACCCCAAACCCAATGGATAGATCCCATTAGATTTATATTTAAACTCCTCCCTCCCTCCTTTAATTACAATATCTAATTGAGTTTATATAATAAAATCAAGGAATATATTACCCTTTGTACAACATTACAATTACATTTTATTTTATTTAATTTTGTTTAGTTGAACATATATATGATTTGTGATGGGGAAAGAGAATGGTGAAATCACTAATTATTGATATTGAATCCTTTTTTATCTTTAATGGATAATAATGAGGGTTTATTTCTTTCCAATGATTTATATATTAGTTTTGGTTCAATTTTTATTGAAATCCCATAAATATTTCATTGATCCTTCTCTAAATTGATGATTACCAAGGTTATCGGAGTCATATATTTTGGGTTTATAGATCTTAGTAGTCCATTATGAGTTGTCTTTGATTGGTTTAGCTTATCATATTGATATTAGTGTTTATATAATTGGATTAAACTATTATAAGAAGTTTCTTTATTGTTTTCTATGTAGTATGATCCCTCTTATTATTTATAATGGCATGTGGTCCCAACACTCATTGAGTTTAATTTGGGTTTTCATGTGTTATTCCTAAAAGTTTAATTTCGGAAATTAATTAAACTGAAATTACACTTATTAATGGTAGTTTATTGAAAGAAAAATTACATTCTAAAATTAATTTTTTATAATAATAATTTTTCTAATCATGTTGTATTTCACTTTTTCATATTTTTGGATTCCCATATCCTTGCATTTCAATCATTTTATTTAGGATTCCATGAAATAATATAGTATTTATATTTATAAAATAAACAACCATTGAGGAAATTTTAATTTTAATTATATGGTTTAAATGGAAAAATGATTGATTTCTTATGAATATGTCACTTTTAATACCATATGTTATTTATGTTATCACTCAATGGATCTGATATTAGTTGATGATTTATGTTTTTTTATTGGTCATTGTTTAGAATTTTTTTATATAATAATAGATCATGATTTATATAGGGAAAATATTTTCATTCACATGAATAAAATGAAAATATTATTAAGCAGCTAACAACACTAAATATTTGATAAATGTGATGTATTAGTTTGGATTTAATGGAAACTTTTAGAGGAATAGAAATGGTTGATTTATTCCATTATTTATGAAATAAATTTTTGTCAATAAACGAATTTTCAAACTAGGTTTTTTGGCATGTCAAACCACATTATTTTAAGTGTAAGGAATTGGATAAATCATATAAGGGGAATCTAAAATATTATCCTATAAGGTTTCTTTGGATAAAAATTAGAGTAATAACC
The DNA here is from genome assembly GCA_963277665.1 of Viscum album. Classification (NCBI taxonomy): domain Eukaryota; kingdom Viridiplantae; phylum Streptophyta; class Magnoliopsida; order Santalales; family Viscaceae; genus Viscum; species Viscum album. Next base: position 2,017,457,371 of record OY728126.1, read on the forward strand.
TTTTAGAGGAACATTATTAATATTTATATTTAGTTTTATCATATTCTTCCTTATCTTATAAATTACTCATTTTCCTCTTCATATTTAGGGAATTCATTAAATATATTTTAAATTAATCATAATTAGAGGCTTGTGTCACATGGAGTCATTATTCCCTTAAAACATTACTGATTTTTCTCATTATGAATTATTAATTTCATCGTATTCTTTGGGTATTATATTTATTAATTATAGAGTCATTATGATTGGTTATTAGTTTGGTAACCAAAAATGTAAATAGGGTGAGTTTTTCCATGAGGGTATTGAGGTAGAATGTGAAATTATGAGATCGAATGAGTTTATGGAATATGATATAGTGTGTCACTTAGAAGATATACTCCAATAATTTTATGTTATTAGTGATGTGAGGATGTTATGGTATCCATTAGATTGTATTTATAATTTGGTACATGGTACAGTGTGGGCGATATTGTGATTATTTTTATGATATTTATAGATTCTCAATGTATCGGTTGTTTGGTTAATCAATGTGATGTAGTTTTATGATTTATTTAAATAATTACCATTGTGTAACTAGTTGTGAGGAATTATTTAGTGGGATATGATATATTTTTTTTCACCATTTTTATACTAGTGTGAATGTTCCCTATTTTACACTAGATAAGATATAAAACCTTCTGAGGATAATACATTAGTTATGCTAGTTGAAAAGCATGACCTAAACTGTTTTGGGTATTACTATCTTTAGTGATTATCCACATTTTTATAATTGGTTTCATGTACCAATTTATGTGATAAAATCAATATAATATCTTTAATTTTATTAGTGTTATGGATCAGGACAAATGTTGGTGGTGAAAGAATTAGAAATTAGAGGTTATAGTTTGATATGTGTACACTAAATACACCTAAATATATATATAGACACAGGCACACGAATTTAAAAAATTTAATGGTAATTGGGGCCTCCTTAACAAGGTTGAATATATATATATATATATATATATATATATATATATTAATATACTTACAATGAGAAGATGGTCTTTTATGTGAGGTTGTGGACATATACACACATTAACACACACACATATATATATCTTTAAGTGTGTGTTTGTGTGAAGTTATTTCTCTTATATGGATGATATTTATATATAAATATAAGAATTTTTATGTTTTTTCTTAAATAATGTATGGATGCTTCTAGGGGTATAATAGTTATCCACTATTATTTAGTTATTTATGATTAATAAACATTAGAATAATGATATTACTTATTATTTTATATTATAATATATATATAATGAAAATAATATATATATATATATATATATAGAATAATTCCAGTTATTATGTGAACTTATGTGACTATAATTCTTTTGGTGGAGACTATTGGGGTTTTTACTCACACCAAGCATGTGAACCTAAAAAAATTTACCATTTTACTTATGTATTTTAAGGGGTTTTCAAGAATGTAGATCACTTTTTGGATGGTCTATGAGAAATTTAGACATTGTAGTAGTTGTTAAGAACTATATCTCTATGTGTTTTATGGGTGTCCAACTTTAGTAAGAGTCATCACTAGATTATCCAAACATTTTATAGTTTTGTTGTTTTGGACTTTTTATGTTTATTGTATTATTTATATTTATAGAACACCCCTTTATTTATATTTCACATGCACACACAAATATACATATATATATATATGTGTGGGTTTATCTTGTACTGTTATGAAGCAATAACTATTACATACTGATATACAATTTTTTGGTTATGTGTAATATACAAATGAGTTATAATATTTTTTTGATAGAATATAAAATATACCTATGTTTTCAATTAAAGTGATTAAATGATTCTCCTATATAAATTCAGACCCTAAACACTAATGTATTTCCTACAGATATTGGAGGATACACATTTGGTATATGGAAGTATAGTTCATGTGGATGAAAGATCCAGGATGTGTCATTATATTATTGAATCACATCAATGTTTATATTTTTTGGTATTTTATATATTTGATATTAAATGTTTTGGGACATGATAAATAACCTATAAAAATACTCATCAAAATCTATTTATAGTAGAAGTTAAAATTAAAAAATATTCCCAAGAGTTTAGATTTGAATTATTATGAATGAGTGATATTTTGATTGAATATACTCATGAATACAATGAGTAAGACTCATTATATTAAATAGTTTCATCCATGAGCCATTTTTTTTGTTCATGTATTATCTAGGAATTGGCACATAAGACATGTGTATTTTATTCATCGTGATTAGTATGTGTGATTAAATTAAATTAAATACATTAAAATAATAATGAACTAATTGTTTTATTGAATATATTATTATTGGAAATAAAATTAATTAAATTAACTCACATATGTTTCATTTATATTGATGCTATGTTATCTAATTAGAGATGTACTGTTAATTTTATTTTTAATGATTATAAATTTAAAATTATATTAAAAAATTATATTTTAAAATTATTTAAATATATTTTATATGAATGAGTTTAAAATAGTTGTTATTTTTATTCATAAAAATTAATGAGAAATTATATTATAAAATGAGATTTATAACTTTCTGTTAATTTTTTAAAAGTAATAATTTAAAAAATGAGAATGATTTTTTATTTTAAAATATTGGACAGATTTTTAACTATGGATATATTTCAATCAACTTGGCTAGCTTACTTGTATTTTTTTGTATGTTTATTGAATGAAAGTGGAGTTTTCAAAATTGGGTTTTAAATATAACTAGAACAATAAATCTAAATTCTATGCTAAAATATATTCTTTACATACTAGATTTGTTATTAATTTAAGTGGCATCATTTTATCCATCCATTGTTAAAATATCCCAAAATGAGATTGAGTCAATTATATAAACAAGACCTTTTAGGTTTATATTTTTATATAATAATATAAAAATCATTATATAAAATACCAATTTCTTCCTTAAATGGGATTATATTCCATTATATCAATATTTTCTTGTTCTATAAGAATATTTTAATTTCTCCAAAAAAAATCTCCAAATATGAAACCCTTCTATAAAAATATTATGTAATACCATTCCTCAGAACCAAGGGAGATAAAAATATAATAAAGGGTGAGCTTATATTATCAATAATGGAAAAAATAACAGATATCAATATTTAAACATAAGTAAACAGAAGTTAATAATAAAGGTGAAAGATTATTATTAATGTGCACAAGCATAACATAAGATAATTCAAACCCACCAAATCCTAGATCTGAAAACACTATAAATAGAATAAATACTTTCCATAAAACAAGATTCATATGAGTTAACAATTATAAATCATTTTAAATTAATCTTTTTCAAAGGAAACATTAATAATATTAGTAAATATAGGAAAATGATAATGATATCTTGTAAAATCATGAATTCACCATAGAATCACAAAAACTAGATAATTACAACGTTTTCAAAAAAGTAAATTCCAACCATTTAACTTTATCATATCTTAGGGGTTACTTATAGGCATTATACATCTTCATATCATAGTTGTAAATTTTTTCTAGTTAACATAGTCAGATTACCCAATGTATTGGAGAGATATATCAAGTTCCATCGTCACCAGGAGTTATATCGAGTTCCCCTTAAGTAATGATCTATATCATACTCACCCATCATCATCAACAATGTCCATGAACTATAATATAAATTAAGTACATAGAGCTTACATTTCATCCTAAACCCATAGAAACAACCCACATTCACTTTATAACATGATTAACCCCTGAAAAAGAAATATGTTTCCTATTGATTTCATCACAAAAAAGATGAACCACGGAAAAAATGGTTTTCATAAATATATCATCATCACCTAGTCAAAAGACACCCAAAAACTGAAATATTATTGTATTACAATAACATTCATTATCTAATTATAGCTTATTGAACGTATTGAAAGAAATAGGTTTCACGAAATCATCCTATGATAATCATCATCATAAGGCCTCTTGAAAATCCGATAGAATAATTATATTATATAACTATTTAAGCATATAAATCTTTAAAGGATATTGACATAGATTAAAAATATATTTCAAAAATTCTTTGAAAATATTCACTGAAAATAAATTGAAGACATCCATTTTTGTTTCATAAATTAGTAAAAACAAAAATTCCAAAAATTTTGAGAAAAAATATTTTTTAAAAAATTAAAATTGGAAATTATAAAGTAATATTTAAATAAAATAATAATCATAATTATAGGAAAATATATTCTAATGAAAACATTAAAACAAATATCCCTTTAATAGTTTTGATTAAAAGTCCAAAATTACCAGTTTGGAAAATATTATAAAATTCATTTTTATGAATTAAAAAATAAATTAAAATAACTTCTAAAATGAAATTAAGAAATCATTAGATCATAAAAAATTAAATTCTATAATATATTTTTTAAAACATAAATATGGAAGAAATATTTTGTCCACCAAAGAAGAAATAAGGCCAGTTTTTTCTTAAAATTATTCTTTGTGATTTTAAGACCCAAAGTGTGAAAAAAGTATGGAAAAAATGAATACCCTATAAATTAAAAGAGGGGAAGAAAATATATTCTTTTTATGGTATAAGAACTATATACTTTTACTAAATTTAAATTTATTATAGGAAATCTTGGAAAGAAATGATAATATAGAATAATCCCTTATAATTTCCATAATAATTGAACCAAAGTATCTTGAAAAATATAAACAAAGTTGTATTTTTAAATAAAAATAATTATCAGGAATATAAAAATAAAATTAATTCATGGTTATTATATATACCGCACAAAATAATGAAGTGGTAAATATGGAATATCTCTCAAAAAAATATAAGTTAGACAGGAAAACCTTACCTCAAGTCAGGTCTTGCGTCATATGCATTCAAAAATCATGTGTAATAAATATATATTTATTATAATTCAATTAAAAAATAATATTCATATATATATATATAAATTAATATATATAACTCCATTAAAATTTAAAATTAACATTTTATTAAAAATTCTTTCCTTAAAATCATTATTCAGGTGAAAGCTAGTCCATTTTCTATAAATGTTTTAGTTCGGCAGTTATATTAATTGCAATGTTTTCAAGGTTTAATGTTCTCCATAATAGTAATAATATCATAATAATATAATTTATTCAATATATACATGGTTATAATCATCTATACAATATGGTGATGAAAAATGGATTACATCACTTAATGGAGATGCCAGTCTGTACGTACGGATGAGTGATGTTTCCACTTTTTGATGGATGGGATGAAAAAATGTTAAATAATAGTTCAACATTGACGAATAATTTTTATATAATTAATATAATATATAATAATTATATATATCCTTACTACCATACATTTAAATATTAAATGAAAAATAAGTCAACTAACTTCGTGGAGGTGGTAGTCCTCACATACGCATGAATGATGTTATCATCTTCTAATAGATAGGAAGGTAAGAAGATATAAAGTTGTTTTAATTAAAGAAGAAGAATAATGTCATTTATATCATATATAAAAATTAAATCCATCATAATTAATACCCGTTAAAGGTGGTGATGGAAAATTAAATATGTTGCTTCGGGGAGCTGGTAGTCCATATTTATTTATGAGCGATTCTTTTATTTATCATTGAGATATAAAAGACATAAAAATTGGATTTTACATGAAAATAATAAAATATTTTTATATGGAATATAATTATTTTTTATTTCTAAATGGTTATATAATTTTAGAGGAGTTTTATGAAGAAATAAACATGGAAACACTCGGTTATGAGTTATATATCTACCTCAGAAAACCTCGACTGGATTACACCTTAATCATTAAATGGTTGGACTTTTAGTCGAAAACGGTATTATATGAATTGGTTTAAGGAATTAGTACTCTATTTGGGTAGGTATTATTTAATTTAATGTTGTTAAATTATGTTAATATGTGAGGATTGGTGGTGTCCTTTTATTAGAGGGGGAAAACAAACAGGTAATATTTAAGAACAATAATAGATAAAAAATATCAAAATATTACACAGTAAAAATTTACATAATTTATAATATATGATATATATATATATATCTAAATAAGTAAAAAAATAAATTTTTACATGTTTAATTGAAATTTTAAACATCATATTCTGGTTTTACCCCTCGTAAACCTTTTTTAATTTCAATCGAGGTAATAACTTTTCAATCATGAAGTATTTGTAATTTACTTATATGGTGGAAATAAACTCAAAAAATGGTGCAGGTCTGAAATTTTAGGCCATTTAAAATTACAATTGTTCTATTAGACATTTTTGGGATATTTAAATCATTTAATAATGTATTATATAAAATAACATATCAATGTAATTTTGGGAAATATTATCCAAATTTCACTTTAAATAATTGAAGATTACAATGAATTTTAATATATTATCATTAATAATAAATTATAAATTATTAATAACCATAAAATTAAATTAAAACCATAATTTAACCAATAAATAACTATAAATTTTCTAAATACATTTATATTGATTTTTTCAACTGATAGAACAAGAACGTTACCATCGTTGTATAAACTTGTAAGGTAATTATATTGTCACTAAAGATTAGAATAAAGTTACCATAATAAAAATAACTAATTTATGATAGAAATTATTATTTTTATTCCATACCAAAATATCTATATCCCAATTTAATCCTATAAATGTAATTAAAATAAACTTAGTGACATTTTTATAATTAGCCTTTACTCATAAATAATATAATGTTTATAATCAAAGGAATGTGGAATGAAAATTAAATCTATTATAATATTGAATGGATATGTTATAAAAAACTGATAAAATATAATAAATTCAATTTTAAGGGAGATTATTTGGCCTAATCATATACTTTAACCCTATTTACCCATTTTAGCCTTACCTTGGGGCCAACATTGTTACCAATCTTACATTTCAAAATGACCAAAAAGAAAAGGGATGTATTAACCAAATTGAAACATTTAGATTAAAAATATGTAATTTATATTTATTTTTTTAATTTTGTTAAGTGTTATAAATCAATTTTAATATAATTACCTAACCCAAAATGTAAAATAAATTAAAAAATTCTTTTTTAACCTAAAAATGAGATTATATAAAAATTAAATATAATTCTAATTGTTTTGTAATTAATGTGATAATTTATAATCAAATTTGAATTGTTTTATTTTAGGAAAAAAATCCAAAATTTAATGAGGCTTTTAAAATTAATTTATTTAATAAAAAGAAATGATAGTTTTAAAAAATATCGTTATTTTCACTATTTATTAAAAAAATTATTCTTTTCAAAAAAATAAAAAATTTGTATTTTAAGAATATTATATAATTATTATTTGTAAATTTATATTCTTTTTTTCAAATTATATTTATAAAATTTTAATAAATTAGTGATAATTTATAAGAAAAAATGAAATAATTTTTTTTCTTGATAAATAATAATTTTTGAAGAATAAAATGACTTTATTCTAATTAATTTTATATTATAAATAATTATATGAATAATAGTTCATCATATGAGATATATAACATATGTATTTCACCATAACCATTTATCAATACTAATTAATTTATTTTTATCAATATTAAAATACGTTTCTCAAATAAAAACTGTTTTATGAAAAATATATCTTCTACCTTTAAATGATTTTATATTCATTTCCTAAAAAACTGATATTCAATCTATGAATGATCATATATATTATTAACAAAGAAATATATATATACACATATCATAATATGGTTTTTACTATTTATACCTACAAAAATAACGATTATGCCATTACAGTTATATATAAATAATAACATTTCTACAATATGTCATGTTTCATTTATTCTAAGTATTACTTGTATGATAAGAAATAAAATTTAACTAATATATAAATTTTTATTCTATAATTTTGCGGTGTCACATTTTACATCCATAATTAAATTTTAGCCATGAAAATTTTATAACTTATTTGATAGAGTTAAAAACTTTTTTAGAATAGATTCTAAGGTGTGGAGCATAAATATTCATAAATTGAAATAATTTGATTTTAATCTGTATCGATCACATTTAATTCGAAAAGGTGTTTATATCTCTTTTAAGACAAAAAAACTAATGATTTATTAATTATTTCATAAACCATGTCTTTATTATAAAACTCAAAATTATGAATAGATTTCAAAAATATTTCCTTGATATTTAAGAGATATTATTCCACATCATTATCAATAGATTTATATACATCTTTCTTGAGTCTGATGAATTATTTTAAAATTGAGATAAATAATGTGAAAAAATACACATAATTGATTTATTTCAATAATTTTATCCTTTGGTTCTGTTTCAATCAATTTTCCGCTTTTGTTTCATGATAAATAACCGTGTTGAAATTTATAGGCTTAAAGTAGTCATATTTTTTAGTAGATCATAATATCTAAATAAGAATGAAATTTTATTCCCCCCAAATCCATATATTTACAAAAATCAAAATGGGTAGGATAATACATTATATGAATAAAACCATACATGAAGTAATAATACCCTAATCATTAAAACCACCACAATCACACAAATATTTTAGCCTAATAAATTGCATAAATAAGAAAGACAAAAAATGGTCCATATATTCATGACGAGATTCAAATAAAAAATAAAAATATTTGGTTATGTACATTTCAAAGAAAAATTTTACATTTATCCCTAAATGACATTAATCACTCAAAAAAATCACATTCCTAAAAACTTTATATACCCTAATTATATATTATACAAAATAAATTAATCATTTTCCAAAATAACATGAATCACTATATAGTGATGAAATATTGTATGTTATTATAAATGATTTTTCAATCATCATTCCTAAAATAAATTTACACACTAGATTTAATTTCATATTTTTCCAAACCATATTGTGTCTTTAATAAAGTGATCTTATTAAAAATAATCTCATAGTCACCAAATAACATTTCAATCCCATAGATTCCCAAAATATGATACCCATTTATTCTCATTAAAAAAAATTACCTCATCCTCAAATAACTAATTAACCATAATAGTTGTGTGATTATTTCTTCTTATGTCACCAGTAACATTATTTCCAAATAATGTCACACTAAATCAATTATTAATCCTTAGGGTAACATATAACTAAATGATATATGAAAAATTAATAAAAATTTCAGAAACAATATAATCAATCAATTTAAAATATCATATTTTAAAATAATAATGGGTATTAATTCTATTATTCATAAGATCATATTTCAACTTATCAACCCACAATAGAATCCTTAACTCTTAAATTATCTTTATGTAATAACTTCCTAACCTCCAATGTTATCTAAATTCTACTCTGATACTAAATATGATATCCCAAGTCTCATACAACCAAATAATCATTACATGTTTGAATTTATATAACATTAAGTGAGGAAATTTTAACAATAAATAATTATAATATCCATATCCAAAATTAATTCATTTACAAACCCAAGTCATTTAAGGTAAATAGTCTTATATAATTAAGAAAAACCCTAAACATAATGAAACCCATGTCTATCTCATAAAATGGTAATTTCAACCATTATACACAGATTTTATTATTCATTTTGAGGAATTTAATATCTCAAAAAAAACACTACACACATGATACTCTTCTATACCAATTTTACAAGATTTCAATCTTTATATCCCAATGAAAAAGATATATAATAAAGGGTTATCTCAGATGTTCAGGAATAGTAATTATAGGAGATATAAATTGATGATAATATTTAAGATTAAGATTGGAATAAGGGTATGAGTGAATACTCAATGTGAAATATCATAACATAAGTGAATTCATACCCACAAAAGCATGGATCATAAAACTTGTGGCATGGAATAAACCATTAACATAATAAAAGAGTCATATGAATAAATATAATTAACCATGTGATATTAGTATTATTTAAAGGAACCATTAATACTCATAGTATGCATAGGGAAACTGTGTTGGAATCTTAGGAAATAATACTTTCATCATGGAAACAACAAAATATGATAATTACAATATTCTTTTAGGATTATCCTACATCCAGTTAACTCTATCATTTATTAGTAGTTTCTTATTTTAATTAATCTCTACCATCTCATAGGTGTAATATCTATCTAATAAGCTTCATCGAATTACTGAATGCATTAGAGAGTTATATCAGGAAAAACCATCAGCATTAGCTATATTTTGATCACCCATAATCATGAGATATATTGGGATCACCTGTTATCATCAACAATGTAAAATAATTGTAATATGAATAATATATATAGAACTTCCACTTCATCATATACCTGTAGAAACAATTATTATTCCTTTCGTAACATGATAAACCCAGATAAATTAAACAGTTTTCATAATTATTGTATCATAACTAAAATAAACCATGAAAAATAAATTATTTTCAAAAAAATATCATTATAAAATTATCAAAAAATACCCAATGGAATGAGGTGGATGATGTCATAAGATAATTAATTATCTAATAAAATCTTAATTAACATATTGAAAGAAATAGGATTCATGAAATCATCTAAATATCATCATCACTATAAGTCTAATATAAAAGTGGACGTATTCATAATATTATATCCTTATTGAAACAAACAATCCAAAATATATGTTTAATTATATAAAACATTACTTCTATAAAATCACTGAAAATACAATTTAAAATAGTTTGAGAAATTCACATTTCCTTATGTTACTTTTTTTAAAAATAAATTCCCAGAATATTGGGAAAATTAATTTCCTAAAAAATATGAAAAAAAATAATGGAAGGTCAAAATTAAATAATATTCATGAAGGTGGGAAAATCCATTCTTACAGTCAATGTTAAAAAATAGATTCATTTATTTTAAAAAAAAGTCATATATAAAAACATTGGAAAAAATTGAGGGATATATTTCATAAAATGTTTACAAGTAATTAAAATATTATTGAAAATGACTTTAAAAACAATTAGATATTATAAAATAAAATTATTGATGATATTTTAAAGTTAATGGAATTAGAAAAGAAATATTATCAACCATTGTAGAAATAATTTTTTGTTTCTCATAAATAAAATTTATTAGTCAATTTAACAAATAAAGGGAGAAAAATAAAAGTTAAATCTAAATACCGAATAAATAAAATTATATAATAAAATATATGTAATTTAAAGTATAATATCAATATAAATTTCATAAATGGAAAGTTATCATATTCCACCGCAAAAATAAATGAGATTATAACATAAACCCATATATCTTTAGTGATATTTGAATCAAAATATAATAAAACAGATAACTTTATAAAGATTTTTAAATAATCATAATTTTATTAAAATAAATGATAATATAAATTATTGGATAGTATATCAACCACAAAATGTAAATAATTGGAGAATATGGAATATGAATCCCAAAAATAAATGTGAGCCAATAAACCCTTACACCAAGCCCTCTATAGCTTTTTTATGCATTAAAAACTACATGTAATAAATATAGATTTTTTATAAATCGATTAAATAACTATATTTATATAAATATATCATTTCAACATAATTTCAAATTTACTTTATATTAATAGTTCTTCATTAAAATCATTATTCCGATAAAAATTAGTATGTCTTCAATGCATATTTCGATTCAGCGGTTCCATTCCTTTAACCTTGGTTATGTTTTCATAATTTATAGAAGAATAACCATGTAAAAATAATCAGATTAATTCATTATATACACTTTTATATTCATCCATATAAAGAAGTGATGAAAAATGAACTATATCACTTTGTAGAGATGGTAATCCGCACATATGCACAAGTGATGTTTCCACTTTTTGAGGGATGGAAAAAAATAAAGAAAATTAATAATTCCATATTCAATATTTATCATCATTTCATAAATATAATATATATTCATTAAATATATCCTTATTACCATTCATTTAAAGTGTAAATTAGAAAATTCACATCGCTTCATAGATGTGGAAGTTCACACGTATGCGCAAACAACATTTTTCTCTAATGAATGGGATGGAAATAAGAAAGATAAAATATTATAATTATATAAGAATAATTATTCCATAAATATCATATATAAATATTAAATCCATCATAATAACAAAACGTGAATCTACTAATGTAAAATTAAATACATTTCTTTGTGACAATAATTGTTTGGATATATGTACATGTGATGATTTCATTTACCATTGGGATAGAAATGATATGGAAATGGGAAGTTACAAGTACATAAGAACATTTTAGTATATTTAATATATTTATGATATAATATTAGTATGGTCATATATAATTTATATGAGGTGTAATAAGAAAATATATTGAAACACATGGTTAAGATTTAAACAACTATATTATAAAACATACATTGTATTACATATTAAGTCTTAAATGGTAGGTCTTATGGTGGTAAAAATGATTTTTGGACATGTTAAGATACTTTATAAATATATTTTTGTTATTATTTTCCAAAAAGAATATTATAATGTTTAAATAAGTGGGGATAGGTGATGTTATTTTACAAGGGGGAAAGGAAGAACATATAATATTTATGAACATTAAAATAAAATATCTATCATAATCAGGTCAATTGGAACCCAATTTACATTATTTAGAATATATGATATGTAATTATAAAAATACCCATAACCAATATATTTCACATAGGGTTTCAGTAGCATTTAAATCCTTATATAGTTGTTCAATCCCCTCATTAACCCTTTCGAACATTACCAGTGTTAATATCTTTTTTCAATTATTAAGGGTCTGAAATTTCCACTAATATTGAAATAAACACAAAAAGTTTCCATTTATGAAATTTTAGACCATTTAAAATTCCAATAGTCTTATTTATAGTGTTTTTATTTTCGAAACATTTAATAAAGATCATATTTAATATAAAATATCCTTACAGTAATATTTTAGGAAATTTAACAAATTTGACTTTAAAGACATCACGATAACAATTTATTTTTAATACAATATAATTTACCATAAAATATACAATATAATTAACCATACAATTTATATAACACTATAATTAATTTAAAATATTACTTTTAATGTTTTTATAATCATTTATATTGGTTTTTCAACTTCTTGGCCAAGTGTCGTGCCAACATTGTATAAGAATGAAGGATAATTATTCCATAATGAAAATTAAAATAAAATTAACAAAATAAAAATATATTTATGTTAAAATAATAATTTATATTCATGAATAACTTATTTTTATCCCATTAATAACATATAATATAAATTAAAATCAAGATAGTGACTTTTTAAAATTATCCTTTAATTAAAATTTTATAAAGGTTACAATCAAAGTAAAGTGTCAATGAATTCTGAATTTTTAAAATTTTCTATGGATATGGTAAAAAACTCATCTAAATAATAAATATAATTGTTATAGAGATTATCAGTTCTGACCATATATTTTAAATCTATTTTACCCTTACCTTGATGAAAACATGTTTAACAAGGTTATTATTAATAATGGACAAAAAAAGAAACTATTTACCAAATTTGAACCTACTAATTCAAATTATGGAATCAATTTTTCTTGATCCAAATTATTGAATTTGAATAATCCATCATTAAAATAAATGTATAAGACACGATCAAAATAGTTTTTAGATAAATGTGTTTCTTAACAAAAAAATGAACTTATTGAAAAGTTCAATATGATTCAATTATTTTGTAATTAATTTTATTAATTATAATTAAATTATAATTATTTTACTATAAAACAAAATTTAAAATATAATGAAACTTTTAAATGACATGATTAAATGTAACGAAATGATAGTTTTTCTAAAGACGATATTTTTCACTATTCCTTAACAAATTAATATTTTCAGAAAAATATCAAAATTATTCCCAATACTATTATAAAATTTTTATTAATATAATTATTTCCATTTTTTAAAAATAAAATTAATAAATTTGGTTGAAATTAGTTATAACATATACATAAAAAATGAAATTAATCATTATTGAGAAAAAAAATATTTTTGAGGCATAAAATGACTTTATATCATTACATTTGAAATAAGGATAATTAAATAAAATTTAATTAATTAAATTATATGTATAGACTACATATTTTATAATAATATTTTATCAATATTGATTAATTTAATTTATTACGATAAAAATAAATTGTACAAATAAATAGTGTTTTAAGAAAAATAAGTATTTTACCTTCAAAAGATTTTATCTTCATTTCCAACCAATTAATAATCAATTGATCATTTATTATTAAATGTTTAGGAATAAATTTATACATATATGTCATAATATGATTATTACTATTCATATATTATAATCCAATGGATATGATATAATATACATATTTGATACTAATATTTTTATAGTATATTGCGGTTCAATTAAGCTTAGTGTTTCATATATTTAATGATCCAGAAAAATTGTATTGTGTTTTATTTAAATAATTCATTAATAAATATACCACTTGTTACCAATAAGTATTGGAATGTAATAATATATTGGATGTTCACTTGAAATCCTAAGCATGTTTATGAAAGAGATATCCGTCCATGAAGAGTTCAAAGATCACATAATATATTTTGGATGAAGTTGATTTTAAGTATGTTAATTTTTGAACATGTATTAAATCCCAAAGACATGTGTAAATGGTATTTTATAATTGAAACACTATTTTTTATAATTAATTAATAATATGAAGGCCTATGAAAATAATATTTTTCATGATGACTGGATAATTACTGGAATTTATTGTAAGATGTGGTTTGAAATTATATACGTAGAATTAATCTAAGTGTTTTTTATGGGAGTAAAAAAATGATCTATCCATATTCCAAATATGGAATAAATGAACCACATTTTGGACCAATGTGTTCAACCATGTGGTAGGTAGTCATCCTAACCATCCCATGGAGACATGTGTGTGATATTCGGAATGCATGGGACACATAGGGGGCACATATAAGTGAGAATTATGGGAACATATGGAATGTAGGAGGTTGCCCAGGTGACTACGCAAGGGTGTGTTATGGCCTGATGATTGTCAGGCATGGGTTATTTTTTCTTGGAGACAACACTTGTGAATTCTCATGTGGCTGATGATGTTGTATTGTAAATATATATCAGTGATAAAAAACATTTGATGTGGGTGAGTACAACACATGGTTACTATTACTATACTAAAAATATACATATATAAGAATAGACACCTGATAAATTTAATATTTTCAATTAGAAGGATAACTTTCATAACATATTTGAAGGTATTTAACTTTACATGGGTCACCCTTATATAGGATACACTTATGCAGGTATAAAAACCTCATTAGTAACTTTACAAAATGATGGGGATACCTTAACAAAGTAGTTCAAATGTGTGCACATGTTCTGATCAAAAAATAGATCATCTTAAATATCATGATAAAAATTGACCGACTATAGGAATCATTTTCATTGAAAAATTGTATGTCATATATTTTCTGGATTGAACTACTCTTGGTCTAATAATAATTCGAAATATGAATGATGTGGATCAATATTCATGCATGGTTTAATGTTCATGAAAAAATTTATTCAGAATAATATGATTACATTGAGTATGAAACAATGATGTTGAGAGATATTCATGCATGAGATGATTCATATGATATAACAACATGAATGTGATTCTAATCCCATGAATGAAGAAATTGATTATAGTAATACACCTTGATTATCGATATAATAGAATGAAATTATAAACACCCACATAAAGTCAAAAATAAAAAAATATTCCCTAATATTTATAGTGATCCATGATGAAGAATTATAATTTAATATATTTATAAGGATCCTAAAAAATAAGTAAAACTTGTAGATGAGTTAGTGGTTGTTCAACAATAAACACCTATGGACTATGACAAGTTCCGTTGTTGAAATAATTGGGATATCTAATTTATTGAATGAAAAATAAAAGTATATATGATCTATTAGGTTTCATGAAGGATTGTTCTAGGAAAAACTCTTGAGTGGAGATGAATTATGAGATTTCTAGTCTTAGGAAGTATTGTTCTATAAAACTCCATTGAGTCTCCGAAAAACATTTCCTCGTACTCTTATATGTTCATAAAACACTAAAGGCTTATGTGAAGTGTGGAAAAATTTTATTCTATCTCCTTGTATATTCATAAAGAAATTATTAAATAATGTTCCCATGAATCATCTCTTTCTTCCATGAAGAATAAAATTCAATTTATTTCATGATTTGTGTGAAGGATTATATCACATCTTCTTCGTTTGCATGAAGGAAAATAAGAAGAACTCATGAAATTTACAATAAATATGTTTTAGATTTTTTACAAGAAAGGAAGTGAATTCAAGTGGATTTCATGAAACTAATATACATAGTATTAGAAATAAATAATCACATAAATTAACAATAGTAATAATAAAATGGTCATATATAAGAAACTACGAATGGGGATGGATAGTCTTGTATAAAATAAATATCAAATATGAAATGTGATTTAGTTGTATAAATATTTGTCGCACCAAGAATAATGTAGAATAAATGATACAATTAGAATTATTGATATTTCATATTAGGGAATTATAATATGTCCAATCCATTGTAAATTCATATTATTCTGTCTGAATAATATGTTTACGTTATTGTTTAATAAATATTTTAGATAACCCTTTGATTGTTGTAATGTAAAGGAATCCCAACAGATTTCTCCATATAGAGATATTTGATAACATTAATTAGATTCTAATGAAAAAAGAAATGTATTACATTATAGTTCAATTCAAAAGGAATAATTTTATTTCATGTAATACAATTCTTCAAAGATAAATATTTCATTGTACATGATTAGTTCTAGGAGAATAGGTTCATGGTCATACCCTTTACTATTGATTTCATGATAATTAAAGGATAAATGTGTGCATAAGAGATAATAATCATTTTAAACCATTTATATAGTCATATGAACATGAGAAACCCCTCATTAACAAACCATAGTGTCCATTTTTCATTATTGTTTTATGTTTATTCTGGATAATAATTAATGAATAAAATAAGAGATTCATTTAAGGAAGAAGTAAAAAAGGAAAATAAAGGGATAAAACATTAAAATTATAAAAAATTTATCTCACAGATTCAACCACCCTATTAATGTGGTCATCCCACGATGATCTTTATATTATCATAATCTATCAAAAAAATTGAATATATTCAAAAAGGTCCCAACTCATGGGGTTTTATGGGGATTTAGATTTGATTTTAGAAATAAATTATGAATGAATGAAATTTATTTAATGAGTTTAAATATTTAGTAAACTAAAAATCAGTGGAAAGATGATCATATGTGAATCCTATAAGATTTATATATCATGAAAAACTATGAGGTTAGTATTATATTTATTGGGGGTATTTTTTTAAATAATAGATGCATTAACATGTCTTTTTTGAATTAGTGTATTGGTGTTGGATTAATGATAATGATAATATGTTATATTGAGTCCAATGGTCATTTTGGATTTTCAATGATGAAAATAATTATAGTTGGGATTTTTTAATGAAACGTGTAATTATTTAATTCTTAAAAAATATTTTTTTAATCATGGGAAATAATTTTAAAAATTAGGTATTGTATTATTTTTGTATCTAAACAGAGATTTTAATCATTTTTTGTGTCTTTAAGAAGTTTAAATAATGTTTTAAGTGATGGTAAAATGATAATAAAAGCCCAAAATTTAAATTTTATATGTTTTGGTCTTTAAATTTTTTTAAAAAGGCCCATGAGGACACATTGTTCCCAATATAGTGTTAGTGGGAACCTGATGAGAAAACTAGTTCATGTAAACCCACTGGAGTTCCACATGATGCCCAATAGAATTCCATTTGACTTATAGTTGTATAATAGATGATCTATAGGGTTTCTATGGATGTTATAAAACTTTAGTGATTCTTGATACCTAGTGGTATTTAACTTGACAATGGATTTATATCAGTTGCCTGATGGGGGTTTTCATGGGTACAGGGTAGACCATATGTTTTTTAAAATATTGCAGACATTTAGGTCTTTCTTCATAAAATTTAATAAACAAAAAATTGGTTACCTCATACTCACTCAACAATACGGTACCTCCCATACTAGGAGGAACTTAGACTCTTTCTATTTCCTCTCTTTATTATCACCTACAACCATGATATGCAAGGGATTTGTTTCTCACCAAATCATTATAGATCCCACATTTTCATATAAATTTCCACATATATAAAAATTTTCATTGATTAAATTTGTTGAATCAAGGTTTTTAATTATGATTTTACTAAATAATAGTGTATTAACTATTGATATATATGGATTTTATATTTGGTGATTAAAAGATATTAAATATGAATAATTACATTTCATTGATTTATATATTATTTTTTATTTATTTGATGAATTTTACAATGAATTTATATTATTAATGTATTAATTGATTATTATATAGGTAATAGAAATAATAAATTTTATTATTGGAGATATTTTAAGTCAATTTAGATATTTATAATGTTTTTTTAAATTATTATTTTGTAATTATTGTTTTTATAATTTGATTTACCTATTATAGGAATCATTATTGTGGTTTATAAAGTAATAAAAGACTAGTAGAGATAAATAATGGTGGTTGATCTAAACTCTAATTCAGTTTAACTATGATTTAACTATCATATTTCTACTAATTTTGTTTTTTCACTTTCAATAACGTGAAATTGTTTTTTAAAATAATAAATTGGTTTTTTGTAATATAATTTTTATGTGAGATTTAGTTTCATTATTGTGATATTTTAAATGGAAGTAAAATTTCCTATATTATATTTACTTCATTATATATCATAGTAATTCCCTCAATTAAATTTTTATTTTATAAAAAACACATTTTTATACCATTTATATCTAGAATAAATTATAAAATACCTATTTGACTATTATAGTTTAAAAGTAAATATGATAAATGATTTTTATGATTACCACTATTTATATACCTTAGGTTATTTATGTTATCTCATGAATGATATATTATTTTCTCATGGGTTAATTTTTAATATTATATTTATCATTTTTATGAATGTTTCCCTACATTCCTAGTTCTAAATAAAAAATGGTAAATAATTCCATTCATATGAATAACCATAATAAATTATAACCTAATTAATAACTTATAACCTTCAATTAAGGGGTTGAATTAGTGGGGACATAATGGATGGTTTCCATGAAATGGAAATGGATTATTTAGTTCCTAAATTTAATATAGTTTTTCTTAAATAAAGTAATGTTTAAACATTGTTTTCTTGGAATAATAATGCATTTTCTTCTAACTATAGTAAATTGAGGAAATCTTTATGGATGGTTGAAGAAATTATTCTAATTAGAAAATAAGGATAACTAATAGGGGAATAATCTTCTGTAGGTATTTTTTATTAATTAATTTTAATTAATTTTTATGCTCTACTCTCTTATAAATTAGCCATTTTTACTATACTTTTAGAATTGATCATGGATATTAATAGTTATTCTAAATTATTGTTCTATATTTGTTAGATATGTTCTTCCCTTAATATGTTATTAGATTTCAATATTATAAATGTTTAATTTAATTATAATATCAAGAAATTATCTTCCAGGTTTTTAGAATGGTTACCTTACTTTTATTAATATAGTGGGATTCTATGAATTTAAGGATGTAAATTCTGTGATTTTGGGATCGTGTGATTTTGGGGAATTAATGGGAGCATTTATCATAGATAATATCATTTAATTCCTTGATGTATTTGGAGTGGCTAGGATATTTTGGTATCTAGTAGTGGGGATTGGGAATATATATCTTGGTAATGTGTCAGGGTTGTTTGGATGAATGTCTTGATCTTTAGAGATACTTAATGTATGACATGGTTAGTTGAATTGCATGGTCAAATTTAGAGATTTCATTATTGATTAACTAATGTGTTATTTCTTAGGATGAATTATATGGTAGGTTGTGTTATAATTTGTTTCACCATTGGTTATGTTAGTTTAAATTCCCTATGTTTACCTATAGATATTCTATAATACCCTTTTTGGGGAATATGATTGTTATTCCCATTAACAATAATGACCTGGATTGTTTTTGGGAATGTCTACCATTGATGATGGTCGAAATTATTATTATTATTTAGATGTTCCTATTTTATAATTTTTCTAGTTTATATGGATATCATGTATTTTTTTCATAACCAATAAAGAGTTATAACTTTAATTTTTTACCTTCACTTCTATAGGTATTACGGATAATGATATATGCAGGTACAATATGATTTGAAAAATGGAGGTTATAACTAAATATGTGTACACATTCTACACATTGATATATTTATATATGATAAATACTTCCATTTCATTGAGAATACATGCCTTCTAAGAGAGGATGGATACATACACAATTGACTATGTTCCTTCTAATGATAATATGGGCCCACTAAGTAAAGACAGTTATGCAATATATATGATTTTATTATTTTTTATGAGAATAGTGGCCTCCAATGTAAGGGAACACACAAAAAAACAAATGATCAGGTTACTTTTTATGAGAATTGGGGCCTCTAAAATAATTAAGTATATATATATGGTTATTTCCCTCTCATAGAGGATGTTTTTTCTTACTATATGTGATCAAGAGATTAGACTTAAAGAATGTATATATCTTTCTTAGGGTGATATAGTTAACAACTATTATTTAGTGATCTATGATTGATAACCTTTTTCATGATGATCTTATATATCTTATTATTTTTAAATCTATATATAATGTAAATGTTGTAGACACCTGAATATTCAAATAGTTTATTATATACAAATGTGGTTCTTGAGGTCTCATGGGTGAGCATAATGGAAATGTTTTCTCACACCAATAATGTACTCCTTACTTGACATATGATTTCACTTATTTATTTTCATATATGAGAACGTATGTGGATAAATCCATAAATTATCTATCAGATATCATAAAATTGGAGTATCAGGTCAGAACATCATTAGGATGTTCTGTGCGTGTTTCCTAATTTGGTCAAAGGAATTATACTATGATCACCATTTTTTTAGTTTTATTATTTTAGGGTTTTTTTGTGTATTGTATCCTTAAATTTAATTGAATTTCAGTTATATTTCCACAATATACATAAAATTAATTTTGTTATATACATTTATACCTACACAAAATGTACTCCCAAACGTGCAACTTTTATTTTATTTAGGAAATGTATTATATATGGGTGAATAATTACAATTTTTAGTATAATATATAAGAATACATATTATTCAGTGTAGTTATGGTTTAAATAGTGTTTTGTCATGTTACTTGCATTTTTGATAAAATTAATTTCTAAAAAAACAAATATTTTTTTATAAATTTGATATATTATTTGGAATTTTTGGGTAAAAATTATATTGAATGGATCATTTTATTTTATTATTAATTGATAAAATACATAGTTTATAAAACTTTTTACTTTAATTAAAAAAATTGTAAAAGTAGAGTAATTTATATGTTAAAGAACAAAATTATGAAAATGATATATTTCTTATGTGGTGGATGTTTTTCTCGAAAATAAATTCCCTAAACTCCAATATTTACCAATTTTTAAGCACATTATTTAATGGAATCCTCTAAATAGTTTTTACATTTTGGTATTTAAAATAATGACACTCTTACTCCACTATAAAAAGGTACTCACCCACCCCACATATTCACACATCACAAGCCATTTTTTTACCGATCCTAACTTTTATAAATAAAATTACACTTTCAATTTACTAAAATGTATTATTATGTATTATGGTTATTGAAATTACATGAAATTATTTTATTTTAGTATATCATATCAAACATAAAAGTCAGTTAAGAATCATTACCATTAACAATATAGTTTTTGAACAATGATCACATGATTAATATAAATATATAGATTTAATAAATCCCATTGACACATATAAAGGAAGTGATGACCTCAACTAGTAGGATTGTACCCTATGAAGCTGATTTATCATAGCTTATGGGGGAGATAACATCATTCGACTTTTCCCTCGACACACCCTAAGATGATATCTAAAAAATTAAGCATGAGAGAAACCATTTATAGGGGAAGTTCAATGAAATTGACATCACAACAAGAACCATGTATAATAAACCACCCCTAAAAGTCCCACTATCATGTACCTTACCCTTAGGGAATATTCTAGTGTATTAATAAGATATTTATCATGACCCTAGTGATATGATTATCTAAATTATTTTTTATAGAATAGTTAATATATTTTCATCCAATCATTGTTACATTATAAAATAATTATTTTGATAAAACAAAAACAATATTTTTGGTAATATAAAAACTCAATTAAGGAATTTTTCTTAATGGAGAAATTTATTTTTAAAATAAATACAAATTTATTAAAATATTATTTTAAAATAAAGGATATTATATGTAAATGGGTATATAATTTTTATGATTTCAAGTGTAATTTATATAATGGTTCAAAAATATTTATTTTCAAAAAAAAAATAAATTATTATTAAATATTTATTTTATAATAAAAGTGAAAATTAAAATATAAAAAATAAATTTTATAGAAAATAAATATTATTTCTAAATCATAGAATTAAAATTCTCTAATATTTAATTTTTCATAATATTTTATGAAAATCGAATTTCTGGGTAAAAATTAAATAACAAATAAATATATTTTGTGTATTAATACTAAATAATGACACAAATCTGATTTAAGAAAAACCATAAAGGTATCCTAAGACCAAATCTATGTTTTCTGTTTAAAATAATGTGATTTTTTATTATTATATAAATCCAATAGGAATCTTCCAAGACCATTAATATATTTTATGGGTTTAAAATAACCACATTAAGAGAATGGCTCACCTCCTCATCAGTAAGGGAATTATTTTATTATGTTTGGACCATGGACATATATATTAATGTAAACAACTCACATTTTTCAAAAAAAATAACGGAAAACCCATTGTATGGTTTGTGGTTTTGGTTTTTTTAAAATGTAGAGTCAAAAACCAACATAATAAATAAATCCCAATCTTTCCTACATAAACCCACCAAAGATCCATTTTTTCTTCACTAAAACTCCTTTTATAACGTCCATACTCTTCCATAAACTCTATAAAGACGTCTCAATGAACAAATAATCACTCAATAAACTCCTCTCAATCATTTGTATTCACACACCTATGTAATGGATTTCTCTCTTCCTGTTTCCATTCAAGAACTCCTTTTTTGTTATGTCTCTTAAATTCCATTAGATTATGTAGGGATATGTTCTTGAAAATTACCCTTATAATAAATTTAATTATTATACTACTATATCCACCCCAATCTCATTAATCCTCTCATGATCATTTATGTACACCCATTAACTTGCATAAATTTAGTAAGGGTTCTTTTATTTGTCTTTATTATTCATGTTTATTCAGTAACCTATTACATAAATTTTCAATTCCATTTGATGTGATAGTTATTCCATGTCCCTGTTACTTCCCATTTCATTTCCAAATTATGGGATACCCATTTATTTCTCATATACCCATTCAATGATTTTTCTATGATGTCGTTATGTTGTCCAAATTTCAATGTGATTTTCTATGAGATAAAAATTATGTAGTAAATACAATATCCATTTCCTATCAGGGGTACTCAACATTATACACTTATAATTATTTTAATATGTATTTACATGTATGTATTCCACCATCTATAATCATGTAATAAAATATAATTATGATTGTATCCACATCGTATGATCTGTGTGATACACTTAAGAATGAGAATGAAATGAATGTGATGGGTGTGCCCCAAATCATATAGCACTCCAATGAATTGGTTAATGATTAGTATAATGATACATCATTTTTGGATATAAAGTGAACCAGTTTCCTTTATGGTTATTTTTCCACTATGATTCATTGGAATTTTAGCCTTCACCAATGTTTGTGATGTAGTGTTTTAAGTCATTTCCATATTAATCATGTTATGATTATCATGCTATATCATATATCAATTTTCATGTTTACAATTTCTAACATTTTTATTCCCCAATTATATGCATATTGACAAATATTTATTATTCACTTTATATTTTTCCGTGTATATCTCATTACTAAGATTTTTATTTCATACCTTTATTATTTATTTTCCCAAGTTATCTCGTGCAGTATTAAAAGTCATGGAATTATTAAAGCATGATAAGGATGTTTTTAATAATGTGGTTGTATCCCGTGTTCAACATTTTATTCTATGAACCTAAATTGTAATGACACTAGAATTATTGATCCTTTGGGTTGTATTAACTGTAATATTATGTAGTGAACCATGTATTAATATTTAATAAAGAACATGGTAGTCATAGTTAGAATCAGAGGAAAAGATTAGTTATTTTTTGGATTAGGACTAGAAAACATTAGATAAATCCCTAGGTGTAAGTCTATGTATTAGAAAACATCCGTATATTTTGGTTAGTATAGAGTTAGTGATTTATCAAGTGAATACATCTCTATATGGATACTACTAGATGATGTGGTTCTGGTAGTGATGTACCTAGGAGTAACAACTCCAACATGGTGTGTTGGACCAGAATCAGTGTATCCTGGTACAATAAAATGTGCCTTACTGTACACCTTGTTTGACACTTCTAGGGGATATTATTTATTGAACTCATAAACTTATTTTGAACCATTATTAGGGGAGAACATTCCCATAATAGTATATACTTGGAAATAGATCATGGATAATATATAATGAAAACATTAAATTCATATGTGAGGAAATGTATTTTATCCATTTAATTTTAAATTATTCCCCTTTATTTGACTAATAGTTATAAAAATACTAATCCTTAATTTTCCCTCTATTTTGGAAAATGGCTGAAAATAGGAGGAATCAGGTAAATAATCAATATGAGGGGAAATGTGATGACTACCCAAATGATATGACCAACCCGATGGGAGTAGAAATCATAAACTTCATGAAGTTACTCTCTTATTTGACATTGGTTTGGAAAATAAAACTCAATTAGGAAGAGCATACAAATCCCCCTAAGACACAACAAACTACAATTGTGTCCTTTATGTGACAATGACCTTCATATTTCAATGGGTCATTTGTTCCCTTATTTGTAAAAAATGGATTACTTCCATTATGAAAACATCTCTATCATTCAATGTTTGAAACAAGAGATGGTTATGCTGGATGTTTATCATATAGGGGGAGTATCTGATCAATAGTGGAAATTGATCAAAAATATAAATATGTAAGAAGAGATCAAAGAGATAGAGTTGAAGTAATTACAGAAAATGTTTTTTGATAAATATTTTCCTTGCACTCTTTGACACAAAATGGAATATTAATTCCTTTCCATCCAGAAAAAAAGGTAAAGAATCTATCACGTTGTGTGAAGAAAATATCACAAAACTTTCACAACTAGCCTCTAGATTTTTCGTTATCCCAAATTCAAGTTTGGATGGTTCTTCTGTAGGATAAACCCATGTATATGAAAATACATTATGATCCATGCCATTGATAGTTCTATGAAAATTGATCAACGCGCCCTTAAAGTCGAAATAGAGATATATGAATCTCAATGGTATCATATGGATAAGAAGTAGAAGGTGGAGTATAATCTTGGCAGTCCAATGGAGAAATCAAATGATGCTATGAAATTTCAATATCCCACATTTCAATAGTGTGGAAAGAAGAACCAAAAAAATTTCTATGGTAAGAGAGGAAACGACATTATGTGTGGGATGGAAGGACACCATGATAATGATTGATGAAAATAGGAACCCACTAATGAAACATAGGAAAGTAATGCTCTATTCAGAAATTAGTTCATTGTTCACTTCTAAAATTTTAAGTAAGCAACACACTTTTCATACCAATGCACAAATCTATGGGTTTTAAGAGACAAAAAACAACCTCCAAGGTAGAAAGGGAGATTATATTCCATCACAACTACTGAGGTCAATCCCAAAAATGAATATGGATAATTCATGCAGGTTATTAATTCAATAATTTTGGACATACTTTTTTATTCTTTTTCTCTTCATTACTTCATATAAAAAAAATTTAGTAGAACTATTCAAACACCACCAAAAATCATGGAAGTGGGGTTATCAGTGAAAATGGAAAATGGGAAATTGTTGTAACTAGAGTATGTAACCACTACCCTATCACTATTTATGGGAAGAACATTCTAGTGAACCTTTTCATACACCCTTTAGTGGAATTTGACATAATTATATATATATATTGGTTTTACCTATATATATCCAACATAAATTTTCATGAGAAAGAAATCACTCTATGTATTGTGAATCGACCATCGATTTTGTACATGTGTATGTAGAAGGGAAAATATTATTTAGCACCAACATCTCAAGAATGGATAAAATTTCCATATGAGAAATTTTATCAAGATAAAATAATTGAGTCAAAGGAAAGAACCATCATTGAATACATTCCCATTATGAGGGAATATAATTATTCCTTTCCTAAGGAATTTCCTAGCATTCTTCAATGTGGATAGGTTGAATTTCAAATCAATCCCATACCTTGGATATTTCCATTATCCATGACTCCATATAGAATTGCTATTGTGAAACATGAGGATATGAAGAAACAATAAAGGATAATTTGTATTAAGGGATTATATGCCCAAGAGCTTCAACATGGGGTCAATAAATCCTCTTCATCAAGAAGAAGGATAAAACAATTTTCCATCTTATTTATTATTGTGAACTCAAAAAAATTATGATAAAGAACAAGTGTCCTTTGACACTGATTGATGTCTTTTTTGATCAGGTATGTAGAGGAAA
Source organism: Viscum album (assembly GCA_963277665.1). Lineage (NCBI taxonomy): Eukaryota > Viridiplantae > Streptophyta > Magnoliopsida > Santalales > Viscaceae > Viscum > Viscum album. Next base: position 2,017,484,371 of record OY728126.1, read on the forward strand.
ATACTTCTCCAAGTTAGATATGTGGTTGGGATATTCCCGAGTTAGGGTGAAGAAGGATGATATCCCTGAGACTACTTTTTTAACAAGGTATGGAAACTATGAATTTACATTGATTCCTTTTGGGCTCAATAATGTAGGAAAAATGTTCTTGTACATGATTAAAAGAGTATTTAGATATTATGTTGGAAAATTCATGGTAGTATTTATTGGTAATATTTTAATATACTCCAAAACCATAGATTTACCTGGGGATCATTTGATCACAGCTATAAAGACCTTATGAAAGGATAAGGTTTATGAAATGTAAAAAAAATGTATGTTTTGGTAGATGTAAGTCTCATTAATGAGGAATATCATCACCAGAAATGGGATATCCATAGACCCTTCAAAAACATAAGTAATTAATGGATGTTCAAGGCCAAAATATGTGACATATATTTTTAGTTTCCTTGAATAATATGTGTACTATCATCGATTTTTGAGAAATTAATCCTGAATTTTAAACCCTATAACCAAGAAATCTCATAATAGAGTAATGTTTTTTAGGAATGATGAATTTGAAGAGAGTTTAATAGAACTAAAATAGAGGTTTTTCATTTCCCTTATGATCACACTACCCTAAAGCGGATAACTTTTAATATTATTCAAAGATGCTTCAAATAAGGTATTGTGTTGTGTGTTACTTCAGAATAAAAAATCCATATCATGTGCTTAAAGGTAATTGAAAATTCACAAACATAACTACCCAAAAAATGATATGGTTTTTCTATCTTTGATAATTTATTTTGAATTATGGAGGCATTATATATTTGGGGGGAAGTGTGAAATATATACATATATAAAATTTTCAAATATATATTCACATAGAAAGTGCTAAATTTTAACTAATGAATGTGGATTGAGATGATCGAGGACTATGACTACTCAATTAACCACCATTCTAGTAAAGCGAATAAAGTGAAGATGATCTATGTTAAAAGGATATTATAATTCTATCATTGATGTGAAATTAACGGGATCCAATCTTCTTAAACATAAATAGGATAAGAATGGTAATTCCAAAGAAAGAAACATTATAAATCCTTTAAAAAATTATTTCTCAACCTTCAATTTTCGAAAATCTAAAAGATGCATAAAGGGATGATCTGGTAAATAAGACTAAAGTGTAAACTAGAAGAAAATGGAAATGCTCTATGTTTATTGTTAATGAATAAGGAGTTGTGATATTTGGATCATGGATATCTGTACCATCCGGTCCTGATTTAAAGAAGGAACTATTAGATAATTCACATAGTTCAACATCCTCCATTCACCCAGGAAACAAAAAAGAAATATCAGTATCTCTGATATCACTATGTTTTGGGAAATATTAAGAATGTTTTTGTTGAATATAACTCAATGTTCTTGGAAATTTATAATGTGAAGGATGAAAGGATGAATTCTAAGGGGATGATGCAACCATTACCCATACCAATACTGAAATTGGAAAATCACCATAGAATTTTTCCTCAGACAACTGAAGAAATCAAGGGAAACAATTCTATATGGGTTATTATGGATCATATCACAAATACAAAAAACTTTATTTTGATTCTATAGAATTTATATCTTGATAAAAATGTATAAATATACATCAAATAATTGGTAATGATGTATTGAGTACCACTATCGATTTTGTCTAATCAAGATACATGATTCACCTATAAGTTCTGAAAGTGTCTCTAACATTATTTCAATACTAATTTGAACATAATGTTGACTTAACACCATCAAACTGATGTCCAATATGAGTGGAATGTCAAAATAGTTGATGAAAAGTTGAGATAATTCTCAATTGACTTCAAATGAGAATAAGACCAATATCTTCCTTAGGTCGAGTTCTCTTACAACAACAATTTCAACTCGAGCATCCAATTGGCTCCCTTTAAATACATTTATGGGAAGAGTTGCAGAACACATGGATGTTGGGATAAAGTTGGGGAAAAAATCGTAGGACCTGAAATTGTCAAGTAAATGGTGGAAAAGGTTATGAATAGTCATCATCACATCAATGATTCTCAAAGTTGATAAAAGAACTATACTGAAAATCATCAATGATACCTAGAGGTTGATGTTATAAACATGATATTTGACAACATATCTACCTTGTATAAATTAATGATTTTTGGGATGAAGGAAAATTTTAATAATAGATACATCGGCCCCTATGATCCTTGATCACATCAGAGTAGTGAACTACCAACTACAACCCCCACCTAACCTATCTCAATTCGGTGATATATTCCATGTATCCCTCCTGAGAAAGTACATACCAAAAACCTTAGATGTACTCAATCCAAAGGTTGTACCTTTGGAGAATGATAATTCCTCTATGTAGAAGCTGTTGAAGATCTAATTTCATAGAGAAAAAGTAATAAGAGATAAGAGAATGCACCTTGGAAAAGTGTTGTGGAGAAATAAAAAGTTTGAAGATGCAATCTGGTATCCGGAGGAGGTGATGAAACAGAGTTGTACTAAACTATTTATGTATGAGAAAACAATATTTTGGGGAAGAAATTTCTTAATGGGGGAAGATTCTAACAACCCAAGATGTTAGAAAAAAATTCCCCTTGGAATTTTTCAAATGGTTTTTCTATAATATGGTCATAAAAACACATGAAATTGTATCATGTTAGAATATTATATCATATTTAAAATACATTTAAAAATCATTATCATTGATAATATAGACGTTGAAAAATGATCACATGAATAGTATATATATATGGTTTTAGAAAATTCAATTGACACAAACAAAAGAAGAGATCACCTCAACTAACTAGATAATATCCTATGAAGCCCATTTATCAAATATTCTGATGGATATAACATCACTAGGAATTACTCATAACTAATACCAAGATGAGATCATACAACTTAAGAATGATAGAAACCATTTACGGAAGAGGTTCAAGCTTATCAAGATCACAACCAAAATCATATACGTCAAACCACCCCATTTAGGTCCAAACATCGTGCACCTTTTCCTTTATGGTGTTTTTTGGTGTATTAATGGGATATGAATCATGAACCTAGAGATACGAGTATGTGCATTTTTTTATAATAATTAATATATTTTCATCATATTATTATTACTTAAATGTTTTTATTTTGATAAGGAAAAAAAGTATTTTTGGTAACATTCAAACTCAATTAAGGAATTTATTTTGATGAATTAATGGATATTTGAAATAAAAATTATTTTTATGAAATATTATAATTTAGTAATGATTATTAAATAAAAATGATCGTATAATTTTTATAATGTCAAATGTCATTTTTAAGGGTTCGAAAACTGTTATTGTCAAAAAACATGCTTTTCTTAATAAATGATGATTTTTTAAATATGAAAATTAACATATATAGAAATATTTTTAGATAAAATGAACATTATTTTTTGGAATCATAAAATTCAAATTATCCAACAAAAAAATTTCATAATTTTCCAAGATAATCGACTTTTCAGTAACAAATTAAAAAAATATATAAATATAATTGTCTATTATAATATAATAATAACCCAAAAGTGATTAATAAATACTGTAAAGGTAATACAATAGTAAAACTATTTTTTAGCTAAAATAATTATGTGATTTGGATTAATTTTATAAATCCATTATAGAATCTTCCGAAACCATTAATATATTTTAAGGTTTTAAAATAATTTCCTTAAGAGTATGACTCACCTCCACATAATAAAGGGAATTATTTTATTAATTTACAACCATTAACTAATAAAATAATAAGAACCACTCCTCTTTGTTTGAAACCATTAGTAAAACCATGGGATTATTTGTGGTTTTGGTTATTTTATTGTATAGAGTCAAAAACAAAAATAATAAATAACTCACCCTCTTTTCATATATAAACCCACCAAAGAACCCATTTCTATTCACTAAAACTCATTTTATAAAGTAAATACTCTTATCTAATCTCTCAAGAGTCTTCCTAAGGCACTAATAATCACTCAAGAAGCCCCTTCAAGGTATTTGGAGTCACACACTCGTCTAAGGGATTTCTCACTTTTGTTTCCATTCCAGAACTTATATAATGTTATGTATCTTAAATTATATTTTATTATGTTGGAATTTGTTATTAATAATTATAATGACTATAAATTTATTGTATAAATTATTATTTACCTCTTTTACTCTCATTAAGCCTCTCATTATCTTTTATGTACACCCATTTCCATAGTGAAATTTAGTAAGGGTTCTTTTATTTATCCATTTTTTCAACTTTCCTCATTATCCTAGGCCTTATATTTCATATTAAATATGATGGGATATGTTTTTTACATTTTGATATTACATATCAATACATGTAAGAATTATTTGAGATTCCTTTCTCTCTCATCAACCAATTTTATGAATTTTTATGTGACATCTTTATGCTATTGGAATTTCACCATGATTTTTTTCTGCCAAAAAAATGTGTATTGAATACCATATCCATTTACTAAAAATGGAATTAACCTTTAAAAAAATATAATTAATTTAATTAGGACTTAAATTTTTGTGTTCCAAAATCCACAATCTTGGAATAAAATATAATGATGAATGAATCCATGTTGTATTATCTATTTTCACACTCAAGAATGAAAATGAAATGATAGTGATGGGCACTCCCAAAATTATATTACACTCTAATGAATTGATTAATTTTTTTTCATGATCTGTTTTGTTGGGATAGGGAGTGAACCTAATTCCTTTATTGGACTTTTTCCACCATGATGTCATGGCGGTTGAGCCCTGACCTATGTTTATGAGGCAGTGTTTTCAGTTGATTCCACATTTAACATGTTCTGATTATCATGATATATCAAGTCTCATTATTCATTATTATAATTCAAAATATTTTTATTCCCTAATGATATTCCTATTGTCCAACTTTTATTATTTTATATATGTTATGCCATTTGTATTCCCTTAATGGTCTTTATAGCTCACCCCTTTATTATGTATGTCTCTTGGTTATCCCGTGCAGTTTTACAATCCTTATAAGTATAGAAGAATGTTAAGAAATATTTTAGTAATTTTGTTGTATCATGTATTGAAGATGTTGTTATATGTACCTAATTCACAAATACACTAGACTTCTTAATCTTCCGAGTTATATTAAGTGGAATATTATGCAATAAATCATATATTATTGTCTAGTAAAGAACATAGGTTTCATATTTATCATGTAGAAAAACTAACAAAAGATACCCCAAACATTTCTCTACTTATACTAGAATCCCCACTTCATAATAAATCTAACCAATTATGTATTTTTTGGAAAACCAAAATGACTTACCTGAAGAAGAGGTGACATTATTCGACGAGAACTATTGTTTTATTTCGTTCTCCACCACTTTGTGTTTTATAATTTATTGATTTTATTTTAACCTTAGTATCCAAAATATAATGATAAGTTTTTATATTATGTTAATTAACTATAACCCCACACACTTACATCAAATGGTATACTCAATAATTATTCATGTGTACAACATACTACTGCCTCATGAACTAATTTCATTCACTCTCTCTATTCCAGCTTTCAAGGTTAGAAATAATGATCTATTGATAGTCTATATATGATAAATATGATATTTAAAATGACTTTATTCTTATATTAATTTTTAATAAAATATATCATCATTTTTTCCATTTCTTGGAAATACGATAACATCATTGGAGGATGTGTGGATTACCACCTCCTCAAAGTAGTGTGATTCATTCACATGTTAAATAGAATTAATTAAAGTTGTTTTTAAATAATATATAAGATATATAGATCATAATTATGATATTCATGACATAACTACCTTTATATAAATATAATAGATCATTTTCTTTATTACCCATTCACACACTAAAAAGTGATAACATAGTTCGTGGACCAGTGGACTAACGTTTCCTCGATGAAATGTGATTCATTTTTCATTCCAATAATTCTATAAAAGAAATATATAATTAAAAAAATTATTTAATATATAATTATAATTCTGGAAATATAAATATAAATTACATTCTTCCCATAATGATCATTGAAAATTGGAAATGTTACTAATGCATACGTACGACATACCATCTCTATGATTGTAATGATAGTTCATTTTTTATAACCATATTTCATGTTTTATTTTAAAATTATAAGTGATTTAAAAATGCATTAATTATTTCATTATTATTATAACTTATTTTTTAAAATAATTAATTATTTTACCATAGTCGACCTACCAAATTCATTTTGGACACATTTGTGGTCAAAATATCGGACTTAAGCTAAATTGATTAAGTAATTTAAAAAATATATTTAACAAGTAAAATAAAAGTAATAATAAAATTTTAAAAGGATATAAAATATTTAAATAATTAATATAATTTTATTTTTAGGGAAAATAGATACAGACCTGAAAATTCAAACTCAAGGTAATGGGATTTCTAACCTAACTTTTATTTTTACGAGATTTATTCCATATTAACAACTCATTTATTTTTTGTGGTGTATAAATTTCCCATAAAAATTATATAATTAATTTAATTTATTTAATGATATTAAAATATTTTATTGATTTTATTCTTTCACAGATATTTTGATTCAAAAGTTACCCAAGTGGTAAGGGATTTCATCTCAATTTGCATTCCATTAAGGCTTATTAGTTACCATGCACCGACTCACCTTTTATGTGGTGTCTATAATACATCTTTGATTTGTAATATCATGATTCATTCATAATTCATGATATTATAAGATTTAATTTGAATTATACCATCTAATTTGTTTTGGCATAAAATTACAAAGTGGTAAAAATTATCAAAAACCCTTAATTCCTTTTTTGTTTTTTAACTTTCTTTTGAAATAATAAATTTCTTGAAATTATCTTTTATTATAAAATATATTTATTTTAACATCCATATTCATTTATTTTGTATATGGTCATTCCCTAAATCATATATTATTTCTATATATGGTTTTTTCTTTGAATGTTATATAATTTATTAGGGAAATATTGTAAAATTGATATCATTTAATCAATATAGATGTTTGATAAGAAACATTTTTTATGATTTAAATTGACTACTAAATATACAAAAAATATTTTAGTCATATAATATAAAGGATGGAGACTGGTTAATGCAAGCCCCTAAATGCATAGGTAATTTCTTGGGTTGAATTTAGTAGGAAAAAACCATTCAAATCTATTTCAAAAAAGTTTTAAAATGTATTAAGGATATATCTTGATAATAGTTTATTATTAAAGGTCTTGACACAAATCATATGGGTTTATACCCATAGACATAAATTATATTGAATATATATCATGACTATAAGAATCTTGAGGATATATCATTATATTTCAAACATACAACAATATGAATTCTTTCATTATTATTATTACATGTGATTTTATCATTATTTAGAATATTCTTGTTCAAGCTTCAAGATAATGAGATAATTTATATGGAAATATTGAATCACCTTTTTTCAATTAATATTGATTATTCTCTATCCAAAAATTAAATGGAATGTGTTCTTAGTTATTTACAATTTTCATGTTGATTATACTGATTTATTCATTTTCACGTCAAATGTACTTAACCCTTACCAAGTATTCTATCTCACCCATATTTTGTTTCTTTTCCACATGTTATAAATATGAATTCTGGTAATGAGTTTCAAGAATATAGTTTGTTAGTTTTTTTTATGTATTGTGTTTTATTTTCTATTCCCAATATAATAATTGGATAATGTATGTAATATGGTTTTACAAATATCAAAATTGATCAGTCCTTTGAGATTAAAATCTTATAACTATGCCAATGTAATAAATTAAAGAACTGAATTTGAGATTCTATGGTCGGGGTCTCTACAGTTGGTATCAAAAGATGTTTAGTTGAATCATTAGAAACTAGATTTGAGAAAACATAGATTATGGAACACAACCCTAAGATATACTTTGAGGATGAGTATAAAATAACTCCCAATGAATCTAGGTTTATGAATTTGAAATTAGATATGTATAAAATTTTCAGTTTATGATTAGTATTTCACTATTTTAGGAAGTAAAAATTATGTTACATAATTAAATGACTTAATATAGTGTAATTTTTCATTTAAAAGTGGTGTTGAATAGAAGGAATGTTAACCCCACCAATTCATGTGATATAAAGAGTAAGAAGGATCATTTCTTTTATGGTCTTAATATAAGATTTCTAAAAGAACTAGTCTCCCAAAAATTCTCATCATATGAAAACATCGTTTATTGTTCTGTTATATAGAGAAGTAATTATCAAATTATTATTGAATTGGAGAGAAGAACGAGAACTATATGACATCCAATAAATGGATGAATAATGGAAAGTAGATAATGAAGTATTTTACTACATGTGATATGGAATGATAATCTCTGGTACATGCTTAAAATGAATGGTATTTTTAAATGTGTGGAGATAAATTCTACCATGCTTATGGTTTCAAGGGTATAATAATTTTTTATAAATTATAATTCTTATTCTATAAGAATATTAGAAACTGTGAAAATCGATGTACCAAGTATCAAAGGATTATGCCCCCAAAAAGACTCATGGATAATGAAAAATCTTATACTACTACCAAAGAAAACGAGGAATGATTAATATAACTATGTTTGAAATAAATAATTATGTCATTTTATTATTTTATAAACAATTTACTAGTTATATGACCGATGAAATATGTAAGGATTTTACATCAGTACTATTTAATTAAAGATTTGATGGAATATATTGAACGGTGACAAGAAAAGTTATTTAAGGGTGAGTTGAATTATTTGGAAAACACATGGATTATAGAAAAACAACTCTTAATATGTTTCTTATTTTAATTTAATAATTTTAGAATGACATGATGATTGATTTGGATAATGTAAATTGGATAGTATTGATTACCTTGAAACTGGTTAATGGTTTGTAGAAAAAGTTGTTTATGTCATCATTTATCATGTTTACAACATTTTTTTATTTTTATTGATATATCCTATAATACATTTTTTACTTAATTAATAATGAATCATTCATGTTTCCAATATGTTTTTATTATAATTATTGTTTTTACCATGTTTTAATAGAATAATTAGTAAATACATTCACATATTTGGTATGTGATGATTTTAAGGTAATTTATATTTTTTGGACTAACGATATGTTAATTTTTCAAATCTAGTGATTTTATAAGTCTTTCGATCTTGACATTTTGTAAGGTACATAAGGATAACAATGTATTAAATCGTTAATGTATATCTTTGAATGAGGTTTTAGATATTAATGTATTATATCACCACATGATGCATCCATTTCTAAGAGATAAAGTTGAAATAGTTCTATCCATAGTTAAATGATAAGATCGTATTTATTAAATTGAAATTAATCAACTAATTATATTTCCTAATATTATTAGTGAGTGAAAAAATTCATCAACTTTGGGAAAAAGTTACTTAAAAAATGTTGTCATATGATCTTCATGTTTTGATGATATTAATGAATTTTTTTTACACTTATGTAGTTTAAGGAATGATGATCATTAAAATTTTCTGGATAACCCTCTTTCTTATGATCAACATTCTCTATCACTCTCATTTAAAAAATTATAGTATGATTTCTGTTCCATGTCCATGTTTCCACTAATGTTCTCTTATTTGAAACCCTAGTTCTATGGTGATCATTAAATTTTTCTTTCCCTATTATTAAAAATGTGTGTTATTAAACCTATTTACAATGTCGTTTTTTCAATTATTTTGTTATCAAATAACAAAATATTTATTACTGAGATCATGCTAGAATTGCAAGTGCACAATTAAATTATGGTGGGGAGAATGTAATGCCCCAAAACAATACAATATATTTATTTTAGAATAGATTATATTAACTACTACTAGTGAATGATATTAATGAAAAATATAAATTATATATTCATTCTAATATTTTTGAAAAATAATCCTATATATTTGACAGGATTAATATAAGAACAAATCGATGTTTTATAATTAAGAAGCTATATTTTTATGAAGGAAGTTTTGCAACCTTTTAATTGAAAACTTCTTTTAGATCTAGATTTAGACACTATTAAAAATTATATTTAAAAAAATAAACTTATTTTTTAAAATTGTAACATCAATATTTATGCAGTTTTAAATTTTCATAATTTTTAGGGATGTTTTATTTTTTGATGAATAGTGAAAAAACTGAATTTTAATTGAAAAATGAATTTTCATCTAAATATTTTATATTGTTAATTTATATTTTAAATTGTTTTTAATATAAAATTAGATAAATAATACATAAATTAATATAATTTATCTTATCATATTAAATTTCATATTTAAATAGTATATAAAAATATATAAAACATTTGAACATTTTCACTTTAAAAACTCGTTGTCACGTCTGGTATGCATAATTAATTTTAAATTAATTTCTTCTAATTATGTTATTAAAATTTAGAAAAATGGGAACCATATTTTTAATAAAAAAAATTTATAATTTATAATTGGGTAAAATTAGTTTTTTCATAAAAATAATTCTGAAGGAAATTAAAATTAATTACAACGATTAAAGTAAAATTGAGTTTACTTAGTGCATAGACTTTAATATTATGGGGACAAATGACCTATAAACATATCCAAAACCCATTTGATATCCATATTTTAATAATATATCATATGTTCTACAATTTTATGATTTATTGGGATACTATTCTTTAAAATGTTCCTATATAATATGTTAAGTAAGGAAAATGGAAAACAATGAACCTTCCTTACTATTATCATTTTTAAAGGTTTGAGATATGGGAAAAACAAAATATTTAAGGTTATAAAAATCCTTTTGAAATATAAATGAGTAATTCGTATCATAATAATTTATATTTAATTTTTATTGATGATATAATTAATATTAATTCTTTAGAAATGCCAATATGGTAACTATTTAGTTATTAATTCACTGTGATAAAAAAAATAAAAATATTAAAAGTGAGGAAATTTTTTTATATTAATCCTCTCCAATAAATTTTTAGATGAATATATAATTTTAAATTACTTTGAAATTAATATTTTTTAATTCCATAATTGTCTTGATATTTTTAAAATCAAATTAAAGTAATAATGACAAAATTGGCATTGATGCAATTTTATAAAAAATGATATTTTATTAATTGATTCCAAATTCCTAAAAATTATATATTACATTATGATTTTTTAAAATTTTAAATAATATAAAACATTTTCCATTAATTAAATAATTTTTCTTGTATAACTACTATATTTATTGTTAAACTGTAGAAGATCTCTATTAGTGTGGTAACGATTTAAGAAGTGTTTTTTGCATGTTACATACCATTGTGTTAAAATTAATTTCCAAAATACCAAGTTTTTTTATTTTATAAATTATATATCTTATTTATAATTATTGTTAAAAATTATATATCATGTATAATTTAATTTTTTAAATGGATAAAATACTTCGGTTAAAAAACTAATCACCTTAATAAAAAACAAAATCATAAAATTAGAGAATCATAGAAGTTATGGGAATAGACAAAAAAATGAACTTAGTTTTTTTTTGTGGTTGATGATTTAATAGACTACATTTTCCATAAACTACATTATTTATAATTTTTTTATTAACATGATGTAAGGGAGACCCCCCAACAATGTTTACTTTCTAGTATTTACAAGAATGCTAATACTCCCCCACTATATAAATGAAATCACTCCTCCCACATCTCCACACCTAAAATCTAATTGGATAACCCATACCCTTAAAAAATAAGCTCCAAAATTCCATAAACTGATTCTGAAATCCAAAATTATGGCAAAAATTAAACCAATGAAGTATTTGGGTGGAAACTAAAAGGAATTAAATGAAGATGATGTAAATTTCTTCAATGAGAACATTTGATTTATTTATTTCCCCACCCCTTAAATTTTTGTAATATAATTATTATATATTAAAATAATTATCTTAAATATAATTAGATTTTATTATTTTAATTTGATTAAATAATTCACAGAAAATTCCATCAAATGGGATACACAATCATCGTTCGCGTGTAAGGTAGATTACTTCCCCACGAACTGATGTCATTTATTATTACAACCTTTCATGGTTGGTAATAATGAAGTATTTATAGTTTATATATTTTAAATAATGTATTTATATTGTATTTATTCCTCTTTAAATTATATATAACACATACATTTATGCTTTCCATTTTTTGGAAATACGATAACATAATTTCTGGACCTGTTAAAAACCTCTTCCTTAAAGTGATGTGATTTTTTCATGCTTTAAATGGAATGTATGAAGTATGTTTTTAATGAATATACATGATATACATATCATAATTATGATATTAATAACATAATTAAATTGATATTAATATAATATATCATTTTATTTCATACAAACTACAACATTTTTTAAGTGATGTGATTCTTTTTTCATCACAAGAATTATATATAAAAGTACATGTGATTAAATAACATGTTATTTATTATATAATTATAATTTTATAATGATAAATGTTACTTAAATTCTTTCCAAAATGATAATTGAAAAATAAAAATGCAACTCATCCGTACGTATGAGCTACCAACTCAATGATCGTAACCCCCGTTAAATTTTCACAACCATATTCAATTAATATTTTTAAAAGTATAAATTAGGTATAAAAATGAAAATTATTTAATTATTATTATAATAAATATTTTTAAATAACGTCCTCTTGACCATATTTTCCATACACAAGTCATTTGTAACATAATAAACTATTATGATCTATACATCCGACATAAAAATATTTGATCAATAAATTTTATAAAACATGTTAATGGGGGAATTAAAGTTATAATAATCATTAAAATAGTTCTAAAACATGTATAAAAATAACATAATTTTATTATTAAAGAAGATAGAGACACATGTTATGAGTCAGACTCAAGGTAAGGCGGTTTCTATTCTCACTTTTATTTCTGCGAGACTTATGACATAATCACAAATAATTTATTTTGTGTTGTGTATATATTTCCATACAAAATTATATATCATTAATTTACTTTAATTAATAAAATTCAATTTTTCAATTTTTGTTATTATTTCATGGATATCATGATTCAAAATTACTCAAGTATTATGGATTTTATGACAATTTATATTCCACTGAGTCTAATTTGTTTTTTTTTTTGCACCAACTAATTTTTATGTGGTGTATAAAATTCCCCATTGACATTTCATATCATGAATCACCCATAATTCATGGTACATTATGTTTCACTTTGAATTATCTCATCTAGGGGGATTTAAATTAAAATTTCCAAGTGAAAAAACTCATTATTGAACTACAATCCCTTTTGGGAAAGTTTAAATTCTCATGAAAGAATCATTTCATGTAATCATTTTTTATTGGGAACTATATTTATTTTAATATAAACATTATTTTATGATGTATATGAGTTTTTACTAAACTATATTCCATTTTTACATACAATGTTTACTTGAAATGTTATATAATATATTGTGGAAATATGGCTAAATTTGTATCCTTTATTAAATAAAAATATTTTATATGGAAAAATATTTAATATTTAAATTAATTATTAAATATATGATGTATGTTTTGGAAATAGATTTTATGGGTTTGGGACTAGTTAAATCAATCACTTTTATGAATTGGTAGTCTTATGAGAGAAATTCAATTGGTGACAAACCCTTCACGTTTGTTTCTTTGAAATTTTTTGTTATTTGGAGGATAGATCCTGACAAAAAAAACTTTTGAAACATCTTAACACAAATCAGGTAGGTTTCTACCAACATAAATTAAATTTATTAAGGAATTATATTGATATTAACTATCTTATGTATTGATATTGATAATTCAGATGTCCAATAATATGCATTCGGTCATTATTGTTATTCTATGTGAATATTTGACTAGTTAGAATATTTGTGGTCTTATTTCATGATCATGTGATTATTCATATGGAATTATTAAATTGTATACTCTTCTATACATATTTATTATTCACAATATAGTTATTTAAGGGCATGTGTGCTCGATTAGTTACCTTTCCATGTTGACTATACCCATTGATTCATTATTGATTTCGCTATACTTAAATCCTAATGATCATTTGGGATCAACCAAATTTTGTTTCTTTTTCTAATGTTATGAAGATAAATATTGGGAATGAGTTTCAAGGATATATATAATTATAGTTTCAATGTGTTATGTATATTTTATATTCCCAATGTAAAAATTGGATCATATATGTAATTTGGTTTTCCTAAACATCTAAAATGATCAGTCTATTGGGATTCAAATCTTGTATATATTCCTATATAATAATTTAAGGAACCATATCTTAGATTTTGGGGTTGGGGTTACTATAGAGTATTTTATACATATAATATAAAACAATGATGAAGAATTTACTTTAACCTATAATTCTTTATATATTACAGTGACATTACTATATTGCTCACACAATATCAAAGATCATCTTTCACTCGTGTTGTTAGAACTGAAGAGTAACCCAATTATTTTTTTCACCTTTTCAAAATTAGATATTTTATTACAATAGATTTTATTACATATTATTTGTTTCTTATCTTGATGAAGACAATAGAGGGATTTGTTGGGGGAGTGACCCTTTGATTTGAATGTGATCAATCCATAATCATGTAATTACTATAGTACATTATTTTTTCATGGTACAGTAATTAATCATCAGTTTATACTCCCTAAATGTATTCCTTACTTGTAAATAAATTATAATTATCATGTAATAGAACAACAATATTTTATATTTTTATGTTGTTCTTACCTATATGAAATTGAAAATTTTATGTTTTTTGTAATTTTAGAGAAATATATGTTAAATAAAAGAATACAGATTACCATAATTCAGCCCCTCTTAAAGTGTATTGGGACCATTGGTTGCGATGCAATGGCAATGTCAACCATGGGAGTAATGCTACACATGCTTATAGGAACTTCATACCATTATAAATAATTTCAATCCTAGGAGTACTCGAATCCATTTTTCTACCATATTCCCAACTCATGGACACTAAAATCCTTATATATGTATTAATTTCAAAGTACTAATCAATATATAGGTGGTAATTCACACTAGTTGTATTATTGAAGTAATAAAACACAAAAACAAATTAATACAAATGAATTGTAAAAATTCATAAACTATACATATAGACTAACTATTTCAAATTTATCTTCTCCAGCCTAAGCTAAAAAATCATTCCATCATAACATCACCATTTCTAGAAAAATGTCTATAAAGACCATATCATTGACACCAAAAATGGTAAGTGGGAAAACTTATTATTACATTAAACATCCTATAAACTCACTCATTTGTTTATCTAATACATTCAAACGGTTTATTCAATTTATCAAAAACTGAACTTGAGATATATAATTTTAATTATCATATATTGGTGTGTAGATGGACAATTTAACTCCAAAATAGTATAATAAATACTATATATCATATTAACCTCTTGTATTAGTGGAGATATGGCTATCATAATTTTTAATTTAATGTATAATATTATTTTTTCATTCCTACCAACACAAAAATTAAATCATTCTAGCTCCACAAATACACAATGATTATTACTCATCATGTAACACTAAATGAATAATTATATCATGGTGAATTGTAACAGTTTTTACTTTCATGTAGTTACTTATTAGACCATGTTTTGACCATGATTTTGTTGGGTCTTTATTTGGGGTAGTTTTGAGAGTTTTAAAAAAATAGAATCCCATAGGGTTGTTCATAATTTTAAAATGGTTAGGGAAAACAATGTAGTTCAGACAAGGAAACTATGTGGTCAAGCATTGTCTTCTAAAAGGGGGTGCACAATTTCTCCAAAATGTGAAATTACATATCCAAACTGTAAACACTAATGTAAAAGGGTTATAAATGGTCGAAACAAGGATAATGTTACTTAGCCAAATCATACACCCCAAACTGAATCTTTATATAGTGTGCTAGGCTGAGCTTTATAGATATGAATAACCTTGTGGACACTCCACAAGTAGAAAATAGGCATATACCCACGGTTCTGCATAAAATCATGGGCATAGGGGTTTCAAGTACCCATGATTTTGGAAAACTGTGGGTATAGGTATATTATACAGACCTATACATATACCCACGATTTGGGGCGAAACTGTGGGTATAGATTTTTTTTGATGGCCTACTCCCATGGTTTTCCGAAACCGTCGGTATATGTGTTTCTTTCAAGGCATACACCCATGGTTTTAAAAAAACAGTGTGAATAGGGTTTTTTCGAAGATATATACCCACGGTTTTGTAAAACCATAGGTATAGCTTTGGCGGGAAAAACAATTATGCCAGAAACAAAAAATATTTGGAAGGAAACATATACCCACGATTTTCCCTCCTATACCCATGGTTTGAATTAATATATTTAGATAGAAAAAAATTCTTGACAATTAAACTGCCTAGAACGGTTGCTGAGGCACATTATATTTCTTCAGGCGGTCTTGGGATCGAATCTCATGGGATTATTTTTTCTGATATTGCGAGCTATAATAATATATTACACTAAATGTGTTGGTTCACCATGGTAGACAACGAGAGAAGGGCTGGGGATCGAAACCTGCCACCATAATTTTATCTACTATTGATACAGATTAATATACATTGCAAAATATTGATATAATAGATATTTTATACACATTTAAATATAAGCCAATAACCTATAAACATTTAAATATAATCGAATAACCTATTTAGGTTTGTTGGTGAATTACGTATGTTTGTTATTGGCTGTCGGGTGATTGAATCCTGCTGAATTTTTTTAAAGATGATTAATTTTAATATATGTTATTTAATGTATATATAAATAATCAGAAGTTTTGTTGGTAATTTGGTGATACAGTGTATAATTTAAGTAGATTGCATGGGTTCGATACATACCGCTTCATTTTTTCTAATACACAAAAAATATACTAATATATTAATTTAAATGTAGTTATATATGAATATAAGCTGAATAGATCAGTTGGTGAGTGGTGCGGATTGGGGACTGCAGGTCGCAGATTTGAAATTGGTCACTGTTTTCTTTTTATATTTAATACCTTCAATTTTCAAACTTTGGGTAAAAGGATACACGGCAGAACTCCTGTATATGGCCTATTACATGTAGCAAAATCTATACCCATAGTTTTCCAAACTGTGGGTACAAACTATGGACCTATCCCGACACCTCGGTTGCCCACATTTCGAAAAAACATGGGTATAGGCTATACCCAAGGTTTTGGGGGATATACCCACAGTTTTCTGAACCGTGGGTATAGACTATGGACTTATCCCAACACCTCGGTTTCCCACAGTTTGAAAAACCATGGGTATAGGATATACCCATAGTTTTGGGGGCTTTACCCACTTTTTTGAACTGTGAACATAGTTCTTTAATCCTTCTATGTTATATTTGAAAATATACATGATTTTGGTTTAACCACTAATAACCCAATAATATCATAATGCATTTATTTATTCTCCCCACAATGGTTTATAGGCTTCTCCATTGGGAATCTATGTAGAATTCAATTGTTCTCGGCGGATCAATTTTAGGTATGTCATGTTTTGTATTAACATTTCCTTTTATGCTTAGATCCTCATTTGATATCTTATACTTTCATCTTATCGAACCCTAAAGTTTTTTTTATTCCAAATATAATTTTTTTGATAGAGGATTTATGTGTTTCAAGTGGATCTAAGATCATGAGGACCCTATCAAATATTCATTATTCACTATTTTCAAAGGATAAGAGTTCTACCTCCATATTTGAGGTGGTACATTCATTAAAAAAGTAAAATTATAGGAATTTAATATTATTCTTATAAATTATTTTTGATGAATCATAATATTCAATTAATTTGTTATTAAAATGGAGTTTTTGGAAAAAAACAATATATTGAAATGTTTTTTCCTTTATAAATGGTTTGTGAACACCAATTGTTTGATTAAATGTTTGAATGGTGGATTTTGTTCCAAAATTGTTTTCCAAACACATAATTGGATTGAATTGTATTTTTAAGTGATTAATAAATTATGATAAAGTTTTTTAAAATGTATTTTAAAAAACAAAGAGAGTTGGGAACCATGGGTGCATCGAAAAAAGACATGTAACTCATAGTGGGTTTAATTCCACTAGATGTTTTATTTCACTTAAGCATGTGTAATTCCACTTGAGGTAATACCTATTGGATCCACTATAGGTCTATAATTGGGATTTCTATTTATGTATAGTATATACACCCATAGTGTAGATCCCAAATTGTGTGATTTTTCATTTATGATTTTTTTCACTTGATGGGTTTGTCCTGGATATTTTATCACTTGCTTTTCACAAGATGGATTGGTCATTGATATTTTCTCTCTTCTTCACATAATGTGTTAGTCATGTATATTTTTTCACATGTTTTCACATGAAGGGATGGTCATGGTTACTTTATTTAATGTTTATATTATGGAGTACTCATGGATTGAATTGATTATTCTTTCATAATTTTTAAGTTATCATATTCATTATTTTGAGAATATGGAATTATTTTATAAAAAACCAAGTAATTATTTAAAAATGGTTTTATGTATGAAAATTATTTTTAAAGATGCATTTATTTTTACATTATAACAATTTAATTCTTGATATTAGACTTTTATAGACTCTGTGGTGGAATCCTACTAGGATTTCTATGGGTACCATAATTCTTAATTTCATAGGTTGTAGATGTTTTTTTTTTGCAGGACCCAGTTAAAAGTGTGGTAATTATATTGTATTTCAGATTCTTCTTTTATCATCTCTTTCATGGAGGGATGGTTTTGAGGTGACAGTTGGTAAAATTGATAATTATTGGCCTTGTATTGTCTTACTTTCAGGTATATCTTATTTTTCTTACATTTTATAGATATTTCATGTGACAATTACTTGGGATTTTTTACTTTGGTTGTATGTATTATTTTTTTATAAAAGGATTACATTTATTATCTTTGTGCACCACCCCACCCTGCCCGGCTATATCTAGTGTCTTGTATAGTGACTCAAGTTGGTTTGTTACAAATTGGAATCAAAGGGATGCACATCGTGATTTGCATTAAAAATATCAGAGTTTGGTTCTATTTCATGGGTAGAAAATATTTTATACTATCATAATTTGGGTCGTATGTGTGGGAGGGGTCCTCACCAGCTTCCATATGGGTCTGAACATGAGCCACCGTGGGTGGTTAGAATTTTTTTTTACCAAGTTTTAGGCATGGAATTTGAGGCCATTTGATTGAACTAGAGATATATTTTATTTAAATGAACTTAATCACTGTTATTATTTTTCCACATTCATATAATTCATAATTTCATTAAATTATTAATGTTTTAATGAATGTTAATTTATTCACAAAGTTGGTCTAATGTTTTTTGAATATGATCCAAATATTGGTTATTTTTAAGTTAATAATAGACAATTCCATCGATAATATCAGTTATAAATATGAGAGATTAAGATGTGTGGTAGGATATATTGGAAAATTCTCCAATCGAACATTCTATGGTTTAATTTATAATCCATAAAATTTAGAGGATGGGTCATGTAGGTGTCATGAGCCTGGGAAAAAAAGTGTATCATGTCATGGAATATATTAAAAAACATCCACAAATCTTCCATGGTGATAGGGGACCCCAAAAATATGAGGAGTGATTTTAATGTATTGAGAGGATCCTTGAAAATTTGAAGCCTCCTAAGGAATATTATAATGACCCCAACCCCAACAGCCCAAATCCATTCTCTTAATTTATTACATTGGCATAGATAATTTGTGTTGAATCATGAAGGACTGATTTGTTTAGTATTTTTGGAACACAGATTTTTCTCATGAAACCTATCGATGCACCAAGGGGAAATAAAAACCAGCAACCAAACATGTATTTATATCTAAATCATTCCTCATATATTGAATAATTTATTTATTTTACGAACAAAATTCCTTATTATCAAATATATATGTTTGGTAACAGATATATATTTAAAAATATTTTCCAAGTTAATCAAGTATCATTTAAAGTAAACACAATATTTAAAAATAGTATAAGGTTTAGGAAATATTCATATCCATCGTAAAATAATATATATATATTTAAGATATATTTAATTTAAAAATAATTATAATTATAGGGATGTAATTGTTTCAATATAACTTCAACAATCAAAAACGAAAGTGATATTGTAAAATAAATTTTACAATATTGTAATTTTAGAGTCTATATCACATTAGATGAAATGATTTAAATTAAAACATAAAAAGAGATTAATTATGAGTGAATAATTATATTACATTTAAATGAGGTGTTACATACACCACATAAATGGGAATTGGTATTTAATAACCAATAAGTCTCAACATATTGTAAATTTTGATGAAAACTCTTACATAATGCTTTCTTTTGGTTGAAAATTCTTTAAACTCCTTTATAGTGGATTTAAAACTATTTTTTAGTTTTAATAAAACCTTATTAATATGTATAATATCATATATAATCCCATTAAATCATATTATCACCCATTGATTAAAAATACATCATTAATTTTGCTTTTTATTGTTAATTGCCTTGTTTTTTCATTATTTCTTTCTCATAAATCTTCCGCTTACTGTGAATATTTTGTTGTTTCATAACATCTAGAATAATAATCATGAAACAATTATCATATTTTTACATCAATTTTACTTTTAAAAACAGTCACAAATATTGGTTATGAAAAGTGGTGTCTGTTACGATTATAGAGGCGGTAGGCTGTACGTATGCCTATGTAACATTTCCATTTTTATATTATCATTATGGGAAGAAGGTAAGTGATATATTATCATGAAAAATGATAAAAAAAATAATAAAAAACATATTATATAATTATATATATATATATATATATATGTCATCCATGTGGTGTGGTGATGAATGGAGAGTCACATCACTTTGTAAAGGCTATAGTCCACTCATACACGAAGGATGTTATAATATTTAAGTGAGTGAATAGGTATGAAATAAAGTAATAAATTAACATTATAGAATTATAAATAAGTCATTAGTATCAAAATTTTGTCATTTATATCACATATAATCATTAAATTTATCTTTACGACCTACCATATAAAGTGCTAGTGAAAGGTGAATCAGGTCACTTCGTGAGACATTAATCCACCATATGCATGAGTGATGTTATCGTATATCCTATGAAATGGGATGTTAAAATTTTAGATATTATATAATGACTCCAAATGTATAATTATTTAATAAATTTCATATATATTTCTTATATCAATCATAATACCCAATCATTAGAGGTGGTGATAGAAAAATGAATAAACTCGATTCATGAGGCGGTAGTCCTCTGTACACATGGATGATGATTTGGTAACCCATTTGATGGATGTGGGGATAGTTTTAGGCCATGATATTAATATAAAAAACATAAAATTTTATATAATATACTTATTTTGTTAAATCATCATAGTTCAATAATAATTGAATGGGTGGAGGAATAAATAAAAAAACTGCTCATTGATGAATGTTAGGGTATCCTACATGGTTTTACACAAAAGACATAATAGGATGTATTTATACAAAAATTAAGGATAATAGATTTATATTAGGTTTTTTAAGTGATTTTGGTAGTTATATTCTGAAACAAATAATTTTTACGATTTGGGGATGTTAGGAGATGGGTTGGACATTTATAAGTGAGGTGACTGACACATTTGTAATTTTTTAAAACGATTCAACAATATCTTCATTTTTATTATACAAATACCTCAAAAATGGGTAATTATCGAATATAGAAAATATAAAGATGGAATTTTTATATCTATTGAATGTTTAATAGGTTGGTAGGTCATATGTTACACTTTTCCTATTAGTTTAACCTAATGGCAAATCCATTTTTTAACCATGTTAATTAGTTTTTATTATTTCACTTTTAAATTTTCATAAAAATTATGTTTAAATTTTGAGATATTATAAATTTTGATGATTCTAAATTTTGAAACCATTTTTCTAAATTAAATTGACATATGTGGAAAATTTTGATTTAAAATAAATCCTGCACACAGGAAATGAAAGAGGGTTTTTAAAGAGAAAATATAAAAAAATTATCAATAGTTTTAAATAAAAAATCAACATGAAAATTATATCAATGACCTGAATTGGATTAATTTATATAAAATTTAATTACTTTTACCTTTAATCCATTTCATAAAAATGTTTAAAATTAGAAAACATTTAAATTGATGGGATGTTCTCATTTAAAGTTCAATATTTTCTATATTCATTAGAAAAATATATTTTTTAGAGAAATCCAACAAATTAAACCAAAGATGATTTTTTTTAATTTTACTTTAAAAAAAATTAAAATTTAAAATTAATTTTCTATGAGTGGTAAAATTTAAATTTAAATCATTTTCAAAATGCATGACTAAACAATATTTTAGAAAAATATCAAATTTTCATTAAACATTTTTTTTCTTTCAGATGGTTCTAATTTTTTCTATAATAAATGGATATAAATTTTAATTAAGATAGTTTTCTTGAACCATATAATTTATATAATTTAGTTAGTATTATTCATGACCTAAAATACAATGGTTATGTTATAATGTTAATTTTTAAAAAATAATATTTTTAATAGATTGTTATATTTTTCTGTAATATGATAGACCTGAAAATTAATTTTTTTTATTTCAAAAGCACTTTTAAGGAAAAAGTGGGAAACCACTTAAGTTCAACATCAAAGATTAATGAGTGCAGTATGAAATCACAAAATCATTAACAACGAGATGAAGAGTATTGGAGTCGCTTACCCGATATAGCTCCTACTGAAGTGTCTTGACCTTCGTACATGGATCCTCCTTAATTATATCTTCAAAATGATAGACTAGATTATCCCATGTCTGGATTTATTCCACTGTGTCTATCTTCCCTTCATTGAATCCCCATGCTAAAATTTGGTCTTGTTGGTCGATCTAGGACTTTTGTTCCTTGTTAACATTATTTCAGACTTCTCTTTATAATATTCTATTCAAATCCTCCTTAGGAGCATTGATATGAAAAACCCCTCCTGGAAATTCTATCTTAGAATGAATAATTAAGTCGAGGTATTCCTCTGTACCCCCATTGCCCTTTTCGGCCGCATCTCCCATCCCATGGACCTCAACAGATCCACTCTTGACCTTAAGCTCCCCACTGTTAATATCTAATCTCTTTTTTCGATCCTGGTCTTGAACTATTAGTACACCTCCTTTCTCCTTTGACCTTTTAGCAGATCTTGTTTCCATCAGCTTAGGAGGTTGGGAGTAATCTTCTTTCCCTTTGGCCTTCTTCCCATTAACCATAATACAACCCCCCAAATCACAGTTCCCCTTTCTTCCTTTCTCATTCCTTGGGCTGTGGAGGCCTCTAACTCATTCAACTCTATCAATAGAGAGTTGGCTAGAGAGCTCATCATCATCCTCTTGTAATGGTGTTTGCATGCCTAGTTCATCAGGTTGTTCCAGAACCAAGCATGCGGCCTCCAGATCTCCAAAGTGGTTGGTTAGGATAATTGATGGAGAAGAAATGTTAGGAAATACCCTGGTCAACACTTTCAACCAGCCTTCATTATAACCATGGGCCCTACAGTCTAAAGAACCTCCCACAGTAGGCGCCTCCAGATTCAAGCACTCAATCCCGGTCTCTTCCTAGTTTCCAATGATCTGTTCCACCACTTGCTCCATAAGTGCAATGGGGGAACGAACTGCTATATACTCTTCCTGTCCACTCCCCCCAGCCACCAAAATTTGAGAGAATAATGGGATATTATGAGCCTCCTCCTCCCTTGGAATTTATTTCTTGTCCCCAATCAAACCACATCAAGAAGGGACCTCAACCATCGAAGTAGGAAGATATGACACTACCTCAAACAGAGGAGGGTCAGTAAATATTGTTTGGGCCAGGAGAACTCCAGAATAGCTCTCCTTTGGGACCGAGCAGCGAGACATATGACAATCCCTATGCATATGTCAGAGCAGACAGCAAGACAGACAAAAATCGTACCAATTCTCAAAAACCACAAATTAAAGACATCACAGTTCTTCACTTACCTCTATCCTGAAAGCTTTAATAGGAGGCTTAGATATGTCCACTTCCACACATATACGGGGTGGAATTGGATGGCATAAGGATTTGGATTGCTCATCAAAGGAAAGGAACCTCCTGATGAGATTACCTAACATTCGTAAAATAGAAGGGTTTTGGAATGGGAGGGGAAGGCCTGAAAGACTTACCCAAATCGCCGAAAGGGGTAAATCACGTTTCCAGTGAAACTCGTAGCTCCATCGAAGGAGGAAAAAACGAGAACCATCGTAGGATAGATGCCCTTTCGACCAAGATGTAGTAATATCTTCATCACAGGAAAAGAATAGGAGAAAGTTCAATGAATCCAGAAGGCCAACTACGACTCGATCATGTAGGGGCCAGACACCATTAACAAATCTGTCAAAAATTTCGAGGGAATGTCGTCAATGACCAAAGCTAGAAACTAAAGATAACCTATGAGGTTATGTTGCCACTGTGAACTTCTGTAGAGAAAGAGGAAGCATAAGAGCCCCATGGTGAAGTGTGGGGACTTTCAGGCAAAGGCAGATAGGGGGGAAATTCGTGAGGGAGGTGGGATTTATGAATGGAGAGAAAGTCGAATGCGAGGAGGGGATGGGGGGTCGGCCATCACCACCTCCAGAAATCTGAAACATGATAGTGCATGCATTGAAAGGCATAAAAGTGATTTAATTTATTTAAATATTACTATGCCATAAAGTATACTAATGTTATATTCCATTATACACTAGGTTTCACATTTCTTATATACTATAAAATATGATTTTCATATTTTAAAATCTCATGGATTCACATTATACCCCCTTAAATAAATTATGTCCTCACAATTTAATCATGATCTTGGTAATCAAGGTTTTTTCATTTAAAAATATCCTTCCTGAAATACCACATCATGATAAGGGATAATGAAACTTCCTCTTGATAAAGAGAAATATATGTGAAAATTTTATATAGAATAACACATACTATGTTTCAAAAACAGGAGAACATAGGTGGGAAGTGAAAACATTGAAATTGAAGATAAAATTAATACAAAACTACTCATGGAGAGTGATAGAGAACATCGATCATAAAAAATTAGGTGATCTAGATAAGGTTAATGATCAAAAATCCATAAACTGAAGAGGTGTTAAAAAGGTCATTTATATCATATAAAATGATGATAGATGGAAAATATTTTATTTCAAAATCCTTTTCATTATATTGTGGAATTAATTTTTCATATGGACTAAGAACATATGAAAATATCCATACATAATATACAATTATTTCATAGGAAAAATTTCTTATTTTGGTTGTGATGAAAACATTTTCCACTTCATTCCAAACAATAACAAATGAATATCCAAGAATGAATGTTTTAATGCCTAAATCACTAAATTTCACTTTTAATGGATCGTAGGATCCATAATAGAATATTAAGTAATTACATATATAACTAGTTATTATTATATAAATATGGTTTTCATATGTTATCCAACATTGATAAATATTCATAAGGTAATGTAATAATTTTATCTCTAAAATCTCATCCAAATTTTAATATACACCATATCCTAAATGGTTAACCTTCTGAACCTTCCATAATATTATGATCCAAAATATTAGAATGAATGTTACTAAATTTCTAATATAAAAATAACATTAATACCCTACAAAACATGAATAATTTCTTAATCGTCACATACCAAACATTGGAATACATTAATGATTTATTCTCATGAAACATGTTAAAAACATTAATTACAATAAAACCTTATTCAACATGATTTAAATCATAATACTTAAAAAAACATAGATTATTAGATATATTCCATAAATGAAAAATGTTGTTAACAGTACCAATTAGAGCAGAAATCACTTTGTAAAAAACTAATTAACTAGTTCCAATGTAGTGAGTGATATACAATTTACATTATCCATATAATACATATCTTTATCCCAACATCATCATCTCAAAAATGGGAACATATTGAAGGTTATATTTCCATCAGTCATGTTTTTTCCAAGAATTTAAACTTGTTACTCAAACAATTCCTATTGTACCATTCAAAAAAAGATTTAAACTACCTTAAGACATAATAATGAAGTGTTATCCTTATACATCTGATCATCTATATAATGAGAATACCATGAATAAAATAAATTCATGAAATATATCTTGGATCTAAATATACAAGCACATTTATCATTCCACTTTATTTTTATCAATTCCATAAATATTACCTTGATCCCATAGATTCTTATGAGGTATTTTCCCTTAAAACAACGGTAATTTATTTTCATAGTTCTCTATCTCTTAAATGTTAAAGCATTTCACATTGTAAATTTATTTATTTCCATTAAAATCATGATCATGGTGGCCTTTCTCTCTATACTTGTAGCAAACTCCCATTCCATTCAATAAAAAAGTGTGATGTTTCTTTCCACATTTATCACATGTGGGAAAATACTTCTTCCCTTTCTCTCTTATATCTATTTTTTCTATTTATTCCTCTTCAATGAATACTTCCCTTGAAATCCATAAGTCTTAGTGAGTTCTTTCTATTTATTTATAGAACACAAAAAAATATCATCATATCATTATATTTTTTGAAATACTAGCACCCTTCATTATTTTTCCTAAGACCATCAAAGAAATGGTAAATCTGAAGCTTCATGTTATGTATATTATAGGTATCATACCTAGGTAACCTTATAATGGTATCCTCATACTAGGAAACCCTTTTTCCTTCATTTTTATTTAATTTATGGAGATATCTATTGATTTTAGTTTATTGGTAATGAGGGAAATATTTTTTATAATAATAGGTCCTTAAAATATTTCAATTCGATGAGGTATATATTTTCTTCCTCTATTGTATTTTTGGTCATGTACCACCACTGATCAACAACTTCGTTGAGAAAATAAGCTAGAAGAGTAAAATTTTCCTTTTCACCACATTCTAACACTGAAAATATCATCTCAATTGACTTAATAAATTGATTGACTACCATTGGACTGGTAGTCACACCAAAACATGAGAGCTTCTATCATATAATGTTTTTTAAGGAAGTTTGTGTTCTGTTCAAAGTCCAGAACACTAAAATTTATTCAAAAAATAAAGGAGTACAAGGGGAAATTACATGAGATGAAGAGTAGGAAATTTTTTGGTGTCTCTAATATAATAAGGAAACAAATATTAAGGAAGGTCATTCCTCCAAATAACTTCTTGAGGAAATACCATGTTGGCAAGACCATTGGAAATCTTGTTCTCTTCACGTTATTTGTGAGTGACAATAAAATTGAGATTCCTGAAGGAGTTAATACAATCAATGCATCGGGAGGTGAGATTCTATGAAAGATGAGAAACAGCATTCCAAATGGCTTGCATTATAGTTGTAGAGTCACTCTCAATCCAAATTTTGTTCTAGTTATACTTTTTAGAAAAGGAAATGGCATGAATAACACCCATAATTTCAGCCTCTAATGCAGAAGAGAGACTGTAGCTTCCATAGAAATATCCTTGGATCTGATCAAGATGGTCTCTAAAGATGCCACCACAGCCCGAGGGTCTTGGGTTTCCCTTGGAAGCTCCGTCCACATTGACATTGATCCAGCAAGTAGGAGGAGATTTCTAGAAAACTTCAATTGTTTATTTGTTCTTCAGGTAGTTTCCATGAACTCTGATGCACCGAAGGATCTCAAAATCCATAACGGAGTTTTCACAATGGTCCTTTTGATTTGAGGCAGCCTCTCTAATAGAAATAGAGATCCTCATTTTACATGAATTTAATATGAATTTGTTTTAATCAATATAAAATCATTACTACTATACCATAGGATGTGTAGGATATTTGCAATAGCTGTGAGAAAGAGGTTTCTTATTTACAAGGACCACGCTAAATCAAATATCCTTTTTAGATTAGAGAAAATAATGTTATCCAAAATCCATCTGCACTCAAAAAGATCAAAAATTTAATGCCAACGAGCAATAGCAGTGTCACAAGATAGAAAAAGATGATTGATTTCCTCATGATGTTGATTGCACATTCTACGTTTATAACAAAGATTAATACCATAAGATTGTAAACAAATATCAGTAGGAACTTTTTGATGCACAATCTACCAAATAAGAGTTAGAAGAGATGGTTTTAACCATGATTTTCTGAAGTTTTTAACCCATCTTAGATTATTATTATATTTAGAAAAGCAGTGGTTATAAAGGTTTTTTGAGTCAAGAATTCCATTTTGAGCAGGCTTGCAAATCAAAAGATCATCACCAGTTGTGAAAGAGTAATTCTCAACAATCTATTTAGCAATATCAGGAAAATTTAATCTTTGAGAATTAAACATATCCCTAATGGTGCTATTAGTGGAGATAGGGGTAATAGAATTAGTCACATTAGAAATGAGGGGGGAGCTAGTCTTGTTGTCAAACCAATGATTTAGAGCAGATTCCTTGCTGAGAATCAATCTAGAATTTGCCATGTTATAGGAAAAAGTTGTTCTGATGGAGGGCCAAATAGAAAAAGTTATATAATGAAGATTACCTATCTTAAGCTTATAAATGAATTGAGCCCTAATAAAATTCATGGAGTGCGAGTATTTATTTTTAAGAGACCACGTGAGTCTGGCTTGGAGAGCATGGTTGAATGTTTTAAGATTTTCTTGGTTGACACCTCCTTTCTCTATGGGTTTACAACAGTTAGACTAGGAGACAGTTACCAATTTTCTCTTGAGAGTACTTCTGCTCCAAAAAATGTTCTCTATAGAAATATTAAGACGTTTTAAAAGACCCACCAACAATCTATAGACCATCGGGGAGTAAAACAATTTTGAGAGTATGGTGGATTTGACAAGGAAAACTCTACCCACCATTGAATGGGTTTTACCTTTATAAGAGGAAATTTTCCAATGAATTTGATCAACAATGTCATGGAAATAGATGGATTTGGGTTGGCCCTAGAAAATGGGGACACCAAGATAGGTAAAAGGGAGGGAACCCTCTTTGACCCTCCGAGCATAAATAGTATGACCTTTTCTTTTGGGACGGAATCTTTTACCAAAGTAGATAAAAGATTTTTCCCAGTTGAGACATTGACCAGACACTTCCTCATAGTGCAAAATTGTGGTTTTGAGATTATTAATATTTCTTTTGTCTACTTGGAAGAATAAAATGATATCATCAGCATAGGGAAGATGGGATGGGGTGTTTATGTTTTTAAAAGGCATGAATTGGTTTGATCATGCCTTGATCTAAAGCTTGACTGAGTAATGTACTCAAGTAAACTTCCATAATAGATAAAATAATTGCAGAGAGAGGATCAATTTGTCTGACCCCCTTAGAACATTTAATGTAGCCTCTAGGAGAGACATTAACAGGAATCAAGATATGGGCTAAGTTGAAAATAGTTTTTATTCTACTAATAAAAATGTCATTGAAACCAATATTATCTAGCACATTAAGTATAAAGATCCAATAAATAGTTTCAAAAGCTTTAGTGATATATAATTTTATGGAAACATTCCTACCTCCAATGTTTTTATTTAAAATATTGGTGGATTCAGAGGTGAGACAGATACAGTCTTGTATATATCTGCCATTGATGAAGACAAATTGATTCTAGGATACAATTATATTACTAATGGTAGAGATTTTGTTAGCAATAGACTTGGTAATAAATTTAAATATTGATTTTAAAAGGGAAATGGTTCTGAAGAGATGGATTTCATCAACATTTTACACCTTTTGGAATAATATTAAGGAATTGTGAGTTTAATCTTTGAGGAAGAATACCTTTTTCAAATAATGTTCTAACCACAATACAAACATCATTTTGAATGAAATCCCTGTTTTTTTTAAAACAACCGTTATTGAAACCATTAGGCTCCAGGGAACTATCAGGGTTAAGTCCAAAGACAGTGTCCTTGGTTTTATTATCTAGGTGTGAGAAATTAAGGAAATGATTATCTTCAACTATTACCATATTCGGGATGACATTAGGAAAGAGATATTTGTTGATATTAGGGCCATTAAATATGTCATATAAATAAGAAACCACATGATTAGCTATCCCTCCATCTGAATCGTTGAGGTTATTGACATCCCTTACACAGAAGAGGGGATTATTTTATTTCCTATCCCTTTGAAGGGAGCTATAAAATTTATTATTTCTATCTCCATCATTTATCCATTTAGCTTTAAATATTTTCTTTTTAATTTTATCTTTAATGTTGAGCATATAAAGCAATTTAGATGAGATGTTAATTTAATTTTGTGGTTCATAAAAAAAATTTGAGGTACAGTTATTATTTTGGATTTGATTAAGATCTTTTAATAAGAAATGGATTTCCTTGTCAATAAGATCTGATTTGGATTTACACCACCTTTTGAGGATAAGTTTGAGATTTTTTTAATTTAGTAGTGCAAGAAAAAGAACTGTTAGGAATACACAAGTTGTTCCAATTTTTATTAATTAAGGTAACACACTCGGGGTTTGAGGACCAGGAAATTTTAAACCTAAAAGGAAGAAAATTATTTTGAAATGTCTGAGAAAAATTGACCAGGATAGGATGGTGGTTACAAGCTAGTTTAGGAAGTGGAATTCTAAAAATATGATCACATTTATCAAGGGATGATTCATTAGTGAACGCTTTATCATGTTTTCTCTCCACAACCTTATTGTAATGATGCATATACCAGGTAAATTTGGAACCTGTGAGATTCAATTTAGTAAGGTTATTAGCCTCTATGGAGGATTTGAATTCCTTTATAGTTATATTAGAGTGTGAAGGATAATTTTTTTTTGTAGGAGCAATAATAACATTAAAGTCACCAATGAAAATCTAGGGGTACTGAATTTTGTTGTTAAGGTGGGAGAGTTCATTCAAAATGGGGCTTCTATCCTAATATTGGTTTTTTGCATAAAAAATAGTGTTGAAGATGTGTGTGTGATCAAAGTAGTATTCACATGCCAAATATTGATTAGTAATACTAAAAATATTCACATTTGGTAGGGAAGAATAAATGAAAATCCAAATAGTTTCAATGACATTGCAGTTGTTACAAGACCCTAAGATAGAAACGACAGGATTACAATTATGAAGAAATCTAGGAGTAAAATTAGTTTTAAGTGTATCAATTGAAATAATATTAGGATAATGAATGATAATGAGCCTTTTTAAAACATTTAGGGTGTCTGGTTTTGCAATACCTTGAAAATTCCAAACCAAAAGATGAATTAAGACTTGTTTTTGGGGTGTGTACCCCCCCCCCCCTTATTTTTACCACCAGAGTTTTTCCCTCTGGTTCTTCAAGGAAAAAAATCTCTGTTAGGTGTGCAATGTTTCTCTTGTTTACTTAAATTAGTAGCAGGATTCTCCTCAGAAGTACCTTTCTTGACATTAGTTTGAACATATGGAATAATAGGTATAATGCTCCTAGAAGGAGTTGAGTCTCAGTTTGACTCTTTCATAACATCTGAATTTTTAACATTTTCAATGGGGACCATGACTATAACATCCTAGGATATGATGGTATTTTCACCTTCATTTGGTATGATTTTGGTTTAAGAGATGGATGAAGATAGGTAGTTAAAATTTCTTGGTTTCTTATTTCCATTACGGGATATTTCAGAGCAGTTGATAGTATCAAAATAACTGTTAGAGGGAGAAATTCAGAGGTGGGAGTTTTCAGGTCTTGCGGGATGAAGCTGTATTTCTTATACTCAAGAGTTTTTTTCCCTGATTCTGATGAATATTATCAGAAGAACTATCCCCTTGCACAGAAGAAAAATTCCGTGTCTGTGCATTTATAGAGGATAGAAGAGAGGAGTGATCCCCAGAAACAGTCAATGTCATACTCTAGTTCAAGATACTCTTACACTTTGACAATTCAGGTTGGATATTTGGGGAAAAAGTTGTGAGGTTAGGTTCATTGTCATCACTGAAAACAAGTGAAGACACAACATTGGATTTATCCTGGGAATCCACGTCTGTTTGTTCTAGAATTTTAAGAATCTCATATTCATTGTTTTTTCTAATGTATTTTTCTTCAATTTCTTTATCATGATCCTCCACCATGTTAGCCTATGAAATTATAGGCACAAGATGCGATTTGGCAATCCATTTTTCCTCTTTCTGTTTGGAGGGCCCTGGTTTATCAAGGGGATAACCTTTATCCTTCTTACATATTTTAACTTCTATCGATTCTG
The DNA here is from genome assembly GCA_963277665.1 of Viscum album. Lineage (NCBI taxonomy): Eukaryota > Viridiplantae > Streptophyta > Magnoliopsida > Santalales > Viscaceae > Viscum > Viscum album. Next base: position 2,017,516,822 of record OY728126.1, read on the forward strand.
AGGCATTGTGGTGATTGGAGACCCCATGGACTACTATATAACATGGGATTTGATATCATATACTGAATTATCTCATAAAAATATAGATTTTAAATTGGGATGTATAATTCCAATACGCTGTAACACTTATCATAAGTTATAATTTATGCATTGTTAATATCAATAATTATAAAAAAAATTCTTTGGGGATATATTTATTTTCAAATCCTTCATAACATGTTTTAAGGAAATTGTGAATTATCCTAAGAATATCTGCTAAGAGTGTCAAACTAGGAGTTATATAACGCCCATTTTCATGCACAAGATGAGATTTTGATCAATCCCAATGTTCCCTTTTCAAAGGTATTACCCCTAGGTACCTTTTTTCTAGAACCAATTCTATATATAGTATCCATACATGTATTTATAACAAGGAAAATCAACATAATCTCTTCCATAATTTTTTTTGGATATTCTTCTATTCTGTCACAACCTATCCCTCGGGACCCATGTTGTGACTACCCCAATCCTACCTTCCATAGGCTAAAGACTAGTGATTGGGACCAAAATGGAATATCCCAAAAAGGTAAGTCATTTCATTTAATCATGTACACACACTAAAAAGAATACTACACAAAGAAAACCACAAAGTAATGAAGCTAGTAACACCACCAAAAAGTACACCACCACTGGCCGTAAAATATGTAAACTGAATGTAAAGGGGCTAGAATATGATCCCAACTAAAAATAAAGTACATAAAAATAAGTACGATCTTTGGAGGTCGTCCTCCAAGGATCTTACCTGAAGGGTAGGTAGAAATCATAGTCAATCATCACTTCAACACAACATGTCTATCGATCCACCTCTAAGAACCATCTAGCTCAGGCTCCCCAATGTCCCAGTCAAAGCTATATGTCATCTGCACAAGACACAATAGGTGTGGGTGAGGCCTGTGAATGGGTGAGTATAACAATACTCAGTAGGGACCTCAATAACATCTTGGGTCTCTTGGAAATCCAAAATAGAAAAATACCACATATCATGATCTCAATTTAATGAAAAAAAGAAAAATAAACATCTCACACCAGGTGTAACTTAAGTATATAAGTAAAGATAATTAGTTATAATTTCAGATCATCTTATTCTCTTGAGATGAACTTTTGCAGATCCAGGAAGGGTTTCTCTTCTTCTGATCTATGAAGGGTCGCTCTACTACTAATCCACAATGGTTCATTATAGAGTTGATCACTGATGGGTCAAGCTACAACTGATCCATGAAGGGTTGTTGTCATGCTAATCCATGGAGGGTCTCTCTCATGATGATAAATAAAGGGTAACTCTTATGCTAATCCATGAAGGGTCTATCTTATGATAATCCATGAAGGGTTACATTATTATTTTTTACGTCACTACCAGCCACTAAGTTCTCTCACTTAGCATGCTTGATTCCAGGAGAATCTTATCCTCAATCCATCGTTCATACACAAACCACCACAAAGTCTCACATATGGGAACCCAAAGGACCTTCTAATCATAAGGGTCCCAATGAAACATACGACACATTGAATGGACTCATGGTATGTATGATATGATCATTTTTATAAAAATGGTTTGGTTGGATTCGAGTTGGGTATAACCTGTTTGTATTCCATCCTCCATCAAAACACTGGTAATGTATCTCAGAAGGACTTCAACATTGCAAGGGTCCTAGTGTCGTAGACAACACATCAATCAGATGCCTTGTCTTCATTTTATTAATTTTTTTCCAAAAAGGGGCTCATGGGGTCCTGGTCTAGTCCAGACCAGTCCAAACGACCCCACCCGACCCGGCCCGGGGTCCACCGACCCGACCTGGGTCAGCTGTGACGACCCCGCCCCAGCTCAGCTTGGTTTCGTTCTATTGGTTTGTGGTCCCATTGGGATGTGGGTTCGGCCCACTATCCTTCCCTTTCCACCAAAGGTAGACCAATTCGTCACTCAACTGGGACGCAGCTGGAAGACGTGTACAACTCCCTGCTCTCCCTATAGTTGACGTGGGGTAGTTTTCTCCACCACAGTCAAGCGAATGCATCTTGCACCACACGGCCGGCCAGACTCCATAACTTGGTCTTTGACTGCATTCTGCTAGATTTCATGAGTGGCCCGGATGCGGGCTTCCCCTCCAAGTCACCTGTGGACCATGTCTGCGGGGTGACTCTTCAACGTGGCACCATCATAGTGCCACATATCTCCAGTTCCACGACCATGGTCTCTAACGCTCGTCGCGCTGGTGGGGCATTCTGTTTCCATTAGGAACTAGAAGAACCGGCCTCCATACTGACCCACCATCTGGAAAGAAGCTGGTGCTACTGCCACCACCACCAGAACGTCAGTAGGAACCTTAGAAGACCACTGGACGCGCATGGGTGGTCTGTTCTTTGTGCATCTTGTGCCTACAGTCTCTGGGGAACACCCTCTTCAGTGTGATGGCCTCGAATGTGCCTTTTCACCATCTGAGAAAATGTCTTTACCAATAAATCACATGAAAAGGGGATCATTTCTTGTTAGTGTCGGCTCTCTCCATCCATGTTATAAGTTTAAAACTAGAGAGGCTTGGTATGAAATTCTATTAACAAAAGGTTAATCCCAAATAGATATCCCAAATGAACCACCCTCCCACAAGAACACGTGATTCATGGATCAACCAATTTGATGTTTGATCCGTGCTCGTCGCTTAGAAATGAGGGGAAACCTTATCAATATTAAACACCTACATAAATTTTTGGATCTACTACTAACGTTGGATGAGATCCGCATCATCATCATCAATTTTTGAATCGTTGGCATTCTTTATCAATCGACGATTGTCAGATCCGATCCATTATCCAAGTGTGTCATCGCCACTCTCATACCCTCTAGAATTCATCATTCTTCATTTGAGAGGAATTCCTCTATAGGTTCGCCAGAAATTCCACAGGGTTTAACTATCAACTCTCCAATGCATTAGTTTAATAAAAAATAAAACATGTCGCAACATTTCTGTTATGCTGTGACTTTGCATTGTTAGGCTTTCACAAATGAGAAATTAATGATCCTTATTTAGTGCTCTTTGTTGTCACCTCATCACTACACCACAAAACCACCATCCACCACTCAATGGTACAAAATAAAATAATATAACATTTTATATGTTATTTTATTATCTTCTGAAAAGTCTGAAACTTAACTTTTCTATCCAACCCTTTCTGATCGAAGTTTCATCCTTTCTATAGAATCCTGTCATTCTGAGTTGAACAGTGCCCTCAGATTTTCGATTAGATCACTAGTTCAAAGTTAGGAAACATTCTCACACGTTTACTTAAATGAACTAAAAAAAGTTCAAAATCACATTTAGGGAACCCCAAGCCTCATAATCAGAATCTATCTCAGCACCTGGTCTCAAAATAATTCCCAGTAATTTAAAGAAAATTACACAGATATTCTGGGACATTACATTCTTCCCACCTTTGAAATTTATCTCCCCATAATAAAAAATCTAAAAAAACAAATGGGGTGTACTGAGAACGAACTTGATCCTACCGCTCCAAAATTCTCTCATAGTGGTTCTTTTGATACCACTGAATGCACACTAGAGGAATCGATCGTCCACGATTGACCTGCTTTTATAGATCCTCTATCATTACTAGGAACTCTACAAATGTCACCCCAGTATCAATGTAAATCTTTCCCCAGTTGATGACATGCAATTGATCATGCATGTACATCCTCATCTACCGCACGTGAAAAAAATCATGCACCCTGTGCATCTGTGGGTGAAGAGCTTGGGAATATGCCACCTCGAAACTCTGTTCAGAATCTAGAAAGGTCTGATGAACCTTGGAGATATCTTACCACCCTGGCCAAATCTCTGAAATCGCTGTCGGGGAGAGAACTAAAAGAAAAAAATGGTCTCCCTCATCAAACTACAAGATTCTCTGTCTTCAGATAGAATATATTTTTTTCCTTCTCTGTGTAGTCCACATCCACTACTAGGTTGTCTGTACCTTATCAATGGTAGCCCTTACCAACACTGGACCCATGATTCATGACTCCCATGGGTATTTCAAACATAGTGGTGATCTTCATAGATACCCGTACAAGGCCACAAATGGTTCCATTCTAAAAGTGGATTGATAGATATTGAAGTATGATGACTCCACCATTGGAAGGTGGTCCTCCCAAATGTAACTCAAATTAGAGATACAAGCACGAATCATGTCCTCTTGGGCCCGTATGGTCCACTCCATCTGACCATCTCCCCGAGGGCGAACAGTGGTGATTAAGTGTATCTCAGTCCCAAATTCTTCCTAAAATCCCTACCACAACTGGGATGTAAAGCGTGCATCATGGTCTGAGGCGATATTCGAAGGTACCTTGTGAAGCTGCATTATCTGCTGGATGTAGAGGCATCATAATCCCTCTATTGATCCCTACTCCGAGATGGGTATGAAGTGGGCCGACTTGGTGATTTGGTCAATGAACACCCATATAGAATCATGGACCCTATACGTGTGTGTTATCCTTGTCAAAATGTCCATGGAGATACAATCCTACTTATAATACGGTACCTCATGTGGTTTTGCCAAGACTCATGGGACCTGATGCTTGGCCTTCACTTGCTGACAAGTGACACATCGTGAAACGAGCACTACCACCACTTTCTTCATCCCTGGACACCAGTACTAACTTCGGAGGTCTGGTACATCTTAGCCACACTAGGATATACCTCCAACGGGGATGTACGGAACTCCCTCAACACCTCATCCCGTAACGCCACTGGTACTGTGGTGCATCATCTGAAAATGATGATGTTCTCCCCACCTATTTAAGATCTATCATGAGCTTTTCCTAAGGATAACTGAGCACGTCAGGCCTCAAAGTCACCATCCATAAGATTGGCTCCATAACTAACTGTAAGAGTGGAGGAGTGGCAGTCATAGATGGTAGGTAAGTTTCTCCATCACTATCCACGAAGGATATATACATCGTGGCTAGCTACACCATTGCCTCACTAAGTAGCTGAAAACTAATCCTCCTACTAAGAACATCAGTCACCACATTCCCCTTTCCATGACTATAGACTATCTCAAATTCATAGTCTAGTAGGAACTCTATAATTAATCATTGTCTCAAATTCAGTTCCTTCTATGAGAAGATATACCTGAAACTATTGTGTTCAGAGTAGATGGTAAACCGTTCACCCATCATGTAGTGATTCCATATCTTCAAGGAAAAGACCACTACTACTAACTCCAGGTCATGGGTTGTTTAGTTATTCTCACGCTACCTCAATAGTCATGAGACATAGGTGATCACTACTTGCTCCTACATCATGACACAACCTAGCCTGGTACCTGATGCATCACATAAGACCACACACTCAACACCCACTTCTGGTAGTCTCAAGATGGGGGAATATGTTAGTCTCCCTAATGGCTTCTAGAAACTCTAATGGCACCTCTCCATCCATACAATGGGATATACCTTCTTTTCAAAGAGGAAAAGGGTGCTTCTTCTATAGAACAGTTGGTTACGAACCTCTGATAGTATCCATCCAACACTAGGAAGCTCTGCACCTCAGTCACACTACCAGGTGGTTCCCAAACATAAACTGACTCTATATTTTCTAGATCCACTACAACTCTAGCCTATGAGATCACGTGTCCTAGAATGTGGAACTCCAAAATTCAGAACTATAGCTTCAAAATCTTATAGTAAATCTTGTACTCTCAGAGTGTATCCTGGACTATTTGTAGGTGCGTAGCATGCTCTTCCTCCGACGCTGAGTACACAAAGATGTCATCAATAAAGACTACCACAAAACTATTATGGTAAGCCTAGAGGATTATATTCATGAGTCCCATGAATACCACTACGGAATTGTCCACACCAAAAGGCATCATCAAAAAATCATATTGGTTGTACTAGCATATAAAGGCTTCCTTCAGTACGTCCTTATCCTACACTCAGAGCGGATGATAGCTCGATCTAGGGTTGATCTTCGAGAACCACCTCTCTCCCCTCAGCTGATCAAAGATGGAATCAATCCTCGAAAGTGGATACTTGTTCTTCATAGTCACTTGGTTTAGGTGTAGGAAGTCCACACAAAGTTTCGAGCTCCCGTATGTCTTCTTGGAAAACAACACTAGGGATTCCAATGGAGAAACAATGGGTCTTATGAACCCCTTCCTCTTCAAGTCCTCCAAATATACTCTCATTTAAATAAGCTTAATGGGATCCATCTTATATTCCTGTGTAGATATAGATTTCATCCTTGGGTAAAAGTCAATGCGGAAGTCTACCTCTCTTTCAGGAGGTCATCCTGGGACATCTTCTAGAAAGACATCCTTATAATTTTCCACCACTACAAAAATTATCAGATTCCTCTTGTCAACTACATTGAGGGTGAGGCTATCCAGCTTGTGAGTGATGGACTACACCCTCCTCCGACAACTTCCATCCTGTGTTCCAAAGGACCCCTTATTATCAGTGGAGTAAAATTGGTCCCATCCTCGCAGACTCACCACACTTTGCACTTAAAATAGTCGATCTGAGCATTAATTGTATATAATCATTCCATAAGAAAGATGACGTCATATATGACGTCGTAAGGCCTCAACATCGCTACTAAGAGACCCCAGTTGAATCTCTCACCTCCTAGTGTAAGCTTAAATTGCATGCACTAGTGTGTAATCGTCGAACCCCCTCCTGTAGGATACTCTAATCGTATGAATCGAGCCAAAGGCTCCACCAAAATCTCCGAGCCTCGAACGAGGTCTATGGAATGGAAAGAGTGATTGAGAATAGTGTCTATAAGAACTATAGCTAAGGTGGAGAAGACACTGATCATACCCTTAATTATATCTAGAGCACTATGGTCATAGGCCTACATTACCTGATGCTAGACTTTCCCCTTTCTTTAGGCTCCCTGAGCCCGTGGTGGACCACCTAGGGGTGGTGGAGGTAGTACCTCAAACCATCATCCACTACCTTCCACTCAGACTACTCCCATATAACGTTATCTGCCCTATGAACCACCTCACTTGATCCTCTACCTCTGCCTTGGTGGTCCCTCAACCATCTATTGATCATCTATAGAGTGGGTTAGGTAGTCACGAGCCATGTGTCCCCGCCCTCCACAGGAGTAACAAACACTACCCCTCAGCTGAAATTATCTTCCTCACAATCTCAACACATCTGACATTGCATTCTAGGATTTTCCTCTAGAAGGTCTGGACCATTTGGGGCTCTACTTTACCTTCCTACAGTCAGTTGTAGATGACTTGGACACCTGTCGTCCGGTGGTGGATCTCACCCTTGGTGCCTGCTTGATTTGGAAAATCTCCACTAGAAATGCTCTCTATACTACTCCATCCTACTTTGGGATGCTGAGAGAAATCATCGACACCCGGATATTCTATCAGAGTTTGTACTCAAAGGTCTAGGACCTAAGGAAACGGTCACGCATCATGTCAGAGGAGTATTGGGATAGGTCGGTAAACCTCACCGAGTACTGAGCCTCAGTCAGGCTACCCTGCTGTAGGTACAGTAGATTCTGAATACAGACTGAGAGTAATGTCGCTGGTTTGAACTCCACCCTGAAAAGGATCTCGATGTCCAACCATGGAAGGTTTTTCTCCTCATGTCTCTGGAGTGTTAAGATCCACCATTTCTCTATCGTTATCTGAAAAAGTAAAGTAGTTCGGACCACCATCTGGTCAGTAGGTGTCTCCACTAGGAGAAAAACACATGTAACTACCTCCAACCAATCCTCAGATACTTGAGGATCTATCTATCCTTGAATAATTGGACGCCTATATCTTTGGAACACATTTTTCACTCTCATACGGTGTGCACTTTCCACTGGTGGGGCTGGTAGTAACTGCTACTCTACAGGTTTTGGCTCCAGTAGTACACCACCCAAAATTCATATCGCTTTTAAGTTATCCCTTTGTTGATGCCTCATTGCTCGGTGGGCCATAATAATGATCCCTCACTATTATCTGGGATGGTTTTCATCCTTGACACATCCTATAGGAAAACATATGCACCAAAGTCAATAAGATATTTCTGGTGAGATGACTCAAAATAGTTCAAGAGAAAAACATTTTCAAACACATGAAACTATTTTTTTGTACTGATTCAGAAAATAGAATCTAGGGTCTTGGAGTTTAGATACGTTGGCTGCCACACCAACACTAGACTCCTCAAACTAAAAGCCGAACTCAAGACACTTAACTCTATTTCTCCCATTAAAAATACAAACTCTTAGTTTTTCTAGTAGAACTGACCGCCCTCTGATATCTCATTATCATGAAACATCCCTTTGGGCCCGTTCCTTGACTATCCCAGGCCTGCCTTCTATATTACATGGGGTGGTGAATAACACCAGAAAGGCATATCCCAAAATGTGGGGGCATTTCCTTTAAACCTATAAACACATAGATAGGGAATACTACACTAAGAAAACTACAATGGAAAGAAATTAGTACAACAACCTCACTATACCACCACTGAGAGTAAAAGGTGTAAACCAAAAGTAAAGGGTCTAGAATAGAAGCCTAACTAAAAGGAATGTACATCAAATGATATATATGTTCCAGAGGTCACATTCTAAGGATTCTACCTGATGGGTACATACAACTCACTATAATACGTCATTACAGCACACTACATCTGTCGATCCACCTCTAAGAACTATCTATGCCCAACTCCCCAAAGTCACAGTCAAAGATGTCCATCGTCTGCACAAGACACAATAGGTGAAGGAAGATCCCATGCTAGTGTGAGTATAACAATACCTAGTAGGGAAAAAAAGACTAATGTGGGTCTCCTAGAAGCCCATAAAGGAAAAATACCACAAAGGAAGATCTAAAAGTAAATCACAAATAAAAATACATAAATCACACCAGGTATAACATAATTATTAAATTAAAGATTATTATTTATAAATCTAAATCATATTATTCGATTGAGATGCTCTTCTACTGATCCACAAAGGGTCGGTCTTCTGAAGATCCACAAAGGGTCACTCTGATGTGGATCCAGGATGAGTCACTCTACGACTGATTCATGATGGGTCACTCTGCTACTGATCCATGAAGGGTCTCTGTCTTGCTGAATCATGGAGGGTCTCTCTCATGTTAATCCATGGAGGGTCACACTTATGCTGATCCACTAAGGGTCTCACTTATGCAGATCCATGAAGGGTCACTTTTCATTCTTCATGTCACATCCATCTACTTGATTCACACACATTGCATGCTTGATTCTGGGAGGATATTCTCCTCAATCCATTGATCATACCACAACATCCATGAAGTCTCACAAAGAGTAACCCAAAATAATGTCTCATTGTAATATTCCCAAGGAAACAGAAGACACGTCGAACAGATGCATGTTCTTTAAGATATGGGCATTTTTGAAGAAAGGGTCTTGTTGGATTCAAGAGAAATACAACCCAGACATACAACAACCTCCACTAAACCTTATGTATATAGTCTCTGAATCACAACCTCAGTACAAGGGTCCTCATGCTATAGACGACACATCAATCAGACGCCCGATCTGCAAGATATTGACGTTTTTTCAAATGGGGGATGGTGGGGTTTTGGTCCAGTCCGACCCAACCAAGATATTCTGACCCAATCTAGACTCGGCCAAACCTGATTCTGGTCCATTGGGTCAGAGACCTTTTGGGTTGTGGGTTTTCCCCACCATCCTTCCTGGTCTGCCAAAGGTGGACCGGTTCTTTTCCCGACAGGGACGCGACTGGAAGCCGCGTCCATCTCCCACTCGCCCCGCGGTCCACAAGGGGCTATTACTTCCGCCGTGATCAAGAGACCGGAGCTTGCGCTACGCGACTGGCCTATCTGGCCGACCAGAATCCCTCACTCGGTCTTTGACCTCATTCCATCCTCTCTGTCAAGAATCCTGGATGTGGTCCACCCCTCTACATCACCTGCAAAAATGTCTGCAAGTTGACTTGTCAACGCGTAGCCAGCGCAGCGCTGTGAGTCTCCAGTGTCGAAACAACATCGCGAGTCTCCAGTGCCAGCGTGACACCACAGGTCTCCAGCACTACAACCACAATGGCTGCTTTCCCTGCCACTCAATTCAATATTTCCGTCTATCGGTAGCCCCACTGCCTTGCCATCCAACACATGGAAGGAGCCACCACGTGATGCTGGTGCACCTACTAGAACTTCGGCAGACCATCAAACATGCTCTGGTGGTATGTTCTTTGTGTCTCTTGCGACTAAGGCCTCCAGGTAATGCCCTATCCATTTCTATGGCTTCAGATTCACCTAACCTCCATCAAGGAAAATCAATTTTCAAAGAACAAACATGTAGAGGGCCTCAAGCCTTGATTGTGTCGGCCCTCACCCTCCATGTTAAAAGTTTAAAATCTAGGAGGCGTTAAATGATATTCTATCAAAAACCGTTTAATTCTTAATAGAAATACCAAATGAAACACAATCCCACAAGAACACATGATTATCAGATCATACACTTCTTTGGTTGATCCACATTCTTCGTTTAGAAATTAGAACGTGGAAACATTAAAAAAATTAAACCCCTACTTGGATTTTTGGATCCACAGATCGTGTTAGAAAAGATCCACATTGTCTTCATTGATCTATGAATCGTTGGCGTTCATCGTCATTCATCACTCATTGGATCTGATCCATCCTCCAAGTGTTTCATAGTTGGGCCTCAATCCTCCAGTGTTTGTCATTCTTTCTTGGAGGGGAATTCCACTGTAGGTTTCTCCGAGAATCCCCAATGTTTAATACTCAACTCTCCAATGAGTTAGTTTAATAAAATGGAAAAGTTTCACAGCGTTTACATTATTCTGAAATGTTTCATTTTTGTGCAGTTTCATTTATCAAATAGAATAGCGGTTACACTTTCACAAATAATCCATTAATGGTCCTAATTAAATGGGGCTCGTCATCAACTTGTTGTCGCACCACATTGTCTCCATCTACCGCTCAACGGTGCGAAAGAAAATAAAATAACTTTTTTTGTGTTATTTTATTATTTTCTGAAATGTCTGGAACTTATCTTTTACATTTCTGGTCGAAGTTAAGACCTTTCAAGGAGAATCCCATAATTTTGAGTTCAATGGTGCCCTTGGATTTTCAATGTGATCACCCGTTCAAAAGTTAAAAAACTGATCGCAAATTTACATAAGTGAACTAAATAAAAGTTCAAAATTACCTTATGGGAACCCTATGCCTCAGGATCACATGCCTTCTTAGCGCCTGGTCTCAAAATAATTCTATACAATTTAAAAAAAAATTACAGCGAAATTCCGAGACATAAAATATTCAAATCCTAAAATTATATTATATGTTTATGTAACCTAATATATGTTTTACTAATTCTAATTTCCCAAGTGTGCACTCAACTTCATCTGATACCAACTGTAATGTCAGTCACCCCAATATCCCAGATCATATTTCTTATTTTTTACAATGGCATAGATAAAATTATTTGAATCCCGAATATCCCATCAGTTTATTATTTTTATATAAATAGATACATATTGGATATCCATTTTACATTTTTAAAATAAAATAAAGATAATATATAACAATTGAAAAAAAATTGTATCCTTTAAACGAAATTCAATGATCTCTTTTCATATCATGGGGAAAGGAAAAAATTAAGGGTGATCTAAAAAGCTCGGTAAGGGTTAAGGAAATTGAATTATATCATGAATAAATAATAATAATATATATAGAGAGGTCAATAACTAAAAAAACATTCCATTTAATCAATAAATATAAAATTAAATGCATCCAATGATAATATAATTTTGAATCTCTCATAGATAAAAATGATGGATTTATTAGTGTATAAATTTTTTAATTATTGGACATTTTGCCTGAAGAAAATTTAATCATCTACTAGAATGATATATCCACTATATATTCTAAACACTTCTGTTTATAAATGGGTTTGATTTCCTTAACTATATATTTATTTTTCAGACCATTCATAAGATTGATTAAAACTTTTGGGTAAAAAATAATAGGGTTTGACCAATTGATCTTTTCTTATGAGACTTGTAGATGCATTGATGGATATCTATACCTGTCCCCACCCATTTATCCATGTCCAAAGTATTCCCAAAATAATTAATAATGGAATTAATTTATTAACAATATTACTTATCATGAAGTATTCAAATTGAGTAAAGGATGTGGGTTTATCAATATTTCCACAGATAATAATATAACATTCCAAGTAAAAACCATATTTAAAAATGGTATAATATTTAGTAAATAATAATATCCATCTTGAATAATATTTATATTTAAGATAAATTTAATTATAATAAAAATTTATTATAAGAAATTGGTTGTTTCATGCTAAAGATAACAATCACAAAACAAAGTGAGATTGTAGAATAACTTTTACCACTTCGAAAGTTTTGACTCAAAATCCCCTTGGATGAAATGATTCTATGGGAAACACAAAATAAAATTATTTATTAATGAATCATGATATTAAATCTCAAATGGTTAATATATACAACACATTAAATTAAATTGGTGCAAAATAACTAATATGTCTCAGTGGAATGTAAATTGAGACAATACTTATTACCACATGCTTAATTTTGATTGAAATTTTATAAAACTCATTTATTGTGATTTTAAACATGTTATTTAATTATAATAGAACAATATTAATATTTATTATAACATATATGATAATTTCATTACATCTTATCACTTGTTCGTTAATAATATTTCATTATTTTCATTCTTTTGTGTGTTAATTGCCTTGTTTTCTCATTCATTCATTAGCATGATAGTTCAATTTCATGTAAATATTATGATGTTTCATAGCCTCTAGAATAATAATCATGAAATAATTATTTTATTTATACATAATGTTTACTTTTAAAACTAATCATGAAATATAATTATGGGAAATTATGTATGTTACGATCAATAAGACGATAAGTCATACGTACGGATGAGTAACAATTCCTTTTTCCGATGATCATTATGAAAATCTATTAAAAATATATTATATGTGTATATATATAATAATATAATATATTATATATTATATACTTATATATATCATCAATGTGGTGTTGTGATGATAATAGAGTCACATTGTTTTGTGAAGGAGGTAGTCCACACAAAAACGAAAGATGTTGTCATCTTTATGTGAGTGAAAAGGTAAGAGATAAAATGATATATTGTCTTTATAGAATGATAAATATGTCTTGAGTATCATATTTTTTCATCTATATAACATATAATTATTAATATCATCCATATCAGTTTCCGAGAAATGTGTTATTGATAGACGAATCACATTGCTTTGGGAGGTTGTAGTCAGCCGTACACACGGGTGGCGTTCTCATATCTACTAAAGAAAGTAAAGTAATATATATATATATATAAATGATATAATGAATATAAAGGTATATTTATGTTATAAATATCATATATATACTTCACATCCATTGTCTTACCCAACCACCATTGGTGGGGATGTAAAAAATGAACTACATCGGTTCGCGAGGTGGAATCCCACCGTACACATGAGTGATGATTTAGTAACCCATTTGAGGGAATTGGGGGTGGTTTTAGGTCATGAAATTAAAACAAAAAATTATATTTATATATAGGATACTATGGTTATTATATAAAAATGATTTAATAATAATTAAAGATGGCAGAGGAAGAAATAAAATAAAAAATGCTTATTTAAGAACATTACCTATATTCAGTTATCCTCCTTATATTTTCACCAAAGCCTTACTATGATGGATTTATGATCAAAATAAGGCTACAAGGTTTATATAGGTGTATTTGGGAAGTTATCTAGGTAGGTATTTGTAGAAGTAAAGTGTTTTGAAGGTGTATAGGTAGAATAAGATGGGTGGCCTTTTGTAAGCGAGGTGAGCGGAACAAATGTATGTTTTTTGAAAATATTAAATCATAAAAACATTTTTATCAATGAAAATCAAAAAAAATGGTCTATTATAGAACCTATAAAATTTGAGGTATAAATATGGCTAGCCCTTATTCACACATTCCAACTACTGATAAGCCCATTTTTTCCTTAACTGTATTAATAAGTGTTTTATATTTTCACTATTAATGTTGATCACAAATTAAGATGAAGTTGTTAAAAATTAGAAATTATTATTATTAAAAATATTAAATCCATTGTTCCAAAATAAATTAAAAATATTTGATAATATTTAATTCAAAATAAATCCCACAGACGTGTCGAGAAAACATATTTTTAAACAGAAAATGTACAAAAGTTTACAGTGTTTTAATATCAAAATTGAATGTGAAAATTATTATAATGAAAAATATTGCTTCAATTTCAATAAAATTGAATTTATTTTACTTTGAGAAAAATTAAAAATATTTTTTATCATTAAAAATTATATAAACCAAAAAGCTGTTTTTTATTAATGTTTAGTATTTTTCAGTGTTCATAAAAAATAAAACATTTATGAAAAATCCTGAAAATTCACCATAAGATAATATCAGTATTCTAATTTTAAAAAATTATTTTCATTATTTCATTTAAATTTTCTAGAATTTTTAAAAAATTATTTTAAATCATGTTCTCCAAACATGACCAAACCGTCTTACATAATAAATACTATTTTTTAGAAAATGTTACTTTTGAATTGAAACGGTTTTAATTGTATATCTATTCTATATATAGTCATTTTTTTATTTTACACATGTGTAAACCATGTAATATTCCTTATTTAGTTATTTATATTCATACTAAACAAATTTAATATCTAGTTTATAATAGTTATGTTTAAATACTAATACTTTTATTTATTATATTATTTTGTTCAAATGTTGGATTTTGTTCTTTGAAATATATAAAATATATTTAATTTATTTAAAAATAAATATTTCTTATAGTATCATGATGTTATATTCCCTTAAACACATGGTTTTCCATGTCTTATATGTTATCAAATATGATGTTCAAATTTTAACACCTTGGGTGTTGCAACTGTATGGTGGGTTTTACCATGTGCATGATTGGGGGACTGAGAATGAGATAGTGAGACTCTATTTTCAAATATATGATACATGAGGATTTTAGTAGGACATATTTCAACAAATTATTTGATCAATATTTTTACCCTGAAAATTTACATTTGGTGAAGAATCGATACTTCTTGACCATAGACCATGGGGATCATGTCATTATGGAGTATTCCACCTGCTGTCCTGACATGGGGAATCTAGAACCAGATATTTTCATCAATGAGTACCTAAATAATCAGAGGTTTTAGTTTGTAATACAGATAGATATTAGACTTATTTTGATTCTAATGTGACAGTCAACCTTCATGGTGGTATATGAAAAATTAGATTTTGCTGAGGCAAACATAGTTAGAAATATAGGTTTGGGTAGAGATTCAGTAATTACAGTTGTAATATAATGTGTGTATTCTGGTGAAAAAAAAGATCAAAGGTGGTTAGTTTTATTCAGTAGTAATTTCCAAGGATTCTTCAATAAGACAATATTTTTTCTACTATTGTGGAATGTGTGGTCATACCAAGACAAAATGTACAAAGATTCCTATGAATTTTTATCCTTGGGGACTATTGGAACATCTATGCTATTTTTGGGAATGGATATCATTGGGATGTAAGGCTAGATATACTAAGAAAATGGTTTCATCAGTTTGTACAAATGATTAAAAGGGAAGTGGTTATATTACTCAACCCAAGGTTGATTTTCATCTTAACAATGTTGGATATATTTATGCGGAAGAGTGTACATAAGAGGAATCTGAAGTAGGGTCAGCTACTATTTGATGTAGGTATTTATATCATTTTTTATTCTAACAAAATTGTTTAATATTGTTTCACTTCATTCTTTTATATAATAAATGTTAGTTATCTTGTAAGTCTTCCATTTGTAACATATTCGATACTTTTTGGATGATTCGACACCTCTGGTAAAGAGGTCCAAACAAGGTTTCAAATGTCTTACATTTTCTGGTTATGATATCAGACTATGAGGTAATATAGGAATTTTATTTTCTTAATATTGAAATCTTAGATGTGATATTTGGTATAGATTAGATGATTCGGGTTATGGCCCTGATAAAATTTTATCAACATCAAGTTATGTTTTTATCTTCTAGCTGGGTCACTAATGCTTTTCAAGGTGTGTGAGACTTTATATTAGGAATGGTGGGGCATATTGTTCCTTATACATGTGTAATCTCAAAATGATTTTGAGAGAGGTTTTTTTATGCATTTGTACCTTTTTGGGTACTATAATTACTTTAGGGGACTTTTCACACCTCGAGATATTTTTGGATGATTTTTCATAGGTTAACACCATAGAGAGAGGTTGTGTTATATATTGACCTAGTCCCTTGTATGATTCCTATTTCTATTAAATCCTATCTAATGTGACCTAATATGTTTATTTAACTTAAATTCTTGCTTTAGGATCCAATGGATAAAATATTTATTCTTACTAGAATGTCACCACGGGATTCACCAGTCCTATATTATAAAAAGGCAGACCAGATTCTCAAGCATTGTGTGGTTTATAAAAGCTAAATAATGTGACCATTAAGAAAAAATATCATTTTCATTACATTGATTATAATTTTTATAGTCTTAGAGGGGCATGTTGGATTTCAAAGACTAAATATAAGTCAGGGTACCACCAATTAAGAATCCAAGAAGATGATATACCTAAGATAGACTTTAGGATTTGGTATGGGAATTTCATGATTCATGTTATACTAACTGATCTCACTAACATTGATGTGGTATTAATGGGTTTGAATAACGGAATCCTTCATTGGTTCTTGGAATCTATTATTTTTGGGCATGTGGATAATATTTTTATGTACTCCTTTTTAGAGGAGAATCATATAGAACATTTCAATATCATTCTTCGATCCTTTGAAGAACATCATCTATATGGCATGATTTTGAAATGTGACTTTTGGGTCTAGGAAATAAAAATTTTAAGGTATGTGATATCTGAGAAGGGATTATAATTGGATCCTAAATATAAACTAGATGTTATGTCCTAGGATAATCCTATAAATGTGTTTAAGATTCTAATATTCATAGGTTTGGTTGGTTACTATAGATAGTATTTTTCATAATTTATTAATTCTCGAAGATTTAATGATAACTTTAACCCATAATTGTGTAATTTTTGAATTGAGTGAAAATAGTCAGAGATATTTTTGAGATATAATGGTGAGGTTTAATTCAAAACTAGTTTTTATTTTTTCAAAACTAATAATGTGTTATAATGGCTTCATCAATTATTTTGGTATGGGTTTGGGATGTGTCTTGATGTAGTGGAAACATTTGGGTGATAATTTATCTCTCTAGTTATGTCCTCATTAGAAGAACTACCCTACCAATGATATTGTGGTGGCAGCAGTTATCCATGCACTCAAAACATGGTATAATTATCTCCTTTGGAAGAGGTTTATTGTGTAATCTGATTATAATATCCTAAAATTTATTTTTACTTAGAGGGATATGAAATTATGACATAGATACTGGTTGAAGTATATTTAGTCTTTTAATTATAATATTCCATGCAATATTAGTAAATGGAATCTTTTTGCTGATTTGTTGAGGATAAATTTACAAACACAATTCATGAAGGAATCAATGGAGGAGTGGACTCTTATGTGTTTACCCCTGATATGAACAATGTAGTGGAAAAGGTTGGTGGGAAGGAATTCTTTGAAGTGATTACAAAATAATTTCCTTTTAATGAGTGAGTTAGGATCGATCAGGTGGCATACATTGAGATCCTTTGCTTTAGTAAAAGCCTTTATGGAGGGGAGACCTTATGTGAGTGGTCTCAGTCCCATAGTGGAGATTTATGATTCTGTACAAGGTTGGTTTTTCTGATTTATTTGAGGTAGTAGCTGATTGATAGTAGACATTGGTCATGTCTGTCTGTACACCCTAGGGATACCATGATGTGTCCCAACTCAATAAATTAGTATAGATGGTTGAGGATGAGGTGGTTGATTTCATATTTGGTTTCATGGTGTCTCTCTTGTCAGAAAATTAAATAGTATCACCAGATGACATCTAGTTTATTACAATGTTTTCCCATCCTAGTATGGAACTAGAATTATATATCCATGTAATTTTTCCTTGGTTTTACCTGAACTCATAGTGTGAAGCATTTTATTGGGTTATAATTGATCAAATTTTGAAATCATCATATTGCTTACCTATAAAGAAGATGAAAAAGTGGAGAGGTTCGTAGAATTGAATATCCAATATAATTTAAGACATTAAGGGGTTACCTATATGATTTTTTCTAATAGGTACATGAGGTTCACATCCATGTACATGAATTTTCTATAAGTGGTGATTGGTTCCCAGTTGAAAGTGGTCATGACTTATCATTTACAAATGGGTGGACATATAGAGAGAGCTATCTAGGTTCTTAAAGATATTCTTCATTATTGGATTCTTGATTTCTGTGGATATTGGGAAAATAATTTTCTTATGGTCAAATTTTCATATATCAATAGTTATCAGAATTCAATAAATATGGAACCCAATGAAGAATTTTATGGGAATATAGGTAGATATTAATTATTCTAGGCAGTCTATGGAGAGGGGTACTTGATTGATTTGAGCTTAATTTAGGAGATGATAGAAAAGTTATATTTGATCCGCAAGAGGTTTTTCATAACACATAGTAATCATAAATCTTATGTGGACCAACATCATCATCCATTAGAGATTGAGGTTGGTGACTGGGTTTTTTCTCAATGTTTCACATCACTTGGGACATCATTGATTGGATGAACAAGATAAATTGGAACCAAGGTATGTTGTCCCCATTGACATCATGGAGAGACTTGGAAAGGGATTATATTAGTTGTACTTATCATTACACTTGACATTTATTCACAATAAGTTTCATGTTTCTGATTTGAGAATGTATCACCAAAATTCTTCACATGTGATTGAATGGGATGATGTTATTATTGAGATTGATACCACCATTGTTGGGAAACCATATTATATTATGGATCCCTAGGAGAATTTAAATCATAGTAAAATGATTCCATTGGTATGGGTACTATGGTAGTGAGGATGGGATAGCCATAAGACATGGGATCCTGAATCATTTATATGGATGAATTTCCATTAACATTTCATGTGTCCAAAATATTGATCACTTTATAGGTACAGAAGTCCATTATAGTAGGAATATGGTAAAATTATGTTACTTTTATACAAGAAATTATTGGCCATTATTTTATACATTCTTTTGTATGATTTTTATTGGGTTCATTTTCAATGTTTTTACAAAAAAAAGGTGGACCTTGGGATATTAATGGTTAGAAAATAGTTTGAGAAATGTATGTTGTTTGGAATATGAATAATTGTGGTCAATCATGGTGTTCTAGAAGAGGGTGCACTATTTTTCCAAACCATGCATCCACCCCTCCAAATTTTTCACCCCTAATCATAGAAGTTTTGCATGGTTGGTGTATATTTAACATAATTGTGTAGAAAAACCAAGAACTCTAAAATGAAGCTCTATATATTACAAACAATTATGGAACAAAATTACTCTTAACCATGTCACCTTTCCATAAAAAAATTCACAAACAATTTTAACACTCAAAATTTTTAATTAAGAATGATTGGGGCCCTAGATTAAACCCTATGAAAACCCTAATATCATATTTGATCAACTTAATCTCTTTCTAGTTGTCTAGAGGTTTCCCCCTTGTGATTATTAGTGTACTTCTTTCGTTCTTGGTTAGTCAACTCAAGGTAGGTGGCATTTTAAATGTTTTTTCCTTTTACTCTTAAAAGCTCATTGGATCTCTTCTCATATTTGATTTTAGAAGCCTACAGGACTATGTATACTATATATATGGGGTTTGAGATTTTATTGATGTGTTTCTTATAGATCTATGATCTTGAGGACCAAATATACTCTTCCCTAGTTTCCATTTTAGAAGGGTAATACTCATACCTCCATTATTAAGGAATGTATTTCTATAAAAAGGGATAATTATATAAATTTCTTATTGTTCTTATAAATTCATTTGGGTTATTAATTGAATAAAATTATTTTTAATTACATTATATTTTTAAGGAAATAATATTTTGAAAAGGTGGTTTTAATTTAAAATAGTTTTTCTCAACAAGTATTTGATTAAATGCTTGAATGGTGGTTGTTGTTTTGAAATGGGTTTTCAGACCTTGTAGAGGATTAGAATGGATTTGATTTTTTAATAAATTATTATGATAGTTTTAAAATATATTTTGACAAATATAGGACATTGGGAACCATGGGTGTATTGGGATTAAAAATGTCACTCATAAAATGTGTAATATCACTTGAATTTCTTGTTCACTTTAGTGTGTGTAATTCCACAAGAGTTTATACCAGTTGGAACCATATTATGGCTATATTGGGGATTTATTATTATGTATAGTATATGTAAACATAAGTTGGAGCCCAAAGAGATTTTTTTTTTCATTTATTCTTGGTTTTTTTACCTGATGGATTGGTCATGGATACTTACTCACTTTTTTCACATAAATGATTGGGCATTGATATTTTCAACCATTTTTTGACATAATGGATTGGTCGTGGTAATTTTCTCACTTATTTCACATGATGGATTATCCATATATATTTTATCAAATATATTCATATGTTGGATTGGTCAAGATTATTTTCTAACAGGTTTACAATATATCATATACATGGATTTTATTGATTATTATTTCATGTCTTATAACTTTTTTTATGTTAAATTATTTAAGAATATGAATGTATTTAATGACAAATGAATGGAAAATTTACAAATTGTTTTGATTTATGAAAGATATTATTAAAAATATATTTTTAAAATATTTAAATGAAGTAGTATTGATATTAGAATTTGTATATATTTGTTGGTGGTATCCTACAAGGATTTGTTCCCAAATCCTATATTATGATTTTGGTGGTTGTCGGCATTTTTTTTATGACATATGTAATGGGTGGGAATTAAATAAGCTACTGAAATCTATTTTAATTTTTTTTGTAAAAGTGGTATGGTTTGGAGGTGACAGTTAGTCTCATTGAGGATTATTGGTCTTCTATTTTCATAATATTTTTATATAGCTCATCTTGAATTTTATGGATCATTGAAATGTCTCTTTCTTCTAATTTGTACATTGGTGGTATGGCTTCTTTTGTTTTATATGGGACATGTTTTTTATCTCGTTTCACCACACCACTCTGACAAGCTGGCTTGGATTTCTTGTCGAGTGACTTAGGTTAGTTTGTTATAATAGAAAATCAATATTGTTTATTATTCATAATTATTGAGAATACCATCATAAAATTACAAAAAGTTAAAACACTATTCAAATTCAATTACTATACTAATAAAATTATCATGGATTCTACAAGGTGGCCTTTATAGAATATAAATTTCAAAAATATCACAAGAATTCATCCTCACAAATTTTTATATAAAACTATATCTTTAAATAAAGACTTACTTGGGAGATCAAAATAACTAAATGAATGGAACCATTTTGTATAACTCAAGTTAATTAAAAAAAGGCACTATCGTAATTTCGTTAAGATTAGATTCAATAAATTTCACTATGTGATTATTTAAAATAAAAAATTCTATTTATACGGTCATAAATGATGATAAAAACTACATAATTTATAAATACACTAAAAACTATGTAATATGAGCAATAAATATTTACAAATTGGGAATTTGGATCAAATTCAATATTTTTCATGAAATTTAGATGAAAAATGTTGATTCATGAGGCCTAGTGACTAGAATTTTTAAATACCACATGATGCATCGATAGGGGTTTAATAATCATTTCACAAGGTTAGGGTACTTGATGTATTTATTTTGTGTGAACTATAAAGTTGGTATAAGGTAACAGGATTACTTTAACTCAGTAATTAGATGTTGTTCATTGAATTCACATGGACAATTTCATAGCTAAACAATAATACTAATTTTCTTACTTAATAGTAATGTTAATAAGTATTAAGTGATTTAAATTTATCCACAATAAAACAAAACTAGTAAAAATTAAGCGAAATATGATAACTATATGAATTGATCAGTGTAGGAAGGTTTAAAAGTGATAATGGTGAAATAATGGGAGCATGTTTGTCTTATAGAGTCAAACTGATTTCCCTTTTAAGGATTTAATCATAATTATAAAGACTAGTCATTACATTGAGTTCTCTATTGGTAGAGTCTTAGTATCCTAAGTATAATCATAGGTCACTATGAGGTTCCATATACAAATAAAAATAAGGGGGTTTAATTAAAATATTTTATAATCTAGTTGTTCCTTGAGCTATTAAGTAATTATTGTACATAAAATAATGATGTCTCTCCATCTCTCTAACTATCATGATTTAATTCAAATACTATTACGTCACCCATCCTCATAATTCCAACACTAGGTGATCAATAAATTGATGCATAAATATTAATATTAAGATATTTAATGAATTCATGAATTCATGAATTCATACCATCCACTATGATTTACGACCCAACATCACTGTACAACTAAAAATGTATTTAGCCTCACATAATCATTATCAAAAATAAAATGAAATCAAATATAAAGATAGATTATCTAATCAGGAATTTGGTTCAAATCTACCTCCTCAACATAAAACTCATTATTTATTATATAAAATGAATAATCATCCTCTTTAACCCATTCACACATTTTTTATCTGATTCCCTAATATTTTAAACATTATATCTATTTATTTTTATTTTTCAATATGAGTAATATATATTTTTATCACTACACATGTTAAATCATAGAATTTCCATAACATCTCATGTTTTATGAAAGAAACACTATGTTCAATAGCATATATGATACACTACATCGATCTTAAATGAAAAAAGAAATATTATTATTTATATGTCACTATTATAACCTAGATGTTAGAATGTAAGGAAGTAATAGTTTTAATTTAATTATGAAAATATTATTTAAAGATGTTTGTATAATTATTCATTGATTAATTTTTTTTTGAGAAATGGAAATAAAAACTCATTGATTAGAAAAGATGAGTTTTTATAAAAACCTATTTAAATGAGAATAATTGAGTTTATAGAATAATATCACTCTTTTTGGATTATATTAATGAAATATAAACTCAATGTGATGTTTAAAATTAATACTATATTATTTATAGACAATATATACGAACAAAATCAATTTTAAGCATAAAAGATGTATTTTTCAAAGGCATTTTACCACCTTTTGATGAGGAAACAATTTTATATATAGTTTCTGCCAATTTTATAAGTTATATTTGAAAAACTAAACTTCATTATTTGGAATAGGAATATTGAAATTTACTTTGGTTAAAATTTAGGTATTTTTATAACAAAATTCATATTTTATAAAATTTTGAGAAATACTACATTTTAATTCAAAACTCTGTTTTTTTTGTAATTTTTTATAAAGTTTGATTGTAATTTTAATTGATTTAAAAGTTTAATTGGATTATATTTTTATAATTTAATTAAAATTTTGTCACTGGAGGTAATTTCACATTGAAATATGATATAAACACATGTCAATCTTCTAATGGTTTCTACTTTTAAAAACATGTTTTCTCATTTTGGAAACAGAAATTAATTTTATATTAATTAATGCAAATTATATTATTTTAATTTTAAAAATTTATTCCATATTTGGAATTATGTTGTCCAAATTATTTTAATATGTAAATTTTTTTGACATTATGAATAGTAACATTAGTAATTATTTTTATTTACCATATTTAAAGCGTAAATCAGGTAAATAAGTGTAAAAATAATATTATGACAATATAAAACTACCCTAAAACATGTCCAAAACCTTTTTCATGATATATGGACGACCAAGAAATTACATGGGATGATAAGATGTCCTTTGGATATCGCTTGGGTGTGATTATGACACTTAAAACTTATAATTTAATGTAATGAAAAATATGTTATAAACATAGATCTTATTAATAAAAAATTAATATGGGATTATATTAGGGATCTATTCAACTATAAATATAAAATATAATTATATAAAGATTTAATAAATCATGGTATTATATTTATAATTTTTATAATTTAAATAATGAAATTTAATTTTGACATAAGGATGATGTAGTGATTGCTTTTTAATAATGGAATCAAATAAATGATATTATAGATATTAAAATAAATATTATATGACATAATTTATGTCATAAAAAAGTTTTTCTAGGTGAATATGACATGTTATAAAACTATTAAATGGTTTTTATCACGATTATCTCTCTTTTTAGTTTTTATTTAAATTCAATAAAATGAATAGTGTAAAAATTGAGATAAGTCATGTTTTATAAAAAAAATTATTAAAGTATATTAAAATACTAAAAATATTTTAAAATAAAAACATTAATATAATATGGACTTAATTTTTATTAAGTGTCCCATTATAGAATATTTACCTCATATATGTAAAATTAATATCCTCTTAATAATTAAAATATTGTTTCCGTAATTAAAATTAAAAGAGAGTAATTAAAGGTAAAATAAAAATATATGGTTTAAAATAAAATCAATACATGAATAAAAATAATAGCAAGAGTGGATTTATAACATTAGTCATATTATATTTGAATTATTTAAATTTTTATTCATTTAGATTAAATAATTAATTTATATTAATTTAAAATTTTATGAATTTCCAAGGGTGCCCCTTCCCTCTCCTATAAAAGGTACTCAATCTTCTATAATATTGAAACATTAAGAACCCTTTGGTTCAGCCAATAACTACCAAAAACCCTTCCAAGATTCATTACCCATATTCTTGAGGGATTATTTTTAGAATAACACCCTTATTAGAGGTGTTAAGGTGTTCTTCAATGGTGGTCAATTGAAGAAGAGGTGTCGTTTTTAAGAGTTTTTATTTTATTTTTTCTTCCACTCACATTAAATGTCCTTCTTCCAAGATGAAATAATAAATTTATTATCCTAAATATATTGAGATTTTATTATTTTAATATCATCCAATAAACCCATTTATACTTCGATCAAATGGGAAATGAATTAATCATTCGTGCGTACATGTGAATTATCACCTCCTCGAACTGATTTAGTTCATTTTCCATTACTGTTTATCGTGAAATATTCATATGTGATATCAATGAAATATTTATCATTTTAAAAGAATAATATTTAAATTATTTTCTTACATTAAATGCACATAAATACAATAATTTCATTCGTGTGCACTTGTGAACTATCACCTCCATGAAGTGATGTGAATCATTTTTATTCACCATATCACATTTATGGTATATATAAGTATATTTAAATTATTATTATGATGTTAATAATATTATATTCATTATTTAAATATAGGATAATAATTATCTTATTTCCATAATGTTCAATGAAAATGCTACTTATGGGTACATACAACCTACCATCTTCATGAATATAACGTTTTTTATTTTTCAGAACCATAATTAATTATTTGATTTAATAAGTATGATTAATGTATAAAAGTGATGACTATTTCATGAATATTATTCTATAGATGATGTGATAATGACCACATGGACTAGTGACATCAAAACCATGGTAAATTTCGACTCAAGTACTGAATATCAATAAAATTTCCGATATCAACATAAATAGTAATGTAATTTTGATAACCGGGGAAGGGTGGTTACATTATAACCTCCATTGAATTGGGTATGGAAGTTGGTCATATGGTTATTGCATTTAGTTATATGTATGGAAGTTTACTGTATGGTTATTCCATTTAAGTATGATTATTTCTCAAGTTACCTTTATATGTTATATGAGATTTCTATGGTTTTTAGGGAAATATATTTGTTACAAAATGGTAATAAATGAGATTTTATTCAGTGAAGAGTATTTACTAATTCATAAATGTAAAAAATTTATTACATTATGATAAAATATTCATGGTTTACATTTTTTATCAAGATTAATTGTTTTTCTTATTTGTTTATCCCTTACTAATATTTTTTTGATCATCCAATGTTTTTGAAATGTTTTCCATAGGTTATAAGGATGGGTAAGGGGAATGAAGAAATTAAAATTCATATAATGATGATTTTATAAAGAAAAATAATTCAGATTTTATTTTATAATGTTTTAGATTATGGAATGATGGATAGCATGTAGATTTGTCCATTTTGTAATATTTGAGATGTTATGTAATAGTTATGGCCTATTTCTGTAAAAATATAAAGATAAAAAAAATACTCAATGTGAATTCTTGATTTAAAATCAAGACTATGTAATGTTTAAGGTTGGTTCCTTATAGTTGGTATTATGGGATGGGTTTGAAAACATTGTAGAGTATGATGTTTTCTTAAGAGTTAGGAATATCATCAATGGTTTATAATTTTAAAGATAATCATATGTTCAATGTCTTAGAAACCCCTTTTGTGGATTTATAGCCAGAAATATTAAGGTGACTAATGGTATTTTTGGAGTCATTTACCTTTGAACAAATTGTGGGTTATTAGTTTTTTAGATGTAAAATATGAGGTATGAAATAACCTTTGAGATTTGAAACATGTTATGGTTATTTTTGAGGTCTTTATAATACTTTTAAAATATTATAATAATTATATTGTTTTTAAAAAGGAAATCCCATAGGATGGGTGAAAACCCCTTATGTTCGGCAGGGCCACATGATTCAAATCCACAACCGAATGGTGAAAAGGGTGAACTTCATAGCACTGGCCTACGTGAATTCCCTGGTTAGTAAGAATTTTTTTAGTTAAACATGTTTATGGAAAATGATGAAGGTTATTTTGGGAACTAACATTTTATCTAATGGATAACATTAGTACTAGAAAATAATATAGGGATTGATTGATACATGTTATTTTGGAAGAAATTCACTATTTTGGGAACTCTATATGCCTAAGGAAAAAATAATACAATAGATTTTATTTTAGGGGAAATGGCTGAAATTTATTTTTGAATAATCTATTTTTTATATACGACTTATGGATATTCGGTTTATTTATAGAAGTGATTAACCTATCTTGGGAAAAATTTATTTGGTTAATTACTTTTTGGTGTGAGACATTTAGAGTGTTTAGTGTTATTTGGAGATAAATGTTAAAATTTATCTTGGAATCCTTTGTTATAAAATCCTTATAATATTTGGGATTCAATATTAGTTTGGATTATAATGAGGAATTTTATAGAAAATTATTTATCAAATGATCTTTGTTGAAAATTAGATTTTTCTTTTGAATTTTGGAGATTAAATGTAGTTTTTATTTATACAATGGTTTATTCTTTTGGGGTAATTTAATGATTTTATTATAACCTTTTTTATTTTGGTAAATTTTTCAAGACATGATGAATATATAGTTAATCTTTTTGTATTATGTGATTATATATATGTTGACTCTAGTGCTTCAAGTGTGACCAAGTCTTCTTGAATATTCATCATTTGGAGAAAATATATGTTTTTGGTAGAAACATATTAATGGATGAAATATACGTGAAAATTAATTTTGTTTCCTTATTTTCTTAGTCAACATCGAAAATAAATTCCTCAACATTATGAAAAGGATCTTAAAAGGAAAACGTTTTCCATTTACATTTCGGATTGAAAAATCAAGGACCGTTTAACCCATCACAATTTTGTGGTCTTATGATTGTTATATTTCTACTAATCATGTATTTTATCACCCTCCATTATAAATTGAAAATTATTATTTCTTCCAAATACATTCCTTCCTACATGGATTCATAATTTGTGTTATCTCGGGAGACATTTTTACTTTCCTTTCTTTATTTTAAATATGTAGTTTTATTAATCGTGTTCCCAATGTGGGTTTGAAATATAGGTATTTTGAAAATTCATACCCTAGTTTCCAACCCCAAATTCAAATTGCGAGGAAGCAATATATTAATGGGGGATGTAAAATGCCATGTTTTAAGAAAGAAACACTATGTTCAATAGCATACATGATATGCTACATCGAGCTTAAATGGAAAACTAAATATTATTGATTAAATGTTACATTATAACCAAGTTATCCAAATAGAAGGAATTAACATTAATAACTGAATAATTAAAATATGGTTTACACATGTTTATATAATGATTCATTGGTTACCAAATACACTACAAATAGAAATAAATACTGATTTCGTATAGAGGATGTGTTCATATAAAACCTATTTAAATGAAAATAATTATGTTCATAAAATCATATTAGTCTTTTTGGATTGTATTAATGAAATATAAACTCAATGTGATGCTTAATGTTCATATAATATGTTTTCTATACAATATAAAAGAACAAAATCAATTTTAAGATTAAAAGAATTATTTTTTAAAGAAGACATTTTTACACCTTTTGATGGAGAACCCATTTTAAATATAGATTTTAACACTATTATTTGTTATTTTTGAAAATCATAAACATCTTAATTTGAATAGGGACAACAAAAATTTTCTTTTGTTGAAATTTTGGTATTTTTCTGATAAAATTCATATTTTAATGAATTATTAAAAATAAAACATTTTAATTCCACACTAACTTTTCATCTAATTTTTAATATCAATAAATTTTCCTTTTAATTGTGTTTAAAGTGTATTTGGATTAATTTTTTATCATTAAATACAATTTTTTTTTTAATTTTAAGTAATTTCACAATAAAATTTGATATAAACACATGTAAATATTTTGCTGGTTTTTAATTTTAAAAATCACATTTTCTTGTTTTGATAATTGGATTTAATATTAAATTAATTAATGAAACTTATGTGATTTGAATTTAAAAAAATGGATTCCATATTTATAATTATAAGGTCCAAATTATTTAAATATTTCCTTTTTGGGACACTATGAATTGTAATTTTAGTAACTATTTTTATTCACCACTATTAAATGGTAAATTTGGTCAATATAGGTAAAATTAATTTTATAATAATACAAAACTAGGCTAAAACTTGTCATAATACAATTATATTTTATTTTTATGATGAAAAAAATTCTTGGAATAAAATTTTTGCCTTTGGAATCAACTTGGGTGTGATTAGACAATTATAACTATTAATTCAATGTAAACAAAAATATGTTATAAACGTATTTCCTTATACTAAAAATATTTTAATATGGTTTTATATAAGGGATAAGTTTGACTATAAATATTCATTAAAAATATATAAATATTTACAACATTATGGTATCTTATTTATTTTTTTACACATTATATAATTAAATTTAATTATGACATAATTATGATGTAATGATTTCATTTTTAATGAAGGAATCAAATAAATGATATTATAAATATTAAAATAAGTAATATATAAAAATATTTATGTCATCCAATACATTAATAGGTTAATATGACATGTTATAATACTATTAAATGGTTTTTTAAAGTTATATATCTATTTATATTTTATTTAAATTCAATAAAATGAATAGTGTAAAAATTGACATAATTGATGTATTATAAGAATAGTAAATTTTTAAATTATTTAAAATTACATAAAATATTTTAAAATCACAAATTATCTATGATAAGGTCTAAAATCTCATTAATTATCCAATTGTGTGATATTTTCCCCATATAATTAAAATTAATACCCTCTTAATAATTAAAATTTTCTTACCTCAATTAAAATTAAAAGAGAAAAATATTTGGTAAAAAGAAAAGGTAAGGTCTAAAATAAATCAACAAATATATAAAAATTATTGGATTAGAGAATTTCGAACTAAAATAATATTATCTTTGACATATTTTAATATAGACACATTTATATTAAAAAGTTATGTTTTTCTAATTTAATATTTTATGAATTTCCATGGGTGCCCCTTCCCTCTCCTATAAAAAGGAACAGTCTCTTTTCTAATACTCACACATGACGAACACTTTTTTATCTATTAATCCTTTATAAAACCAATTCTTATAATCCCTCCCCACATTCTTGAGTTCTATTTAGTAATATAACCCTTCTTTAGTGGTGTTAATGTGTTCTTCAAGGGTGATCAATCGTAGAAGAGGACTCATTTTTTAAGTGTTTATATTTTATTTATTAATAGAAATCCAATAAATATTATTCTTCCATGATTAAATAATAACTATATTATAATAAAAATATATAGATGTTATTATGTTAATATTATCCCCTAAATCCATATATACTTCTATAAAATGATGAAGGAATTAATTGTTTGTGCGTATATGTGAACTATCACCTCTATGAACCGATTTAGGTCATTTTCCATTACTGTCTAATATTATTTTTCATAATTATTTAATTAACATTAATATATGATATTCAGGTTATATTTATAATTTTAAAATAATAATATTTAAATTTTTTTCTTACCTTACATGCACATAAAAATAATAACTTTTTCGTGTATACGAGTGAACTATCACCACTATGAAGAGATGTGAATCATTTTTATTCACCACATCATATATATGGTGTATATAAGTATATTTAATATATTATTATAATGTTAATAATATTATTATTATTATGTAATAATAAAATAATAATTAATTTAATTCTATAATTATCATTGAAAAATGAAAATGTTACTCAAGAGTACATACGACCTATCTTCACCATTAATATAACACTGTTCATTTTTTATAAAAATAATTAATGGTTTGAATTAAAAAGAATTATTAATGTTTAAAAGTGATAATTATCTCATGAATAATATTCTATATATGATTTTATTATTACGGTCTGGGGTAGTCACATCAAAACCAAGTTTAATTTCGACTCAAGTACCAAATATTGACAAAACGTCTGATATGAACATTAATAGTAATGTAAGATTATAGCATGGTAATAGGTGATATAAATGGAATAATACACTTGGAAAATGTTACAATGAAGTATAAATTAACCAAATTTTATTATTTAGGAATATAATGAGTGTACGTGACGAGTCAGACCAAGGTGAAGGGCTTCGTGTCAATATTCATTACTTAAGGCATAATTTGATATTATACACCACTTTATTTTATATGGTTTATAAAATACCCCTTTGAATTTTTATTTAATTAAAATGTTTTCAAAAGGAATCATTTTTCAATGAATCATTTTTCTAAATGACAAAATAAATGTTTTTATCGTACGTGACAACAACGTCTTTTCTGCTGTCGTGACCATTGTGGTATTTGGATTCATCTACAAGCCAAAATGTTTTTAGAAGAAAAATAAATACCGCAATCCCTTTTTAGTTATTTCGGTACATAAAATTGTTTTATTAATGGTTTGATTGTATCTTGTAATTTTTACTATTTATTGAAAATTTTGTGATTGAAATGTTTAAAATTTCAATTTGTTATGTGTTATGATTATATGTTGCTTCTTGCACATTTGAAATGGGGTTACGTGATAATGAAAAGATGATTTGTTATGTGATAAACCAAATATGGGTGGTTCTATGATAAAACAATTATGGGTGGTTAATTTATAACCACCAATGCATTGGGTACAGAATTCATCCATATAGACATTCCATTTCGTGAAATGTGTGGAAGTCGACAGTATGGTAATTCCATTTATGTATTATTATGTCCCAAGTTACCTATATATGTTATATATTATTTATATGGGTTTTATGGAAATATTGTGGTCAAAAAAGGTTATGAAATGATATTATATTCATTTAAGAGTAATTACTACTTCATAATGGTGAAAAGTATTACATTAGGATAAAGTATCAATGGTTTACATGTTTTAACAAGGTTAATTGTTTTCCATTATTATTTACCCCTTAATGAGCTTTTTATGCTCATATGATGTTTATAAAATTTTTCCACAGGGTATATGAGTTGGTAAGTGGAAGGAAGAAATAAATATGAATGTTATTAAAATTTTATCAATAAAAACAATTCCTGTTTTCTTTTAAAAAAATTTAGATTATGAAAAAATGGATA
This sequence comes from Viscum album, assembly GCA_963277665.1. Taxonomy (NCBI): domain Eukaryota; kingdom Viridiplantae; phylum Streptophyta; class Magnoliopsida; order Santalales; family Viscaceae; genus Viscum; species Viscum album. The sequence goes on from OY728126.1 coordinate 2,017,548,843, forward strand.
GCATGTAGACTGTTCTACTATTTAATATTCGAGATGTTATGTAATAGTTGTAGCATAATTCTATAAAACTCTAAACTTGAAAAGATTATTAATGTGAATTCTTCATTAAAACCCAATATTATGTAATGTTTAAGGGTGGGCCCTCATAACTTCTATACCAATTATATCCCATTCCTTTAAGAAACTAGCCACACTAAACATTCCCACATACCCTTATTTTCTATCTTTGATCAAGAACCATATAAAAACATTGTAATATGGTTACTTGATTTATTTATACATTCATATGAAAATATTTCCATACTATATGTTCATATGGTTTCTAAGTGAATAAAATTTTCACTCCCAAAACGTGATCTTGATTCCTTCATCTAGATAATCCATCACATGCATTCTGATGCTTATATTGGGATATTGGAGGCATTGGTTTAACAATTTGTTGAGGTTTTAGAAACTTTTAATCACAATTCATCAATAAAAAACTATGACCGACATTTATTGGTGTTCAATATTTCCCATGGACTCAATTTAGCAGATGTGGTGAATAGTACACTTTATTAAGATAAAATATAGAATGCATCAATATGAATTAAATTTTTTAAGGATAAATATAAATTATTTTGTAAAGATATGCATCGTTTTGATCATATTGTGTAATTACCTATGTTTGTTTCTATTTTCATTGAATTCATAAGATCTTATATGATTACATAATAGTTATTGAATATGGATTATTTTTTTCATTATTAAAATATAGAATCATAGGGATTCCTATAATCCACCATCAGGCTATAATAATCATAAATGTAAGAGGAATTATAAGTGTTTTTATATTATGAGGAGTAGATTTGTATTCAACCACATGAATGTGAATGAAATTTTCAAATATTATTTCCCATGGTTGTGTCACTGGCTTTGTATTTGGGTTTTTTATTCTCTAAAAGTAATACAGATAGAATCAGCCAGTTATTGATGTCCTTGGTTATGTGACACACTGTTTTATCATGTTAACATGATCTAGGGGCATGATGCAGACAATCTTGGTTCATAGTCTATTGTATATCTTCTATAATTGATATTGTTTTGTGTTTTTTATTTTCTGGTATTTCTATGTTAACTTGGAAATTAGTGGGTTCATGAATCCCTTACTCAATCTATAAACATATATATAATGAATTTTCTTTTAAATCATGATTCTATTTATAAACATGAAATGGATAGAATTGATGAATTTCCTAAATGTTTGATCAATATGAGAATCTCATTAAAAAATGACTTAATTTATAATTTGTAAATTTTTATTGAAATATAAAAAGGAAAATGCACACAATAATATGTTAAATACAAGATGAAAAAATCAAAAAAATATACTAATCACATCCCCCCTCCCAAATAAGAGATTATATATCCTAAAATAATTATTATCTACAAAATCTTTATGGATAACTCATTTTATCTCAAATATAGGTCATGTTCAGTGAATGTTACATGATAAGAAATTAGTTAAATCTTAAATTTATTAGGAAAAACCCTTAAAATCAATCTCTATCATGGTCAACATTTCACTAACTAAAGTCACTCCCAATTTATTATACACTATTGAAAAATATGATACCTTTATTTTTATCTTCATCATTCATGTTAATTATCATTATCCTTCCAATCTCACTCGATACCCGGAACACACAATAAATATATATTTTATAATCCATATCTTATTCATAAAACTTATTCATGATTGAATATAGAAAATATATAACTAAACCATTCTATATATCTATAACACTCGAGTTTAATTTTATTAATAAAGACATGGAGGAAAATTTTGAAAACTAATTTTCAAAATACACATACCTCTTGTTAATGGATTTTAATTTCTCTTCATATTCCAAGTACAAAAATTTCTAAGTAAATATGTACTTTATTTCCCAACTACTAATACTAAACTATTTTATTTTACTTTCTCCAATTTTTTCTTTTGGTGAAAAATTGAAATGTTAATATTCCAATGTAAACAATCCTATGAGATTATATTCAATAATCCAATGAATTTTTGTTAAATTATCACTTATCTAAAACCAATTCAATTAAACTTCAATATAATTGAACAAAAAATATGATATTTAATTAATTTAAATTGAATTTTTTTCCCTATAGTTATATTTGAAAAATTCACTCAAGTGTGTTTAATCACACACACAACCCTTATACACAAACCAACAATTTTTTTTTTACTACATGATCATTATGTACAATATTTGAGACATAAATTATATGATTTAAATATTGAATTTATTCATGATAGAAGGAAAATATTGGGGATATTATAATTACTCACTTTGGTTTCTCTCTTCTCATGCATGGTGTGTGCCTTTCATTAAAGATATATAGAATATTTTTCCCCTACTGAACATCCTAAAATCCCAACTGATATATTTAGTTCGGATAATTTTAATTTAATATAAAAAATTTGAAATATATAAGATATGTCATTTCCCCAAGTTTACACTAATGTGTTACTTCATTAAAGTCGGTATCTTTACTCCCTTGCATTAATTACACAAAATAATTGTGGTACATTACTCCAATTTTCTTGCTTAAAAGGTTTTAGTATTTTCCAATTCCCCAAAAATGATCATCCTCCTTCAACACTGATGAATACTACAATATTTGGACTGATCTTTAATAATATAAATATTCTAAACCACATTGATTTTATATTCCCACGAAATAACATACTTCATTGAATCAATAGACATTCTACCCTTACTTGAATTTTCTTTATTAAATTATTTTCTCATTAAATAATTTTACATTCGCATCAGTTGTAATTGAAATATCAAAGTAATATGTTTTTATTTCCCTTAATTCATTCAGATCTATACACATTTATCAATAATATTTTTTACATCTATGTTCACTATTATTATTTTAATCCCAATACCTAAATAGAAATGTTTTCCAAACACTAAACAGTAAGGATATATCCCAATTAGAGTCATATAAAAATTTTTATATACCCAAAATAAATCATTAACACCTTAATTTTTAGTAGTTTAAAAGCAATTTAGTGTCCCTTTATTATGTTTGTAAATATAATTTTACATGGGTTATATAAATTAACTATTTCAAATGCATACATCACTTTCACTAATAGTGGATGTAGATAGAGATGGAAAAAAATTATATTGAACCTCCCAAGTATTATGTAAATAAACTTTCTCAGAACACTTCATTTTATATTCAACTCATACTAGTATATATCCATTTCCATGAGTTATAGTAAATATAACCATATACTCCATGTATTACAGATTAAATATTTATTTCTCAAGTATATTTTTTTATTAATATTATTCCTTAGTTAAATTTTTCTTTTTTATTTTGAATCTTTTATAAGCTCTAACATATTTATTATAATCCTTATAAATATTGGGCTGATATAATCAACATTACAAAACCTTAACAACATTATTTTCAATTTATTAATTCCCACAACATTGAATAGCCGGAAACTGATAGAGAATAAAGTGGACTTTATATTTTATAAAACATTTTATTAATATTTTTTAAAATTATTAAATTGATTTTAATTCTTTTACGTTTTATAAATAAAACTATGTTCTATGGACTTTATGATATAAAACATCATGCATAAACAAACAATAAAATATTATTATTTAAATATGTCTGTTTTTGTAACGCCCGACCCTAGAATCCCAGAGTCGGTGCATTATTACATATCATTGGCATGATCTCAAAAGACCAAATCTTGAAAGACCGATTAGTTTAGTAGCATTGGAATTACTTGATACATTCATAAGGATTACATTACATGATAAAATAGAAAAATAAAAAAACATTGTTTCCATAGACAACACTGAGATCCCATAGACTATGCCTACAGGTCAGTCATAATATAATTTTTTGCATCCTGGGAAGAATAAAACATAGACAGGTGTGAGATCAGATGCTCAGTATGGATTACAATATAGTGGAAACTTTCATATATAAGCATAAACATTTAAGGAAATGTATAAGAATAAAATGAAAGCATTTTAAACTTGAACTTCAACATAATATGGAAAAGATAAAATCAAAATAATGCCATTTACTTACTCACATGGATATTCTACTAGTCGAATAATCACATGCAATATCAACAGCCACTTTCTTAATGATGGAATGCATAATGCCAGACTTTCATAACCACATATTCAAGGCCTTGTGCCAAGACTAAAAATAAGATTTGGTAAAGGCCTTGTTCCAAGACATTTGTTTGTCTCATGAGACCTACCGATGCATCGAGGATCTATAGAAGGCTCCACCTATCACTTACTAATTCCAATACATTCCTTATATTAAAAGGTTTAAACATAACATAAACATCCATATTAAAACTGGCATATGAAATGTCAATACATTTTCCATAGACCCTGTATGGTATGAAATAACACATCCATAGTCAAACATATCACAAAACCTTAAATGAAATATGGATGTTTTGTATCATAATAAACAAAAAAATAGTAATAATGTTTTGAAATACATTTTTAAGAAACATGGATGTGGATGATAAAGAGGTCCCAACAGATAATTACGTATAAACAACCTCGGATGATGAAGAGATTATAGACTTAACCCTTCACTTATACTTCTCCTTGGTCGAGGGTAGGTTAACCTCCTGTATAATGGGGAAATAATTTTTATTAAATTATAAAATAATCATATACATTTATTTGATATCATATATGATCTTTTAACATTACATTTTTAATAATATCTTATTATTATCGTCGTTTTGGGTGTTAACTGATTTGTTTTCCGTTATATGCATTGTTACGTAAGTAAGGTTTTTTATTGATAGGATGTATCTAATTCATATTAAGAATGATATTATGTCTTTAAACATTATTTTTAATCATCTAATGAAAAATTTTCTTGAATGGATATGATGTGGAATGAATCTCATCGCGATCGTGTAGATGGTAATCCGTACGTACACACGAGGGACAATATCATTCTTTTGATATTAAAATAATAAATAAATTGATGTTATATCATATATAAAGAATCATTATCATGTTATATTTATTATTTACATCAATTACACATCATTAATATACCCATCCATATCATAATGTATTGAATATCAATTACACCACAACGTGGAGACGGTAAGCCGTACGTACGCACGTATGGTGACATGTCATTAAAAGGATGGATAGAATAATGAATATGGTTGTACAATATTTATAATAATATCAAAGTATATAGAAGATACTGGGGGTATTATTTTAGATTTTAAACAACAAAGAAAGAAGAAGTGGAAGATGAAAGGAACTTGAAAGAGGTGATGAAATATTTATCTCTTGTTCGGGTTCTTCCTTTTGATTTGATCAAAATGGATCTGTTGGATGGATTTATGACTAAATTAAGGCCTCTATGATGAATGGAGGAAATTTGATAGGGTATTTGGGTAGGTTTTGGCCGTACCAAATGGATTTTATGTTGTTAATTAGAGATAAGGGTGAGTGCCCTTTTATAAGAGGGTTGAGGAGAACCTTAGGAAAAACTAGAAATATTATTTTATAATAAAATCATTTTCGGTTTATAATGGCTCAAAAATTGATTATTTAAAGGATAAGGTGGTTATGGGTCGAAAACCACTCAACCAATTGCTTTTAGAAAGGTTTGGGTCACTATATTAACCTTATCTTTTAGATTTAACTCTTAGTTAATTAGTTTGGCATTTACCATGTGTCTTTGTATTTTTATATTATATGGTTAATAAACATACTATAAAATTTCAAAAGAATGCCAAGTGGTTAATTAATGAAACACATATCATTATATAATCCTTTTTTTCTGAACCTTATATTTTTAGGAATATAATATCAATTAATAATATAATATTTGTTTTAAAAACTCTTTTATGTCAATTTTGAGACTATTTGGTATTTTGTTTTTGCTAAATTTATAAAAGCATTATTAGTTCAGAAAAAATTCATCTATCCATCCCTAATATGTCATATTAACCTATAAAATTAGTGGAATTAATAAAAAGTTTCAAATTACATTTATTTTGATATTTATAATATCAATTATTTTAATATTCCATTAATTAAGTAATTACTACATCATCATTGTGTCCTAAATTAATTATTTTATTTAATGTCTTAAAAATATAAATAAAATTCCATTATTTAGGTAATATTTTTATCTTCCTAATGAATATTGAAAGTCGAATTTATCTTATGTGTAACCGTGTATTAAAAATGTTTTACTTATTAAACAATGATTTTAACTCTTTTAACTCTTCTTTGAATTAAATAATAATTAATGTATGAATCTAATCCAAGTGGATCAAATAGGTTCATATTTTATTCATAAGGTAATTTTTGGTCGAATTATAATTTTCTAATAGAATTATGACATTTTTAGGGTAATAATAATATCATTTTCACTCTTAATTACCCAATTTACTTTTAACCGTGGTAAATAAAATTAAAAAGTTACTATTCACCAAAAATTATTTTCATCTTATTGGACCATATTTTACTTATTGATATCAACCATGTCTCTCGTATTTTTGAAATTCAACTCATAGAAGCGGTAAAATTAAGTTTTATGTAAATTTGCAAATGCTCATAGGAGTTGGGTAAAAGACGGTAAAAACTTCAATAAAATTATAATATATCTAAAATTATTATAAACTGACTCCAATGAGTTACATTTAACTTATATAAATATTATGTATCTATTTTGACCTAAAATAAATTTAAATAAAATAAATAGTTATTTAAAAAAATCCAGTTTTAAACTATAACTCAATGTTTTCACTATTCATCAAAAATTGAAAGTTTTCATAAAAATACCAAAAATTCACCCTAAGATAAATTCGACATTAAAAATCCAAAAATAAAGTCCATTTTGAATGATAAAATTTATAAAAGTTCAAAAAGTGGGTATTACTATTCATAAAGGCTAGTTTGATTGGTTGGGGTGTGTTATAACTTGAAGTTATGTACAACAAACGCTATTGTATTATTCAAAGAGAAGCGTAATGTGGAAGCTTGGGGTGTTACATTTCCCCTCCTTCAAATAATTTCATCCATGAAAATTCTAGTGTATTACTACGTAAAAAGACTCGGGCGGTTCTTCATCAAACGTTCTTTGGGTTCCCACATTGCAACTTCCATCTTTTGGTTTCACCATAGAACTTTTACCAGACGAGTCGTCTGGTTTCTCAACACTTGTTCTTTTGTATCAAGAACGTTGATAGGATATTCGCAATAAGACAGATCGGGTTCCAGTTATAATTCCACATAGCTGAGTACATGCTTTGGGTTAGGCATGTATTTTCTCAACAGTGATATGTGGAACATATCATGAACTTTGGAGAGACTTGGCGGTATTTCCAACCGGTAATCTACATCCCCAATTCGTTATATAATTTAGAATGGTCTGATGTACCGTGGACTTAATTTTCCCTTCTAACCAAAACGTATAACACCATTCCATGGAGACACCATCAAGGAAACATGATCTCCTACCTGAAATTCCAAATCCTTCCTTTAGTTATTAGTATAGCTCTTCTGTCTACATTGAGTTTCCTTGATGTGGTTGTTTCGGTGCGGATGTGCGTCGGGTTACGCTGTTCCGCCAGGACGCATTCGCGCGTGCACCCGTCAACCCGAGGGGATGGGCGCGCGGCTTGTGGTCCCGCAGTCCCGCTTTCCAAGGGCGGGCGGCATTCGTCCCTTATTCAGGGGCATCTGCTCCTTGATCGAAACCGGGATGATGGGATGTCGGCTCCTCCTTCCGTGGATGTCTCCTCGGAACTCGTCGCCTAATCCGGGTCTCCCTCATAGATTTAAGAATGTTCGTGAATCTCGTTCGCAGCGCCATGTCTCCATGGACACCGGTTAATTACGCTGCTTCCGCCCGAACGCTCCAAGGAGTCTGGTCGGGGCAGCAACCTGCGGTGAGGAGACCGGGTGGCTTTGGGTGTCGGGGGCGTGTCTTAACACTACGCCTCTGCATGTCTGCCTTCCGTCCCTAATAGGGCTCCTCGAAGGCGTGATGGCCTGAGGCATCCCGCACTGGGTGCGGGGAACTGTGTTACCTGAGGTTTTCCTCAGCTTCCCATGTTTAACACGGGGTATGCCGCGAGTTTAACGTCCAGCGGGGACGGCATCGGACTGATCAACACGAGGAGTGGATCAGATGACAGAACCCCTTGCGGGGAACCTCCGACGCTGGGGCCAGCACATGAGCGGCTTCCCGAGTGAAGTGGAGTGGGATGAAATGGCATGACCCCACTGGGATGTGGCGGCCCGGGTAAGGATCAGGATGGATGATGGAGTGAAGAGCTTGGACCCCGTAGGGGCTTCCTACGTACCGTGTGTTAGCGCGGATCAAAGTCAGCGTAGTTCGGATATACAGTTTAACGTCATGTTGGACGTCGGCAAGCCGACTCACAAAGAGATCGAGGCCGCCGGGCGGAGGATTGAACCGAACCACCTCGCACAGAGGGGGATGGAACGGCCGGGTGGATCACAGTTTTACGTCATGCTGGACGTTGGCAAGCCGACTCATGAAGAGATCGAGGCTGCCTGGAGAAGGATTGAACCGAACCACCTCGCACAGAGGGGGATGGAACGGCCGGGTGGATCACAGTTTTACGTCATGCTGGACGTTGACAAGCCGACTCATGAAGAGATCGAGGCCGTGGGGAAGCACAATGGAGATACACACGTGCAGTCCCCCACAGAGGCGGATTCATAGGTGAATCAACGCAATTGTGAACCCGGGAGGGGTCCACTGATGGACGAACCGACGTAAATACGACCGGGACGACCAGGTGGTGGGCTTGAACCTCGGAGAGGCTTCCTACGTACCCTGTTTAGAAGACAGGGATCAAATTCCACGTAGTTCGTTCTGTTTGCAACACTCTACCCCCGTGGGCGAAGGCCACTCCAATCCCGACATCCCTGCAGAGACGATCGGGTGGGGGCCACATCCAAACCGGGAGGACCCTGCGTGCGAGGCACGGGATCGGGTGAAGCGGACGGTTTAACGTCTTGCCGGACGAAGTACAGTTTAACATCGTGTGTTGAGGACGAAGCGGACGGTTTAACGTCTCGCCGGACGAAGTACAGTTTAACGTCGTGTGTTGAGGACGAAGATGCTTGGCATTTTAACGTCTTGCAGCGCGGACGATGGTGCAGTTTAACGTCGTGCGGGACGTAAACGCCTGGCAGTTTAACGTCTTGCAGCGCGGACGTGGCACAGTTTAACGTCATGTTGGACGTATGCTGCCGCCTAATGGGTCTGTGTCACTTCGCGCAGGCCTGGAGGGCCGCACGGGAAGACAACACACGTTGCGGGCACCCGGGATGAAGGTCATCGGGCGCCACGCAGGCGGGTACCCTCAGGGGGTCAAAGGGGGCGACCCTGGCGGTTTGCGCGCAAAAGAGGAGCTTTGCGCGCAATACTGCGGGTCGGCGCGCAAAAGAGGAGCTTGGGCCAGAACTTTGCGCGCGGATGATAGAGATTGCGCGCACTGGGCTTCGGGTAGCGCGCGGGGGCAACGGCTCATTCTTTAATCGAATGGCCACTTTGAAAATGGGGGGTGCGCGCAATCGGGTTGGATTGCGCGCACCCGGGGGCAATTGCGCGCAAGAGGCTTCTTTTGCACGCAAATGCCTTTGGGTGAAGGGTTATTCAAAAGGAAAGGAGCCAAAGGGATTTCGCGTGAAGGTGAACCCCAAGGCTTTCTTGCGCGAAAGAAAAGAGGTTACCTGAAGATCGGCATTGCGCGCGGAAGGGGTTGGATTGCGCGCACGAGAGACCTTTTGAATTCTGGCAACCTTCAAAACGTCGGGGGTCGCCTTATATTTATAGGCAACCCCGGGCGCGGAATCCAGTGCGCGGGCGCGAAATTCTCTTCTCGGGCGCGGAATCGGGCCTGGCGCACAAGGGAGCCGCGCGGGCCCCTGGCGCGCAAAATTGCGCGCCGGCCCGGCGCATTGCGCGCATCCCGGGAGGTTTGCGCGCGGCTCATCAACTTTGCGCGCGTGTCTCCAAAATTCCGCGCAAGGCCTCTGGGCCCTCCGAAACATGCTTCCGACTCCAAATATGACCTTGCTTTCCGCATCCGGAGCTTTGTTTGGGAACAACGGACTTTTCTGGCGTCTACAAAAGCCCCCCCTCGGAATCTGATCGGCGAGAGGTCGCAACGATCGGGTTCCGAGGGAGACGCCGGAATGCCGAAGTCCTGGGTGGCGCGGGACGGTGGCACGCAAAAAAAGGCGTCGGGCGCGAAATTTGCTGTCGCGGTCGCGCAAAGCGCCTTCCGCGCAGCGCGGACCCGGGCCTCGCCTATAAATAGGGGCCCTGGGTCCCCCGCACCGTACACTGGCCTTCCGCGCGATAAGCCTCTAAGCTCTCGTGCGCGCAATTGCCTTTTCCGGCGCGGAATTCGCCCGCTCGTCACGCAAACCTGTCCGGAATTCGGCCTGCTTGTGCGCGAACACCCGGGGTTTTACGCGACGGACTTCCCGATTGCGCGCCGTCCACTAGGATTGCGCGCCAACTCTCAAACTTCTCTACCAGCCTCGTCCGCTCCCGCACGCTTCATCCCTTTACCCGCACGACTCCCGAAGCTTCTGAGATGGTCGCGAATCAAGGAAATGAGGGGGATGCCGCCACTCGCAGAGCTGAGATGGCGACGAACGAGGAGGTCTACGGAGCCAAGGAGATTGTTTCCAACAATCAATCCTTGTTCGACTTGCTGACGCCGGCCCAGAAGACATATCCACTGTCGGACAACCTGCCGCTCTGGAACTTCGGCATCCTAGATGAGGTTCCGGTGCCAGGGTTCGAGGTTGATGCGCCACGGACCTGGGTGACTCGGGAGGACGAGCTTCCCCGCTATAACATCACCAACAATGGGCATCCTGCCAGGGAGACCAGACACTTAGATGTCTATGTCCTGAACCCGAGGACGCGAACCATCGTCGGAAGTGAGCCTACTGCGGAGAACTCTCCAGCCCTCTACTCGAGCATATATCGCCAGAGTGTCACCGACGACACCAAGGGCTGGCTGAAGGACTGGGACTTGCGATCTGGGGGCAATTTCACCAGTGAGTGGGCCTGGGCGTTCTGGGTACGCCACACTTGCGATCACTTCGCGGAGGAGCTGCGGTACATCGTCCTGTTTGAGGCGGTGTGGACGTCGCAATTCCACTTCTACCAGCAGTCTGAGCTCGGGCCGGAGCTGTTCTCCCGCTAATCCCCGGATACCAACACCTTCCATCTTCACCATGGGGAGGTCGGCATCGGTCTCTGGGACATCCACTGCATCGGAGGTATCCCGCTGGAGGGTTACCAGTACGATGAGTTCCTGCCTCCGAAGAACACCTGGGAAGACAGGTCACGGACTCCCATCCTGACCTGGCATCTGCTTGACCTGGCTACACAGCGGCTCGGGATCAAGGACTTCCAGAAGGACATAGCCTACAAGGAGTGGTTCGGCCAGTTCTTGGAGCATGACCCGGCGGTCAAGATGCCAGGCAGGGGGAAGCGGTGCCCGACCGCGGCTCAGAGGAGCCGGAACGGGTCGTACTGGCGGGTCCTGGAGACGGGCGACTACCGCTCATGGGGGTACCGCGTCATCGAGGCCCGGGACCCAAATGTCCGGTACGCGGCGTTCCTGGCCGCCTTTCGGAGTGGGTGGCTCCTGCCAGTGCGGGACGCGAGAATGGGCGTTCGCCCGGCGACACTGGCGATGGCGGGCGCTATGGCCGCCAAAAAAAGATATAACCTCGGGGTCCCAGTGTTGGCTAAGCTGTACGCCATCCTGGGACGCATCTCATGAGGGGGGTCGCCACGAAGGATCTGTGGGCCCTTTCAATTCTTCCACGGCTGGGTGGCTGCTCACCTTGGTGGGTACACGTTTCCGAACGCCATCATTCCTCCGGGCAACGGCCTGCGACCCTCCCTGCTGAACATTGCGGGGGTCGCTCTGATGACCCTAAGTGAAGAGGGTGTGAGGATTCGGATTGGCAATCATGCCAATTTCAACTTCAGCCCGTTCCCCACTCCCGTTGGCCAAATGATCGACAACGGGCAGGGTCCGCTGGAGCAGCACGAGTACTTCCTGAACGTGCGGGGCGGGGTGCTCGTGGCTCGGATCGACGGGAAGGTGATCTGCGAGCCCTACGTGCCAACCCGGTTCGCCAGGCAGTTCGGGTGCCTTCAATGGATGCCGAAGAGGGTATTCACTGCTGTCCGGGAGGAGACGAACCTTGGCGTCCTTCGCCAGATGTGGCTGATGTTTGTCGCCTTTGGCTCTGGCGATGTCATCACTCTCCCTCCTACCGGGGTCGACGCAGGCTTGGAAACCGAGTACGCCGAACACTGGGCCATCGCGTACCCCGAGGGGCTTTTACGGAAGCCAGTTCGGCGGCTCGAAGTCACCCGTGTGGAGACCGGGCGTCAAGGAAGGAGGCGAGGCGCCGTTACACGGGGGAGAACGGAGGCGCTCCAAGCAGCGGAGCCGGCGCGAGCAGGGACTTCGGCGGCGGGCACATCGCAGGCTGCCGCTACGACCTCGGCGCCCAGAGAGGGGGCACGTGCGGTGGTCGAAGAGCGGCCCGGGAAGCAGGTAAGGCGTCTGCTCGAACCCTCCCACGATGCAGTCTTCCCGGCGCTGTGGTCGGCCTGGATGACCCTGCGGCAGTCACTGGGGACCGACGCCATCTGGCGAAAGATACTTAGAGAAGGAATCCATCTGCCAGAGGTCGGGCGCCTCCATATCACCGACAGGGTGGACTTCAACCGGCAGTATGCGTATCTGACGGCCATGGACGACTACGCGCGCCAACGTGGTCAGCGTGCGGAGCCATCCCTTCTGGTGAAGGTGATGCTCGGTCTAGAACCCGCTCTAGAACAGATGCTGCCGGCGGAAGATGACAGTAGCAACGACTCCAAGGAAGAGGAGGAGATGGGGCAGGACGAAGGTTCCGAGGGAAGATCCCATCAGGGGAGCCCGCGGGAGAGCGGCGAGGTGGCCGGCTCTGACAATGTTGATGTCACTGAGCTCCTCGAGGTCCGCTTCTATCCCTACTCAACCTGCTTCATCCATTCTCTTATGCGGCTACTAACCCATTTCTCCATCTTTCTCAGGAGCACACGGATGTTGGTCAGGCGTCCTCAGCGGGAGTAGGAGAGGCGCCAGCAGGACAAGGCGGGGGCCAGACACCCATCATTGAACTGACAAGCGCTAAGGGGTCCCCTGCTGCAATTGCTCCTGCGGCGGCCGGGATAGCGGAAGATGACGCTCTGAACTCCCGTAAGTCTCCTTACTTTACTGCTGGTGCTTGCCGTTGACGACCCGTGACTAACCACGGCATGCCCTGCGCAGTGATCTCAACGCTGGAGGCTCGTCGGGTTGCCGAACCCAGGCCATCCACGAGTGGACCGGTGGCAGACATGCCGCCTGCTCCGGAACAGACTTCCCACACCGAGCCGGCCCCACCAACTGCTGATCAAGGGGCTACGGACGTCGGCGGTGCTGACATCGGAGAGAGGTCGGGGGCTGACGAGGGTGTCAACGCCGCTGGGGAGAGAGAAGAAGGTCGCCCAGATGTTGGGGAACCTATCCCCCATGAGGACATCCCAGGGGCGGACCCTGCAGCAGACCTGCTGGCTGCCTTCCCTGCCTACCGGCCTGCCGACCCCAAGGAGATGGACGACTCGGACGCGGAGGTGGTCGAGGAGAGCCGGATAGCGCGCCGAAGGGGGTGGAAGTGCATCCAGTGCTTCCTCAAGCGAGACCCATCGGAGTGGCTGGGGCGCATGGGATCACTCCAAACCTGGCTGCGCTTCCTGTGTGCCGGGGGAGCTGATGCTCAACGCCTCCATCTGACGGTCCGTGATTTCATGGCCGAAAAGATGCGCGAGAACCGCCGGCGTGCCGACGTCGCACAATGTCAGGACATGTCGGAGAGCACGCGGGCGCTCCTCGTGGCGGAGCAGGAAGTCCGGCGTCTCGAAGGGCAGGCGGCAGAGAAGGAGGCCTTCGTCGCAGCGTGTACCGAGCTTGTGGAGCAACTAGCAGCCCAGCTGGTTGACGCCCAGGTGCAGCTGACGGAGGCGGGCCAACAGATGGTCACAATTCAAGTCGAGCGGGAGCGTGCACAGGCCAGAATCGATGAACTGCGTGCTGCGACCGCCGACGAGGAGAGGGCACGCAGAGAGCGAGAAGCAGCTCTGGAGGCCGCCAGCCAAAGGGTAGCGGCGTTAGAAAGACTTATCCAGCACGCTAATCCCTAAGGGCTTTGTTTTTGCCATTCCCAAAACATTTGCTTCCGCTACTCAATATTTCGATCCATTTGTATGAATCACCATATTTATCTGCATCTTTTGGTTTAACATGCTCGACCACAATTCATTGTCTTGCGGGAGCGTTAACCAAGCTTCAGGCGTCCACAATTGGGCCTGGATTTCTAGAGAAAAGAGGGAGGTCATTCCTAGGAAAGGAGACCTCAAGCCTAATCAATGTATCATCCCCCCAACTTGTTCTGACACACGAGCGGGACAATGCTAGGGGTGTTGAGATTTTATCCGAACATAGGGAAATGAGAAAGGGTGAATCGCGCGTCCCGAATTCAGAAATCCACAACGGTTGGCCTTCCAAGAAATGCCCAAGACGGCAAGCGGACAATGGATCAATCAACCATACTAATGCGATAGACGGACCGAAGGTCATCATCCATATTGCAGGAGGCGGATCACATGTCATCATCAATGCCTCTTTGGGGGTTCCTTCAGGCACAAGGGTGGAAATCCAGATCAACAGGGCATGCGAAGCGTGGGGTGAAGTGACGATTTGTTCGGATAGAATCCAACGCTCTCAAAATTGCGCCACCGTGGGGAAAGCGTATTAGGCGGATGCACTAATCTGGCCGTGAATCACCCCAATTCTCAGACAGAACCTCTTTGCCGAGGAAACCGTCGCTTCCCATCATTGCGATGGGGCATCCCGAGCTGAATCGGGGAGAATATCACAACTGCACCACTTTACCCGAAGTCAGGCCAGACGGCCGGCGACGAGGAGGGGCGGGACTTGGCGATCCCTGAGGCTGGACCCGAGTCGAAATGCCCGGGCGTTCCTACGTACTCCATCAGGCTGGAGATCAAGCCATACGTAGTTCTGCGAGTGCAGTTTAACGTCTTGCAGGACGTAGAACCCCGTTTGGGGAGATCTTAGTTTAGGGTCGTAGAGCTCGAACCATAGGGGCATATCTTAGTTTAAGGTCTTAGAGCTCGGACCATAAGAACCTCAAAGTACGCCGCATCGTGGTCCTATCCCCTGGATATGCGAAGATGCACTGGGGAATAGTGTCAAGAGTGTCGAGATTTTGCCTGGTCAGAATGGGAGGTGAAAAATGTGATGTGAATCATGCGGCCATTCACTCAAGGACTGGGGGCACCGGCGTAACGATATGGGAGTACTGTCAACCATGGCGAAAGAGCAGCATCAATATCGCACTAACCGTTGATGGAATGAGGCAGCAAACGAGCATCGACCGCTCAATCGCAGGATTCATATCGATTTGCTGCCCGAGGCCATTGGGGGCACCAGCCCGAGTCGGTGGGAGAGCACTGAGGCATTGTGTCCAAACCGTTCACGGGGGCTCCACCCAGGGCGTAGGCGATGGGTCCAAATGAAAGGGAGCACGAAGCCTGAAAATGGAAGGAACCTGACCAAGCTAAACCTGACCCTCCTGGCAATAAACCAGAGTGCTCTTGACACCAGTGGACCACTGCAAGGGGTCGAGGGACACGCCTTGAGGGTGGCCTGAAGGCGGCGGACTCCCCAGAGAAGGGGGGAATCATTAAGAGGTGGGGGCTGGACCCGAAGTTTCAAACATCCGGGCGTTCCTACGTATCCCATGAGGATGGGAATCAAGCCACACGTAGTTCTTGAAGCGCGGCGCAGCACAATCGGGCACCAGCGCGGGGAAGGGTGCAGGTCTGACCCTCGCACACAGAAGAAGCGGTATTTGATATTTCTTGTTTGTCCTTAAAGATGGATGGATTTTCGTGCAGCGACATGCCTATGATTAAGGAATCCCTGGCGTTGCCACAATAATCAAGCCATGAAAGGCATTGATGAATGGCGTGGTTATTAACCAGCACCCAACGTGAGTGTCCCCTGAGGAGAACATCACGATGCAGTGCCGTTTCTCGTCGGGCGGCCAAGACGATCACAGTTTACGGTCGTGTGGTAGGACCAGACAACACAGTTTAAGGTCGTGTGGTTCGGACCATGGAGGAATCCGCTTATCACGATATGGCGGACTCAGCGGAGGTGGGAACATACCCAGCCCTGCAGTCACGCACGATTCCAGGAGAACGATCCTGGGATAGGGGCCTGCGTATGTCCATCACCCGAGGGGCAGAGATGCTAGCCTCCAGATATACTGGGCCCAAAACGCGATTGTTCGGGCGACTCCTTCCTCCTTATGGGGACGAGGGTCCAGCTATACACGGCCCTTAGGGAGGACATCAGCATATACCCTTGGTGCTCAGATCGTGGGAGCCTCGACAGACACCATTATCCTGGTTGGCCTGCCTAACGTGTAAAGGTGTACTGAAGGTCAGTATGAAGAGAGTGTCGAGATTCCACTACAACGCAAAAAGGCGGAGTGTGATGAGGACCGTGCAACCAATGTTCGGAGCCTAAAAGAGCCGACATGGCGATCAAGGATGTCGCTGACCATATTCGCAACACAACATCCGATCGCGTCAGCCCAGAACTGGGCAAACAAACGAGCATCAACCGCTCAATCGCAGGATTCATATCGATATGCGGCCCAGGACCCGCCGGTAACTCGACCCGGAGAGGTAGGAGAGCACTGAGACATCGCACCCAAACCGCTAACGAGGATCCCTTTGAGTGAAGGCTCGAACAAGAGGAAGCGCGCGGCCCGACAAGCAACACGGGACTTGCCGGGATTGCATCCGACACTACGGGTCATAGACCAAAGTACCCAAAACATGTTAACAGATCACCGGAAAGGGTCGGAGGACTCACCCTGAGAGCAACCAAAAGACGGTAGATCCCCGTGATCAACCAGGATACGGGGTTGGACCTGAGACACAAGCGTCCAGGCGGTCCTACGTATCCCATAAGGATGGGAATCAAGACGTACGTAGTTCTTAAGGGGCAGTTTAACGTCATGCAGGACGATGAGGGGTGTGAGGTAGTCCCACACACGGGGGAGGCGTATGGCGCGGCCAGCAGACCAACGTGAACGAGGACATAATCCCCCGCTCACGCCACACGCCTCGCACAAAAAGGAGGGGAACTGGGGCCAGAGGCCCAATGCGGGATAGAGATTCCCGAGAAATGGGGTTGGGCCTGAAACATGAATGTTCAGGCGGTCCTACGTATCCCATAAGGATGGGAATCAAGCCGCACGTAGTTCTTGAGGGGCAGTTTAACGTCATGCAGGACGAAAAGAGAAAAAAGGGGGGAGCAGAAGGCATCCCCAAACGTGGGGGGGGCATACAGCGTGACGAGAAAACCGACGTGAATGAGGGCATAGCCTCGCGCTCACACCATACGCCGCACACCCGGGGGCAACTGGGCCAAGGGCTCGAGATGGGATGGAAATTCCCGAAGGATGGGGCTGGGCCTGAAACATGAATTTTCAGGCGGTCCTACGTATCCCATAAGGATGGGAATCAAGCCGCACGTAGTTCTCGAGAGGCAGTTTAACGTCATGCAGGATGAATGCTGAACAGTTTAACGTCTTGTAGCTCGGACGTAGTACAGTTTAACGTCGTGTTGGACGAATGCTAAACAGTTTAACGTCTTGTAGCTTGGACGAGGTACAGTTTAACGTCATGTTGGACGAAACACTTGGCAGTTTAACGTCTTGCAGCGCGGACGATATGCTAGGCAGTTTAACGTCGTGCAGCTTGGACGTATGCAGTTTAACGTCGTGCAGGACGTAGTACACTCAGACGAAGTACTGCTTGAGGAACCTAGCGTTGGTGGGAGGAGTGACACGCTCACCATCCATAGTCGCTAGGGAGTATGCGCCATTGGGATAAACTTTGTGGACGACAAGAGGTCCCTCCCACTTGGGCTCCAACTTGGGTGGCTTCCTGCCGGGGATCATTGGCTCTCTTAGGGCTAGCACTAGGTCACCCTGCAGGAAGGAGCGGAGGCGAACCTTCTTATTGAAAGCTCGAGCCATTCTACTTTGATGCCTCTCCAAGTTGTGCAAGGCGCGAAGTCTATTCTCATCCAGTGCTTCCAAATCGACTAGACGGGCTTCAGCAGCTCTGTCCGGCGCTTCCTGGTCGTAGACCGCAGTGCGCAAGGACGGTAACTGGATCTCGATGGGCAGGACGGCCTCAGCTCCATACACCAGGGAATAAGGGGTCATCTGGGTGGAATTGCGAGTCGTCGTCCGATAAGCCCAGAGGGCATTGGGGAGCTTGTCCGGCCAACTCTTCTTGTTCTGACCAACCATTTTTTGCAGAATGTTAGAGAGGGTTTTGTTAAATGCCTCAATCTGTCCATTCGCCTGCGCATGATAGCGAGATGTATGGTTCGAGCGAATGTTGTATTTGGCGTACAACTTCTTCAACTCGGCTGCTCAGAAATTGGCTCCGTTATCCGTGAGGATAGCGTGAGGCACTCCAAATCGATGAATGATGTTGGAGGTCACGAAGTCAGCGATCGAACAGGATTTGACCTCTCTGAGCGGAATCGCCTCTGCCCATTTGGAGAAGAAGTCCGTGGCGGTCAGAATGAACCGGCACTGGCGAGCTGTCGCCGGCGGGTAGGGTCCCACAACGTCCATCCCCCAGACTGCAAAGGGTCAAGAATACCTGGTGGTATGGAGAGGCTCCGGCGGCCGATGCACAAAGTTCGCATGAACCTGGCACGCATGGCACCTCCTGGCATACTCAATGCAGTCATGGATCATGGAGGGCCAGAAGTATCCCAACCTCCGAATCTAGTGGGACAGCTTCGGCCCAGTCTGATGGGCGCCGCATGAACCAGCATGAACCTCTTGCATGACTCGCGGGATCTCAACTCCCTAAAGGCAACGGAGGAGAACACCATCAAATCCGCGTCTATAGAGGATCTGCTCCAGGCCGGGACTGCTCTGGAGGACAAACTGCGATGCGCGGCGTCGAACTCGCTCGCGCTCAGCCCGATCCGGCGGGAGAATGCCATGTTGGAGGTACTCAACCAAAGGCGTCCTCCAATCAGGGGCTGGTTCGACTGCCATATCTGGGGTACTCGTGGCTCCGGGCACAGGGGAAACCGTGGTGAGATTACTTACCGACGGGTCGCGATCTCCCTCCGGGACAACGGGAGCGATGAGCCTGCGGCGCGTCACGCGGACGGTCAGGTTATCCTGTTCAGGCTCCGCAAGTGACGCAGCAAGGCTGGCCAAAGCATCTGCTCGACCGTTCTGCGACCGGGTAATATGGACAATCTCTGGCCGAGAAGGGAACCGGGCCATCAGAAGGAGGGTGCACTCCAGCAGTGGCACAAGTTCCGGCTTCCTGACAACATAGTCGCCATTGATCTTCTTAAGAACCAACTCGGAGTCCCCTTTCACACACAGATGGGGCACGTCGATCTCGAGAGCTAACTCGAGGCCGGTGATGAGGGCATGGTATTCCGCCTCATTGTTGGTACAGCCCTCTGACAACAGGAAAGAGTATGGCAGCACGGCTTGCTCTGGGGTAATGAAGACGATACCCAAACCCACTCTGTTGAGCTTAGGATTATCAAGTCTTCTACCGGTGGGGCTCCGGGAGGCACCGTCAAAGTGCATCTGCCAGCATGGACCGGCATGATCGACCGAGAGAATGGCCTCATCAGGAAAGCCTAGATCCAGCGGCTGATCCGCGGAGGTTGGGTGAGCAGCCAGAAAGTCTGTCAATGCTTTCCCTTTGATGGCCTTCTGAGACACATACCCGATGTCGAACTGTTGGAGAATCACAGCCCACCGCGCTAGACGGCCAGTCAACATGGGCCGGCTCAGGATATATTTCAACGGGTCTACCCGAGAAACCAACTGTACCTCATGGTGCTGCAAGTAGTGCCGTAATTTCTGTACGGCAAATACGAGCGCCAGGCAGCTCTTCTCGATGGGGGAATACCTAACTTCCGCATCGAGGAGCATGCGACTGAGGTAATAGAGGCTATTCTATGTTCCCTCGTTGTTCTTCTGGGCGAGAAGGGCACCCAGGGACCGTTCCAGGGCGGTCACATAGAGGACCAGTGGCTTCCCGGATACAGGCGGCATCAGAACCGGAGGTTGCAGCAGGTACTGCTTGATTTCCTCGAAAGCGGTCTGACACTCTTTATACCATACATAGGTGGCACCTTTCTTCATGAGCCGAGAAAAGGGCTTACACTTGCCGGCCAGATTCGTGATGAGTCGGCGTATATAGGCTAAGTGGCCTTGGAACCCCTGCAGTTCCCGGATATTACCTGGGGGAGGCATCTGGCTAATCGCCCTGATCTTCTCTGGGTCGATCTCAATACCCCGGTATCTTACCACAAATCCAAGGAACTTTCCGGAGGTGACCCCGAAGGCACACTTCAACGGGTTCATCTTCAGGTAGCGAGACCGGAGGAAGCCGAACACTTTCTCAAGATCTTTGAGATGGTCCTGACGCTGGCGCGATTTTACTACCAAGTCGTCGATGTAGCATTCCACCAGTGTGCCGAGGATTGGCTTGAATATGCGGTGCATCGCCCGTTGATAGGTGGCACCTGCATTCTTCAGGCTGAAAGGCATGACCCGGTAACAGAAGGTACCTTGGGGGGCCCTGAAGGCAGTGAACTCCTCATCCTCAGGGGCCATCCGAATTTGGTTGTATCCGGAGTATCCATCCATGAAGGAGAGGGCTTGGAACCCTGCCGTGGCGTCAATCAACAGCTCTGTCACTGGAAGGGGAAAATCATCCTTCGGACAGTGGCGGTTGAGATCGCGGAAGTCGATGCAGACTCTGATCTGCCCGTTCTTCTTCCTGACCGGCACAATGTTGGCCAGCCATTTGGGGTACTGAACTTCCCTCACGAAGTTGGCTTTGATAAGCTTGTAAACTTCGGCCACAACCATGGCACCGTGGAATGGGTGCATCTTCCTGGGAGGCTGCTTGAACCCGCGATGGTTCGTCGGGAGACCAAGGCGGTGGACGGCTACCTGAGGATCTAGCCCCGGCATCTCGTCATAGCCCCAAGCGAACACATCGCGGTGCTGCCTGAGAAAGTCCACGTACTGCTGCCGCTCCTCAGAGGGCATGGCGGCACTGACCAATGTGGGTCTCGGATCTGCTTCGGTTCCAAGGTTCACTTGTACTAACTCATCGACCGTGGCGGAGACGCCCTCCTCAAAGGCTGGGGGTGCATCTTCCACGTCCTCTCCACTCGGGGAGGGATCGTCCACGGGAGAGGCTTCGTTGGCAACTGCATTGGGGCTACCAGATCCTGCTGGGCCACTGGTGCTGGCATGGGCGGTCGCGGTCATCTCATCAGGAGACTCACAAGCCGTCGAGACCATGGCTACGTCCAACCGTTGAATCGGGAGGACATAAGCGTCATCCAAACTTGCCCAGGGATCACTTGCAACAGCGACAGGCTCGACCTCACCTGCCAGGATCTGCTTATCCTTGCTCTTGTAATAGTCCGCGTCCAGATAGCGGGCTTCACATGAGGCAAAAGGGGAGGCATCTCCCTGAAGCACGCCTACTCGACCATTAAGGGAGTATTTGAGGCATTGGTGGTATGACGAGGGAACCGCCGCATGAAGGTGGAGCCAGGGCCTGCTCATCAATGCGTTGTACGCGGTGTCTTGAGAGACTACCATGAATTCGGTGTTGGAAACCAAATCACCGAACTGGGTCTTCAAACGTATCTTTTCGACCGGGGTTTGCTCGGTGCGGTCGTACCCCTGGATCCTGAGGTCGGAGGGAATCAAGTCACCCTCAGACAACCCCAATCTCCGGAGCGTCCGAGTGGGAATCAGGTTAATCCCGGACCCCGTGTCGACAAGACAGCACCGGACTTCAAGGCCATTGAACTGGCCGGTAACATACAGCGGACGAATGTGCCCCTGTATAGGAGGGTCTTCATCCTTACCAGAAAACGAGATAACTGCCTGGCATTCGGCGTCCTCAATCGTTTCGGCGTGAAAGGCCTCTGCAGCCGCAACCTCTGTCTCAAACTGGAGGGGGCTCTTCAGGGCTTCAGCGATTGCCTCGCGCATCTCAGATGACATGCGCAGAGCCTCAAGGATGGAGAGTCTCGCTGGGATGTCGGCCAAGTGCTTCAGGACATCATACTTTTTGGCCAAGCGCGAGCCTCTGGTTGCAGGAGGTTGCTCTGCGGTTGGAAGCATGACGGGCCTTGCCGGTTGGGCCGGCAGCCGACTGGTGCTTGGCGCATCTCGCTGTTCATTGGTTGAAGCCCGGGAAATGGTCACCGTACTGGGGTCAGGAGGCCGGGATGGACTCGTGGCAGGGCGGAGCTGATCGCGACGCGGCTGAGGCGGTTCTGCCTGATCCCATACCACAAACAGTGGCGGAGGCGAATCCGTCATCCCCGGATGGGGGGGCTGTGCATGTTGAGCTCGGTTTTGAGCCTGCTGCCTGGTCTCAGTGGCGTGCACGGCCTGGCTGGAGGTACCAACTGCTGTGCCCCGGCGACTCCTGTTGTTGCGGCTCCTCCGACGGTGGCGACGACCGGGGACACTAGGGAGGTCCACCTGGTGTTCTTCAACGTCGGGAACCGAAAAGGGATTTACCAGCTCGACGGTATTAACCGAAGCGTACCCAATACTGTCATCGGACGAATCATTCACCACTGGGCGGATCCGAAGAGGGATCCCCATCTCCGGGGGCATGAAATCGCCGAGAGTGCGGGATAGTGGTGGAACTGGCGGGGCACGCTCTTCCTTCTTGCGCCGCCGCCGTTTGCTCTTCTTGGAAGAGGCAGGCTGGGACGACGATGCCGAAGCAGCACCCGCAGATTCTGGGGGCTCAGGCTGATTTAAGCGCGCACGGATGATTCCATGGGCGCGAATGATCGTCTTGCGGGCCATCCAGTTTTTATACTTCTGGGATCCGCGGTCGGAGACCAGCTGCCATTCGTCCTCATTGCCGTTATCGTCATCTGATCCCACGAACACGCCCGCCACTTGTGCCGGAGCTGGGCCCAACCTGATTACATTGTTGTTAATCTGGTCTTGAAGCCAATCCTTAAACACATAGCACCGCTGGATGGTGTGCCCCAGGGCCCGATGGTAGGGGCAGTAGCGGGGGTTATCCGTGAGATGTGCCTCCTCTGGCCTCCAACACTCAGGCAGTCGCACAATCCTCTACTCCAGGGCGCTCCGGAAATAACCGGGGACCTGATCCTTGTGAAATGAGTAGGTCAGGTATCGCGGGCCCCTGGGAGCGTGGTCTTGACAAGGGGCTGGAGGGGCCTGCCGAGGAGGTGGACCCTGATTATCTCGCCTGGGTTGCGGCGGTACATTACGCGGAGGGGCCGGCCGGTTCTGAGGCTGCCGCTGCTGGGCCGGGAACTGAGCCCGTGGAGGCGGATTCCTGTGAGGCTGTGGAGCTGGTCTCACCGGCAGCAGCTCCAACGGCCTGGGAGCCTCTATCTAGGCGACAGCAGCGGGCTCAGCCCTGCTGGCTCTCCTTGCAGGAATCATAGGAGGTAGCGGGTGTGCCTGGCTAGCCTGTTGCAGGGCTTCCTCAAGACGTTGAGCTTTGTCTGAGAAGTCCCTGAACCCTCCGGGGTAATTCTGAGTGATCAATGAAGGGACCAGCTCGGTCTTGACGTTCCCGACGCACATTGTCAGCAACTGCTCCTGAGTCAATGGCATGTCAAGGGAATACGTGAGACCCTTCCATCGGGCGACGAAGTCCGCGACTCGCTCATCAGGCCTCTTCTTGCACTTGAAGAGGTCTGCGATACTCGTCTTCCGGGTCGTGGAACTGAACTGGTAGAGGAACTATCTGCGAAGGTCCTCCCAGCTAGTTATCGACCCGACGGGGAGCTGGCTGTACCAGACAAATGCTGGCCCTTCCAGTGTCTGGACAAAGCAGCAAAGCTTAGCGGCCTCTTGCTGCGCCGGAGTCCCCAACATAGGCCTGCACCTCGAGTTGAAATGGGCCAAATGCTGTGGCGGATCTCCAGTCCCGTTGAAGGGGGCAAAAGTGGGATTCCCGAATCCCGGAGGCACCGGCATGTCATCCACCCATGCTGGGTATGGCTTGCCGTCCGGTGGGATTGCCACTTGCCGAGTCTCCAAGGCTTCCAAGCGGGCGATGAGTGCCGCCATCGGATCGTCCGGACATGGGTTCCAGTCCTGGCGAGGATCTCTAACCACGAGCGCATTGCATGGCCCTTCAATCGGGTCGTCGACCGGGTCGTCGAACTCGGCAGCTCGTGGGATGGTGGGCGGAGCAGCCCTTGGGGAAGCGGGAGGAATCCGAGCGGGGTCTCTCAGGTAGTCACGCCGCTCGGGAGGGTGTGGTGAAACATACCGCGCCCTCTTTCCATAGGCGATGGCCTCTCTCCTGTCGGCGAACACGGCATAATCACGGTTTCCCGGGAGAGCCTCATCGAGGGGTGGTTGTTCCTGTCCCTGCTGTCCTGGCCTAGGATCACCGTAGTCAGGTCGCTTCTCTGCAACGCGCTCGGCGAGGAGCTGGTCAACTAGCTTCTTCTACTCGGCGAGCTGTTGGCGTAGCATAGCCTTCTCGGGATCCTCATCCGCCCTCTGCGTGGAGGCATATGGGTCGGCGGGCTTTATAGCCTCGCCGTGCTCTTTACCTTTACTGACGTTTCGGCTCAACGTCAGTGCTTCAGTGGCTGCGGGGAGACCCAGGAGGCTCCTCTGGTGACGAGTAACTCTCGCCGATGGATCCAACAACGGCTTTTCTTCGGGGGGAGAGCCCCCGTCGAGAAGTTCCAAACCGTTCCCCTCCCCCGACAGGTCATCCATATTGACTGTTTCCGTCCCTGGGGATGTACCCTCAGGGCCACCCAGTGAATCGGGCTGTCGGCGAATCGCACTGAAGCGTAGGGCAGCGTACTGCCCCCATCCACGGATATACACGTGGGGAGTGGCTTCCTCGATAACCTTGCGGAGTACTTGAAAACACTCAACGCATCGTTGTTGGAGGGCCTCGTGGTGCCCAAATGACCCGGGGTGCCGAACCGCGGGGAGCGTGGCCAGGTCAATTTGACGGCACTGCTCACCAATATCCTCCAGGTGCACTTGATTCCCAGGATATGGCATTTGTAGGCAGTGAAGACGGGAGTGAGTCTCCCGGAGAGTTCGGCGGAAGCATTCGAACTCATCCGGGGTGAGCGATTCGGGTGCATCAAAGTCCGGTCCTGCGACTGGCCAAAACTTCTCAGGGAAGTGGCCCTCTGCAAGGACGGTCCAGAAACTCCACGACTCAAACTCAGGACCCAGGTCTCCTTGGTCTTCTTCAACGACTGGGAATGGACGGGGAACCGGCAGTGGTGCCGAGGCGGGCCGCCGGGCCGACGGGCTGGCCGGCGGTGAATACGGCGAGCAGGCCGATTGGCCTCCATATCCCGGGCCGCCCTCTGAGGGTGGCGGTGCCCTGGCTACCACATCACAATAGGACGGGCCGGCGAGCGAACATCCTGCCGTAGCGTCGGTGCTCGCCGAGGGTGCACTAGATCGTGGTTCAACCGTCGGTCCCCAGAAAAGGTCTCCGGCTTCTCCGATCGAGGCAGAAGGCGCTTCCAGAGGGGCCGGTACCAACCGCAAGCTTGATCCTTGGGGGTCTACCAAGCCCTCGCTACTCCGGATATACCTTCGGAGAGAAGCGGGGATCATATCGATCTCACTCTCGGGAAGTACGAGGCTGACGTGCCGCACTCCTACCCCTGCCCCTGACAGGTGGGATTGGGGGGAGGGCTCTGTCGCCGAATCATACTCCGCCTCTGTATCAGAGAAACGAACCGGTCGGATCTCTGTCCGGAATTCCGTAACATTCTTCCCTCGGCGTCGACGCCTCGCCCTCCTGCCCCTGGGTGGTTCTTCGGGGCATGGCTGATCTCTATCCTGGCGTCCTCCGGCCGCACTGGTGCTGGGGCCAAGAGGACTGGAAACCAAGGTGCGAGGGGCACCGGGACAGATATCAAAGGGGACGCGGGGAGAGATGATTCCGGGCAGGCCTCCGGGCCGAGATCGGAAGGCGGGGTGACCCATGCCTCTTGGATCGGCCACACGGAGTAGACCCTGTTGGTGAATAGCGCTACCGCGAGGTGGTCCGCGGTGGCTATTGTCTGTACCAGCAACCGGGAGAGTCAACCCAACCTGCCTTTGGGGCGGTCAGGGCCTCGATCCGGGTCGGGCATAGAAGTGCCCCTCCTCAGGATGCGCAGGGGCTTGGCGACTGGAGCGAGCAGTGGCTTGAGCCAATGTGGCTGCTGTTGCTAGGTCCCCAAGGTGGGCATCCTCTTCCGCTCGCGCCCGACGTTGGCGTCGGGACAGACGAGTCGGGATGAGCGGCGCGGGCAGGTGGAGAGCCCGTTCTTCGACTTGAGAGGTCTGGCGGCGATGTCGTCGTGGCCTGACAGGAGCCCTCATCGCGGATCCCTGGGGAGAATCCTGGATAGGGTGGTCCCGGGCATCTTCCACCTCATCCGCATAGGGGAAAGAGTTGTCGGAGCGCTCCGGGGATAAACTCCCGAAGCGGTTGGACGTCGAGGTAGGCAGTGGTGCCTCCCCGCGCGGCCCTCGGGGGCGGCGGTGGTGGCGAGGTGCAGCTTCCTCGAGGTCTAGGCGAGCCATGTCCCGGGTGGGGATGACTCCCTCTTCCTCATATCTCCGCACCAAGTTGTTGATCACCCTTCTTTGGATGACCTCCGAGGGGGAGAGAGGGCGTGGTTGCCCCGCAGCTGCGGCTGCTGGCACGGCTGTGGAACGGGCGGGACCGCGCGGAGTAGCCGCGTCGGTGTTTCCCCTACCCCTGCGCCAGTGGGCGGGTGGCGATCGGGCACTGGATTGGGCGACCTGATTTCTGAAAGTAGGGAGAAGAACCCATTAACACTGACAGGAAAAGGAATCGACAACCAACCATTAGTGCCACGACGCCTTCCGTGGGGGGGACCCAGGCCCTCGACGTCGCGAGACGGAGTGCCCGAGTTCCCTTCCTCAGCCCCTGGCGGGTAAAACTGAATGCTCGGTCGAGCAGCATGCTGGTCTTCCAACACCTCTGAAAGCCATCGGACTTCGTATTGAGGAGAAGAGATTCACGTCGGGTTCACCATTTTTCTGTTTCGGTGCGGATGTGCGTCGGGTTACGCTGTTCCGCCAGGACGCGTTCGCGCGTGCACCCGTCAACCCAAGGGGATGGGCGCGCGGCTTGTGGTCCCGCAGTCCCGCTTTCCAAGGGCGGGCGGCATTCGTCCCTTATTCAGGGGCGTCTTCTCCTTGATCGAAACCGGGATGATGGGATGTCGGCTCCTCCTTCCGTGGACGTCTCCTTGGAACTCGTGGCCTAATCCGGGTCTCCCTCATAGATTTAAGAATGTTCGTGAATCTCGTTCCTGGCGCCATGTCTCCATGGACACCGGTTAATTACGCTGCTTCCGCCCGGACGCTCCAAGGAGTCTGGTCGGGGCAGCAACCTGCGGTGAGGAGACCGGGTGGCTCTGGGTGTCGGGGGCGTGTCTTAACACTGCGCCTCTGCATGTCTGCCTTCCTTCCCTAATAGGGATCCTCGAAGGCGTGATGGCCTGAGGCATACCGCACTGGGTGCGGGGAACTGTGTTACCTGAGGTTTTCCTCAGCTTCCCATGTTTAACACGGGGTATGCCGCGAGTTTAACGTCCAGCGGGGACGGCATCGGACTGATCAACACGAGGAGTGGATCAGATGACAGAACCACTTGCGGGGAACCTCCGACGCTGGGGCCAGCATATGAGCGGCTTCCCGAGTGAAGTGGAGTGGGATGAAATGGCATGACCCCACCGGGATGTGGCGGCCCGGGTAAGGATCAGGATGGATGATGGAGTGAAGAGCTTGGACCCCGTAGGGGCTTCCTACGTACCGTGCGTTAGCGCGGATCAAATTCAGCGTAGTTCGGATATACAGTTTAACGTCATGTTGGACGTCGGCAAGCCGACTCACAAAGAGATCGAGGCCGCCGGGCGGAGGATTGAACCGAACCACCTCGCACAGAGGGGGATGGAACGGCCGGGTGGATCACAGTTTTACGTCATGCTGGACGTTGGCAAGCTGACTCATGAAGAGATCGAGGCTGCCTGGAGAAGGATTGAACCGAACCACCTCGCACAGAGGGGGATGGAACGGCCGGGTGGATCACAGTTTTACGTCATGCTGGACGTTGGCAAGCTGACTCACGAAGAGATCGAGGCCGTGGGGAAGAACAATGGAGATACACACGTGCAGTCCCCCACAGAGGCGGATTCATAGGTGAATCAACGCAAGTGTGAACCCGGGAGGGGTCCACTGATGGACGAACCGACGTAAATACGACCGGGACGACCAGGTGGTGGGCTTGAACCTCAGAGAGGCTTCCTACGTACCCTGTTTAGAAGACAGGGATCAAAGTCCACGTAGTTCGTTCTGTTTGCAACACTCTACCCCCGTGGGCGAAGGCCACTCCAATCCCGACATCCCTGCAGAGACGATCGGGTGGGGGCCACATCCAAACCGGGAGGACCCTGCATGCAAGGCACGGGATCGGGTGAAGCGGACGGTTTAACGTCTTGCCGGACGAAGTACAGTTTAACGTCGTGTGTTGAGGACGAAGCGGACGGTTTAACGTCTCGCCGGACGAAGTACAGTTTAACGTCGTGTGTTGAGGACGAAGATGCTTGGCAGTTTAACGTCTTGCAGCGCGGACGATGGTGCAGTTTAACGTCGTGCGGGACGTAAACGCCTGGCAGTTTAACTTCTTGCAGCGCGGACGTGGCACAATTTAACGTCATGTTGGACGTATGATGCCGCCTAATGGGTCCGTGTCACTTCACGCAGGCCTGGAGGTCCGCACGGGAAGACAACGCACGTTGCGGGCACCCGGGATGAAGGTCATCGGGCGCCACGCAGGCGGGTACCCTCAGGGGGTCAAAGGGGGCGACCCTGGCGGTTTGCGCGCAAAAGATGAGCTTTGCGCGCAATACCGCGGGTCGGCGCGCAAAAGAGGAGCTTGGGCCAGAACTTTGCGCGCGGATGATAGAGATTGTGCGCACCGGGCTTCGGGTAGCACGCGGGGGCAACGGCTCATTCTTTAATCGAATGGCCACTTTGAAAATGGGGGGTGCGCGCAATCGGGTTGGATTGCGCGCACCCGGGGGCAATTGCGCGCAAGAGGCTTCTTTTGCGCGCAAATGCCTTTGGGTGAAGGGTTATTCAAAAGGAAAGGAGCTAAAGGGATTGCGCGCGAAGGCGAACCCCAAGGCTTTCTTGCGCGAAAGAAAAGAGGTTACCTGAAGATCGGCATTGCGCGCGGAAGGGGTTGGATTGCGCGCACGAGAGACCTTTCGAATTCTGGCAACCTTCAAAACGTCGGGGGTCGCCTTATATTTATAGGCAACCTCGGGCGCGGAATCCAGTGTGCGGGCGCGAAATTCTCTTCTCGGGCGCGGAATCGGGCCCGGCGCGCAAGGGAGCCGCGCGGGCCCCTGGCGCGCAAAATTGCGCGCCGGCCCGGCGCATTGTGCGCATCCCGGGAGGTTTGCACGCGGCTCATCAACTTTGCGCGCGTGTCTCCAAAATTCCGCGCAAGGCCTCCGGGCCCTCCGAAACATGCTTCCGACTCCAAATATGACCTCGCTTTCCGCATCCGGAGCTTTGTTTGGGAACAACGGACTTTTCCGGCGTCTACAGTGGTTTGTGATTAACTTCACCTTTTCAATCGTTTCCTCCACATGTTCTGGGCCTATGAATTTTATTTCACCAAAATCATCCCAACAGGTTGGTGTACGACATCTATTTCCATATAACGCTTCATATTGTGCCATCTGAATACTTGAATGGAAGCTATTGTTATAGGAAAATTATACCAAAGGTAAATATTGATCCCGCATACCATGACTATCAAGAGATCATGATCTCAGCATGTCTTCTAAGGTTTGAATAGTCCATTCTGATTTTCCATTATTTTGGGGTTGGTTGGCAGTGCTCAAACGAAGTTCAGTATCTAGGGCTTTGTGAATACTTTTCCAGAATCATGATGTAAAATGGGGATCACGATCAGAAATAATCGATAGGGGTACTTCATGTAGTCTCACAACTTTATTAATATATATTTTTTCTAGACGTTCAAGTGGTAAATATTCCTTTATAGCGAGAATATGTGATAACTTGGTAAGACAATCAACAATGACCCATATTGCATCATTCCATCAAGGAGTCTTTGGTAGTCCCATGACAAAGTTCATCGTAATAGTATCCCATTTCCACTCAATTATTGTAAGAGGTTTTAGGACTCCTTCAGGCTGTTGCCTTCCAGCTTTCACATTTTGACAAACTATACATCTTGTCACAAAATCAGCAATCTCCCTCTTTATGTTTTCCCACCAAAAATGTTCCTTCAAATCTCTATACATTTTGGTTCTCCCAGGGATTATAGAGAAATTTGATCTATGTGAATCATCCAAAAATTCTAATTTGTGATCAGGTATATCGGGAACAAAAAGTCTCCTCCCAAATTTCAAAATTCCATCTTCAAATACGAAGTCACTCAATCTCCCATTATTCACAGCTTTAATCTTATTTTGAAACTCCTCATCATCTTCCTGGGAACGTTTTATCCTTTATAGTAAACATGGTTTGGAAACCATTTGAATAAGCATTGATGTTTCACCTTCCATGTTTATTATCATATCCATCTTTACTAGATCCATGTATATAGGATACTTTTCAACTCTCATCTTGTTCAAAACTCCATGATCTTTTCTTCTCAAAGCATCTGGCACATTATTTTCCTTCCCCGCGTAGTAGTGTTTCATGCAATCATAATCCTTGAGTAGTTCAAACCATCTCCTTTGCCTCATGTTGAGTTCTTTATGTGAGA
Organism: Viscum album; assembly: GCA_963277665.1. Lineage (NCBI taxonomy): Eukaryota > Viridiplantae > Streptophyta > Magnoliopsida > Santalales > Viscaceae > Viscum > Viscum album. The sequence continues at coordinate 2,017,579,998 of OY728126.1, forward strand.
AAATATACTTAAAACTCTTGTGATCTGTATAAATCTCACATTATTCACCATAGATATAGTGTCTCCAAATCTTCAAAACAAAGATTACAACTGAAAACTCAAGATCATAAGTAGGATAGTTTTGGTCATGAATTTTTAGTTGTCGTGATGCATAGGCGATAACTCTATCATTCTATATAAGGACACAACCATGTCCTTTCATCGATGCATCACTATAAATAATAAACCCATCATTCCCCGATGGTAGAGTCAATATAGGAGCATTGACTAGTCCTCTCTTCAATTCTTCAAAACATTATTCATACTCTTTTTTCCAAACAAATTTAACCCCTTTTCAGGTGATCTTTGTTAATGGGTTAGCCAATTGGGAAAAATTCAGGATGAAACATCGATAATAACCTGTTAAACCAATAAAACTGCATACCTCAGTTATACTCGTCTGTGTTGGCCATTCTTGGATTGCCTTGGTCTTAGAAGGATCAACAGAGATTCCATCCTTTGAGACAATATGGTCAAGAAAAAATTCTCTTGAATCCAGAATTCACACTTTCTTATCTTCCCATATAATTCATGCCTTCTCAGAGTCTTCGAGATAATGTGCAATTCATTTTCATGATCTTTGTATCTTTTCTAGTGCACCAAGATGTCATCAATAAATACCACTAGAAAGTCATCAAGATATTCCTTGAAAACTCTATTCATTAGATCCATAAAGACAGAGGGTGAAATATTCAATCCAATAGGCATTACTGTAAACACATAATGCTCGTACCTGGTTCAAAATGCTGTTTTCAGAATGTCTTCCTTCTTCACAAACAACTGATGATATCCAGATCGAAGGTCAATGTTTGAAAAAAAATGAGCTCCACGAAGTTTGTTGAATAAATCATCACTACGAGGTAGGGGATACGTGTTCTTTATTATTATACCATTTATATCTCTGTAGTCAATGCACAAGCTCATATATCCATATTTCTTCTTAACAAAAAGGACAGGGGCTCTCTATAGAGAAAAACTAGGGCGAAAAAAATACCTTATTACTCAATTCCTCTAGTTTTTTCTTTTGTTACACTAATTACATAGTGGAAATTATATAAGGGGTCTTCGATATGGGCCTTGATCCAAGAATTAAATCAATGGAAAACTCAATTTCTCGTTCTAGAGGATGTCTAAGTAAATCCTCTGGAAAAACATCAACATATTTTTTCACAATAGGTACATCCTCTATTTGAACATTATTTTCATCACCTATAGTAATTTCATTCTCTTCCTCCCCAATAATTGAATTTAGTTGAGCTATTGGGGGTGGATCTAGATAAGAATTAGGTGGTGATGATTCTGTTCTAATGATTAGGTGTTCTTTATCATCGTCATAAAAAATATTAATCACCTTCTTCTTACAATAATTTTTTCTATCATGGTCTGAAATCCAATACATACTGAGGATTATATCAAATTCAATCATAGGTATGACGATGAGATCAGTAGATAAAGAAAATTTATATTCCCTAATGGGGAGTGATTCACAAAAAACTGTTGCAATAATAATTCCCTAAGGAGTTTTGACTGAAAACTCCCTTATTAACTCAAATTGGAAATATCTAACTTTCATAGAAAACTAGGAAGATATGAAACAATGTGATGATCCAGAATCAAATAAATCATTGGCTAAACATGAGGAAGACATTAATTTACCCTCCACCATGTCTTTCAGAGCTTCAACCTTAGTAGTAGTGATAACATATGCTTTGCCTTGATCCCTTGGCATTTTATGAGGTAAGTTCCCATGATGCATAGGACATTCATTCACATAATTCCCCTTTCTCTACAATTGTAGAATTCAACATTGACAACCGCTTTCTTCCCACTACAATCATGATCATGGTGGCCATTTTCACCACACTGGTAACAGAATCCCATTCCCTTCATACAAGTACCAGAGTGTTTCTTCCCACATTTACTGCAGGATGGATATTCAACTTTTCCTTTCTTCCCATTATTTCCATTTCTAGAGTGTTCAATAGATCTCTTCTTCTCTTGATTTTCTATAAATATGTAAGACATATAGAATTATTTTTTTTGTCTTGATATCACATGAGACAATATCTTCGTACGAAGAGAAAGATTGTGAGACTAACGCTCGATAGAGAAATGGTGTTAACCCATCAATGAAACGATCAATCTTACCTCTTGGGTAACATATATAATCTGCAACATGCCTTGTTATCCTTGCAATGTTAGCTTTATACTTTGTGACATTCTCATCCTCCTTTTTCCTCAGACTCAGAAATTGCCTATCCATATCCGCTCGATGGTCACGAGGAATGTATTTTTCTAAGAAAATCTCTTTAAACTCCCTTCATTCCATATTTCATACTTCCTCATATTCCTTTGTGTTTTGAATCAATGACCACCATTGATCAGCATATCCTGTGAGGCGGTAAACTTCTATGAAAACTTTTTCCCTTTCACTACTCCCCAAGGTGTGGAATATTTTATCTAATGAATTTATCCATTGCTTAGCTATTAGTGGGTTTGTAGCCCAATTGAATGTTTGTGGTTTTTTCCTCATGAAGCGATCTAACATTGATCATTCACGATGCAGATCAAGGTGCTCTATATGGGTAATATTATTATTCATAATCCAAGGGAGTTGTCCCAGTATGGTGATTAGATGATCAGCACCAGTTGCTGCTCCAGCTCCACTATAATTATCTTAAGTAGGAGGGAAATCCCTATATGGAGTGTGTGAATTGATACATTTTCCATTCCTTCCACTTGGATCCATTTCTAAACAATGGCATAAACTAGATTAGTGTATGAATCAAAATACATAATCCCAAAATTGTAAAACACTTAACATAAATTGAACAGTTTATAGATATAATACATAATCATAAAAAAAATTCTTTGAAAAAGTATATACTCATAAACCCATCATAATGGTTTGTAAAGAAAATGAGAATTATCCTAAGAATATCCCTCGGTAGTGTGGTAACCAATAGTGAAGAAAGGCCCGTTGTCGTGCACCAGTTCCCGTTAGACCCTAGCTCAAAGCGGTGTTTTCGGGATTTACCCCTAGGTACATCTATGCCAGAGCCGCCTCTACCTGCTCGTATCCAAACAGGGATGTATTTCTTGGAAAACTCACAAAATATCTACAATACCAAAATTCTAGGAAGTTCTTCTATACCAATCCTCAAAGTCTATCTTAGTGTATTGTGCTCTAATCAGAGTTTCTCTAAATCTAGATTCGAGGTTTTATACTAAACTTCCTCTGATACCAACTGTAACACCCTGACCCTAGAAGCCCATAGTCAGTGAATTATTCTATATCATTTTCATGATTACAAAAGATCAAGTCTCTAAAAAACGATTAGTTTAGTGGCCTTAGAAGTACTAGATACATTCATAAGGTTTAAATTACATCATAAAATAGAAAACTACAACAACATTGCTTCCATAGACAACACTAAGATCCCAAAGAATATCCCTTCAGGTCAGTCACAATATATTTCTTTGCATCTTGGGAAAAATAAAACATAGAAAGTGGTGATCTCATATGCTCAGTAAGGATAAAAATATAGCAGAAAATTTTACAAATAAGCATAAACATTTAAGTGAATGTATAAGACTAAAACAAAAGCCTTTTATACTTGAAATTTAGCATAATATGGAAAATATAGAATCAAAATAATGTCATTTACTTACTCACATGGATATTCTATTTGTCGAATAATCACATTCAATATCAATAGCCAATTTCATAATGATGGAATGTATAATGCCAGACATTCATAACCACATAGTAAAGGCCCTTTGCAAAGACTACAAATAAGATTTTGTCAAGGCCTTGTGCCAAGACACTAGCTTGTCTCATGAGACCTACCGATACATCGAGTAGCTATAGCGAGCTCCACCCGTCACTTACTACGTCCAATGAATTCCTCATATGAAAAGGTTTAAACATAACAAAAACATTCATATTACAACTGGCATACGAAATGTCAATACATTTTCCATAAACAATAAATGGAATTAAATAACACATCCACAGTCAAACATATCACAAAACCTTTAATAAAATATGGAAGTCTTTTATCATAATAAATCAACTTCAAACAAACTTAAAATCCATCAAATGATGTTGACATAGATGAAATCAAAACCTTTTTAGAGAAATATCACATTCTATTTTGAAATCATTTAAAACTCATGTAATTATAAATGAAAACATTTATATTTGAAAATTTTCTTATAATATTGTAAGGGAAGCTTCGATGATGTTATAACGGCGGAAGATAGCCACACCCTCCATATAAGTTAAAAAAAAATTATTACCTTAAATTTTTTGAAAAGGTCAAAAAGTACCTTGTTTGGAAAACGACGACAAGATTCCTTTATATACATCTTATAAAAGAAAAACAATGGTATAAATTACTTTAACCCATAGTCTATAAAATAATAATAATGTTTTTAATTACATTTTTAAGAAACATGGATGTGGATGATAAAGATGTCCAAGTAGATAATTACATATAAACAACCATGGATGATGAAGAGATTGTAAAATTAACCCTTACCTGGTACTTTTACTTGGTCGAGGGTAGATTAACATCCTGTACAATGGTAAAATAATTTTTATTAAATTATATAATGATAATATACATTAATATGATATCATATATGATCTTTTAACATTTCTTTGTTAATAATATCTTAGTATTATCGTGGTTTCGAGTGTTAACTAATCCATTTTCCATTATATGATTTGTTAAGTAAGTAATGATTATTATGTATAGGATGTATCTTATTCATATTTAGAATTATATTAAGTCTTTAAACATTATTTTTAATCATATAATGAAAATTAGTCTTGAATGGATATGATGGGGAATGAATCTCATCCTGTTCGTGGAGACGGTAATCCGTACGTACACACGAGCGACAATATCATTATTTTGATATTAAAATAGTATATAATTGGATGGTATATAATATATATAGAATAATTATCATGTTATATTTATTATTTACATCAATTACACAAAATTATTATACCCATCCAAATAATAATGTATTGAATAACAACTTCACCATGACGTGGAGACTGTAAGATGTACGTACGCACGTATTGTGACATTTCATTCAAAGGATGGATAGAATAATGAATATGGTGGTATCATATTTATAATAACATCACATTATATAGAAGATGCATAATCTATTATTTTAGAATAGAAACAACAAAGAAAGAGGAAGGGGAAGAAGAAAGGAACTTTAAAGATGTGATGAAATATTTACCTCTTCTTCGGATTCTTCCTTTTTTATTTTATCAAAAGGGATCCTTAGGTTGGATTTATGACTATAGTAAGGCCTATAAGTTGAAGGGAGGACAGTTTATAGGGTATTTGGTAAGGTTTTGGCCGATCCAAATGGATTTTAAGGTGTGAATTAGAGAGAAGGGTGAGTACCCTTTTATAAGAGGGGTGAGTAGAACCTTAGGAAAATCTAGAAATATTATTTTAAAATAAAATAATTTTCGGTTTTTAATGGCTTCAAAATTGATTATTTAAAGGTTAAGGTAGGTTTGGGTCAAAAACCACATGACCACTAGGTTTTAGATAGGTTTGGGTCACTATATTAACCTTATCATTTAGATTTAACTCTTAGTTAATTAGTGAGACATTTACCATGTCTCTTTTATTTTTATATTATATGGTTATTATACTTACTATACACTTCAATGAGAACCTCATGTGGTTAATTAATTATACAACTATCATTTTATAAGTTTTTTGGCCGATCCTTATATTTTTAGGAATAGAATATCAATTAATAATTTAATATTTTTTTAAAATCTCTTTTATGTCAATTTTGACACTATTTGGTATTTTGTTTTTTCTAAATTTATAAAAGCATTATTACTTCTACATATATTCATATAACCAATCCTAATATGTTATATTAACCTAAAAAATTATTGTAATTCATAAAAACTCTAAAATTACATTTATTTGGTTATTTATAATATCAATTATTTTAATATTTCATTAATTAGGTAATTACTGCATCATTATTGTGTCACAAATAAATGAAATTATTTAATGTATTAAAAATATAAATAATATACCATTATGTAGAAAATATTTTTAGCTTTCTAATTAATATTTATAGTCGAATTTATCTTTTTTGTAACCTTATATTAAAAATGTTTTAGTTATTAAATTTTTGATTTTAACTCATTTAACTCTTCTTTGAATTAAATAGTAATAAATGTCCTAATTTAATCCAAGTGAACCAAAGAGATTTGTATTTTATTCCTAAGGTTTTTTTTGGTTGAATTATACTTATCCAATAAAATTAGGACATGTTTTAGGGAAATAATAATATCATTTTTACCCTTAATTATCCTATTTACTTTTAATCATGGTAAATAAAAGTAAAAACTTATTATTCACCAAAAATTATTTTCATTTTATTGAACTACATTTTACTTAATGATATCAGCTGTGTCTCTTAGATTTTTGAAATTCAACTCATAGAAGTAGTAAAATTAAATTTTATGTAAATTTTCAAATGCTCATAGGAGGTGGGTAAAAGACGGTAAAAAGTTCAATAAAATTTTTATATATCTAAAGATATTATAAGCTGAATCCAATGAATTACTTTGAAATTATATAGGTATTATGTATCTATTTTTACCTAAAATAAATTTGAATAAAATAAATAATTATTTAAATAAAAATTCTATTTTAAACTATAACTCAGTGTTTGTCACTATTCATAAAAAATTGATAGTTTTTAGAAAAATACCAAAAATTCACCCAATGCTAATTTCGACATTCCAAATCGAAAAATGAATTCCATTTTGAAACATAAAATTTATCATATTTCAAAAAGTGGGTATTACTATTCATAATAGCTAGTTTGATTGGTTGTGGTCTGTAAGAACTTGAAGTTGCGAACAACACACACTATTATATTATTCAAAGAGAAGCGTATCGTGAAAACTTGGGGTGTTACAGTTTTAAGCAAGCTGTTATATCGACGATTATGAATATGATTTACTAGATCATGATATATATATATATATAAATCATAATAAATATAATTTTATTGATAAACATTTAATAAATAATAACTCAATTTTCAGTAAAGACAATTTATTCATCAAAAATATGATTTCTTCAAAATAGAATCTTATTTATTTTCTTGTTAAAATATTATAATTAACTTATAGAACATACTAAAAATTTATTTTATAAAAATAATATAATTTTTTAAGTCAATATATCAATATTAAAATGTCACGACCCGTCCTCGGGGCCCGTTTCGTGACTACCCCAAGCCCGCCTTCCATAGGCTAGGGGCTGGCGACTAGCACCAAGGCATAATTTCTGATAAAAAGCAAAGGCATTACCTTTGTAAAGTAAACAAACACACAGAGTAAGCAAGCAGAAGTAAACACTAAGTAAAAACTGGGTACAATAGTAAGTGCAGAAAAGTAAGTGGGCTAGAATACAAACCCAAACTGAAAGTAAAGTACAACTGGAAAGAAATACAGCAACTGAAGTTAAAGCTGCAACGTCGAGTCGTCCACTGGAAGTTCCACCTGAAGGGTGGGTATAGATAGCCTCCTCAGCTCCACGGATCCAGCTGTCCGCTCTGTGTATGTCCTGCCCAGTGGTCCACCTCCAGGTACCGACTTGCTCCACAAGCCTCCACCACGATCAGCATTGTCTGTCGTTTGCATCCAACACAACGTAGTACAGGCATAACCCGTGCAGGGGTGAGTATAAGCTACTCAGTAGGGACCCCGATACCCCCGAAGGTCTCCCAGAATCCACAAAGAATAATCCACAAAGGAAAGATACAAACACGAAGTAACATCCGACACTACTTAGGTATATTCCCATACATATACCTAAGGCATCAATTCCAGATCAGCTCCAACATCCGAGCCCAAGTACAACCCAGTCCACACAGGAAACATAACCCGTTTCACATAGAGATTCAGAACCCATTCCACACAAGAAAGCATAACGTAATCCACACAGGATATCAAGTCAATCTTATCGAAGATAATATTGAAAGTCAAGACTCAGCTCACACAGGTATACTTCTTCGTAAGACGATAGAGATGATCAGGTGTATCCACTGATTCATCTAAGCCATCGGACCCACATAGGATCGATAGGTACTAACCCTCGCAATGACCCACACAAGATCGATAGGTAACTAACCCCCGCAATGACCCACATAGGATCTGACCCACACAGGATCGGTATGTGCTGGCGCACACAGAACCGCTGAGCGCTGACCCATACAGTATCGGACCCACACAGGACTGGTAGCACTGATCCACACAGGATTTCTGAGTGTTGTAGTCGTCATTGTTGAACCCACAGAGGATTCCCGTACAGTCTTCATCGTTGTCGCAATCGCCGCTAGCTCTAGGGTTCCCGCACACAACAAGCTCATTTGGGGAGGGTTCGCTCCTCGAGCCGAGGGATGATACATCAACTGACACGAAGTCTGGAGCTGATGTATCCAAAAGTTCTGTATCGTCAACAGGAACTCAACGCGACAGACGGCGCGTCAATCGGATGCCCGGTCTTAGAGTTATTGGATTTTTCGTCCCAGGGGCCCGGTTGGTTTTTAAGTCAAAACCAACCCAAACGTACTCCAACTACATCCAAACCTCGAGCGAAGTAATCCAAAAGGTCTGCCTTACTAACAGGAATCCATCAAAGTTGACGGCACGTCAATCGGACGTCTGGGGCTCAAGTTATAAGTGTTTCCGTTCCGAGGGCCGAGTTGGTTTCATGCTCGAACCAACCCGGCTGAACACAAAGTACTCAGAAACATTGAGTGTAATATATCAAAACTACCGCCTCGATCCAAGGATCACATCGCAACTGACGGTGCATCGATTGGAGGTCCATAGCCCATGTTATGGGCAAAAGATCAAAAGAGGTCTGGAAGTGGGGGTTTTGGGCCCAGACTGACCCGGCCCGAGACCCCCTGGGTCGGCCCGAACCGGGTCCGGATCCGGCTCGGCCTGGGCGTGGCCCCGCCCGGCCTGGGCGCAGCCCAGCCCGGCCCGGTGCGCTGGTGCGGCCAGCGCGGCTAGGTGGCTCGGCCGAAACGGCCGAGCGGTTGCGGGGCGGGCGCGCTGCCCCCCTGTTGCGTAACTGCGGCCCCCATGTGGGGGGCCGCTACTGTCCAACCAGCCGGGGGTTACGAACCCCCGACTCCTCCTCTGAAAGGTCGGCCCACTCGGCCGGTCGGCTGCTGCCGCCAGAAGATCGGCTGGTCCCGTCCCCCTGCTCTGACGCCGGCGGCCGGAAACTGGCTACTGCTCCGCCGCGCCCCTCCGCTGCGGCCCCACTCCGACCGCGGTGCCTTCGGGGTTCTCCGGCGTGGCGCGACGACGCTGCACCTTTGTTCGATTTCATTGGTGCGGCGCGACGACGCCGCACATCCTTGCCACATTATCTCACAAGGTGCGACGGCACCATGCCATCCCCTTTCCAATCCACTACAAGGTCGAAAACAGAATTAAGGGTGGAGGGTCTGCTGTGTTTGTGCGGTCCGGCCCCCTCCCGTTAATTGATAGCAAGTGGACTAATTTGAATCGAGGAATGATGACAGAAGAATTCACAAATAAAAACAATAATAAAATCCCCAACCTCAAGCATTGTCGTCGAACTAGATTTGTCGCAGAAAGGGACGTCGCGGATTTGATCGTCGCGGAAGAAGAGGATCGTTGGAGTTTGTTGATCTTTGAGGAAGGCGTCTCTCGCCATCGTCCGTTGTCGGAGGTTGGTGTTCTTCATTGGCGGCAGTGCGTTCTTCACGTTCTTCGACGAAGAATGAAGAACATCAAGACTCTCCTTTTTCTCCCAAGACTCAACACAACAAGTTCCAACAATAATAAAATAAGTGTTTAGCATTATTTTATTACCTATGTCTTAATTATTTGAATTTCAAACATTCAAATTAAACTCACTAATTAATTAACTTGAGTTATCTAATTAAATGGTGAGTTGAGGGAGTTAGGGAATGTGAAGGGGTGGGGTTCGTGTGGGCCCCACCCCACATATATCCTATCTAGGATAGTTAAAAAAAGTGTGTCCCACCCCCAACTTCCACTCAAAGGTTTAAACACTTTAAAAAGAAAAATAAAATTGTAGCTTAATTTTATTTTACTTTCCAAATTTTTTATAACTTCTCCCGATAAAACGCAACTCTGGAAAAGGTGTTCCTAAGAAATTACCGGCGTTGTGTTTCCATCGGTGCCCTCGGAATTCGATTTCGAGCACCGGTTCAAAAGTTAGGAAATCTCTCTCGTTCGTTCACTGAACATACCTGATCTAAAATTTAGATATATATTCTAGGCACACCAGGCCTCGGAATCAGGTGTCGTCAGAAACTGCGTTCTTGTAAAATCCCAAAGAAAGTTATGAAAAAATTTCCCTTGAATTTTATGGGTCTTTACATTACTCCCACCTCAGGGATTTACGTCCCCGTAAAGATACTTCATAAACTTGGGGAATAAATGTGGGTATTGTGCATGCATGTGAGCCTCCCACTCCCAAGTGCTCTCCTGGAGGTTCTCATGTAGCCATCTGATGTACACTAGAGAAATCGACCGTCCACATAGGACCTGCTCCTGTTGATCCTCGATCTCCACTGGGACCCTCACAAAAGTCGCCCCGTCATCAATGTCCATCTCCCCATGGTCAATGATATGCCTCAGGTCGTGCACGTATCTCCTCAGCTAAGATACATGAAAGACGTCGTGCACCCGGTGCAACTGAGGTGGTAGAGCCAGGTGATAAGCCACCTCGCCTATCCTGCTGAGGACCTGGAATGGTCCGATGAAGTGCGGAGATAACTTACCGCCTCAGCCAAATCTATGTAATCCACGTCAAGGTGAGACCCGCAAGAAGACGTGGTCTCCATCCTCGAACTCCAGTGGCCTCCGCCTCCTAACAGCATAAGACTTCTTCCAGCTCTGAGCTGTCCTCATCCGCTCCTGGATGACCTGGACCTTCTCCGTCGTGGCCTGGACCATCTCTGGCCCCATAAGTGCTGACTCCCCAGGGTCTGTCCATCATAGAGGTGATTTTCAAGGTCGGTCGTACAACACCTCGTATGGTGCCATCCCGATGGTGGAGTGGTAGTCATTGTTTTACATGACCTCCACAAAGGATAAGTGATCCTCCCAGCTGCGACCAAAGTCGAGGACACATGCACGGAGCATGTCCTCGAGAGTCTGAATGGTCCTCTCCATCTGACCATCTGTCTGAGGTTGAAAGGCGGTGCTCAGACATAGCTGTGTCCCAAATGCCTCCTGCAACCCCTTCCAAACCCGGGAAGTAAAGCGTGCGTCTCGATCAGAGACTATGGATGATGGAACACCATGAAGCCGTACAATCTCCTGAATGTAGAGGCGTCCCAAGCTCTCCAATGAGCCCTGCTCTCTGATGGGTAAGAAGTGTGCCGACTTGGTGAGTCGTTCGAAAATCACCCATATGGAGTTGTGACCTATGGAAGAGCGTGGAAGTCCAGTCCCGAAGTCCATAGATATCCCATCCCACTTCCACTCCGGGACCTCCAAGGGCTGTACTAAGCCTGCTGGTACCTGGTGCTCTACCTTCACCTACTGGCAGGTCAGGCATTGAGAAACGAACTCTCCCACAACCTTCTTCATACCCGGCCACTAGTGTTGTTGTCTGAGGTCCTGGTACATATTCGCCACTCATGGATGTACCACTAAAGGGGAAGTGTGAAACTCCCTCATCACCTCCTCTTGTAAGGCAGATGGTACCATGGTACGTCCTCTAAAAAGGATGACGTGCTCCCCTCCCACATAGAATCCATCAGGTGCCTATCCTGAGGATATCTATGCACGCCACGTCTCACAGTCATCATCCCCACGTTGTGCCTCTCTGACCCGCTGTAGAAGTGGAGTGACTGTGAGTGACTGTAGAAAGGCTACTCCATCACTATCCACAAAGGATATCTGCAAAGCAACTAGCTGCTCTGTCTCCTCCCCAAGTAGTTGAATGCCCGTCCTCCTGTTGAGAGAATCGGCTACTACGTTCCCCTTTCTAGGAGTATAGACTATCTCAAAGTCATAGTCCTGGAGGAACTAGAGCCATCACCGCTGTCTTAGGTTCAGGTCCTTATTCGAGAAGATGTACCTAGGACTCTGGTGGTCAGAATAGACTGTAAATCGCTGGCCCATAAGATAGTGTTAGCACATCTTCAGAGCGAAGACCACTGCTGCTAACTCCAGGTCATGGGTATCATATTTCTACTCATGCTACCTCAACTGACGTGATCCATAGGTGATCACGACCCGCTCTTGCATCGGGACACATCCGAGTCTAGTCCCTGATGCATCACAGTAAACTACGTACCCAACTCCCTCCTCTAGTAGCCTCAAGATAAGCGCGCTGGTCAATCTCTGTCTCAACTCCTGGAAGCTCTGCTGACATCTGTCTGACCAAAAAAAGGGTTTCCCCTTCTTCATCAAAGCTGAGAGTGGTGTCGCAACTCTGGAGAAGTCTGGAGCGAATATCCAGTAGTACCCATCTAGACCCATGAAACTCCGCACCTCCATCACGCTCCTGGGTGGATCCCAAGCTAGCACTACCTCGATCTTCGCAGGATCCACCGCAACTCCCGCCTCAGAGATGACGTATCCCAAGAAGTGAACCTCATGTATCCAGAACTGACACTTCGAGAGCTTACAATAAAGCTGGTGCTCTTGAAGTGTGTCCAGTACAACCCATAAGTGGTAGGCGTGCTACTCCTCTGTCGTCGAGTATATCAAAATGTCGTCGATGAAGACCATGACAAATCGATCAAGGTAAGGCTGAAAGATCCTGTTCATGAGGCCCATGAACACTGCTGGAGTATTGGTTATGCCGAATGGCATAACCAAGAACTCATAGTGGCCATACCGACATCTGAAGGTCGTCTTCTACACGCCCTCGTCCCGAACTCTGAGCTGATGATAGCCTGACCTGAGGTCTATCTTCGAGAACCACCGTGCTCCCTTGAGCTGATCGAAGAGGTCGTCAATCCTCGGTAGCAGATACTTGTTCCTCGTGGTCACCTGGTTCAGGCGACGGTAATCAACACACAGTCTCAAGATCCCATACGCCTTCTTGGCGAACAATATTGGGGATTCCCAGGGTGAAACACTGGGTCGAATGAATCCCTTGCCCTGCAAGTCCTCGAGCTGTACCCGTAGCTCTTGAAGCTCGGCGGGTGCCATCCGATATGCTGGGGTGGATATTGGGTCTATCCTGGGGTACATGTAAATATAAAAGTCTACCTATCTACAAGGAGGTAGTCCTGGAACGTCGTCGGGAAAAACATCCGCAAAATTATCCACCACTACAGGTAAGCTCAGACTCCGCACGTCAACTGCTCCTAGGATGAGGCTAGCCAGCTGATGAGTGATGGGTTGTCCTCTCCTCTATGTGAGTCCATCCTGTGCTACAAAGGCTCCCTTCTTGTCGGTGAAGGTGAAACTGCTCCCATTGGTGCGAACACATCGCACCTTGCACCTAATGCAGTCAATCAGAGCATGAACTGTAGATAACCAATCCATGCCCAAGATGACGTCGTAAGGCCTCGATGCCGCTACAAGAAGATCCTATCTGAATCTCTCGCCTCCTAGAGTAAGCTCACACTTCCAGAACCAGTGCGTACTCGTCAAGTCTGCTCCCGTAGGAGTCTCTAGCCGTAAGGATCGAGCCAACGGCTCTGTCGGAATCTCTGAGCTCCGAATAAGTGCAGCGTCTATGAAAGAATGACTCACTCCTATGTCTATAAGAACTGCAGCAAGGGTGGAATAGACACAGATCATACCTTGAATCATCTCTGCAGCGCCTTGGTCGTAGGCCACCGCTGCCTGAAGCTGTGCCTGTCTCTGCCCGCCAGCTCCCTGTGGTCGGGGTGGGCCTCCTAGTGGTGGTGGTGGTAAGGCCTCAAAGAGTCGCCCACCACCTGCTACTCAGCCAGCTCCTCTACCTCGTCCGCCTACTCCCTACAGACCGCCACGGTCGACCCTCTGCCTCTGCCTGGGTGGTCCCTCAACCGTCTGCTGCTCCTCTGCACGGTGGGTTGGGCAGTCACGAGCCATGTGGCCCTTCCCGCCACATGTGTAGCATTGTCTGCCTCTTGAAAGACTAGCTCTATGCTGAGTGACCCGCACCTTTGAGCCAATTTCCTGAGGTCGTCTGCCTGAGGGTCTAGTCCACCTGGACCCATGTGTCATCCGTTGACTGCCAGCTGCAGAAGACTCTGCTACGTGCCGCCCTGCGGTAGGTCTCGCCGCTGGTGTAGACTCAGCAAGAAATCTCTATATGAGAAGGGCTCTCTCCAGTACCCCTGCCTGTGTCGGAATGCTGAGGGAGATCAACAATGCCCTAATCTCATGCCTCAGTCCCGGCTCGAAGGTCCAGGCCCGGAAGAATGGGTCATGTACCATATCTGTCGAATAGCGTGAGAGATGGGTAAATCTCGCCGAGTATTGGGCGACCGTCAAGCTGCCCTACCGCAGCTGTAGAAGCTCCTGGATGCGCACCACACGGAGGGTGGCTGGGACGAACTCCGAGCAGAAGAGGCTCTCAAAGTCCATCCAGAAGAGAAATTCCTCGTCGTGTACCTGGAGAATCAAGCTCCACCATCTGCCTGCTGCCGCATGCAGGAGACTTGCTGCAAGGATCACCATGAGGTCTGATAGTGTCCCTACAAAACAGAAAACTCTTACAACTTCCTCCATCCAATCCTTGGCTGCCTGAAGGTCCATCTCCCCGCAGAACCTAGGTGGTCCCTAACGCTAAAACTCGTGTAGTGCACCAAGGCGATGTGCACTCTCAGCGGCTGCGGCTGGTAGCATCGGTGGCTCGGAGGGTAGTGGTACCGCCGGTGCCTCTGTAGTAATAGGGCCCTCCACCAAGGCCTTGTCGCTCGGTGGGCTGTCGTCACGTACAAAACCCAGAACCCGAGCTGGCTGCCGTCGTGGGGCCATCCTGAAAAGAAATAGGTGTTCCATGGTTAATATAACATAAATGGTGAGTTGACACAAAGTAATCACAAAGAAAACTTGAAACACACATGCAATCAATGTTTTCGTGCATCAAGTCGGAAATCAGAAGTCAGGGTCCTGTTGTACGGATACGTCGGCCGCCGCACAAACACTGGACTCCCTGGACTGATAATCACACTCAATACTCTAAAAACTATTGCTTCACATAGAAAAAGATCAGAATCCTGAGTTCTGCAGTATAACCGAACTCCTCTGATACCAATTTGTCACGACCCGTCCTCGGGGCCCGTGCCGTGAATACCCCAAGCCCGCCTTCCATAGGACAGTGGCTGGCGACTAGCACCAAGGCGTAATTACCGATAAAAAGGGAAGGCATTACCTTTGTAAAGTAAATAAACACACAGAGTAAGCAACCAGAAGTAAACACTAAGTAAAAACTGGGTACAATAGTAAGTAGGGAAAAGTAAGTGGGCCAAAATACAAACCCAAACTGAAAGTAAAGTACAACTGGAAATAAATAAAAAAACTGAAGGTAAATCCGCAACGTCGAGCTGTCCACTCGAAGTGCCACCTGAAGGGTGGGTACATATAGCCTCTTTAGCTACACGGATCCAGCCGTTCGCTCCGTGTACGTCCCACCTAGTGGTCCACCTCCAAGTACCGACATTCTCCACAAGCCTCCACCACGATCAGTGTTGTCCGTCATCTGCATCCAACACAACGTAGTGCGGGCATAACCCGTGCAGGGGTGAGTATAAGCTACTCAATAGGGACCCCGAGACCCCCGAAGGTCTCCCATAATCCACAAAGGATAATTCACAAAGGAAAGATACAAACACGAAGTAACATACGACACTACTTAGGTATATGCCCATACATATACCTAAGTCATCAATTCCAGATCAGCTCCAACATCCGAGCCCAAGTACAACCCAGTCCACATAGGAAACATAACCCGTTCCACATAGGATTTCACAACCCATTCCACAGAGGAAAGAATAACGTAATCCACACAAGATATCAAGTCAATCTTATCGAAGATAAGATTGAAAGTCAAGACTCAGCTCACACAGGCATACTTCTTCGTAAGATGATAGAGATGATCAGGTGTAGCCACTGATTCATCTAAGCCATCAGACCCACATAGGATCGATAGGTACTAACCCCCGCAATGACCCACACAGGATTTGACCCACAAAGGATCGGTATGCGCTTGCCCACACAGAACCGCTGAGTGCAGAACCACATAGAATCGGACCCACACAGGATCGGTAGCACTGATCCACATAGGATCGCTAAGAGCTGTAGTCGTCACTGTTGAACCCACAGAGGATTCTCGTATAGTCTTCATCCTTGTCTCAGTCGCAGCAAGCTCTAGGGTTCCCGCACACAGCAAGCTCGTTCGGGGAGGGTCCGCTCCACGAGCCGACAACTGATACATCAACTGACACGAAGTCCAGATTGATGTATCCAAAAGTTCGGTATCATCAATAGGAAGTCAACATGACAGACGATGTGTCAATCAGATGCCCGGTCTGAGAGTTATTGGATTTTTCGTCCCAGGGGCCCGGTTGGTTTTTAAGTCAAAACCAACCCGACCGTACTCCAACTGTGTCCAAACCCCAATAGGAGTAATCAAAAAGGTCCTTATCAGTAATAGGAATCCATAAAAGTCAATGGCACGTCAATTGGACGTCCGGAGCTCAAGTTATAAGCGTTTCTGCTCTGAGGGCCCGGTTGGTTTCGTGCTTGAACCAACCCGGACGAACCCAAAGTACACCGAAACATTGAGTGTAATATATCAAAACGACCGTCTCTATCTAAGGATCACATCGCAGCTTACGGTGCGTCGATCAGAGGTCTGTATCCCATGTTATGGGAAAAAGACCGAAAGAGGTCCGGAAGTGGGGGTTTTGGGCCCAGACCAACCTGGCCCGAGACCCCCTGGATCGGCCCGAACCGGGTCGACCCGAATCGGGTCCAGGTCCGGCCTGCTTGGGCGCGTCCCGTCCCGGTTCGGCCTGGGCGCCCCGGCCCGGCGCGCTGGCGCGGCCTGCGCAACCAGGTGGGTCGGCCAAAACGGACAAGCGGTTGGGGGGGGGGGGGGGGGCGTTGCCCCCTGTTGCGTAACCGCATCCCCCATGTGGGGGGCCGCTGCTCTCTGGCCAACCGGCGGTTAGGAACCCCCGACTTCTCGTCTGACCGGCCGGCCGCTCCGGCCGGCCGGCTGCTGCCGCCACGTGACCGGCTGGTCCCGTCCCCTTGCTCCGACGCCAGTAGCCGGAAACCGGCCTCCACTCCCTGTTCCGCCGCGGCCTTGGTCCGAACGGCATGGCACGACGGTTACGCCCCCCCCCCCCCCCCCCGTCGTGGCCTAGCTCCGGCCGCGTTGCCTTCGGGGTTCTCCGGCGCGGCGCGACTGCGCCGCCCCTTTGTTCGATTTCATCGGCGCGGCGTGACGGGGCCGCACATCCCTGCCACAAGATCCCGCGCGGTGCGACAGCACCACGCCATCCCCATTCCAATCCACTACAAGGTCGACCACAGAATTAAGGGAGGAGGGTCGGCCGTGTTTGTGCAGTTCGGCCCCCTCCCGTTAATTGATAGCAAGCGAAACAATTTGAAACGAGGAACGATGACGGAATAATTCACGAATAAAAACAATAATAAAATCCCCTACTTCAAGCATTTTCATCGAACGAGATTTTTCATGGAAAGGGATGTCGCGGATTTGATCGTCGTGGAAGAAGAGGATCGTTGGCATTTGTTGATCTCTGAGGAAGGCGTCTCTCGCCGTCGTCCATCGTCGGAGGTCGACGTTCTTCGTCGGTGGCGGTGCATTCTTTGCATTCTTCGACGAAGAACGAAGAACTTCAAGACTCCCCTTTTTCTCCCATGACTCAACACAACAAGTTCGAACAATAATAAAATAAGTGTTTAGTCTTATTTTATTACCTATGTCTTAAGTATTTGAATTTCAAACATTCAAATTAAACTCACTAAATAATTAACATAAGTTATCTAATTAAATGGTGAGTTGAGGGAGTTAGGGAATGTGAAGGTGTGGGGTTCGTGTGGGCCCCACCGCAAAAATATCCTATCTAGTATAGTTAACAAAGTGGGTCCCACCCCCAACTTCTACTCAAAGGTTTAACCACTTTAAAAAGAAAAATAAAATTGTAGCTTAATTTTATTTTACTTTCCAATTTTTTTATAACTCCTCCCGAGAAAACGCAACTCCAGAAAAGGTGTTCCTAAGCAATTATCAGCACTGCGTTTCAATCGGGGCCCTCGAAATTAAATTCCGAGCACCGGTTCAAAAGTTAAGAAATCTCGCCCGTTCGTTCACTGAACGTACCCGAGCTAAACATCGGATAAATATTCCGGGCACACCGGGCCTCAGAATCAGGTGTCGTTAGAAACCACGTTATTGTAAAATCCCAAAAAAAAATTAAGAAAAAATTTCTCCTTAATTTTACGGGTCTTTATATAAAATAATGTGAAATTTTGGGATTTTATTAAATATATGATATCTCAATGAATAGGGATAATTCTTGAATTTCCAAACACTAATTTATTTCCATTTAATCGAAAAAAATAATATTATATTTAATATTTTTTGATAAAGTAAAATATGAAAAAAATTATCTAATAAAATATAATTACTTTCATTTTAAAAATAAATATTTATTATTTTAGAATAAGTTTATGTTTTTGGTAATTTTTTTCCATAAAACAGTTTTTAAGTGCATTATGTTTATCCATTTCAATTAATTAAATTAGCTACCAATAATGAAATATTTAAATAAAATTTACATATTTTTTGTCTATTTATTTGAATTGAACATCATATAATGATTATTGTTTTTCATAGAGTTAATATAAGATAATCTATTTCCTAAAAATTTTATTTTGTTGAAGAGCTGGTGATTATCGCTTTTTGTGTGAATTATTTTTAAATTAAATTATAACACTTATTAATTTTGAATAATTAATAATTTATTCGTGATTTGGAATCATAAATTACAAATTTTATAAATAATACCCCTTCATTTTAGTCGTTATGAATAGTAACAATAGTAAATATTTTTGGCAATGATAAAGGATATATTTGTTAATTAACGATAAAAATAATTTCATATGGACTAAAAGGTAACCCATAAAATTAAATTGATTTTACATTATGAGTATTTTTCATTAAAAAAATATGAATATATATTATTTTACCTTTTTTCCAAATTTAAATGATTTTCACCTTTATAATACTTTATGTAATGAAAAGTAAATAATGTGATTTTCTATATTTCGTTATCATTAAATTATTTATATAAGGAAAAAAGTTATTTTTTTGGTTCAAAATTTATATTTTAGAGATAATTTATTTCTTTTATAATGTAAATTTTTTATAATTTTTAGTAATATAATAATTATATTAAATAATTATGTAATGATAGGACACAATTTATTCAATTAATAGAAAAATATAATAAATGATTATAAAAATAATAAAAGTAGTCTAACATGGATGAATTATTATGTTCCATTAATTTTTTTGATGAATATAAAATTTTAGATATTTATTAATGTAATATATTCAAATTCCATTAATATCAACTTTCTGTAAAGGTCGAATAAAACGAATAGATCTAAAAATTAAATTAATGGTGTTTTAAAATAAAAAATATTTCATTTGATGATTTAAAAATATGAAAAATCATATCTTCATTCGAGTTACTTCTATATGTTTAAATATAACATATATGTTCTAACTTTTTTTATGGCAACTTAATTGACCCCTAAAGAGTAAAAACATTAATACTGTTGTAATTGTAAAAAAATGGTTGACACACATCCAATCATAATGATATGGATGAAAACATCAGACACAAATTTCAAATTTTTGTTGGATGAAATTATTAAGACTAAAATACATATTATATTTAAATCATACCAATTTGGATCCACATTAATTTAAAAGTTAATATATATTAATTTAATACATTATGAAATTACATGACTACCCCTCCAACCTATAAATTGAAACCATATCTCCTTTTTATAGAACAAAAAACATGTTTTTTCTAAAAATACCATCCCAAACACCTTACTTAAATCCCATTTTATAGAGGACATTATTTTATCATTAAAACGTCATAGGAAATCTTTTGGTGTAAACTATAAGAAGTTGTCTGAAGAAGAGTTATAATTCTTAGCCAAGCCTTTTCATTTTATTTCTTGTTCTACCTCCATGAGGATTTATTAAATCAATATGAATCAATAAATCAATTATATTCCATATAGTGAGATTTTATTACTGTTAATTTTTTAACCAATATCCATTACATTTTTTCATCAAATGGGAAAATAAACCATTATTCATGTGTACGATGGACTACTGCTTCATGAAATAATGTAATTAGTTTACCCTTAACTCCTATTATCGATAGACATAATTATGGATTTAATGTATTTATATATGATATTTATAAAATATTTTTCATTCTGAAAAGATAATATATCATTTTATTTTTTACTATTCCAATTACTTATAAAATTATAGTGTTGGTTGTGCATACGTGTGCTCTACTACCTCCATGAAGTGATGTGATTTAGTTTTCACCACCACACCAGAAGGAAGATATATATATATATATATATATAATGATATAGTATGATAATTATGATATTATTATTGTTCATTAAATATAAAATAATACACATCTTCTTTCCATAATGATTGTTTAAAAATGGAAATGTCACCCATGCGTGTGTATAACCTACCATCTCCGTGATTGTTAAATGGTACATTTCATGTATAAAAATCATCCATATTTGGTTTTAAAATCATAATTTATTTATAAAATGATAATTATGTCCTGAATAATATTTTGTAGATGACATATTAATGAACCCTTTTACTATATTTTACCTAATGAAATAATTTTTGACATATGATCCAAGTATTGTGTAAATGTCTGATGTGAATTTAACTGGCCAAATAATTGATTATAACATTAATGTAAAAAATAAATAATATAATTGAAAAAAGGTACTTAAGAATATAAATAATAAACATAACTTCATTATTCAATAATATAAATAATGTATGTGATGATCCATACTCGACATAAGATACATTATTTTAAAAAATATTCATCTTTTAAAGATTCCCTTCCAACTATTTTTCTTCCATTTCAATGTTCATATAAATGTTTTCAGATTGTTTTTTAAAAATAAATGGAATATATAGGTAATTATTTTACTATATTTTAGTTTCCTTATAATTTTTATGAATTTTTTTGAAGGTTTTATTTAAGGTACAAGTTACTTTAAAAATATCATTTTAAATGTTATAAGGATTTATATTATAAATCATATTCTTCCATGTCCGTATTCTTAATAATATTTTTTTATTGTATTTATATGGAAAAAAGTAAATTATAAAGGAAATTTTATATTTATTTCTAATTTTTTGAAAACTAGTCCTTTTATGTTTTTATATGGATTTTTTTGACAAAAATGGAAAAAGGAATGTTATATTTTATCATATAGAGCATCAATAAATTTTTTTCTGACAGAACCTTTTTTTTATTTTTGGATTAATTTATAATATTCCATATTTTATTCTATGAAAACCATTATTTACCTATGATATAGAAAATTTTAAAATAGAGTTTAAAATGGAATGCCTATTTCAATATTTTGGAATTTTTTTCTTATGGGTATATTAAATATTTTTTGAGTATTATGTTGAAAATTGAAAGATTTTTTGTGTAATGGTTATGTAATTTTTCGGTGGAAACATTTATGATGATGGTTAGTTCCATAATAAAACAAGAATGTGTGGTTCTGTTTTAACCAAGGATGGGTGGTCTTGTTAGAAACTAAGGATGGGTTGGTCTGTGTCATTCCTCTAATGCATTGGGTAGGAAATTCAGTTATATTGGTTATTCCATTTGTTAGATTGATATGAAAAATAATGTCCCAATTTAACAAAAAAATTTATTTTATTTATATGAGTTTTTACCAAAGTATTATGATTTATCCTGGTAAGTTGATGATCTTCTATTTAAAGTAATGAATATTCATTTTCTTAAGGTTGGAAAAAATAATATTTTGGAAACGTTTTTATGTGTATCATTAATTCAAAGAAACATTTATGTTTTTTATTTTTTTGTAAACATTTCTTATGAAATGATTTATGAAAATATTTTTGAAGAAAATTTTATTTTTTGAATAATAAATATATTATTTAGAGACTAAAGTATATTTTCAGAAAGGATAATTTTTTTAATGTGTTCATGAACTAAAGGGTTTCTTCCTTCTTTATTTTATGTTACATAATTATATTTTTATTATAATGTCACATTTAAAATGATTTTTGAAGGGTGTAAGGATTCATAAAATCAAATAAGAATCTAAGTATCGGGTTATAAACATTTATCTTGAAAATAAAATATCATTCATTTTAATAAAATTATATTCTGGAAAAAATGGATACTGAGTAGAAGGTCCCATGGTAATTTATGTGTTTACTATGTATAATTTATAAAATAATTCTCTAAAACAATAAACCTAAAAATATCCTCAAAATGAATGAAATTAAATTATTTCCTAAAAAATCCGGATTATGTAATGCTTAAGGATGGGTCCTTACAGTGGGTATAATATAAATGGTTTAGACAACTTTAGATGATAGGATGTCATTTTTTCATGAGTTAAATGTCATATATTACCAAAATGGATTGAATATTAGGAATAATTATATTTATTTTTGATAAATCAAAATATTTTAACAAAACATAGTAAATGATATATTATTGTTTAAATTCATCATAATATAGTTTATAATGATTTTATAGATACACTCACACTATCCTTTTTGACTTTTATAAATTTTTGGATCCAATATGAACTAAATGAATAATGGATGTGAATGCAAATGTGGTGGTATTTTGAATAAACAACCAAAATGAATCGGAATTATAGTGAAAAATATTCTTGTTTTTTATAATTTTCTATAACGTGTTATGATTAACAACTTGAACCTATGTGAGTTTCCAAATACATAAAATAAGAAATAAATGAATATCCATTGATTTTAGGGAGATAGATATCATAATGATAAAAATATTCAATAAACTATGTGTACAAAATATGAGAATAAGCACCTAGGAAAATGCATGAAAAGAAAAGGATGTTTTTTGTATGTTTTAAAGGATGACATAATGTAATAATCATTCAAGGAAAAAGGGATCAGTCAATTTAACGCCATAAAGAGGAATAAATTTATTCCCAATTTATCAATTCTAGTCTTTAAATTTTGGGAGTATGGGGATTATTCATATCAAATTTCTAAGGGGGAATTCTGAAGAATTTGATGAGGAATACCATATAGATAAATGTTCAGTAATGATAAATAACATTAAAGATAAATATGAGAAAAATTCAAATAGAATATAAAAGTTATGGATTATATTTTTAACTTATGGTTTGATATTAATGAATATCAGAAAATTATTCATATTTATGTTTTTATGAAATAACTAAAAATGAATAATAAATAAAATAATGGTTAATGGATTGTATTGAAAATTGAATGATTATGGTACATAAATATATTGATTCATGATTTTTGATGTAGTGGTAGATTTAAGTATAACCATAAGTTTAAAATAAATAATAATTTTTTGACTTTATATTTAATGGAAGTACATTGGGATACATTTATTGAGTTTTAATATATGTTTTAATTATTTGTTACCATTAATTTTAAAATGTCAGAAAATTATTTTAGGAAGAGTTCTCTTTTCAATTTTTTGAAATAAGTTTAATGGTATTGATAACCATTATGGTTTATATGATCTTTTATGATTAAGTTTAATTTTATTATTATTTTTCTTATTTATAGGTATGATATTAGAATTATATTAATATATTTTTAGTAAAATGACCACCTATCACATCCATAAAATCTGATGGGCTTTAACCCACAACCGAAGGGAGACAAGGGTGAAATAATGACCAGTGTCCTATATTATGTATTTTTTATATGATTTTTTAAATGATATGATATATAACAATTATGTTTATTATATGAATATATATTTTAACATATATATAATAATGAGATCGAATATTGACAATGTTATTTGGTTATTAATGTTATTTCGGAAGAAGTTCACTGTTTAGGGAGTCTTTTATGAATACAGTAAGCATATTATAACAGGATATTATTTGAGTAAAAATGGTTGAGTTGTATTTTATAATAATATATTATTTTAATTTGTCTTTATTGTGATTAATGTGATTTATGAAAATTATTAACATATTTTGGAGATTATATGATTTCGTTGTAAACATTTTTTTAATGTGACATAAAGAATGATTTATATTATGTGGAGAAAATATTAAATTTAACATGGATGAAAATATGATAAATCATTATAATCATTGGGTTTCAATCTCAGTTGAGAATATTTTTATGGAAATTAGGTTATTTATTAATTAAATGAGGTATTTTGAACTTTGGGTGTATTCCTTCAATACTGCATTAATTTTCAAACAATGTTACGATGTGTTAAAAGAAACATATAAGTGTGAAAACGTGACCATACATTTTCCAATACTTATTTTATTTTATTATTTAAAAAATTATTATTATATTCAAATTTTTTCAAATTGGATCTATTTTTATTTGGAAATTCGTTTATAGTCATTTAATACTTTATGAAATTCTAAGATTTCCCCTCTATATTTTTATAAAAAGGAATATCTTATCATCTTTTATTCATCCTTTAATAACATTTTTGTTGATTAAATAAATTCCCAAATACATTCTTTAAATCTCTACCCATGTCCTAGAGTCCTTGTTTTGATCATAAAATCACCATTCGAAATATTTTGTTGTAAACCTTAATTGGCTATCTAAAACAATGCATAGTTATTAATCAAGAATTTTGGTTATACTTATTTTTATACCTGTACAAAACATTCTTAAAACATGATTATTTATTAAAACCAATCTCTTATATATTCTAATATTTTATTTTTTAATGTAATAACCTATATCGATATACATTTTCATAAAAAGGGAAGCAAACCCATCATTTTTGTGTACGGGGGACAACCACTTTGCGAAATAAGGTAATTTATTTTCCACCGCCTGTTGTTATAGATGGATGTAATTGTGGATAATGTTTATATATATTATATTATTTAAATATTTTTAATTCCTAAAATAAAAAATATAATTTACTTTATAACCCTCCCATTCAATTAAAAATGATAATATAGTTCATGAAAACATGTTGACTACCACCTTCACAAAGCAATGTGCTTCATTATTCATCACCAAATCACATGGATGAAATATATAATAATATTAAAGAAATTATATAGTAATTATTATATTAATATAATTCTAAAAATATTAAATAATACCTTCCTTCTTTTCATATTGAATTTTTAAAAATAGAAATGTTACTCTTGCATACATATGACCTACCGTCTCTATGAGTGTAATGTATTATATTTTTTATGACCATATATCATAATTTGTTTTAAAAGTATAATTAATTTCTAAATATTATAATTATTTCATGAAAATGATTTATGAGATAATGGAATAATTAAATATTTTACCATAGTCTACCTACTGAAGTCATTTTAGATATTTGAGTCTTGTATTGTAGAAACACCCTTTGTGAAGTTATTCGATTTAATAATTGATTATAAAATTAAAATAAATATGGAATATTAAAATATAAGGAGGTTATAGATCATTCAAATAATTATCATATTATTATTATTATTTAGGAAAATAGGTAACATATTTGGTGAGTCAAACTCGAGGTAAAGTTCTTAGTTTTAAAAATACCATTTTAATTTTTCCATTCTAAATATTTATCTTAAATGGCCATTTTATTAAATTTGTTTCAAGAAATATTTTGTTTATGAATAAATGTATTATAAAGGAAAATTTTGGCCATATTTTACTTTCTTTATAATTATTTAATAAAGTAATTTTCTGAATGTTTTAGGAAAGCGAAACTTAACACAAAAAACCTAATTTTAAATGTTTTAAAGATTTATTATCTAAATAATTTTCTTCCATTTCCATATTTTTTTACTAAATTTATTAATGTATTTACATTTGAAACAATGAATTATAAAGGAAATTTTATATTTTATTTAATATTATTTCAAAGGTTTTTAGAAGGATGCTTTTTAGATTTTTTATATGGAATGTTTTGACAAAAAGATAAAATGAATGTTCTAGTTAATGTATATGGTGTCATTGGGTTTTACACCACCCAAACCATTATTTTATTTTTATATTTCTTTTTAAGATAAAATGATTTATTCAAGGGAAATCCCATCTCTAAAAATTTGTTATTAATTTATAAAATCGATTTAAAATGGTATAGATATTTTAATATCCCAAAATGTATTTTTACGGGTGTATAGAATATTTTTATGAGTGAAATATTTGAAATTTAAATATATTTTGTGTAATGACTGTGATATGGTTTCATGGAATTATTATGATGATGTTTGGTTCCATTATTAACCAATGATTGGTGGTTCCTTTATAAACCAAGGATGGATATTTGTTTTATAATCCTATGACAGATGACTCTGTGATAGACCTCAATTGCATGGGGTATAAAAGTATACCATATTAGTCATTCTATTTGTAAGTGTGAAATTCAAAATGATAGCCCAAGTTAACTAGATTATTTATCTAAAATATTTATTTTTTATGAAAATCTTATTATTTATTATGTTATGTTGATGATTCTATGTTTAAAGTAAAGTATATGATACTTATTGAAAGTATAAATTATACCATTATGAATTTTTATCATTTGTTTTTAATGGAATAAATACGAATAGATTATTAGTTTTAATTTTATTTAAATATTTATTATGATATTTTTATGAGATATTTAAGCAGGAATATTTATTTCTTGAGTAACAAAATGTTTATTTTTATCAAAAATATTACATTACAAAATGTTAATTTTTTAAAATTGTTCGTGAACTAATAGGTTTCTATAATCATTATTTTATATCAGATACTATGTATTTTACGGTCATCAAAAATGTAAAATGTTTTTCATTGGATTTAAGGATGGGTAATAAAAAAATATAAATTTAAGTTGAATTTCATGATGATTATTCAATAAATGAAAACATGTTTCATTTAAAAATCATTGTATTCAAGAAAAAATAGATACTTAGTATATGTTCCCACTTTTAATGTATGAGATTGTTATTTTTGAGTTTTGATATAATATATAAAACAATAAAAAATAGTCAATAAATAATTTAAATTGAAATATTGTCTATAAATTAAGATTATATAATTTATAAGGCATGGTACTTATATGAATAATAATTTCTACTCATAGAAATTACCTTTCAAAACATCCTTGGCTCAATTATTATCATTATACGGATCTTTGTTGTACATTATTTTTGTAATATTATAATTGAAAAACACCATATTCCAAGGACACCCATTTAATTCCTTCAAAAAAAATATCATCCTAGAATTCACCCTCAATTAGGTTATAATGAGATTCCCTTTAATCATATATCTTATAAAACTAAACCAATATTTAATTTTATTCCTTGTTATTATCTTTAATATTAAGATAAATTTCATATATAAGATACACCCACCTTATTAACCTTGGTTCAGATAATCTCTTTGAGAGAGAAAATTTCAAAGATGAATTATCATTTTAAACAATCACCATTCTTCTAATAAAGCATATATTATATTTTTCAATTTCATAAAATACTTCATAAATTACATTATCTATAGTTTAATAATTTATTTGATCCTCATTTTATAATTTTCTAGAATAATATATCATATATTGTTTCTTATCTCTTATTCAATCCACTTCTATACCTATTATAAAATCACTTTTATTAAAAATTATTTTAAAAGGTAACTCCTAGTATAATTAAATATTAATTATGGTTTAAATTTAGTCATTATTTAATTTTTCATAATCTTTATATCAATATTCATTAAAATTTAACACTATATCCTTTAAAAATAGTGAAAATAATCAATTTTCTATATATAAATACTTGATGAATATTCTAAAAAACTATACATTCCATGAGAAATTTCTCACCTCCTTCCCTATGATTAGAGTTTTCATTGTGGATATTACTTAAATTATGGATTTTCATACTGAAATTTCATCTTCAGTTATTATATCTCCCAATATAATACATATTTTTACTATCAAATCACATTTTTTAGAATAAAAATAATATTTTTCCTAATATCTCTAAATCACCTTTTTTAGATTATATAATAAATATTTATAGGAAAATACCATCTTATAGAATCCATCCATAATACATTCAATTCTCCTTCCACTATATTAGAAAATATATCAACCATGCACCATTGGAGTGTCGTAGGAGCACCAAAAACCTTAAGTGAAATCTCGTCTAATAAAATCTATAATATGGACAAGTTAATATTGAATTTTCATAGTTTTTTGGGATGATATGGTACATTATTATATCCAGAGTATCAATCCAGAAAGAAAAAATTGTTGTGTAAACAAATTCTTTTATGTATTTTATCAATAAAATGTAGAATTAAAAGGTCTTTCATTGTTACTATATATCTAGTCATTGTACTTGTGGAAATCTATTAGTCTTTTTCATTTATAATATACAACATCTTACCCATATTTGGTGTATCAAGAATCAAATGACCCATGTAATATCTGATATTTAATAGATAATCTGATTTTATTGATGTTTCTTAACTTTAGTAGTTATAATTTATATTATATTTGTATCTAATCTTCTTTTATTCTCAGTAAATGAATTGAGATCAGTTTACAACAAGATTTTATACGTGTATATGAAATTATTAATCCTTATAATGTCTAAATTTTTTTAATAGATTTATTTCTTTTCTAATTAAAAACCTTCAATAATTTGTTTCATGTTATTTCACCGCATTAACGGAAACAATGATGGAAAATGTATTTTTGTTACCCAAATAGAACTATTTTAGTTTCAGTGGTATATTATTTACCTAAAATGATATCAGTTCTTAAAGAAATTAATTTATTACATTTATTCCACAACTCATTTCATTAATTGGTTTCCTAAAAACTATTCCTTGTAAACTACCTCAACTAATAAAGAGTTTCTCATTATGAACCTCATATTTAATTTCCATGTTTTAACCAATTATAACACCCAAAAACATCTCTATAAACCCATTTTTTAATTTAAATTTAACTTATTTCTCAATTATTTTCACATAATACTAATCATTAATTATGCTTGGTTGTCTCATAGATTCAAACAAATTGATAATCTATTGACTATCATCCAATTTTAATGTAGAGTTTTTTATGGAAAATCAATGCGATCAATTTTTTTTGCTAATAATGGATATGAAAATATAACATGAAGCTATTTTCCTATCTTTTCTTGTTAGTTTTTTATTTAGTAATGTTATGTATTAATGTATATTCAATAATTCATATATAAATGAAATATTTTCTTTAATATTTTTAAACATTTCTATAAATATCCAGACTAGTTTTTCCCTATGTTTATTAAACTATATACCTCTCTAGTTAAATTGAAATAAAAGGTTATATGTGTTTATTACCATGTTTTGAAACATTAAAGTTACCCTTACATAATTACTTTCTTCTATTTTTTCATAGGATATATATATATATTGGGCTATTTCTTATTTTATTATTAATTTTTTTATTTATTATATTAATATGAGGTCTCATGCAATTTAATAGTTTTATTAAATAACATTATACCTTATCCAAATCTCTTCTATTTAGTTTTTTTTCATCAATGGGTAGTAATTTCATGGAATCCATCATTATGATTAATTTCAACACTACTTGGAAACTTACCCTTATCCCTCATAATTTATTTCTTTACAAATTATCAAAATATTATTTATACAATATGAATACTATCATGGTAAATATAAACCAGATTATCAATTACATAAAATTTATATTGAGTGTTTTGAAATAAATAGTCAATCATCAATTTATTATTCTCAATATTATTTAATTATTTTATAATTATTCACATTAACATATCATTTATTATTTAGTTGAAT
Source organism: Viscum album (assembly GCA_963277665.1). Lineage (NCBI taxonomy): Eukaryota > Viridiplantae > Streptophyta > Magnoliopsida > Santalales > Viscaceae > Viscum > Viscum album. Next base: position 2,017,610,228 of record OY728126.1, read on the forward strand.
TTGCAAACCCTATATGTTATTTATAGGTTCCTTAATTTATATATTTATATTGCATTTTCATTAAAATTTTAAGAAACCAACTTTTTTGAAGTTCTCCTTTTCCATCAAAAAAATATTATTATTATTCTTAAATCCTATTATATAGTATTTGAAAATTTTATCATTAATCAATGTTTTACTTCTTTAATTTCACGTCTAACTAGTCTATTACACTTGATATGATGAGGTAGTTGTTGGAATGTGAAATCCCAAGCAATTACTGACACTATTATCATACATAACACAATAATTATATAATTACTTCCCTTTTTTGACATAATATTTTTTGATGTATTTTGATTTTCAAAATTATGAAAATTCGCATCCTCTTTAACATTTACCTCTATCACTATAGCTCTCATTCGTCTCACTACCTTTCACAATGAATTCATAAATTTCATGTTGAATATGTGTTTCAACTCCCCAGTTATCATATATTTATATTGGCCACCATCTATTAAGTACCCAAAGGTCTAACCCATGTCATTAAAATATACATTAAATTATTTCATCAATAGTCATAGTGAAAACAAGTTTTACAGAAATTACTAATAATATTTATTAAACTATTATCATTCTTCATGAAATGATTTATTCTACTATTCCAATATAGTTGAAATCCTAATACTAAAATCTATTATTATCTATGATGGGGGAAATATTCCAATGGAGGAATTATAATCTTCCTCCTTAGATCTAGATGAGTTCCATTATTACTGTGAAAACTTATTCTTATACATCCTATTCAAATAATAGGTAAAAATATCAATTTGAGTTCTTTTTAAAAAATTCCATGAAGTGGAACATATTATATATCAATTAAGAATTATTTTTTAAATGCTTATGAATATTTTAATGATATTATATTAAATGATGACTTTTGAAAAAGATAATGGTGCTCCAATTTTCATTTATTTATATTAAGTGTGATTCAGAATTAGATATATTTTTAAAACCTCGTGTAACTTTTAGGTTTCTCAACCTTAGTGAATCATATTCTTTTTGGTCCAACGTATTTGAAAACTATTGAATTCAAATTTCCTATGGCATCCTTACTAGATTATTCTCAACCATATATTATATGTATATAGAAAAAATTATTAAAATTACATTTCAATATCCATCATTAGTTTAATTGAATATAATATCATGTATTTTCTAGTGTGTGTACACATACAAATCTAATTAATATATTAACATTTGAAATCAAATAAACCTGTGAAATTTATAAATGTGTATAATGAACATATTTTTTCATTTTTTATATTTTCTATATGAATTTAAAACATAATTTGATGAGTTAAAATCCATTATCCATAGAAATTATGACAAATGCACTTGATGTATATTTGTAGTGTGAGATAAAAAATATTGGAAGTGCTCAGGATCACTGTAGCATGATAACTAAAATTTATAGATAGAATCCATAGGGAATAATTTTTGACTAAGAAATAAAATAATATTATTAAACAAACAGATTAATATTGGTTAAATTTATTATATTTCATTAATATTAAAACTATGATATTAAAAATCATGGGCAATATAATATGTGAATGAATAAACTAATCCATAAATTGTTTAAAAGAGACTTTGATAATTTAATAGGGAGTTAATGATAGTCTCTTTCAATATCATAGCATCCCAATTGAATTATTCAGTAGTAACTATCGTGGTCAATTAATCACTTGAGTGATACACTAATAGACTCTAATGCTAATTAGTTCAATAATAGGTTCTCATGAGGTTTCCATTATAAGTTACACTAAGAGATTTAAATTAAAACAGTCTATAATATAATTTTTCCTTGAGATAGTAGGTTACTATCATACTTAATAATTTCATGTAACCCTCTCAAATTCATAGGGTATATGTTAAATATCACTATATCACCCATCCCTTCGATTCTTACACTAGGTGGTCATGTTATTGAAGCATTATGATTAAAATAAATAAATATAAATTATTAAGGAATTCATGGAATCCATTGTGGTCTTCAAATCCACATAACACTACTTTGAGTAATGTATTTTTTCAGCATTTTTATAATATAAAATGAAATGAGAAAAAAGGGAAATAATGATTCTTTAATGGTGTTGTTGGTTTTAATCATTCTCTTTGGCTTGTAACTCATCCCACTTTTAATAAAATTAATGACCACCTAATTTTATTAGTTCAAATAGACCATTATGTATATCCGTAATATTCAAAACATTATCTTTATGGTTTATCATTCCACATAAACAATGTATATTTTGATCACTTCACATGTAAATCTATTATATTACTTCAAAATTTTGTCTTATTCCTTTAAAATTTTTACTTTATCCTAGCCTACTTGACGAAAATCTCTTGATCGTAGATCAAGAACCACCATGACACATTTTTCAAGGGTTGGATAATTTAATTTTACATTTTTTTTGAATATATTCCATTTCTAATCCGTCATATGTATTTTACAGTATTTCTGGTCTTTTTATAAGATTTAGTTAAAAAAATCAATGACCATTTATAAGAATCCCTGATTTTTTTCAAAAGAATCACTACGCTAACTTTGATAGAATATAATATTGTTCAAGGACTCAACATAGAATTAATCATAATGAAACCATAGTCTTAATGATAAATCTATAATTCATCACCACTATATCATCCCATGAAGGATCACTGTAGATGGAATTCTGAGGATCTCGTTCTCTTTGGTTGTGCTTCATAGCGATCTAGGTTTATCCATAATGGGAATGTGCTTCCAAATTTTATATGAGTATGATTTAGATAGTGATATTTTATTGTTCATTAAGATAAAAAAATTTATCATCAAAACACTACCTTTGATTCACCATCATCTTGTTCTATGAATCCATGTAGGAGGTGTTATGTGGGATTTTCTTGTAACATCCCTGGTAAATAAAGAATATGAAATTTTAACATTTATTAATATTTGTTTAATAAATATTAATTTTACTTTAAATGGGATTCTATTGTTGATGGAGTACCCAATATGCAACAATGATTTTCTTTGAAATATTCTGTTACACAAAATGTTATGTTTGATGAAAAAATAATATAATAATATTATTATTTTTAATTATTTTTAATGCATATATATTGTATTAGTTGGAATCAAAAAGACTAAAAAAATATGATTTTACATTTTTGTTAAATTTATTTACATTTATCCAATAAAAGTTAAAAGAAAAAATGTAAATGAATCCAATTTTAACCATAAACACTCTAATATTCTTTAAAAGGTCGATTTACTGCCTTTTGTTAGAGAACCATTTTTTAAATATATTTTTTGTCACTTTTATATGTTTTATATGAAAAAATAATATTCTTATTTATAACCAGGACATCAAAATTTACATTGGATGAAATTTTGATATATTTTTTTGATAATGTTCATTTTTTAATAAATAGTGAAAAATACTTCATTTTAATTCAAAACCACCTTTTAATCTAATTTATTTATAAAGTTTTAATATTAATTTAATTGGTTTTAAAGTTTAATTGAATTATATTTGTACCATTTATTCCAATTTTGTTCATTGTAAGTAATTTATCTATTAATTTGAACAAAAACAAGTGTCAATCTTTTGATAGATATTATTTCTTAAAAACACGCTTTTTGTTTTGATGACATGAATAAATTTTAAGTTAATTTCTGCCACTTATGTATTTTTAATTTGGAAAAATGGATTCCATATTTTGAATCATGAGTTAAAAATTGTATAAATAGGTAGCTTTTATTTTTAGATTTTATGAATATTTACATCAGAAAATCTTTTATTTTCCATGGTTAAAGGGTAAATCTGGTAAATAAGGGTGAAAATAATATTATAATAATATTACATTACCCATACACTTGTTATAACCCTATATTATGATACATGTTAACCTATTTGAAACCTTGGGTCTATTTTGAGACCCTATAGAGACACTTATAAGTGATAATGATACTTTATATTAATTAATTTAATGTAAAGACAAAAATGACAAAAACATATATTTTTCAGTAAATAAAATTTTACATGGGGTTATATAAGTTATATCTTGAAATATAAATATTAATTTTAAATAGAAAATGATTTCCTACATCATGGTATTTTATTTATATTTTTTATACATCATATAAATAATACAGTTTATGACACAATGATAATGTAGTGATTACATTATTAATAAATGATTTAAATAAATGAGATTATAAAATTTAAAAAACTATCCAAAACCTGTGCAATTATTATTGGATGATTTTATTTAGAACAAATGTCATATTATATTCTAATTTAATTTGTTTTGGAACTTTGGAAACCAAAAATTAGTTTATAATAATACAGTGTTTTCAAACATTCCTAAAGAGACCCCCCCCCCTTATAAAAATACATCAAATCTAACCCATTACTCACACATATAAAGCCCCTTGGATCATCCATGATCTGCCCAATTAATCTCCCAACATCCTTATCTTCTTCTTAGATTCCTTACACTAGTCAGAAGGCAATTCTAGTAAACCTTTTTTTTCAAGCCAAACGGAGATACCTGATTTAAAGGTAACATCTTCTATTAAGTTTTTTTCTTTTATTTTAATTATCTAACCCCCTATACACTTTTTATTCCATTATTATATAAAAAATAGTATCCTAAATATAATAAGTTGTTTCTATAAGACAGATTCGAACTACAATTTCACACACCTCCATCTAATGGATACGAACATACTGTTTCTATGGACGGCGAACAACTACCACCCGAAACGATGATCGTTCAAATATCTAATACCGCCTCTCATGGTGTACATTATGATGTAAATATATTTATATATGATATATATTATGTTTATGTTTCCTTTATTCTTCTGTATTTTTTATTTAAATCATACCTTTATGGTTTCCATAATAGGTAAATACGATAATTTTAATTTGAGGAAGTACAGACTACCGCCCCCTCAAAGTGATATGAATCATTCACACTATACATGGAACATATAAAGTATGGTTTTAATGAAATTAGATAACATATATTAAATATGATATTACATGTTAATAATAATATACCTATCAATCATTTTGTTTTCATTCTTTTTAAAAAGAAAAAATTGAAATGGAAGTAGCGTTCATGTGTACGTATGGCTTACTATCTCCATGAACAGTGCATTTCATTTTCATACATCCAAATGATATAGACTACTATAAATACATATATACAGGATATGTATGATATATATGATATATAAATCATGAATATCATTATAGAGATAATGGAATTTTTACCACATGGACAATTTATAATTATAACAAGTTCATTTTTAACTCAAGTTTCGAACATCGACAAAATGTATGATTTGAACTCAAATAATTAAAAAATTGTTATAGAAAGGTAATAAGTGATATAAAAGTAATTTTAAAATTGAAATATTTTCTTAATCAAGTATAAAAAAACTTATGTTTATTTTTCAGGAAGAATAAGTGACATACAAGACAAGTCGGACTTGAGGTTAGGGGCTTTCATATCACATTTTATTCTCATGATATTCATGCTATATTTTCCACTATATCCTTTTCTATAGTGTATTTAATAACCATGATCATATTATTTGTGTAATATGAATTAATTTATGGGTATTTACATATTCAGTGTATGATTCTTCTTTCATGGGGTTTATGTTTCATAAGTAACCAAATCGGTAAGGGGACTTCTTAACCCAATTTATATTCTTTGGGATAAACTTATACCTATTAATTATGTCATACTATGAATATTTTTTAATGAAATGTGATTTTGTTTATAATTATTATCCACCTATATTGGTCGTATTCTTATTTTTCACACAAAACTATGTCATTTATTTGTCTTTAATATAAGGATATGATCTTTTCAAGGGACTTTGTCTCAATTTACATTCCACTGAAAATTATTTGTTATTATACTCCAATTAATTTTTATATAGTGTATATAATTCTCATTGACATATTATATCATTAATATCTTTATTATCATGATATAATATGATTAAATTTATGTTATTCCTCAATTATTTTTATTCAATCATCTCTCATTTGGTTAGGAACTCTTTAACTAAAATATCATTATAAATGATTTAAATATTTATTCTTATAAATCTTTCTCATTAATGTACATTTTTTAAAAATGGATTTAAGGATTTATTTATATGGTCATGAATGTTTTGAAATTAAAATTGCTTTCAAAAGCATCAAATATGTATGAGATACTTCAATTTAAAATTATATTTATTAAATGTTTTAAATGGTTCTGAAAATGGTTAGATAAAGCATTGATTTTGTAAATATCTTAAAATGATATATTTTGATTACAATGTGGAAATATTATATTTCCTTTATGATTGTTTTTATTTTTTATGAATATCTTCTGTTTCTTGGGCATTGTATATGTATACGGGTAGTTCTGTGATGTACTTAGTGTGGGTGAGCCCGAGATTTCTCTCCAATGCATTGGATAATGTGAAAGAGGTAAACATTAATGTTTCTCCTAAAAGATTTAGGGAATATACTGTGATGGGCATTCCAAACATAACTCTATACATAGCTGTGAAATATATAATGTAAGTGTGTTATGGATTCCACTAGTTACATTTATATTTCATGATTCCTTTGTGTTATTCATAAATCTTATGATTTTATGATGTATGTTAAAAAGATTATGTTTTGATGAACTAACGTTTTATTTCATTATTTTATATCCATTACTTAGCTTTTTATGTGCATCCCATGTTTTTAAATGTTTTTCATAAGACTTAAAAGATGAATAGGGTCAGGGATGGGATCAAGGACAAGTCATGCTGTATAAAACGGGGAACTAGACATGACACTTTTTTTCAAGAGCTTTTATTTTATGAAAAATGGGTACTAATTTTAAGTGTCTAATTTGTAATATTTGAGATGTAATGTAATAGTTATGGCCTAATTATATTAAACTCTAAACCTAAAAAAAATCCTCAATTTGAATTATTAACTTAATTCAAGATTATGTATTATTTAAGTTCAGGTCCTTATAGTTGGCATCAGAGGTCGGTTTAAAAAACTTTAGGTGTTATGAGTTTTCATTAAACACATGGTTATTTGTTATGTCTATTATTTTAGTTAAATATTTATTTTATAACATTTTCAGAATAAGGAAAGTTTGTTACAAATGGAAGGAGGATGATCTCAAACAATATTCTTATCTCTTCATAATGACATTATTTCAATTATTATTTCAATGTCATGTCCAGATGACTATAAAAAATTTTCTAACATTCAACTCACTTTCAAGAAATTGTTTGAGATATCAAACACTTCAGCTATAACTCGATACCATCGTGAATCATGGGTAGTATTTAATCAAATCTAAGTTTCTCAGTATTATCATATTTTCAATAAAGGTAAATATTTTCAAGGAATTTAAAAATATTTTACATTATCACATGATTTTAAAGAATATTATGATTTTGAAAAAGGTACTGAAGAAGGATACTGTTGCGAAACGTATATATATTTGATTTTAATTTTTAGTCTTTAAGAACATACCTATAGTATTTTAAAAATACAATTGATTGATTGTTTCAACTAAAACTCTGTGAGATTGTTTTATAAAAATCATGTTTTAACAGATGTTTTTAAATAATATGTCCTACATGATTTTTTTTGAAACTGTTTTTCTCTGATCACCCATACGGCCCACGTTGTATGTGGTGTATTTGGATAATGGAACCAGATGATTTTGAAGAAGCTATAAATCATTGTTGCAATTCAAGGACCATCTATCTATGTGAACAAGATGATGGTTAAACTAGGTGGACACCATGATCAGGGTACAAAATTATTTCTTTGGGAATAGAGTTATTTTATAGAGGTTTAAAATTGTCAATATATATAATATTTCATGAATTATGATATTGAGGTCATTGTGAGTTAGGATGAAAATGGGAGGCATAAGAAAAAAATTGTGGTTAAATCATGTTATGGTTATTTTTAGGAGTTTATCTCTTTTTTTTGGAATGATATAAAATTTTTCAGTTTTTTAAAAAGGGAAAAGCGTAGACCGGGTGACAACCTTTCGTGTCGGGAAAAGCTGTGGGAATAGAACCCACAACCAAAGTGTGATTGGGATTTATCACCTACCATTGGACTGTATTAAATCGCTGGTTAGTATGACTTATTCTTTTTAGTTAAATGATTTTATTGATCAAGTACAACTTGATTTGGGATATTTTGTTTTATCAAATAGATATACATAGTATGGGAAAATTATTTGGGGCTTAAGTGATATGGTTATTTTGGAAGACATTTGCCTTTTGGGGGAAACTATATGCCCAAGGAAAATATAATACTTTGGGATTTCAATTCAGGAGTAATAGTGGAATTTTATGTTGTAAGAATCTATGTTTTTATTATGGACGTATTAAAATTTGTGTTATTTATGAAAATGGTTAACCGATCATAGAGAATATATGATTTGGTAAATTACACTTTAGTACTAGACTTTAAGAGTAGTCGATGTTATTTGGAGATAAATGTTAAAATTTACTATAGAAGACTATGTGATAAAATCCTTATAAATTTTGTGTTTCAGACTTAGTTTGAATTATCTTAATGAATTTTAAGGAGATTTTTGTTCTGAATGGTCTTTTTTGAGATTTGGGTATTTTTTATTGAATTTTGGAGATTAATAGTAGTATTTATTTTTTATAAAGATTATATTTTTTGGGGATTATTCGATCTTGTACAAACAATTTTTATTTTTGATAATTTATAAATATAGGGGACATATATGGTTAATCTTTTGTGTATGATATTATTCTATAGAAGTTCATTCTATCACTTCAGGTGTGACCAAGTCATCTTGAATACTCATCGTTTAGAGAAAAAACGAGTCTTTGGTAGAAACTTACTAAAGGATGAAACTCTACTTGAAAAATACGTATATTTACTTATGTCCACAGTCAATATCATAAATAAATTTTACAACTTTACGAAATGGAACATAAACCAAAAAAATTGTCTGTTTAATTTTTCAAATGAGAAACCAATGCCCGTCTAACCCATCACATGTTTGTGGTGTTCTTGTTTTTAACTTTCTCCTGATCATGTTTTCTATCACCCTCTATCAGAAATTGATGGAATGTTTTCACTTCCATATCCATGCTTTCATGGAATCTTACTGTGGGTTATCTCAGGTGACCTTTGTATTTTTAATTCTTTATATAAAATATATAGTTATATTGATCTTTTTCTTATGTGGGACTTATAGAGAAATTTCCAAGCCCAATATTAAAATTGTAGGGACAGCATTTCCAAAAGGGGCGAAGGACTTAACATCCCAGGAAAATAATGAATATTAATTTTTCATATTTATTAATATTTGGGAATTAAATATTAATTTTACATTAAAGGGTATTCTATGTTCGATTCCATACCCGATACGCAATAACAGGTTTCATTGAAATCTTACATAACACACAACGTTAAGTTATAACGAAAAATAATATAATATTATTATTATTTTAAATGATTGTTAACGCACATCTGTTGAATTGGAAAGAATGGACATGACTAACTAAAATATGATTATACATGTTTTCTAAATGTTTTCACATTTATCCAATAAAATTTAGAATCTTAAAATGTGAATGAATCTAATTTTAAGCATAAACACTCTAATATTCATTAAAAGGTCGCCTTTTGATGGTGAATAATTTTAAAATATATATTTTTTCACTTTTATATGTTATATGTGACAAAGTAATATTATTATTTATAATCGGGGAATCAATGTTTACTTTGGATGAAATTTTGGTATTATCTGATAATGTTCATTTTTTAATGAATATTGAAAAATTCAGCATTTTAATTCAAAAATGACTTTTAATCTAATTTACTAATATAGTTAGAATATTATTTTAATTGGTTTTAAGGTGTAATTGTATTATATTTGAACCATTTAATATAATTTTAGTCATTTAAATTAATTTCACTCTTAAATTGATTATATACAAGTGTCAATCATTTGATAGATATTATTTCTTAAAAACACGTTTTTTGTTTTGACAACGAAAATTAATTTTAAATTAATTTCTGCCACTTCTTTGTTTTAAATTTGAAAAAATGGATTCCATATTTGGAATCTATAGATCCAATTTTTGTAAATGGTTAACTTTAATTTTTCTACATTATGAATATTTACTTAAGTAAATATTTTATTTACCGTTGTTAAATGGCAAATATGGAAAATAAGGGTGAAAAATAATATTATAGTAATATTAAATTACCCATAATTTTTTTCAAAACCTATTGGTTAATAAATTTATGACCATGGGAATCCTTGGGTCTATTTTATAACCCCATGGAGCCACTTAGGTGGGATAATTACATTTTATATTAATTAATTTAAAGTAAATACAAAAATGACATAAACATATATTTTTTAGTAAATCAATTTTTCCATAGGCATATATAAGATATCTCTTAGAATATAAATATTAGTTTGAAATATAAAAAGAATTACTATATAATGGTATCTTATTTATAATTTGTAGACATCGAATAAATACAATTAATTGTGACACAAAGATGATGCAATTATTACATTATTAATAAATGATTTAAATAAACGAGATTATAAAATTTAAAAAACTATCCAAACCTATAAAATTCTTGGTGGATGATTTTATCTTCAACAAAAGTCATATTATCTTCGAATTTAATTAGTTTTCAACCTTGTAAACTGAAAATCAGATTATAATAAAATAATTTTTTCAAACATTCCTAAAGAGCCCCTCCTCCCCCTTATAAAAATCCACCACCTCTAACCCATAACTCTAACATCTCAAGCCCCTTTTATTGTAAAAAATATTCCCAATTAAGATCCCTAATTCCCTATTTTACTTTTATAAGCCTTCATCTAGGAATAAGGCAATTCAAGTAAAATTTTTGATTCAAACCAATGGGTGATACCCGATTTAAAGGTAACGTCTTCTCTTAAGTTATTTTCTTTTATTTTACTTATCTAACCCCATAAAAAAAATTTATTCCATGTTTTATAAAAAAAAACTATCCTAAATATACTATTTTGTTGTTTGGATAACGATTCGAACTAAACTTCCACACACCTACATCTAATGGATATGAACATACTGTTTTTATGGACTAAAAACTACTGCCTCCTGAAATGATGATTCTTCAAATATCTTCAACTGCCTCTCATGGTGGCCATTAAAATGGAAATTTAGTTAAATATGTTATATATTATGTTTAAATTTCCTCTATACTTCTATATTTTTCATTTATATCATACATTTATGGTTTCCATAATGGGTAAATATGATAATTTCATTTGAGGAAGTGTGGACTACCGCCCCCTCAAAGTGATATGACTCATTCATACCATACATGGAACATATAAAGTATATTGTTAATGAACTTATGTAATATATATAAAATATGAAATTATAATGGAATTATAATATTCCTGTGTATCATTTTATTTTCATTCCATTTAAAATGAAAAAAATATGAAATGAAAGTAGAATTCATGCGTACGTATAGGTTACCGTCTCCATAAAAAGTGCATTTAATTTTCATATATCCAAATGATATGGAATATTATAAATAAATATATACTAGATATATATGATATATATTATATATAAATCATTAATATCATTCTTTAGATAATGGAATTCCGATTACATAGAAAATTTATAATTATAACAAGTTCATTTTCAACTAAGGTTTTGAACATCGACAAAATGTTCAATATGAACTAAAATAATTAACAAATTGTTATAGAAAGGTAATAAGTTATATAAAAGGAATAATAAAATTTAAAAAAATTCTTAAGAAATTATAAATTAACCTATGTTTATTATTCAGGAAGAACAAGTAATATACAAGACAAGTCAGACTTGAGGTTCAATGTTTTCATCTCACTTTTTATTCCTATGATATTCATGCTATATTTGCCACTATTTTCTTTTATTTAATGTTTTTACTGCCCATGATTGTATTCATTATGTAAAATAAATTAATTTATGGGTATTCACATCTTCATTGTATGATTCATATTTCATGGTGTGTATGTTTCACAAGTTACCAAATCGGTAAAGGAACATCTGAACCCAATTTCCATTCATTGGGTTAAACTTATACTTATTAATTATGTTGTTCTATGAATATATGTGAATGACTTATGATTTTTTTAGACTTAATATCCATATATATTGAGAGTATTATTATTTGCCACGCATAATTATGACATTGATTTGTCCTCAATCTAAATATATGATATTTTTAGCGGTCTTTGTCTCAATTTACATTCCATTGAGACTTATTTGTTATTATACACAGATTCACTTTTATACAGTGTATATACTGGACTTTGAAATATTATATCATGAATTTCTTTATTCTCGTGATATTTTATTCTTTGATTAATGTTTTTCCTCAATTATTTGTATTCAAGCGTCTTTCATTTTTTAGGAACTATTTACCTAAAATATCGTTTTAAATGTTTTAAATATTTATTCTTATAAATATTTTGAATTATTTCCCATGTTTTTAAATTTTGATTAAGGATTTATTTATATGGACATGAATGTTTGAAATTAAAATTTCTTTCAAAATATTCAAAGTGGTATGTGACACTTCGATTTAAAAATATTTTTATTAAATGTTTTAAATTATTTTGACAATGGTTTGATAAATCATTGATTATGTCAATATATTGAAATAATATATTTTTATTTCAATGTGGAAATGTTATATTTCCTTTTTGATTGTTTTATTTTTAGGAATATGTTATATTTCTTGGGCATTGTATACTTATACTGGTGGTTCCGTGATAATCCTAGGGTGGATGAGCCCGAGATAACTCTCCAATGCGTTGGTTAACATGATGGTTGTAAAAAATAATGTTTCTACTAATAGATTTATGGAAGATACTATAATATGTATTCCAAATGTAACTTCGTACGTAGCTTCGAAGGCTACAAAGTAAGTATTTTATGGATGACACAAGTTAATTTTATGTTTTATGATTTCTATGTTTTATTCACAAATCATATGATTTCATGAGATGTGATAAAAGTCTTATGTTTTGATGGACTAATGTTTTCTTTCATTATTTTATAACCATTACCGAGCTTTTTATGCTCAACCCATATTTTGAAAAAAAAATCATAGGACTTAAATATGAATAGGACCATTGATGGGATCAAGGAAATATCATGCTGTCTAAAACGTGGAACTAGACACGACTATTTTTTCAAGAGTATTTATTTTATGTAAAAAAGGATACTGAGTAGAATTGTATACTTTGTAATATTTGAGATGTAAAGTAATAGTTATATCCTAATTCTCTAAAAATCTATACCTAAAAAGATCCTCATTGGGAATTATTAACTTAATTCCAGATTATGTATTGTTTAATGTCAGGTCCTTATATTTCTATCTCAAGAAGAAAATCAGATTGTTTTTTCATCATCACTTATTTCATAGACCATTTCATCCATGGTAAAAACGAATTTTGAAATTACAAGTACCTTGATTTTCAACACTAACACTGTAGTCCAGTTTTAACCATCCCTGGAAGTATTATTGAAAACATCATGAAACCTTTACTATCCTTGGATATTTCACATTCAATGTTATCTAACTAGTGCATCACAAGGGTGGAATAAAGACATCATTGGTGTATTATCCCTCTTCAAGGTTGTGATGTGTACAATAATATGATCTTGTCACTATATGTGATATCCATATTAATTTATTAGTTAATTTCATTGAAATTACCTTAATAAATTTAGAAACACGACACTAATGAATTATCCTTTGGAATTATGTTTTCATTTTTACACTTAAAATGAATGTAAAGGATAAATTTCAATAATAATTGACGAATATAAAAATCATATTTTCAAAAGAACATTGCTTTGAATTTTTATAGTTTTAATTAAATATAACAAGATAACCTCTATAATTATACTCGAAATACTATATCAAAATTGTTTTTAAACTATGGTAATTAGGGTGGATCTATGTCTTCCATTGAAATCCATTGAACCCCATTTTGTGTTTCCCATGTAAATTAGGATTTTGAAGCGCAATTCGTTATTTCATGAAAACTAATTCCTGAAATTGTATAAGAACATATTATGAAATATTTCCATAATTAAATAAAACACAATGAAATAATTAAAAATATAATTAATGGATTTTAATATTTAGTTTCTCTTATAAGGTATTTTTGTTTTTCTTTTGGGGATTTTTATTTGTGTAAAATTAAAAGCATTTAAATTTTCTATAAATATTATATTAAACATAATGAGTCTATATAAAAAAATTATTAAATATAGGGGCTAATGAATATAATAGAAATTAAGTATGTTTTAAATTATTTTAAATACATAAGGCATCCTCATGTAAAACCCATAAATTACATGCACCTCCCATATACTTGATTCATATACTCTCCTTCATCCACCAGAATTGTGATCCCTGTAAAAACTCTAAAATATATGGTGTTATAATATAATAAATTTCATTTTTTAATAAAAATATCATCATATTCAACTAATTCACATATAAAAAATGTTCTTATCATTGGAAAATAAGAGTGTTACATGATAAGATAATACAATATTACGTATTTGTTTTAATATATGAATTATCTCCATTCATAATTCTTAAAAAAATTATAATTCATAATATTCGTTGTTTTATATAAATTAAAATAAAAAATATAATAGAAACTCATAAAATTAAAAAAAAATTGTATAATAATGAATATGGTTATCATATTGATGAAGATTACTCGAAAAAAAACTTAAATTCTCAATAGATAATACTAGTTATATAAATAACTAATAATAACCATGAGAAATAAGTATTCTTGAATTTAGATATCATATTCTTGTTTTCAAGGGTAATTATAAATCCAAAATAATCATACTGTCAATGATAATCATCAAGACCTTATATGATATGAGTACACTTTAAGTCACTATATCATAATTGGAATTACAATCAACTAAATTCATATAAATAGTATATTTTTAGATGATAAATTAACAAATTAATATAGGAGGTATAAAATCTCGGTATCCCAATAAACCAATTACAATTCAATAATTGATTATACATACATTATTTCATAACATATAAATTTTATAACAAGTGATCAATCAAAAAAGGTGATCTATAATTGAGGGAAATAAGTGTTTATTTTGGGAATCCTTGACAAATAACTCATATAATATAAATCATATTTATATTCAATCAATAAAGTATTTATAATTAAATGATTCATTGAGGATTGTAATCCCAATGATAATTTTTTTGAAGGATTGATGTAATTATTTTTCCAATATGTTAATGGATAATCCCCAAATAAGAAAGATTATGTATTCATATATATAATAGAATCATGATATATAATAATTATTAAATGTAAATTTACCCATATAGTATAATTTATTGTAGATAGTTCCTCAATGCTATTCTATTGGATAATAAAAATTTGATTTTATTTAATACCATAAGTACTATTGAAAGTACATATAATGATAGAATCATACACATTGGAAATTTTATTCTGGTAGAGTTTCCTTTAAATTTTTTATTAACTATATACTATAGATTCAATAAAACACATAAAGGAATTATGAAATATTATATATAAAGTATTATATAAAAAGAGTTAGAAATTTCAAAAGAAAAAATATGTAAAAATAATTTGGTCAGTGGGAGAGGAGACGTAAACTATCACATTAATTACCGCTTACTAATGATCCTCATAATTTCATATATATTAATATTTAATTAAATTTATTAATCCAATTTTTTTTTATTTAATGGTAATTTTTTAAACTTTTAGACTTTTAGATTGAATATAGATTAATAGTAAAAATTCCATAATTTTGGATTTATAACTATTTTTAAAATATTTTATATTTTCAACATACCCTTTTCATTACTAATAAAAGAATTTGAAATTATTTTTTGTAGGACTTTTTGTTGGCGGGAAGCATTTCTTACAAATGGACCATAAGCTGAATCCAACATTGTGAGGTCAAAATGAAGCCCACCACCTAGAACAAAGAATATGTTTCCCGATGTAATGAATTTAATATATGGGAACATATCTTACTAGTGGCTAGACCAATTGAGATGATCTTTTGAGGAAGTGAGAAAACATTACAAGGAATGTTTTTGATTTATTTGGATATATGAGCATCTAACATCCCTATGTACATTAATGCATTATAATTTTTTTAAGAGGAATATGAAGAGTCACTAATCTAGTAATAATTTATTTAGTCATTCAAATGTATATTTCTCCACACATGAAAAAATAAGATAAAATATTGTGGGTACACGAGAAATACAATGATTCAAATATTCAATAAATTAAACATTCAAATTTATTCCATTTTTTCAGAATACAACATTGAAAAATTTAGAGATAGATTTAGAGAAAAAACCCCAACCATATCACCTATTAAATTGTAACTCTTCACATTTCCCAAGAGTTTTAAAATTTAGTTTTCCATTTTCTATATAAATAATGTGTTTTATACTGTAATATTATTACATAATTTGAAATGTTACTATTATTTTTCATCATTTATTTATTTTATTTTTTATTTTGTGTTTATTTTATTGTGCTTATTCTCAAATCCATGAAAATAGAGATTTAAACCTTATTGTTTTAAGGTTAAAGTGGTTATGTTTTAATTTCTTATAATTCAATATGTTCTAATAATTTTATATAAGGATTTAAGTGGGGTTTCAAATAATAATGGTGTGTGTTTTACACTCTTTTCCTATCATAGAATTTCAATTATCATTTGTCTTTTCTACTCTCCTTAATTATCCTAATATATCAAAAGGTGGAGTGGTATTGAGGTGGTGATGTGTGTAAATATATTTCCATGACATAGTTTGAGAGATATTTCCTTTCATGGATGGGTCTCGTTGATATGAAATAACATTTAAAATTGAAGGGTGTAGTGTGATCTGCCATATTGAATGGAGTTATGAGAATATCCTTAAAAAACATATGACTACATTACTGTTAACTCCCAAGAACAAAAAGAACTTAAATTGATTAATTTATTTATTATTAACATCATTATACCTTCATGTAAAGTTCTTATTTAATATATATATTTATATATAACTTTAAATTATATCCCAAATTATATTAGAATATTATTTATAAGTATATCTGTTAGTGTATAAACAGTGAAATAGAGAAGCCGTGTGTATGAGAAGCCTCAGTGAGATCGAACCTAGATGTGCACTATATTGAATTATTATGTGATTATAATATTGACCAAGGATCCATGAAATATAAATATTTCAATTCATCCCAACTTATCGGGATTCAAAGATCTTATGCCAGCAATATTACATATGTAAAAACCAAAAAATATAAAATTTCTATAACTATAAATTGATTTTCATTTCATATCATTATTTATCATAGAATTAATATGGATTATTTTAATGATTATTCGTATCCCTGGTCTAATTTTAACTTAGAGAGGTAATATTAAAAGAAAATTCTATTACCTGAGGGATTTCAATTGATGTAAGAATTAAAAAAAAATTGAATTCATTTTTGTAACTTTTAATGAATTCAAATATCTTTGGAGAAAATGGAAACAACAACAAAAAGTTATTGAAAATGGTAGTGATTATTATGGAAACATTTCTAGTTGTAGAATGAAAATATTATTTGATGAATTCTATAATGTATCTATATAGGATGTCTCAAAAATTTCTAGAGAAGGTCTCAGAAGCTTACATAATAGCTAGTATACAAGAGGGAGGTCAACAAGTGTTGGAAGAATATTGAAAAGAATTTGTCAAAGGAGAAAAGGTATGTGATTCTCCTATATTTAAAAATTAAAAATTCAATACCTATATACATATATTTATCAATATAAGAATAAATCAATGAAATAATGGAATTTGAAAAAAAAATTATAGTAGGTTGACTACCTACCTCCATCTATAAAAATCCTACTAAAATTAGAAGTAATAAAATTATTAGGAATTGGAGCTGGCCAAATTAAAAGAGAGTATTTTCTTTAACTTATTTAATTATTATTTTGTTGAGGTTGAATTGAGTATTAATACCCCTTATTTTTTAATTTTAAAATGCCTATAACTCTTTTATTACCTTGTAACATGGTGACGGTGATGAATATTCACATTATGTGATTGAGATACTAGTAGCCTTCCCTAAAGAGATCTTGATTTGAGGTTATTTACGTGAGGGGGGTGTTTATTATATTGATTCATAATTACTTAATTTCATTAAATTCAAAATTTTAATTTAATTTCCCTTCATAGAAATTTCTAAAACATCTTTAAATGGGAAGTCCATTGATGATATTGATGAAAAATTCAAAGAATTAGTCGATTATGTAAAAGAATATGAACCAATATTTTTTCATCACCCACCGTGTAATATTTACTTAATTTCCAAGGATGTGTAGTTCAAGTAATCAATTTATACATTCCTCTACAAATGGTGTGATGTAATATGAAATATGATAAAGTGGTTGTTGTGGTTCATTTCACACAAGAAACTTCCACCATAAAATTGTGTATAACACATTGAAACTACCTGAATATGGGATGTAAAAATCCCACCACACCATTTACGTGTGTCTCCCAAAATCTATCTTATTTTTCCATTCTCATTATTTTTCATTATTTTTTTAGGTTTTTTTATTCATTATATTAGTTTTAAAGTTTTTATAACTATGATCTTAACACAAGGCTTCCATTAAAAAATAAATTTATGTTATATGGGTCCTACCATGTTTTTTCTACCATTATCATTGTAATTTTATTGAGCATTAATTAAAATTTTAATAAATAAATACTAGGGGATTTTGACCTATTTTTAAATATTTTTTATTATTTAATATTACATTTGATGTATTTTGTAGAAATTTTCAGGTTTTATTTCTACTTTTTAATTTTTAATGTGCTTTTTGGATTGAAATTAGAGCATTAAATTATGTTCTTCCAAGTGAAAAATTACATGATGGTTTTGAATATTTCACTAATTTATAAATTTTTTTTAATTATGATTGTTGATTAAGTTATGTTACTACTAATAATTCTTTTAATCTTTTAAAATGATTTTGAATTGAATAAAAAAAATTTGAAATAGAATTATAACATAGAGATACCTGAATTTTGAACATTTAATTGGGTTACATATATTTTGTGAAAAAAGAACACCATGGGGTGATTAAATAACAAATTTTTAGTTCATATATGTCTATTTAAACTGTAGTAAAATGGAAATTAATTAGTATCCCATAAGAATTTATGAGATATTAATCATTAAAAAAATACAAAAACAAAAACAACTACATAACATTTTCTATTTTACAAACTGAATGGAATTTGGTGGTGAGACAATTAAACACTCGATAATGTAGGGGTAAATTAACTTATATGATGGTAATTGTTTTGAATCAATTAATTGGGAAACAATGTTTTGGTTTAAGGTGTTTAGGGTTGAGAAATTTAGGATAACACCCCTTGTTAAATGGTTAATTCCACTAAACTCCATTTTGTTCAAAGTCCTTGAATATGAAATCATTCACTAAATAAAGTAGGATAATTAATAGTAAATATATAATATTAATTATATATTAAATGATAAATGGATATTGTTTCTATTATTTTCTTATTTTAGTGTCTGTAGCTAGGCTGATTAATTCTTTTTGTTAGTTAATTTCATTGTATTTTCAATCAGTTAAAATTTTATGGTTGAGGGATCAATGATTCTCATAATTAAAATTATTTTATTATGTAATTAAATGTTTTTAATATAACAAAAATATTATTAAATGAGAAATTTTTGTATTTTTAGGTATTTAGAAACTTAATTCCTAAAATTTCAGAATTTTGGATTTCTATAAGCTATAATTATTATTTTTCTTATAGAAATAAATTTTTTACGTAAATAAATATTATTAAATTAATTTTTAATGCTTCTATATTCATTGGGATATATTTTTTAAATTAGAATAGAAAAATATCTAACATTTTGTGGCCCAAAAGATGCTGACAATGCGAACCTTATAATCTATGAATATATCTAGATAATTTTAAATGTGGGATCATAGC
The DNA here is from genome assembly GCA_963277665.1 of Viscum album. NCBI lineage: Eukaryota > Viridiplantae > Streptophyta > Magnoliopsida > Santalales > Viscaceae > Viscum > Viscum album. Next base: position 2,017,630,444 of record OY728126.1, read on the forward strand.
GTACAAGTGGATGAAAAAATCGATCTGAAATATTTATAGAGATATAAAAAATCTAATGGGATATTTTCTATTTCTATGGATATTCATGATTCTACCTTCTCTAAGTCCATTAATTCATTGTAAATTAGAGAAGCGGAAGATGATAAGTCTATATACATACAATAATTTCTTTAGTAATTTGGACACATCATTCATCATAGATGTCCAAATAATTTGAAATATTGTTATTGAATGATAAAGGAAATGTTTCAAAATATTGATGAAGGAATCATTCATAATTTATATGATTTAATGGGTATACCATGAGAAAATCATTCTAGGGCCAATTTAGAGAAAACAGTCTCACCCATAGTGCCTATAAAAATGTACTTCGATTAATTTATCATGATTTGATCATTTTAGATATCCATTTATATATAATTGTAGTATTATACTACCATATTAGTCATACATTCTTCTAATAAATATTAGTCTTCTGTTTCCTCTAATTATTTTATTTCTATTTTGTGTTTCCCCCATCACACATCTTCCTATGTACATAGAAATAGATAATTAACCCACACTATTGTTCTTGGAGGCAATAGGTTATGCTTTTGTTTCATATCATATAATGTATTCCCAAAGTTTTATTCATGTATTTTATAGGTGGAAAAATTAAATAGGGTGTGTGATTCCCCCATTTTCCAATTCAATTACCTCTTCTTCTTATTTTTTTCTCTACAATATTTTATCACCTTAGTACTTTAGATGGTGGAACATCATTGAGGTTGTGATTTGTGGTGAAGTGTTATCCTAGAAATTGTTAGAGAGATATTTTATTTCATGAATAGGTATTTATATTGGGAATTAAAATTTCAAACAGGAGCATGTGGTGATAATGTCCATATTGAATAGATCAATTATGATATTGTATTAGATATTATAATTTAGTTTTTTTGGTAAAAATTTATTACGGTAACATTGAAGTGTTTTTGGGATGATTGTGTTATTTGACATAGACAGATTTGAAGATTAGTTTTGGAGTTTCAAATATATTGTTGACATGGTATATTGAAAAAGAACCCAAACAAAAGAATGGATGCTCTAGAGGCTTTATAGAAAGATGAATTTATAAGGTGGCATTGTTTCCTATTGTTTTTGCAAAAAAATATTTTCACATAAAAGTGAAATGTTGGGTGCGAGGGTGACAAAGATCCAATTTTTTTCATGAAAGTAAGAATTTGGGAACAATTTATAAAAAATAATAAAATTTATGAGTCACGCGCAAAATCAAATTTTCACAAAATATGAACTTATGTGACATATCTCGAGTTTTTCATACCCATTAAATAAAGATGAAGTGATCAGTGTGAATGATTGTTACCCACCCAATACAATGTCAATTATGTACTTCCATATCTATGTAAAAGTTTCACACACATTGGAAGGAGAGTTGTTATTTTGTGTGTTTGGATTGAAATTTCTATAAATAAGTTGTTTTCCCACTCATTTTATTATCTCTTCCCATAGAGAGAATCAGGGATCAGAATCATGTTAGAGTTGTGCGTAAGGTAGTAAATTTGAATGCAAAGAGAGTTGTGTGATTCAATGAATATAATATTTATTGTGCACAAAAATGTAATTGTGTCTACTTGGCCAAGGGAGCTGCAAGAAAATCCTGAAAGTTGTTTGTTTGTTTTACTTTAACAAGAAAATTTAAATGTTGTGTGTTAGGTGATAAAATTGTGCACAAGACATCCAAAGGTTTCTTGAAATACAATGTGTGAAGCAAAAGGGATTGCATAGTAAATATGGGGTAAAGTGGTATTCATCATGTGGATGAATGTTGATCTTAATGATACACTAATTAAGGAATAAAAAAAATTAATTCAATTAATCAAAGGAGGATATTTTGATGAAGTAGTGAGAACACATAAATTGATAGAATAATGAGATTTTATATTATAAATTCCTGTAATCTAAGAGGGATATTGATTCCACTCCAAAAATTGTAATAGATATTCACTTTAGTGGACTCAGTGTATAGGCATATTGACTTTTTATACAACTTGGACATAGCCCATTTTGGGTGAACCATGTAAAAATACTGTTTATTGAGCATGTTTTCATTTATGTTAATATATTTCTATGAAAATCAAAGATAAGAGTGTTTAAAAAAAACAAGATCTGAAGGGGAATTTTTTTTAATCAATCATACCATGATTACCCCTCCCCCCTAGTAGGGTATTTAACATATTTGGGATAATAACGTCACAATAAATTCCTTTGAACAATGAATATTTACATATTTAATTTTATTCTCTCTAATCTAATTTAGTTTCCATGTTAGTTTTTTATTTTGTTTCTATATTTATATGTCACTTTTATTTCTAAAACACCACCTTCATATTGGTACATTTTTTCGAAGTATATTAGTTACTTTATTAATAGTAACAATAGAGAATTAGTTTCTGTGAGAGGCTTCATTGGATTCAACCATGGGAATGTTGTATATTACATGCATAAGTAATAAAAATAATTATTGGGGATTTTTGATAAATCACTACTTTAATTTGGAACAATTTTTAGGATGGTAAGATCTTATGAATGATATATTTCACCAAAAACAAAAAAAAATTAAAAAAAATATATACTAAAAAATATATTCATTTCAAATAATTATTTTCATAGGCCTATGATGGATTATTTCAATGATTATTACTATGTTTATAATAATGTTTAATCTAGTATAGAATATTAAATGAAAATTATAATTTAATATGGATTTATATTGATAGAAGAATTAAAAATTTTGAGATCTATTATGCATCCCATAATGAAATCAATGATCCATGGTTGGAATGATAACCACAAAACGAAGATTAAGAAGAATATGTATAGCTTGTTCCACCATCATTTATAGTTCAAGAAAATGAAAATGCATTGATGAATTGTTTATAATATCAATTTAGCATTGGCCTACTATTTTTTGAAGAGGGATATAAAATTTTCATGCCAGTTTATGTACATGTGGGAAGACAACATGGTTTTTATGAATATTGGGAAGACTTTATCAATGCTGAAATTTTATTTGATTATTTTATCTTTAAAAAAAATAATCCACAACTATATTCCTATTTCTGACTATTTAAAAATAATTATTTGAGATAATGTATTTTGATGAAAGGTTAGGTTAGATTGACATCCATACACAACACTTAACAAATCCACCCAAATTATAACTATAAAATGAATATGAAATCAAACAAGATCCAATTAAGGGAGATAATCTTTTATAAAACTTATTTAACTATGATTTCATTGAATTTGAATTGATTATAACTCCGATTGTTTGAATCTTTATATTTATCCAACACTTTTATTTCCCTAAAATATGGTATAGTTGAGGATGATTTCTCTAAAATGAACAAGGTAACGATGAACTTTATTGAAGATATCATGATTCAAGCTACTTTTTTTGAAGGGGATATTTTTATATTTATTACTATTTCATTAATTCAATTCCATTATATATTTTATCAAACATTACCTTCAGTATATTTTTTGAAATATAAATAAATGGGAAGGCCCTGGATGATGATGAAGAAGAGGCCTAAGATGTGGGGTATTAATTCAAAGAAAAGGAACCATACATTTTCATTCACCTTCCATGAATTTTTTGCATAATTTCTAACATGATAGAGTTTAAGTACACTATTTATGGGTTTCTCTCCCACCAATGTGTATATATGCGTAATTTGAAAAAGGGGATTTAGTTTTTCAATTCATTAAAGCCATATAAACCATCATATTAGTTATAAAAATCATCAATTGGTTGACTAGGGTGAGTTTAATCATAACAACACTTGGGTGTTTAAACCAAAAATTATTCCAATTTTCCCTTTCTATTTATTTTTCATTATTTTTCTTATGTTTCATTTTTTATTACATTCTATTAGATTTATAGTAGCATTAAAAATGTTATTAACTCAATTATTCTAATGAAAAAAATGTCAGGTTGTATCATCCATTCAATTTTTTATTTCAATCGTATAATTTATAAATTATTTTTGAGCATAAATTAAAGTGTAGATAATTATTATTGGGGGGGGTAATAACCTTTTATTAGTAGTTCTTGTGTATTTTTTTAAATTTTAATTTTTTCTAAAATTTACATTTTTTTCAACCTTTAAATTTTTTATGTTATTTTTTTACATTCGAAATTGGATATTTTAATAATGTCATTCTTATTGGAAAATTCAATGATAGTTTTCATGATTTCACTAATTTTGACGTTTATTATATTATATGATATCTAAGTAAGTTATGTTACTATTTCCATGTAATTATTTATATTATACTTTGGAAAATAATTTTCAAAGGAATAAAATTTAGTTGAATTAGGAATATTACATAGAGAATATGTAAGTTTGAACTATTTCTTGAGTGACTTGTATATTAAGAGAAAGAACACCTCCGGAGAAAAATCAAAAGACTTTTCAATATATATAATTTCGTTGATACTAGATTAAATTTGAAATTTGGTATCACAAATAATATTATAATATATTAGGAAATATAAATTAACAAAAATAAAAATAAAAATGTATTTCCTAATTATAAAAAATGAGTTGATTTATGTGAGGGTAATATTGAACACTATATGAATAAGGGTAATTTGAATAAAAAAAATTTATTTCAATTGTATCAAAGAAGGGATAAATGGATAAATGGTTTGAGGATCTTAGAATTTAAATATTTATGATAGTTCCACTAGTTAAATTATAATTCCTCTAAAACCAATTTTTATCACAATCTTAGAATATGACATTTTTCTTGATTTAAGGTGGGAATGTTGGTAGGACTTATATAGAAGGAATTATATTTTTAATGAGTAATAAATTATTGTGTCACTTATTTTATGGTTTTTGTGATTGTAAATAAGAAGGATAATTGTTTTTATTTGTAAATTTCATTGGATTTCTCCCCATGAACTATGTTTAAGTGCGAGGGATTTAAGAAATATCATAATTTTATATATTTAATTATGTAATTACATGTTTTTTATATACCCAAAATTCATTTACATAGATATCACATATTAATATATGAATATTCAATACATTCATAAAAATACACACCCTAGGAACATAAGGTTTTAGTTCTTTTGGAGACTAGTTAATCAATATTATTATTTAGTTAATGGTCTTCAATAACTCTAATAAATATTTTCCTACACTGTAATTTGTATAGATATACCCTACTGAAAACCATTCTACATAACCTAGGTAAACTACGCATTAGAAAGGGTGAGATCAGATGCTTAGTAATAGTAAACAAGGGAGATATAAACATATCATGAGTATAAGGGTATGTCAAGATGAGACTTTTTTTTAAAACCATAACATGAATATAATAGATCATTAACTAGAGTCTTGGAATAAATCACGAGTGGTCAAAATACGTGAATTATAATGGAATCATTGAACTTGATACGTGAGAAAATAACATTTCTATAAAACATTCATTTGTACAATATAAATAAGAATATAATATCATTTCAAAAGTAAAAAAGGTTCATTGATAAAACTATAATAGTGGAATGAGTTCCCACCCCAAATCAATATAGTAGTCATGGTTCACTCCCAAGTCTATCACAGTAGACAAATTCCCTTACTGGATTGAGTTTATTTCACATTCTAGTCTTTTTCATCCCATGAGATTTAAACATTTACCTAATTAATTATAGGGAGATATAAGTCCTACCCAACACAAAATGAAAATCATACATACGTGTTCCATAAGATCATAAAGCATTCATCATATCCAATACGATGAAAATAAATGGGTTACATTAATATTTTATCATGGCATAAAATCTTGAGACGAAATAGTGTTCATAATCATTTCAACATTTCATCATAGCACAACCAATGAAAAAATAATCTAGTTTCCTAATCATTTAATCATCATTTAACCCATGTAATAGAAATGATTTTCACAACAATATTCTCATCATAAACATAAACCACTTAGAGAAGGAATAGAAGGTGTATCCTTGGATCATATCCCTACTAAATCAAATGTAACATAAAAGGATTTCATCTTATATTAAAAATTATTTCTAAAGATAACTTGGAACATTTATGGAGTAAAATATCATTTCCACATTTGATAAATCTTTTTAAAACATTATTCTTTTTTGAGAATTTTTATTTAATAATAATTTTTATAACATAAAAATAAATTTTTAAAAATAATTAAAAATATATAATGAGTAAAGTATCACTTCCAATATGAAATACATTTATTTTAAAATATAAAATATTTTAAAAATAAAATTCATTGAAAATAAATGTATAAATTCATAAAAGATTATTTAAAAATAATTTAAAACATATCTTTAAGAAAATATCCTTTCAACGTTGAATTTTATTTAAAGTATTAATAATTTAAAAAATAAATTTCATTGGAAATATACTTTGATACCTATAATTTAATCTTTAAAAAATATATTAGTAATTATGCTGTAAAAATATTTACCTATTATAAACATTTAAACAATGATTTATTTCATATTTTTGGTAAAGTAAAAATGACCTTCGTTTAGAAAAAAAATGAATATTTCATTCAAAAGTGTTTTTAGATTTCAATCATGGTAAAAAATTTAATTTATAAAAGATTATAATAATTTTAAAAAAATAAATTTTTTTAGAAAATTTGGTTTTTAGAAGAAAAACATGTTTTCAAACAAAGTGAGAAATAAAGATGTTTTCTATTATTAATATTTATATGAACTATTAAGTAAATAAAGATAGTAAAATGAACGAAATATTTTATTCATAACAAATAACTAAAGGATAAGAATTTTTTTTATTTTATTGAGATATACATCATATTATTTCAACATGAGAAACAAAAACAAAAACAATCTCAATAAATGATGAGATTATATCTTAAAACTCATACCACATTTGTAACATTGAATCGAAATACCCATAAAATAATAACATTAAATGAAATTAAAAATATAATGACTACCAAAAAATTCATAATATTATATTTCAATTTTTTATATGCACCACATAAAAAAATATGAGCATAACATAACATATGTCCCAATTAAGAAAAATAGAGAAAACATTCTATTAACACTATGGTAACATTTGAACCAGAAACTACATGAAAGAGAGAACAAAAAATGTATAAGGAAATACCCATAAATTTCAGGATAATAATCATAAATATATTTAATATAAGTATATATAGAACACAAATGAAACACGCATTGAATATGACATGTGTCTCACAGAAAAAAAAATGAGACTAAAATACCATACATTAAGTTTCGAATTCCTTCATACACTTTAGAAGCTACATTATAATAAATATAATTTTATTATATATATATATTAAAAAAACATAGTCATATGTATGAGAAGATGTATGATTTACTTATGATTTTCATTTCCAAATGATTAACAATTACTTATTAAAATTACATTTTTAGAAATAAATGCTTTGTTTTTCATGTATGTTTTGGTTATGTATTTTATGTTATTTAAAATGTATCATGTTTATATAATTCCAAAAATGTTAACCATTATATAAATATCATATATATTTATTGTATAATTATTTATCATTGTCACTTAATGTAAGTGATAGAAAACGTAACATGCGGTACAAGGAGACAGTAGGCTGTACGTATGCATTAACACTATTTTGATCTTATCAATGGATGAAATGTAATAAAAATAAATAATAAATTACCAACATATAACCAAATTTATTTCATATATATTTCATATATTTATTACATTTTCCATAATTACCTTTCATACAAAGAGTTTTTTAAAAATGAATCACATCATTTGTGAGGCGGTTATCCGTCGTACACACGAACGACGTTATCATATCCCTCATGAAATAAAAAATTAAGAATGTTTAGTTGATAAAAAAATTAAATAATAAAAATTATTCTGAAAATATAATACATATTAATTTTTTATATATTTATTTCCATCCAATTAGAACATAATTTAAAAACACATCACATCGGTTCGCCCGACAGTAGTCCACTGTACACATGAGCAATGTTACTATTTTCCAAAATTTTTGGAGGTAAGAAGGTAGATATGGTATTACAATTATAGAGGTATAATATTTTCTTAAATATAATATATAACTTTTAAATTCATTATAATATCTAGCCATGAGAGATGGTGATTGAAAATGAGTAACATCATTTCAAGAGGCAGTTGTCTACCATATACATAAATGATAACTTTGTATCCCATTTGGAGGTAGTGGAGATAGTTTTAGGTTATGAAAATATCAGAAAAAATGAAATTATTTTAAAGATACTTATATTATTATATCGTCATGGTTAAATAAGAATTAATTTAGGTGGAGGATGAAATAAAATAAAAAACATGGTTAGGGATTTTATGTTTTCTTTCAAAAACTTATTTTAGATTGAACCAATAGCCTTCCTAGGTTGTTTTCTTGAAAAAATATTTTATTTCGATATGAGGTAATTAATTATTTTAATAGGTTAATTATTTTCTGAACTAATGTTCTTTGTATGTGTGAAGATAAGTGGAGATCATGTGTCCTTTTATAAGTGAGGTAAGTGGCACACTTGTAATGTTTTAAAAATAGGTTTAACATGATTTTTCACATTAAAAAATAAAATTATTCTGAAATTATAAACATAATAGGTAAAAATGTCTAAATAAATCCATAAAATGGTTTTTGTAAAATTTTATAGGTCATTTTCTCTATATCTATATAGTTTAACCACTTGGTAAACCCATTTTCACCTTAATCATGATAATTAGTTTTTACTATTTTTTCCATTAATTATTGTAAAAAATTATATTGAACATAAAATATAGTATAAATTATTATGATTCCAAATATGGAATCAGTTTTTACAAGTTTATTTCATAATAAAGGAAACATGTAATTTAAAATTAAATCACCAGACAAAATGAGAAAGCAGCTTTCCAAAGAGAATATGTTCAAAAGTTTAATATTTTTTTGAAGAAAAATTAAAAATTAAATTTCTTTTTATGAACAAAATTGGATTAAACTATATATTTTTGAATTATTATTACGTTTACAACCATCAAGAAATAATTTTTAGGTTTTTATAAACATTAAAAGAAATAAAATTCTATAATAAAAACAAATAATTTAACTATTCGTCAAAAAATTTATGTTGTAAAAAAATTAAAAAAAGATCACTCTAAGATTATTTTGGGTTTATTATTTAATTAAATAATATAACTGTTTTGAAATAATTATAAAATTTCTAATGAATAATTTTAAAATGTGTGAAAAAAGGCTATGAATATTTTTTTTTAGAAAAATACATAGTTTAAGCATAAAATGGGATTTATTATTATCTATTGTCTAGAAAAAACATAAAAAGTATGTTAAAATTTTGTTTGAATATATATATTATAATTTTAATTATAATCATTCACTAAAATTTATTTTTTAATATATTAAGGAAAAATGTGTTTCTACACAGAAAAGTATTTTTTCGGGAAAACATATTCATTATTTTAAAAGAGTTATAATTTTCTTTTATTATTAATTAGTCACCAATAATTAATTTTATATACATGTGTATACCATATATCATAATAATTTAGTTAATAATATTAATACCTATCATTTTGATGGTTTTGTGATAACTATCATAATAAATAATAATATTCTAATAGTATGTCACATTTCATTAAAACTAGATGTTGCATGTAGTACATGATATCAAAGAAATTAAATTTAGTTAAAAAAATATTTCAAAAAATATGGGTAGTTCTATTCTACCCCTTAAAATTAATTTCTCCTTTTTTATTTGTTACTCTGATAATTAAAAATGATGATACATCTTCCTCATTATATCATCAGGTTCCCTTATAGCATCCTCAAGTTGGTGGTTTCACAAAAAAACTTTTACCATGTGAGTGGTCTTATTTCATTCCACATAATCTATATGATCCAAAATCTCATCCAATTTTTTATTATAATAATTATCATGATCCAAGAGTAAAATATTTGATTTCATTGTATATGAAGGACTTGTTATATAATTCTTTTAGAGATATACATGGAATATATTGTGAACCTATGCAAGGTTTGGTGGATGTACTAAATGGTAATCTCTCATCTTGATATGATCAAAATTTCAAAGGGACTGATATACCATGGGGTTCTATTTTCATTAAATCATACAAACTATTTCATCCTTTGGTTACACTTCGATCAACTTCCACCTCATCCATTACTCCAAGAAATGAAGTTACATTTATTAAGCCTAAACAACTAATGGATCACATGATCCCTAATATAATGATATGTCATTCCATCTATCTATAATTATCATGAATAAACAATGGTTCGAAAAAGTAATCCAACATACCTAATTATAAATATACCGATGTAATAAAATAATCTATAAAACTTCAACCAAAATTCAAATTAACACATTTAAAAAATGTTTAAGGTTATGAAACATCCAATATGAAAAATTTATAATGAAGATTTATAATTATCCCAGAACCAATACAACATTAATACCCCAAATATCATAAAGTATCTTTTATTTTTCAATACCAAATATGTGAATACATTGGTCATATGTTCCCTTGAAACATAGTTGTAGCCAAAATCACCATAAACTTCAATAAAAATTACATTATTACTCATTCATTAAAAAACAACATATAATTGAGTAAATCTGATGAATCCAGAAACGTTTTAAACCATCTCAATGGTAACATGACCAATTTTGCAAAAAAAAATCATTAATCAGTTCCATGTGATCAATACTATCCAGTTTTTATTATCCATAACAATTATATATTTATTCAAACTAAACTCTACTATATCTACATTAAGAACATGTTAATGTCTATCTTTCTGTAATCACATGTTTTGTGAAAAATGTATATTTTCAACTAAATATTTTTTTATATTTCATCTGTACTATTCAATGTATTCTTGAAAATCCTTTTCACGAAAAATATAATGAATAATCCATATTTATTTCATGATTCTTATAACAGAATTATTTAATTGAAATATATAAATACATTAATCATTCTACTTCATACATAAATAATTATATATGCTTCATCATATTTTTAATTAATATTAATTTCATATAATATGATATATGAATCATGTCTTAAGATTCATCTACTTAAATTTAATTTCGCTTCATACATTTATCATAATCAATACTGTTGGGATAGGCCATACCTTTTATATGTCATTTGTGGTCTCTTCATTATTATCAGTGTAATCATTACTTGTACTACTATGCTATATCTATTCATGATATTTCTCTCAAGGAAATCTATATCCATAATTCCCATACCTACCAAATTTTAAATATTCACTCATTGATAATAATTTAGTGATTCCATTATTCTCATCCATTTTATTAACCATGCATTTAATTTTTCCTCAGAAATAGTTTACTCTTTTCCATTCTTCTCCTCACATAATTCAACTTCTCATCTCTTTGAGAAATTCCCAGGATTGATTATTCCCACATTCTTAATATATATGAAATTTGGTATTCTTGCCTCCATGGTCTCCACGACCTAAACATTCAATGAACTATATCATTATTTTACTTAGTGAGTGAGAGAGTTAGTTAAGGATAAAGTTATTAATCCAATATCATGATTACTGATTATGCATAATAATAATATCCTTCACACTATAAATCATCCCATCATGTTAATCATTAATAAATTTTCATTCACATTAAATTTTAATCCACTTTATTCTGGTTCCCACAATTTAATAAAACCAAAAATCATTGTGTGAGTAACAATATTCATAGTCGGATTCCACAGAATCATGAAAAATAACATATATGATTTATAAATCATGACATATTATTTTTAATATGGGAATCCTTAAACTTATCCGAAGTCATTAATTCTCTTTATTTATATTTTTCATGATGGTTCCTAAAAAGTTTGCGACTTTGCAATGCATATTCCCTAGGCGTGTCAAACTAGGGGTGCTACAAGGCCCATTGAAATGCATAAGGTGACGATCCAGTCCATATCAATGCACGATTTTCAGATTTATTACCCTAAGGTATATATTTTATAGGGCCACATCCACTTGTAGTATCCTAACTAGGATGGAATTTATTAGAAACCACTCACTCAATCCTTTAACAATATTTGATTACTTTTTCCAATACCATGTCTCATTTTTAGACTTATCCTTAGATGTATCCTTAGACATATCCTTAGGGATCTCACTAATGGTTTCCCACCATAGCATATAAATCTTACCTAAAAATATCTTCTGATACAATCTATAGAGTCCCAACCATGTCATTTATTGTTATCAGAACTTTATATATCAATATTTATTAAATTTAGATAACAAACAACCAAGGACCATAATGGTTTATTTAATTTGGAGACTATGTAAAAAATTTAATTATTTAGTGAATGATATTTGATATATCCTACAAATATTTCCCCACATAGTATTTTTCTAAGAAATACCCTATGCAAATCATTTGTTTATAACCAGGGGAAATGAAACCTAAAAAAGGATTAGCCTAGATTTTCAGTAAGGGTAATCAATAGAGATATAAATATATCATGAGAATAAGGGTGTGGAAACATTATAATATCATTTTTAATCCACACACTTCATATTATAGATCATAAACAAGATTCATGGAATAAATCATGATAGTTCAAAAGAAATGAATCCTAATAAAATAAAATAATTTGTTCCATGGGAAAATAAAATTGGAATAAGAAATATATTTGTTCCATACACATAAACATATAATATAATTACCATAGTTGATAAGTTTTATCTATAAAACCATCATATTTGAATGTGTTCATTTATTAAACCATCATATCAGTCAAGGATCAAATCAAATATGATCTCAGTGGGAAAAGTTCATTAATAAAATGGATTCACTCCATATTAATGTCCTATTTATATCATAGGATTTCAATATTTACTCAATGATTTATAGAGAGTAATGGGTCCCAACCTATCACATAAATAAAATCATACAAATGTGATCAATTAGATCAAAAAAATATTCACCATATCAGAACCTAATAAAATAAATGTGTTTTATAAAAATTTCATCAAAACATAACTTGTGGAGAATAAATGGGACTTATAATCATCTTTCATTTAATTTATAACATAACCCCTAGAAAACATTAGTGATTTTCATAATAATTTTATCATTTTATAGCTCATGGAATAGAAATGAGTTTTATAAAAATCTTCTCATCATAAACATTAACCAATAAAAGAATGAATAAAAATATAATCCTTGGGTCATATCCCCAATAAATTATATGCAACATCAATGGATGTTATCTTACATAGAATAAAATTTTAAAAGATAAAATGGAACATTTCTGGTGTAAAATATATTTTCCACTATTAAAATCAATTTTTACAACATAATACATTTTGAAAATAATTTTATTTGAAAATAACCTTTGAAACATAAAAAGGAATCTTTAAAAATCACTTAAATCATTTCTTGTGGAAAATATAATTTGAACCTTGAAATATATATTTTTATGAAATAAAATATTTCAAAAAACATTTACATTTAAAATAAACATCGCATCATATAATATAATATTCAATAGTTGTTGAAAACATTTCAGGAGGAAAATATAAATTCCACTTTTAAAAACACTCTATTTCCAAAATAAAAAAAAAATTCAAAATACAATTATTTGAAAATAAAATGTTAATCTTATAAATTTTTAATTATATAATTTAGTGGTAATGATAGTGTAAAATTTCACAAACATTGTACATGTTAAAATAAATATTCCCTTCATATTCATGGTAAAAATTTAAACATGCCTTTTTTGATAATGACCTGATGATCACTTCGAAAACATTTTGTAATTGTATAACATGGATGAAAATATCTATAATAAATAATTTGGATATTTTTAAATATATTTTTTAAAATATTTTTATAAAAAATTTCTTTTAATATAAAAATGGGTTTTCAACAGAAGAGATCAGTAAAGCTAATTTTTTTGTAAAATAATTAATTTGATCTCCTAAGTATATAAAAAGAATAAAATGAAGGGTAGACATGTAATCTAAATAAATAACCAAAGTAGAATAAATTTAATGATTTTATAGAGAAATTTATCAAAAAAATATATCATGATGTATAAACATGTGAAATCCTGATAAACGACGAGATTGTATCATAAACCCTTACTACTTTAGTAACAATGGATCATAATCCCCATAAAGGAATAATATTAAATAATAAAATTAAATATCCTAAAGACATATTAATTCATGAAATTACAAGTAAAAGGGGATGTATATACCCTTTATAAAATGAAATATGTGCATAATATAATATGTGTCACAATGAAGAAAAATTTGGACAAAAATCACTTTCCTCTTTGGTATCATTTAAACTGAAAAACACATTTAAGAGTCTTCCTAAAATAGATAATTAAATCCACATAAAGTTCTGGAAAATAATCATAAAATAAATTACTAGGACTTATTTACTAAACAAAAATGAAACTCGTGGTTATTATTTCATATGTCTCATAGAAAATAAAAGGGAGATGGAAATCCCTTACCTTATGTCTTGGATTCCATTGTACATTTTTGAACCTATTATATAATAAATATAATTTAATTATAAATATATAATTGAACCATAATAATATGTATCATAATATATATTATTTAATTATTAATTTTTATTTCTTATTCATTAACAATTCCTTGTTAAAATAACATTTTTGGTAATAACTGCTTCGTTTTTCATGTATGTTTCAGTTTTGTATTTTCTGTTGTCCGTTTATTTTTATTATGGTTATATAATTTCCATAATTTTAAAATTGATAAAAATATTATATATATTAATTATATATATAAATATATATTTATAGATTTCCATTAAAGTTAGATATTTAAAATGAAATGTATCGTTCATGGGGCAGGTAAGTTACACGCACACATGACGGTTGTTTCCATTTTATTGACATACGAAATAAAAAATATATAAATAATATAATACCATTTTAGAATAATTTTTATCACATATTCACATAAGGTCACCGAATTTACCCTAATTACATTTAGTTTTATGTGTTAGTGAAAAATGAATCAGAGTGCTTTTTGAGGCGGTAGTTCATCGTACACACGAACAACGTTCCCATATAACACAATAAATTGAAATTAAAAATTTATATATGATATAATAGTTATAGATGTAGAATTGTGTTAAAAATATAATATATTTTAATTTATTATATCTATATTACTATCCAATTAAAAAATAAATGAAAAACATATCACATTGTTTTGTGAGGTGGTAGTTTTCCACACACATGAGTGATATTATTGTCTTCCAACTGGTTGGAATTTAAGAATTTTTATGTGATATTATAATTATATATGTATAATAATATCATAAATTTAATTTATGAACGATAAATTCATCATTATAGCTTGTAATTATAGGTGGTGATGGAAAGAGAACCACATATGTTGGTTAGGTGGTAGTGTTTCGTACACACAAAAGATTATTTTGTTTCCCATTTGGTGGATATAAATATGATTTTATGTCATTTAAATGAAATAAAGAACCTAAATATTTGTAATATACTTATTTAGTTATATATTCATGGTTAAATAATAATTCTAGTAGGTGTAGGAAGAAATAAAATACAATGCTCGGTTTGGGATGTTACCTCTTCTTCAGACAACTTCTTTTAGTTTTCTCCAAAATCCTGCATAGGATTTATTTATGATAAAAACAAGGCTTATAAGATGAAGTTATGGAATTAATAATGTTATTTGGTATGTTATTTTCTAAACCAAAGGTTTTTTGAATTGTTAATAAGTGAGTTGAGGGAGTGGCCTTTTATAAGTCAGGTGAGCGACACACTTGTAATATTTTTTTGAGAAAAAGGTTTAACCACATTTTTCACATAAATTTAATCTAAAATTCTTAATTTTATAAAAATAGATTTTATACAGTAATTTGTTTTAATCTAATGTTATTTGGATGGTTCAATAGGTCATTTTAACGGTTATCATTTTAGTTTAACCCCTGGTAAACCCATTTTCACCCTGACTGTGGTGATTAAGTTTTATTTTTTTTATTATACATTATGGTCAAAAACTATATTGAACTTATTAGATAAAAAAAATTGATTATTCAATATATTTAATATATTTTCAAAATTCCATTCAGATAATTTACAAAATTTAATATTAAATTAAACTGATAGATTCGACGAGAAAGCAATTTTCTAAAGAGAAAATGTTTAAAAGTTTAAGAAAAAATTATATAAATATTAATTAATAAATTGATTCCAATGTCCAGGATTGGATTATTAGAAATAATATTTAACTAATTTTACTTTTAAATCCATCTAACGATAATTTGGATGTTTTTATATTCGTTAAAATAAGATAAAATTCTTAATAAAAACCACTATTTATTTAATATTTATAAAAAAATTATATTTTTCGAGAAGTATCAAAAATTAAATCTGAAATAATTTTGACATGATGATTTAAAAAATTAGTTTTTTGTAATTTTTTTCTAAAGTTTTGGAAAATTAATTTTAAAATAAATTCACCAAAGGTGAAAAACTACTTTTTATTTGGAATATACAGTTTTATGCGTAAAATTGATTTATTCTTACCCAATATCTAGAAAAAAGTAAGATTAATGTTAAAACTTTTTTTGAAAATATGGTATATAAATTTGATTAAAACAATTAAACAAAAGTGATTTTTTTAAATTTATTATGGTAAAACACATTTTTGGGTAGGAAAATTGTTTTCTTATAACTTATTTCTATAATTTTCAATGGTTTTTATTTTCATTTATAATCAATTAGTCCCCAAAGAATTAATTTTACATACATTTGAAAATAATATATTTTAATAATTTTTCCAATCCTATTCATACACTAAATTCTAAGGGATAACCAATAACTATCATATTAAATAATTATATTTCAATAGTAGGTCTCATTTTATAATAACTCGAGGTCGTCTATAATGAATTTTTTAGAAGAAATTAAAATTTTCTGATTTTTTTAAAATATCAATGTGTTACATTTTTTATGATACTAATTTTATATTTAATGGATTTTTTATTTTTTCTTTTATAGGGACTAATTTTGAATTTATTTCTATTATTATTATCTTTTATTTATTGGAAATAAATTTTTTTATAAAAAAATGAATTTTTTAACTCTTAGATGTTCATTGGGATAATTTCATAACACTATATCAGATTCTAAATCAATAATTTTGATGCATAAAAGAGTCACCCAACCCTGACCTTGGAATATATGCCCAGATATATAGATTTTTAAATATGGGACCATATCTCCAAAGTTACATGTTCAATTATACTTATATTTTGATAAAAGATATAAAATATCTTAATAAAAAAATTTCTTGTCTGTTTATATGGGGGTTTCCACCTTATTCAATGACACTAATGAATTTTAATTATTAAAAGAGGATTTGGAAGTGTATCCAATACATTAATAATTTCTTTTACAATTCAAATGAATCTTACTATACATAAGGACATATAAGATAATATTTTTTGGGTGAATGTACATGAAAAATATTCACATCTTCAATGAATGAAATTTTCAAAAATTAAATTATTTACTTGAGATACCACAAAAAAAAGATTTAGATATTAGATTTGGAGCTAACAATTTCACCCTTATTACCTATAAATATATACTTCCACTCATTTCTCAATAGTTGGAAATTTTAGTTATCCATTTGAAATAAATTTGTTCTTTTCTATACTATAAAAGTAATAAATAATTTTATTATATATTATTATTATTATTCACCTCTTTATTTTATTTTAATTTTGTGATTATCTGTTAATGGTTCCTCTCAACTCTGTGAAAATGGGGAATTAACACTCACTATTGTTCGACTGGGGATGTAGTGATGTTTGAGATTCAAATGATTAAATTTAATTTCATAATTTTATTCAAGGATTTGAATGGTGTTTAAAATAATTAGGATGTGAAGTCGGACCATTTTCCCAACTATGGACTTAATCTTATTAGTTATCCTTTTTTATACTCCGTCATCTTAATACATCATACGGTGGAGTAATATTAATGTGGTAATTTATAGAGAATAGTTCTCCAAGAAAGATATTGAGAGATAGTTTTTTCATTAAGAGGTATCTATGTAGGAAATAAAATTTCCAATGGGAGGGTTTGTTTGAATGACAACATTGAATAGAGTAATTAGAATATCCATTTAAAAACAATTATTTCATAACTATAAAATTATATAAACAAAAACTAGTTTATTATTTATTTTATTTGTCCCTAAACTCATTTATATTATATGTTTTTTTTCAATGAATTTATTTATTTACACATCCCCTAAATTTCTAAAAAATTTGATTTATTTTGGTATATTATTTATAAGAATATTACAAAGTTTATAAATACTGACAAAAGAGAAGACATTTTTATAAGGCCCCAACCTTAAAAAATTACATAATCTTGAATGAAATTAATAATTCACATTGAGGATCTTTTCTGGTTTAGATTTTTAGAGAATTAGGACATAACTATTATATCTCAATGATTGCAAAGTAGACACATCTACTCAGTTTCCATTTTTTCACAAAATAAAAACTCTTTAACAAAAGTGTCATGTCTAGTTCCATGTTTTATACAACATGAAATTTCCATGATCCCATCCTTGACCCTATTCCACTCTAAGTCCTACGGAAAACAATTCAAAAACATGGGATGAGCATAAAAAGCTCAGTAAGGGATATAAAAATATGGAAAGAAAACATTAGTCCATGTATACATAAGAATCAATGAAATCATACTTTACTCATAAAACATAAGCACATTAACATACCTCATGAAATCATAAGATTTATGAAAAACTCATAGAAATCAAAAGTCATAAAGGTAACATGAGCCATTCATAGCATTCTTATGTAGGGAGTAAACCTCATGGTAACGTTTGGAATGCCCATTGCAGTATATTCCCTGAATATCTTTGGAGAAACCTTAGAATTTAACTTATTCAAGTTACCCAGTGAATGTGAGAGCTATCTCGGGCTCACCCGCCCTTTGTTTATCAGGGAACCACCCGAATTCTTAAACAACACACAATAACCATAACATAAACGTATCACATAAAACATGCATAAAGGAAACATGAAAATTCCACCTTTCAATCAAAAGATATAAATACCACACATTGATATAATCAAAAAATTATGAAAACCATTTTCAATTCCAAAAAAAAGTAAAACATGGTATTTATTTTTCATTTTAAAAAAGTTATGGCTCGTAGAGGAAACCAAAACTCAAATAATGGTCTCGGCGGCAGAGAAGTAGTTGTTGCTGCATACGTAAGACAAAAAAACATTCCTTTTTGACATTTAGTAAAATGATTCGTGTAAAAAATATTCCTTTTGAATGAAATTAAAATTCAAAATGGTTTATAATAAAACAAATAAAATAAGGTCGTATATAAATTGAAGTATGCCTCAATGAAAGGATATTGAGATGAAGTCTCGTACAAAGACTATATCGTTATATTAAGGATAAATTAGTTACATAATTATGTGTCAAAAATATAAATACACACAATATAAGTGGATATTAAGTGCAAAAAAATCAGAGGTCATCCACACATATTCATATTATGACATAATCAAGAAGTAGAGGTTTAACCAAAAGAATTGAAATTGGATTAAAAAGTTCCCTTACAGAAATTCGACAGCCTAACGACGTCACTTTAAAATTCATAAAATGAGTTTATGAGAGATAAAAAGGGTATATAATCAATTGGACATAACATTTACATAAATAAGGTTATATAAGAACATATCCCAACATAAGAATATGTAAATTAAAAGACCTAACAAAAAGAAGTCTTTTAAAAAGAGGAGGGTGAAAGGATCCCTTACCGAATTGGTAACCTACGAAACATACACCCCTTGAAAGAAAGACCACAAAATTTTGATTTAAATACCAATAAATGGATTTATATTACACAAAGAATACAATCATGGGAAGTACATACACCACACAAAAGGAAATAGTGGAAAATGTAGCATGAATCTCATGGGAATAAAAAGTGAGATAAAAACCCCTTACCTCGTTGTAATAAATAGAGTCATATGACCAAATGATAATAAGAACAAAATGAATCACATAATACCATGAATATAAATAGAATCATGATAATATATATCAAATGTAAGTACAAAATACACCACATGAAATAAATAATTGGTGAACGATAGAAATCTCACGGAATTAAAAGTGAGATAAAAAATCTCCTTACCTCAAGTCCGACTTGTCTTATTCATTTATATATATTTTTGAATAATAAAACATGGTCAATTTATAATTGTTTAAGGACTTCCTTTAAATTTTATTATTCAATTCATATCACATTTTATCATGTTATAATAATTAGTTAATTATGTGAGTTCATGTCATACGTTTTGTCGATGTTCGGTACATGAGTCAAAATTGAACTTGTTTGAAGAGAATTGTCCATGTAGTTATAAGTAAATCATCTTTAGAACTGTGTTAATGATTTCAGTATCATATATATCCCGTATATATGTATTTAATAATATTCCATAATATTTGGAGATAATAAATGAAATGTACAGTTCATGGAGACGGTAGGCCGTACGTACGCATGAACACTACATTCATTTTTTGTAATATTAATGGACTTTAAAAATAAATTAGAAATTGATATATTATAATTACAGTTTAATATATATTTTATATAGGTAACATAAGTTAATTCAAAACATTATTTATAAATTCCATATTTGGAATGAACGAGTCACATCACTTGAGGGGGCGGTTGTCCAGAATTCCTCATATGAAAATATTGCATTTGCACAACATGAAAAGCATAAAGATGTGTTTTAAATATAAATACAGAAGCATAGAGAGGACGAAAATATAATATTTATCATATATAAATGTAGTTCCATCATAATTTCCACCATGAGAGGTGTTACAAGAAGATTGAACAATCATCATTTCATGATGCAGTAATTCGCCATCCACGGAAATAGTATGTTCTTTAACCATTAGACAAAGTTGTGTGTAATTGTAGGTATAATAATTATCATAAAAACATCCTATTATATTTAGGATACTGGTGTTATTATGGGATCAAATAATAATTTGATATTGGTGAGTGAAGAAGGAAAATAATTGAAAGAAACTCGAGAGATGACATTACCTCTAAATCGGGTAACTCTTTTTTATTTGAGCTAAAGGCTTCCCTGGAAAGACTTTTGCACAAAGTGATGCTTATAAGAGTGAGAGAGGAATGTGGATAGATAATATGATCAGATTTTGTATGATCCAAGGGCTTTAGAGGAGTGGGTAAGGGGGTAGAGGTGGGGGCCTTTTATAAGAGGGAGGAGGGTCACCTTTGGAATGTCTTGAAATGTTACATTATTATAAAATGTTTTTTGGATTTTAAAGGTCCCACAATGATATATTTTCAGGGTAAAGTGATCATCATTCTAAATCCACCCATACAATATGTTTTCAACAAGTGTATATTTGAGATTTTACCTTATCTTTTCATTTTATTTAAATCGGTCACTAATGAGGTAATCACTGCATCATCATTGTGTCATAAATAAATTTATTTATTTACTGTTTAAAAATTATAAAAAAATATCATAATGTAGGAAATATTTTTATCTTTCCAATGAAATTTTTTTTTCTAATATATCATTTATGTAAAAAAATAAAAATATTTTTACTTCGGATATACAAACCTTTGTTATATTTCATTTCTTTTTAAAAATAATGTCATGTCACTATCACACCCATGTGACTCCATGGGCCCTAAAGATTGTTAAAAATCTTCCCATGGTCGGCCATGACTCAAAAGAGAGGATTTGGACACATGTTGGGGTCATTTTATATTATTATGATATTATTTTATTACCATTAACTACTCGATTACTAATTAATCATGATAATTAAAGATAATTTTCATCGTTACTATTCATAATGTCCAAGAACAAAAGAGTCTTAATTAAATAATTTGGACCATATGATTCCAAATATGGAATCCATTTTACCAAATTTCCCACACATAAATTTAAGTAATTAATTTAAAAATAATCCCCGTTGTCAAAACCAAAGACGAGTTTTTAAGAAGTAAATTTTATCAAAAGATTGACATGTTTTTACATCCAATTGAAAAGTTAAATTATGTATAATGAACAACATTGTATTAATTGATAAAAATATAATTCAATTACACTATAAAACCAATTAAAAGGAAAATATAACTATATAATTAAATTAGATGAAAAAGCAGTTTTGAAGTAAAATGCAGTATTTTTCACTATTCATTAAAAATGAACATTTTTCAGAAAAATAGAAAAAATTTATCCAAATTAAATATGATATTACAAATTCAAACATGATTTCCATTTCACCAAATTCAAAAAATATAATTTCCATTAATTAATTTTATAATTAATTCCCTCTGTCAAAACAAATAGCGTGTTTTTAAGAAACAATATCTATCAAAAGATTGACACTTGTTTATGTCCAATTTCTAAGTGAAATTAATTCCAATGACCACCATTGAATTAAATGGTAAAAATATATTTTTACTAATTTAAACCCTATTTATAATATAATCTAACCATATAATTAAATTAGATTAAAATGAGGTTTGGAATTAAAATACAACATTTTCACTATTCATTAAAAAATAAACTTTATCGGAAATATTTTTTACAGAAACTAACTTTTGATGTACCAATTAAAAAGAAGGATTTTATTTTGTCAAATATAACATATAAAATTGACAAAAATTAGTTTTAAAAAGGGTTCTCCATCAAAAGGAGGTTAATCTACAATTTAAAGAATATTAGAATATTTTTCCTTAAAATTGGATTCATTCACATTTTAAGCCTCTATAATTTATTAGGTAATAGTTAAAATATTTAACAAACATATATAATCATTTTATAGATAGTTCTGCTCATTACCACCATTACAATGTCTAGGCATTAACTACCATTTAAAATAATTTTATTATATTATTAGTGTGCAACGTAAGATTTCAAAGAAACTCATTGTTGCGTATTAGGTACGCCATCGAACATAGAGTTACCTTTAAATTAATATTGACATTTTATTCACAAATATTAATAAATATGAAAATTTCATATTCTTTATTTTCCTGTGATGTTACAATTTTGGTGGTAGAACTTCTATAGAACAACCATGGGGATGCACTATACTTAATTCTTAGGGAAACAATATTGACATAGTATCTATTGTAAAACCATATTTAAGGTTTTTACCATTTCGAGGAGGTAAATCACTTATGAGGGTATTTCATCACTAGAAAACTATAGTATCAAAAATTTCAAAAACAAAAAAAAAACCATTCTTCATATCATTATTTTTATTGGGATGATATTGAATATTTCCATGATTATTTACATAGTTTTCAAAATATTAACTCTAGAAGGAATTATTCCACAAATATTATAAAGTATTCTAGATTTTAATTAATTTAATAATTGAACAGAATAAATGGAGATCCTTTATTATTATTGCATTGAAATCAATGATTTATGGTGGGAATGAATACCACAATAACATGCTGAAGAATAATAGGTAAAGAGTTTTCCACTGACATTTATTGTTAAATAACATGAGGAGTACATTAATCAATATATAAAATATCCATTCGACCTTTCTCAACAATTGAATTGGGAGGTTTTTAAAACCTACACGTCAGCTAATGTACATGTTGGAGGTCAACATGGTTTTCAAGAATATTGTGATGAACTTATCTAATAAGATAAGGTATGTGATTAAAAAAATTAAAAAAATAATAAATCAGAGCCTCTATACCATTCTATAGCTATGGAATAATAAATATTCCATAAAATTTAATTTGAATAAATGTTAGAGGGATTGTCTACCTATCACCATCCTCAAAAAACATACTCCTTATGAAACTAATAAAAAAATGATCTTGAACACATTATGGGAGATAATGTTTTTATGAACATATTCCATTTAAATTTTCTTGAATATTAATTGAGTATTACCTCCCCTTATTTTGAATTTTTATATTTTTTCAACACATTTATTAACTCAAAATATGATGAAGATAAATAAGATTCCCAAGCTATGACAGAGTAACTGGTGACTTTTACTAAAGAGATCACGATTCATGCTATGTTACATGAAGGTTAATATTTTTATATGTATTCTTCATTATTTAATTATGTTGAATTTCACCTTTTAACTAACTATACCATCTCTAAAATTTCTAAAAAATATTTGAATGGTTATTCCCTGGATTATGTTAAATAAGAGGACAATGATGTTGTGGACAAATTAAAATATGTGGAACCATTATTTTTTCTTTCACACCAACATGAATGTCGTATGAAATTTCTAAGGGGATGGAGATGAAGTAAATTATTTATGATTTATTATATAATTAATGCGATGGTATGTTAAACATAAGATAGAGGATGTGGTACTTCAAATCACACAAGACACACCCTCCATAAAATTAGGGATAACCCATTGAAACTCCATAATTATGGGTACTAAAATATCAACCCAACATTAGCGAGTTTCAACTAAAATCTATATTGTTTTCCATTTTCTCTCTGTTTTTTTTTCTATTTTATTTAATATTTCCCATACTTTTAAAGTGGTGGAAACAAGGCGCCTCACTGAAGGATTCTACTAAAAAGTAAATTTAGGTTTTATTTATCCCCCACTTCTGTCTTTCTTCCAATATCTTTCTAAATTCATTTTTTTCATAAATGGAAGTATAGATTAATCATAAGTTTGGGGTAATGTAAACAATTTGTTACGAATTTTGAGTATGTTTTATTTTTATATTAAATTTGTTTTATCTGAAGTTTGTATTAATTTTTCAACTTTTAAATTTTTATTTTATGTTTTTACGTAAAAAATGTATTCTTTAAGTAATATCTTAATAGTGAGAAATGAAATGTTGGTTTTTAATATATCAATAATTTTGTGGTCATTAAATTTATATTATTAATGAGTATGTTATTTTTCTACCTACATGTAAATTTTTGTTTTATAACTCAGAAAACGATTGCGAATGTATGCAACTTTAGTGGATTTCGAATAAATCTATATGAAAATTGGAATTTTGAACTATTTATTGAGTGATTTTTCAATTATTAAAAAGAAAATATCAGGGACCCAAGGGAAAATATATTTTTTAATTAATTTTTGTTCTTATAAATTAGGGTAAAATGTCAAATTTTAATCCCATGAGAACTTTTTATTTTTTAAGCATTGAAAAAAAATAGACAAATAAAAAAACATAACTAAAAAACATAAAATTCAACGCGTAAGTATTAAAAAATTAATGGGTTTTTGAGAGTTAAATACTGAACATTGGATAAATAAGGGGTAAATGGAATTATAGAAATGTCAATTTGGTTTTACCAAGTAAGTGAACATGGATTTTTTTTTGGGAGATTAGGATTGTGGGATTTTTGATTATTCCTCCGGTCAAATTGATAGCTCCACTAAATTCCAATTTTTTTATCAATCATGGAAAATGAATCTTCTATTATATTTCTGTTGGATATTTAGTATGGCTTAAATATGTGTAATGATATATTTATCACTAAATAAATCATTGTTTCTCTTTTTTTGTATGTTTTACTTAGGAAAGATAATGATTCTTGTTTGTAAAATTCATCAAATTGACCATGAGTGAAATATTTCAGAGTGGGGGATTGATTAAGATAATAATTTCACATATTTAATATTTTAGATTAATGTTTTCAAACCCACCAAATATTTATTTAATGGATAATTATAACAACATAAGGTTTTAAGAATAATATTAACTTAATTGTAAAACAAAATAATTTTTGATTTTTAACTCATTTTTACTGTTATTAATATTTTGGAAATAAAAAGTTATAATATTATTGAAAGAGTGAAATTAAACTTTTGGTATTTCCTTTTAATTGGGATAAATTTCATATAAATTTACTAAAAGTTGAATCAATCATTTTGGGTCCCAGAAGAAGCTCATAAGTTGATCCATCAAATTTGTTAACATATATGATATATTTCAAATATGAGATCACATATCAAAATATGATAGAACAATTTTGGTGAAATTTTCAAGGATGATAAAAAACATTCAATGTAACATTTTTATTTTTTTTGGATATGAGTTTTTATTCTTTATCTAGGAACATTAATTCATTTAAAATTAGAGGATGGGAATTTAAATAGTCCCCATGGAAATAAAAATTTATTTATATATATGGTTGTATCATAATCAATATGCTGTAATATAAGCTGAAAATTTATTAGTGAACCTAAAAGAAAAAATTTCACAGCATCAATGAAAGAAAATTTCAAAAACTAATCAATTTAATGGGTCCACCATGTGAAAGAATTTAGAGGAAAATTTGGAACAAAAAAGTTCAACCACATTGACTGTGAAGTTTCTATTTTTTTCCCGACACTACCTATATCACCTCATTTACCATTTTCACTCTCCTTCGTCACTTAAATACTTTTTATGGTAGAATAGTATTCTGGTAGTGATGAGTGTAAAGGATTTCACTTATCCATATTTTGAGGGGGATTTTATTTCAAACAAAGGACTCATGTAAGGAAATCAAATTCCAAATGAGAGTGTGTGTTGTGGTAGGCCACATTGAATAGAGTAATGAAAATAACCTTTTCAAAACAATTATTGAATACCTATTATCTCCAAAGAATAAAAAGTTTTGTCTTATTTATTTTATTTCTTGTTAACCTCATTATATATACATGGTATTTTTACATTTTATTTATTTATTTATATATCACTTTCACTTATAAAACTCCACCATTATATTAGTATTTTATTTTTAAGTATAATTGTTTGCTTATAGATAAGGAAACTATATTATTCATTTATATGTTAATGACCTCCTTGAGATTGAACATTAGCATGCACTATACATAATTCTTAAGAAAATAAATATAGACTGTGGATCCATCATAAATTCCTCATTTAATAATTACAATTAGAGAAAGGACATGTTAAACACTTATCACCATATTAAAGACATATTTTTTTATGAATGTGATGACAAAAATGTTCAAAAAATTTGAAGTAAAATGAAATAAGGGGAGACATGACTATTAATAGTGAATATTTTGTAATAGTTTAATAATATTATGGTTACAACCCTTTAAATCTTGATTATAAAATATATATATTCAAAAATTCAAAAATTATTTTTTAACAATAATATTTTATTTTTGAACCATGATTTATTCCTTCAAGATTCCAAAAATTAAAATGCACCATGTGGAATAAACTATAACTAAAATTGAATCATTAAAAAAATTATGATTATAAAATATATTTAGAATATAAAATATAAATTTTAGGATATAATTTAATTATAATTTTTTAAAATGAATTATTTAGCTAATATAAAATATTTCTAGTCCTGAAAAGAAAATTTTTATTATCACATCACTTTTAAATTGTAATCCATATATATACTATATTGTATATGAATATCATATTTTATAATTTAATCCAATATTTAGTTATTTTTAACAATTAGATAAAGTTCACTATTATTGAGTTATAAATTCATGATTCGAAATTTGATGTCTATTTTTTGAAAATTAATCTATAAATATGAAAATATTAATTATTAAATAAAAAATAAAATCTAATTTTTCAAGTGGGAAAATTTAATTTTACAATGACTAAATTACTATATAAAAAGTTACATTATATTCTTAATACATACCTTCCTCAAATATAGCTTAAATCCAAATAAAATTATTCCACTTTACAAAACCAAAAACGTTTTCCTTAAAAACCATTAATATTTTCTTCAATTTATCTCAAGATATAAAATATTTATCTCATTCATAATGATATTATTTTTTCAACTGGGATATTTATAAGCATGATCATTATCAAATATGATGTGTGAGTAGATTTTTAAATCGTAATGATGTAATTTTTTTATAGAAAACATTTTTTGCACACATAATTTTTTAATTTCTTTAATTTTATATATCTCATTAATGAAATAATAATATACTATTAATCTTTTCTTATCTTTTAATTTTTTACATTATTGTTTACCTGAGTAATTTTTTTGAAAATCAAATATTGTTTAATTCTGATAAAAATATTAGTGGAAGTAAATAATTCATATATAAAATATAGGTTCTTATACAATATCCCTTTAAAAATCGATTGAAATTTCAAATGGTATTCAACATAGAAATAAATTATTACATTTTATTAAATGTTTTCTTAGATTCCCTACATATTTCTTGAATATTATGATTCATCAATAATGTTACTACTATCTCGGTCCTCCAAGTCAATAACATCAATCCACATGTTAAAAAAATTGATTAAATTTTCCTCGTATGATAAATCAATATCTTTGTATACATATTCAAAATTGATTATCTTTTATGGTTATTCCCTATTCATACACAAACAATACATATAGAAAAAATCATAACAATATAAATGATTGGTGGAAAAGTCAATCAAGACTCTAGGACTCTTATTTTCTCAAATATTTCAAATGGGTTAATATATCATGTTCTGAACATTCCATTTATTCTAAATCTCATGAAACCTTTACCATAAAATTTCTTCATAAACACATCATATGAAAATTGAGAACCCAAATCTCTATGTACATTATCCAGATAACTATTTTACCAATTTTGAGTTAGTTTATAGTGTTATTTAATTGCCTCCAACATCTAAGCTGCTCTAATAATGATATTCAAACACTACCAAAAAGTTCATGATAATAAAAATGTTTTTAAACATATTAAAATATATAATCTCAAAGGATTCTATCCAACTAAAAAATGATATCTATTATTATATTTTAATTCAATCACATGTAAGAATACGATCTCAATTTTCATTAAAATCATGTAGGAAATCCCATATAGTACGCTATGACATAAAGATTAACATATCAATTCATTTATTAGTTTAAAGATAATAAGTAATGATAAGATAAAAAATTAGAAAAAATTCCCATTAAATACTATTCCAATAGATTTATTTGAACCTTATATCACTCTCAATATAAATTGAAAGTAGTTCGTCATATTGAGTCAACACTTCTATTATAAATATCTTGAAAATAGAAAAAGAGAATAGTTTTATCTTTTATCTCTTAAGGTTTCTAAATTTTAAATATTTTAAAATAATAACATAATTCCCCTTTGATATACGTTGAATGTATGTGGAAAAAATATTTTAATATTACTATACTTCTATACTAAAATTAACAAGGTTTTTAGTATTATTTTAGGCAAGTCACGCTTAGTTTTAATTTATTAATATACCAGAAACCAAGAAGTATTATCTGTTATATTTTAATTCATGTTAAAAAAATTCTCTTCAAGATCTTTTTTAATATTTTTTATCCCAAAATTTACTTATAAAGTTGTGAAATGTTCATATTTAACAACTCATTTTTTAAAATCATACAGCGATCAACCAAGAAACCCATTCCAAAACTATAGTTATATGACTTTACTAATGATTAACATAGGAAACAAATGATCATAATGATTTCCTATTCTCTTAAGAAAAAGGAAATAATAACGAAAATTCATCTTGATCTTACCTTATAGTGATCATTCATCAACCCCGTGTGAAAAATAACATTACATTTAGTTCCTTATAAATTGTAGGCCTAAAATTTCTTGTTTATGAAGAAATAAATATTGATAGATTATTATTAAACATATATTGATATAATCATTATTACATAACTAATAAATTACCTTTCTCATATTCCAGGATTGAAAAAGGAAAAATCATTAGTGACTCCATATTTTCAAAGAATTATTTTATTGATTTGTCAAATTTTCTGTATTTAAGAATTATCTTATTTGATATTTTGGATGATAATAGTACCTATTTGAATTTTAAAATTATTTTTGATGATCTAACCAGTAAAATTAATTATTATTTTTAAAATATTTTTCTTATGGAAAAGTTTATATAAAATAACAATGTAAATATCTTAATAATATTACCTCATATTATAAAACTATAAATATAATATTTTTTATGCATAATGTTTGATAGAAAAACTCTAAAGAACAATATTCCACTATTTTCTATACTGAACTACAAAACTTCATCCTAAAAAACACAAACATATCCTCTAAACCATTTTTCATTTTTTTAAATATTATTATGAAATAGATAATTTCATTTATATACATTAAAAACACATTACATTCATTTCGGAATATTTTATGCTCTTTTATTCTTTCATGCTAATAAATTAAAGATATATTTTCAATATGTTCTAATATAATCCCATTTCATTATTTTTTTTATATCCCTGTATCATCAATCAAAAACATTAATTAACCTTTTATAATTTATATTATTAAGAACTCACTCTATAAATTTTTTTCAATAAAATAAGCTTTATCAGTTCGAGTGGGAACACAAAAATTCAAGTAGTGAAATTATATATGAAAGTAAAATACTAAAACAATCAATAAAAATATTAATTTGTTGGAACCATTCACTATTTTTAGACTCCACTCAATGGATATTTCCCCTTATTTGGGTCAAAATTAATGATATCCTAAAAGTAATAGGACATCTTATCCAATGTATTTATTTACTCCATGATGGTAACTTTTTTAAGTGAAATTATGGTTAAATATATGGTCGTAGGTGTTCATCCATATTTTTTATTCCTCATTGGTGTTGAATTTTAGTTCTATATCACACATTATTTTATCATCATATATTTAGGATTTTTTAATAAAATTATTTTTCCCTATCTTCTATTTGGAGTGTAGAAATTTGTTCAAGGCATGTGTGAGTTCATTTTTATCTTCATTCCCAATTTCTCTATAACTAATATCTCTAAGATGAAGTTGAATTCCACAATTTTCAAAAGATTCTATCAGATATATTAATTTAGAATATTTATTTTTATTTTTCTCAGACACTTGGGGGACAAGATATAAAAATAAACATCGAAGAACCAATTTATCAGGTGAATCTTCCTCTTTTTTAGAATGTACAACCACTTTTCTAGGATATTGTTTGGTTTCTATCCCTTAGAATAATATTCCACATGATTTTGAAATTTTCCCCTCCCCTTTGATCTCATTACTTTTCTTTTGTATATGGTAATAATTGTCTTGGGTATATTGGAATAATTTTTCGTGTCTATGTTATTTTACATTATGAATGAGATACACCCCCAAATCAAAACACACCTTCTCCACATTCTAATATCTTTAATAGAAATTATTAACATCTTAATCATATGTATAATATTAGAAGGTTGCTTTAGAAGTATCCTATTCCCTTTAATATCATTATAGGATTATTATTGGAATTATTCTACTATCCCTTCTTATTTATTCTTATTATGTATTTAATTTCATTTCCATTTCAGTATTGCTAAATTGAATCTATTAGAACCCATGTTACCCCTAGAATTCTCACTGAGTGTCTTTAATATGATTTACATTTTTACTAAAAAAATTACTATTATATATAATTACCACCACTGTAGGGTGAAGATCACTCTTATACATGGTCCACATTGCAACCCTCTATCATATCCAAATATCAATGAATATTCACTTGATAAATCTATTAAATAATGATATAATCTGAATTTAAAATGGATCTAATGAAAATGTAATCATTATGAACCATCATGAAATAGCGGGAAGAGACATTCTGTATCACATCCTTATTTGTTGTAGAAGATGTCAGAACATTAGTTAATGGTCCCAAGATTGTCATACCAACTCGAGAAACATATTTCTAAATTAAATTAGTGGGATACAAGAAAATACTATTTTTGATTTCCTATATTCTTTAAATATAATAAATATCATTAATATATGTATAAAAAACATATAGTTAAAACACATAAAAAATGAAATAAAATGACCCTTTATGAGGTATATTGTTTTTTTAATTTTGGTCTAACTCCTTTTTAATTACTCATGGAATGTTTCTTGAGTGTAGGGATGGTTTAAGGGGAATCCTTGTGGTTCGAGACATAGAAAATATGAAAATTGGGTCTTTAAATGCATGGTGAATGGTTAGTGCATGGTTACTGCTAACGATACACCATTACTATGAGAAAAATTGAAGGGGGAAGAACAGCTGAAAAAACTATGGGAGGTGTCCTAGAGAACATGTTGTTTATGTCTCAAGCCATTAAAACTTTTTCTACATGGTTTTTTAAAAATAAAAGGAAACACATGAGACCGTGAAACCCATTAATTCCATGGATACAGTATGTCTCACTACTAGCACATGATTTCTCAAACTGCATAGCCAAAACATACACCTCTTTAAAATTAAAATTTTTCTAATTTCACCACCTAATATCATAACTATATTCTCGTATTTTTCCTCTCATTTCAATCCCACCAACCTAGGGTGAAATCAACTTCTCCCTCATCTAACAAGGGTGGATTTCATTCACTTCTAGGAAATTAGAAGGTTTTTCTCATATGATTCGATGCATAGAGTAGTTCAATGTGTCTTTTTCTATCTATATTATATATGATTCAAATATTCAGGATTTCAATTTTTATAAATATCGTAATCCCTTTTCCCAAGATTTTCTTCATTTTTGTGGGTATAAACATATTATCTTGAATCAAAGGCTGAGGTAGGGTTAGTGTTTATCTATAACTATAAAGTATGTTGTATAATTTTTATTTCTCATAGTTTTATTATTCATCATGTGAATTTCATGGTATGAAATAATTTCTAATTTCAATGCACTATATTTATAATATATGAAAAGTATTTTGGGGTTATAATTGATGTTCTATACCCTTCACACATTTTTTCAGGTCTGTTGATTACTATGATAACTGGGAAATAGAAACCCATGGGGTGTTCCAATGCATTGAAAATGGTAAAATGGGATATAAATGATGAAATATATGGTTCCTGAGATTAAACTAATTATACTTGCGTTTTGGCATGTCTGTAAGGAATAAAGGGTTTTCTGAAAAATTTGAAAGATTACATGTGTTATGATAAGATAAATGGAAAAAGTTGTAATTGAGAAAATGGTCTTATTCATGTTTTTAATTGTTTTATCAATATTTAATGGTTGTTTTATTAGAACTAAGGGTGTAATTAGGTAAAAGGATTTGGATGTAATGGACCATTGAATTAATGATAGTTAAAAAATGATTACACTTGTTGTTATTGTGTGTTAATATGTAAATGATGACAGATCTTGGAAAATTTGAATAATTGTTTGATTACGATGTTAGATAGATCCTAATATATAAATTAATCATGATTGATGCTCCAAAAATAATAAGGGTTACTCTTATCTTTGTTATTGAATTGATACTATACATAGAAATGGGTTGACATGGTATGCGTACATGGAATGATTCTATTTAATACCTCGAATTGAACAAATTTATGAATACCCCTCTATGACATAATGTGTTTAAACCTAATTTTATATTATTCATAACATTATCACGGGATAATTCAATTTTTATTGGCTTGGGTGTCACAATGAAATCGAGGTTCAATGAGGTTAATTGAAAAATATAATTATAAAATATTGATTTACTTATATTTTCATTTCTATTGTTTATTATACATATAAATTCAATAATATTTAGAATGGATGTTTATTTATACACTGTTGTTAGTGACCCAATAATTTTTACTTAGACCCTACTCAACCCAATGCCAGTAGCTGTGATGTTTTCAACGTTGCAGATCCGGATATGGGAAAGGCCCCTGTTATGTATGGTTGAGTTGGTTCTTTGGATTAAACATGGATGAGGGGTATAAAATTTATTCTAGAAACTGTCTAGAAGATTAGTAGTGTGACTTTTTTTGGGTTCCTTTAAAACTTGAAACTATTATTACATGATATGTTTACTAGATTGGTTTGTGGGAATTTACACAGTTTTTGGATTTGGTTATGTGTTTTGTGGTTATCTACTAGTTATTTTTACTACTCATTGTTATTATTTATTAAGATTTCTGTTATTTTATTACACTAATAAATAGGGTATAGTCTCCCTAAAATCTTCATCAAACCCATAATCATAGTTTGAAGCCTCTGGAAAGTTATAGTTAGTCAGTCCAAGACATTAAAATTTTGTATGAGAGCATTTATTTTAATTAATTTTACTATTTTTGAATCGTAATAAAGATACTATGGTGATTTGGAAATTAGTAATGATCTCATTAATGAGAGTATTTAACCAAGGTGTGGGGGGAAATCCATGTTCCCTTTGTTTTGTTGTTGTTTTTAATGTTATCTTGTCACATTTGAAATTTAACCCCACCTTATGTGATACACTTAATAAGTGATGTTATTGTTTTTTGAGATTTTACTTGTTGGAAGGTATGTAATGAGATTTCTGCTTTCATGGATCGTTTTAGGAAATCAAATTTTTATGTCACATTAATTATATTAGGCACATTTGGAAAATATTATTATGGTTGGGTTATGTGAAGTGAAATATTTTTTGGTGTCTTTTGTGGTTTTTAATAAATAATTCCTAATAAATAAATTTCATCAATTTTAAATATAATTGTTTATTTAAATTGTTATAATGATTACATATTTAAATATTTTAACTTGTAAGATTATTTTACCATGAGTTAACTAGTGTCCCTGGATAGGGATATTTATTGTAAATAGTGTGTTACAATTATTTCATTTAGGGATAATGATTGTAGAGTATCTTGATAGAGGTACTTATTACACCTCATTATGAAATTGTAAAAAATATATATTATATGAATCAGATATGTGTTCAGAACAATAATGGGATACCCCCAAATTGATGCTTTCAGATAGTGAGAAAGGAGGAAATTACTTAGAATTCACATCAGTTAGTGGGACTAGAGGCCCCATTGGTTCTATGTGATAGAGAAGAGGATTAGTTCATTCATAATATTACACAATTCGTGATGATTATGGTGAAAAACATAGTTTGGGATGTTCTATGTTGTATTGGCATGACTATGGAGTTCCAGCTATAAGATCCTCCAATGTTCCCCAGAGAGGGGGGAATTGAGGTAGTTGAGTTCTGAATTGAGTCTATATAGATGATAATGGATAACTTGGATACTCATTCCATTAAAAGTTTTAAGTTAGAAGCAAAAATATAATGGTGACCATTGAATCATTGGTGGGATATTCATGTTCTGGATGTGTATCTAGAAGGATTTGATTGTAATGGATATAGAAAAGAGTTCTAAGATAATTTCTTCTTAGAAACACTAACATTGGATATAGATATAGAGTTTATTCATTTATCCTAGGGGAATTGGTTATTGTTAGATTATTTTTGCAACATCATTGAAAAAAACCAAAAAAGTTTATAGGATATAAGGACGATAGATAGAATCATTTTTAAGATGGAATTAAAAATGAGATCAAATAACTAGTGAATTCCTTTCATTTTAAGAATCTCACAATGTTGGTAAACTAAGCTCCCATTTTTTATTTGAACTTGAAGGAGGCTTCTATTGGAAGACTGGTAGTATCATATGGGAGATCTTGAAATATTTCCTTTGACATCAGGAAGTTCCATTATCACGAAATCCACTAAGGTGATGTTGTACAATGTAGTTATGTTAGAGGATCGACCTCTGAGGGAAGTGATCATGTGCTCTACTATAAATGTAGTGGACCTTCCCATATGCATGGTTAGTGACCTTGACCACCAATGTAGTCTTCATCTTGTTACATGATGGAAAACATATATAGATTTTGTAGTAACCCATAATAGATGGGTAGTGATGGAATAAATAGGCTAATACTGAGAAATAGAAGGGGATATTCCATCCCAAGTCAGTCCAGAAATTGTGGTTCAATAGGTTGTGCCAATCAGGGTTAGAGATGAGATAATCCAAGGTGGTATTAGATGTATCAGTTGAGTAGTGTAACGAATGTGACTCAAATAAGAGCTCATGTTTGAGGGAATGGTCAACTACATGAAGTCTATCCTAGACTCATTGGTAGAAAGGATGGTAAATCAGTTATATGAGGTATTATTATTGCGTCTTCAACACTTGTTAGTGTTTTATTTGATACATGAGCTAAAAATTATTTTATATATACTCAATTTTTTAATGTTTTGGTTTTACTAGTGGATTTATTATTTGGGGCTATGTCGAATGACATACTATTAGAGGTGATATCAGAGAGAATCATTATTTGTAATGGGTGTTCTCTTGAAGTTGGTGAGTATCATTTCCTTTGATATTTTTCATTATTGAGATGTAATTTCTTTAATTTATACTTTTTATGGATTAGTTATTTTTTTATAAACATCACTTTGATTCTTACCATAGGATATTGATGTTAACATCTTTTGAGGGTGATATCTATGTTTTCCATGGGGAATGAGATATCTATGAAATTTGTGCAGGGCCATTTCATCATAAATTTGATGAGATCACATTCCATGTTGAAAATATTTTGCTACATGATGGAGTAATGGTGAAAGATGTATTACC
Organism: Viscum album; assembly: GCA_963277665.1. NCBI lineage: Eukaryota > Viridiplantae > Streptophyta > Magnoliopsida > Santalales > Viscaceae > Viscum > Viscum album. Next base: position 2,017,667,116 of record OY728126.1, read on the forward strand.
TCTAGTAGTGGACTAGTTTAAGGATGTGTTTCCTAAGGAATTTTCATGGTTTCCAACAAATATAGAAATTGTGTTTACTGTTGAGATGATTTTTATGTGAAGTAACTTTAGATTCAAAATAATTGAATGGATTTTTTATATATTCCATTGATTAAGACTTAGAAGAATAAATTAGATGTTAAATCATTTATTTATCCAATTACATCACCTTGGGGATCTATAAATCTTTTTTCCATGATATTAGATAGACCATTACATTTATTCATCAATTATAAAATGATGAACTGAATGATGATTATAAAAAGATATCCTATTAAATGAATTGATTATATTTTTAGTAGTTCTATGGTGCCTATGTGCTCTTATGATTGATTTTTGGTCTATGTATCATCATCCATGGGCGAAGTCATGTGACATACCATGGAATTCCTTTAGAAGTATGTACAGTTTTTATGAGTTCTTTGTGATTCCATTTGGGATAATAAATTATCCCATTATTTTTATACCTTTAATGAGCCAAATCATTCACCCATAAATGGATCTATTTTTGGATGTATTGTTTGATGACATTTTATTATACTCTTATACACAAGATTATCTTTCCAAAGATATTGACATAATATTAATTAAATTAATGTGGTTTTATATATAAGACAAGGAATTAAAGTTTAACTTTTGAATAAAAAGGAACATTCCTTTGTGACATAATATTGTAAGAAGGCATGTCACTAGACACCGAGAATGACTAAGTGGTTTTATCTTGGGATTTCTCCAAGAATGATTTTGATATCGGGAAATATTTTAGTTTACCGAAATTCTAACTAAGGTTAATCATCAAATTATCGCTCTTGGTAAAACCAAACATAATTCAAACTAGAAAGGGGATTTCTTTTAGAATTCCTTTGAGTAAGTGAAGAGGTTTTTGACTAAAAAACAATTATGATAATATCAAAACTGGGTAAGGAGTATAATATTTGTTGTGATGAATCTAGGATTAGACCTGAGAAATTTTAATTGTAGAGCGATTGAGTCCTATCATTTGAGTCCTAAAAATAGATTCCATAGAAATATAAATATCTTATGAACAGTCTTGAGTTATCAACTGTAGTCCATTCATTAAAATGTTTTCAGAAATATCTCTTAGGTGAGAAGTTTTCAATTTATACAGAACCCAAGATCCTTAACTATATATTTTATCAGTATGATCTAAATATCTTGTAATGGATATTGTTTGAGTATATGAAATATTTTTACTTTGACTTGGATTATACACTACGAAAAGGAAACACTACTTCTAATTTCTTGATACATAAGTCACATAAATAGGTTGTTCAAGAGTCAAGTCCTTAATAGAAGATTATGGACTTATCTACTCAGATGCACATATATGTTCTTGAGGATAAATAACTTCTGATAGTCACATATTTAACAATTATACCCTCTCTATTGAACTCATTCAGGAAGATTAAGAATGGGTATCCATGAGGCCCAGTGTTGAGGGGAAGATTTTATGGCAGAGATCAACCACCATAATTGTCTATAAATAGTGATGAGATTATTCACAGTTATGTTCTCTTATGGTTTCCTACTTCCATGAGGGAAGATATGTTATAGGACTTTTAAGCAAAGAGGTGTATGGAGCATCTTGGATTGACCAAAATGTACCATTATCTTCATAGATAGTATTTTTTCTAATAATGATGAAAGAAGATTTATGTTTTATGACATGATTCTACACCTATCATCGAGTGAAGGTCACCCATCAGTAGGTTTATGTACTTTTATAGCTTTAACCCATCTATAATGGAGTGGGATGATGTAACCATGTATTTCATGGTGGGTCTACCCAGGAATCCTTGAATGATAGATTCAATATGGGTGATTTTTTTTTAGTTAAATAAGGTATCTCTTTTATTAATATCCCAAGAGACATTCACCATCAATCCGTTGAGTGACTTGTATGTTCACAAGATAGTCAAATTAAATGTGGTGCCTTGGATTATTGTTTTAGATCACGATCCATTCATTACTTCACACATACGGAAATGGTTTTAAAAGTTTCTTGATACTGAATTATTATTTTTAAGTTTTACAACCCGTAGATGGGTGTCTAATAAAAATTTACTCTCTAGGTGATAAAAGGCATATTGAGAGCATACATCCTAGTTTTTTGTGAAACTTGGGAGAATAATTTAAAAGTTATAGTGTTAAACTAAGATAAAAATTATTAAAAAATTATTCAAATGGCACCATATGATTATTTATATGGTATCCTATGGAAATCAATCATATATAGGATTGAAGTGGGAAAATCATAGTTTTTGAGTCCATGTCTTCTATTAGAAACATCTGACTATGTCATGTTGATCTATAAGCATATGGATACAACCTAGAATAATCAAAAGTCACATGTTGATCGATGTCATAAACTCATTTAGTTTACAGTGGGTGATGACATGGTCATACGAGTGTCACTGAGATTGGGTTAATATTGGATTTGGAAGTAGGATATTTTAGAACCTAATTATTTCTGGACGTTCAATATTGCGAAGAGGGTTGGTCTAGTAATATGTTGATTGGATATTACCTATTTGTATATTGTAGTACCTAAGGTTATTCATGTGTCATATCTTTCATAGTATCACCCTAGCTATTTTCATGTGATTGATATTGATGATGATGAGCTTTAAGATGATATGTCCTTTAAGGATCATCTTATTCTTATTTTTGATCACAGTGAGAAAATTCTTTAATGTAATCCAATTTCATAGGTTCAAATGTTGTGGAAGAAAAACCATGTTCAAGAGGAAACACGAAAGATGGAATATAATATATGGTATGTAACATCCCAGCCCGGCTTACCATCGAACCGGTGGCCGGACCGGAGGGTCACATGGCCTCAAGCGCGTCTCCCTGTATGCCAGAGGCTGCCGACTAGCAGTGAGGGTCTTGGAGGTGATAGTGGGGTGACTATACCCTCATATCAGAGTAACATAGCATTATTATCAGAGTAAATAATATTAAATAGAGGAAGAAGTAAACAATTGAAAGGAAGAAGAAAAAGAAAGGTAATAACCATTTTATAAAAGGTGGAAAATGCGAGTTTGCAGTGCATGCATGTATAGATGAGGATACAGTATGAAATCAGGAATCAATACAACATGATTTACAAGAAATACAAAGGTAAATGACCGCAAATCCCCATGTAAAATCTCCTGAGCATCACACGACCACTCTTGGTCTTTTGATCCTTACTCCTCGGGTACAACCAGCACATCACACAAACAATGTCATGCAAGCAAGAAGGTATACTCGGGTACCCCAGTGAAATGGAGGCCTGAGTAGGGTGTAATATATAAATCTCAATAGGTCGGAACCACCAGTGACTAAGACAATAAAGACAGTGTATAACAACCATACAGTGAGCAAGTATAGAGAAATAAGTAATCAGAATTACATATGTAAGCAACACCCGTCCAGGTTCCCAAGGGACACCTGACGGTTATACCTGCTTCAGCTCATACCGGTAAAGTAACCAGATCGTGTCACCATATATATATATATATGTGCATTTATATCATATATGTCATGGGGTAAGAAGGCCTCCCACCCATTAATAAGATAAAATTAGTGGACATGAGGTAAGAATGCATCTCGTTTATATAGGTAAACTGGAAAGGGGTTGAAATGAATCCCTTCCATCACATTCATTCAACCGGTATGGGGTATAACTGCTTCCCATCTGTCATATTCGTAATACTGGCATGGGGTATAGCTGCCTCCCATCTAGACATGTACTCATCAACAAAAGTCAACTGGAAAGGGGTAATAATGCCTCCCTTCTAGACACGTAATCATCAACAGAAGTCAACTGGAAAGGGGTAAGAATGCCTCCCTTCCAAACACATAATCACCAAAAGAAGTCAACTGGAAAGGGGTAAGAATGCCTCCCTTCTAAACATGCACTCTCACACTAGAATGGGGTATAACTGCCTCCCATCCAACCATGTATCTGTCACTAGGTGGCCTCGACATGCACTCACCTTTATTATCATTCATTCTGTGTCATCAGCATGTGAGTACTCACAATTCAAACATGTCTATAGTATACTGCTTATGGAATTACCTCATAAGCATTCAAAGAATCATACCACATTCACATAAGTTAACACATTCATGTTCATACTTAAGGAAACCCATCTTAAGTGTCTAAAACAAGATATTCACATTATCATTTTACTAACATAAGTTGTGCTCATTACATTATCCCAAGGCGTGGTCTTACCACCCTAGTATATTCCTTCCTAGTCTCACCATTCCATCTTAAAGGATGTGTTTATCATTATTTAACCCTTTGGTACCTTCTAGAGGAAACATGTCATACAGTCTTATGTCATCCCACTAAGGTTACCATGCTACTCAATTTGCCTAACATGGAAAATTGCCCAAAACACAAGGATCACAGCCATTTCATTCCCTTTGTATCAACAAAGCAAGTTCACATACTAATCATCAAAGAGGCACCACAACAAACCATCCGACAAGCATAAAAAATCTATCACTGCTTTTTATCTTGAAGACAACGCACCTCTGATCGATGGGTTTTATTATTAAATTGTTTGTTTAGTGACCAAGAAACCATTTTATCTTATCCTGCATTTCACACTCTTTTCCAAGCAGCGTCTAATCAAAACCCAATTTGCAGAATTGAAATACTAATGAAAAATCAGTATTAAACTCTTTAACACATTACTTTAAATTAAAGGGCAAGGAGAGGGACCCTACCTCTAGGTGGATCCATCCGTCCACTCGGGATATTGACGCTTTCTACCTCAGAGACGCAGGCGAGTTGCCTAGTCTTTGGCGACTCGAAACCATGCCAAAACCTCGAACGCACTATAAACAACATGCCAGAAACTCAAAAACATCAAAAGCCTAAAATTCAATAAGTGGGAAACAAATAAAGAGGTGAAAACCTTACCCTAAAACCATCCCAAAAATCCTAAACCATCTGAACCGCTTCGCCTTCAGTGGCGGTTGCCGGAACGCGCACCAGGGTGTCCCAACGGACCTTCCGTGCTGACCTAGAACAAGAACAAACCAAGCAACGGATCACCCAAAACCCTCGGGTGATCATCCGCACCTCACCGGGAACCGATTAGGTCGAAAAGAAGCCAAAGGAAAGGAGGAGAAGCAAGAGGGGAGATTACCATGGAGATTCGAAGAAGTATCATCCAGAAATCGGAGGAGGAACCATGACCGAGAGGAGGCCAGACAGGGGTGTTGAGCATGACTGAAAGGGAGCCCCTACCTGTGTGTCGTGCGGGTTGAGTGAGGGTGAGGGAGATTGTTTAGAAGTTGGTTTTTATTTTAAATTTATATTTATTTTAAATTCACTTCAAATATTTTAAAAACCCAAAATAGGGCACGACGCACGGCTTGGGCCATATGGTTTGGAAAATTGTGTGCCAACCGTACGTCCCCCACTGGACACGCAAAGACACCCCGCATGGGCTGGCCACACGGTTTGGGAATACCGTGTGTAGGCCTTGCAGACTCCTCTATCTCCCTGATCTAAACTACGTGGTTTGGGCCACATGGTTTGGGGAACCGTGCACCCACCGTGCGCCTTCTGCTAACCTTTTAAAAACCAGCTGCCTTCAGGTATGACACTCCCAGACCCCCTCAAGACACTGGGGAAACTTAACGGGCATTGTACCATGTCCGAAAACATTAAAAAGAAAGGTTTCAAGCTTCTGAATTTGGTTCTAAAGCCAAGTCTTAAATTCAACCAGTTCATTAATTGAAAAAGTTCAATTTCCTCCAGTTTTTAACCTAGTTCAAAATTCTTGTCATTACAACCTTCCCACCTTAGAACTTCTCGTTCCCGAGAAGCCTTCGGTAACATCGAACCCATCACCCAACCTACAAGAGTAGTGAAGTTTCATTCAAACGATCACCTTTCATTCACAAACTTCCAACAAACCTTTAAGCATCCATTAAACCCTACGACGCTTAATCCACCAAAACTCGAGCCAATTCTCATTTCCCAAACGAAACACCAAGACGGCCCTTCCCGAGCCCATCTACCAATGGACACAAACCAGTCATCGTCTCACCAAGCATCCAGCCATAGGTACTTCCCACCATAGATTTTTAACATTAAGAAACCAAATCCAAACTACGGTTCAAACCACCATTGGAATTAACTTTCTAAGCACGCCCAAGCGTTCCAACGATGCTCCTATCGTGATTTGAAACAGATCAAATGGTCGATTCCCCATTGAACTCAAGGCCCAAGTCGAGCTGGTTGTTCATATTAGGCACCGACCAACACAAACCACACTCTCCTCTACCTGACAATGTGCCAAAGAACGGTATGTCACAAACCGCAGACATTAAACAAGAACCCAGATTCAAGCCATCTCTGGGTGACTATTTACGAGAAGACTCATCCTAAATGGCCAATGTATTTCAAACAGAACCACAAATCCTTTGTCCAAGGCACCTTACATTTAGCACAAACACGTTCACCAATGCCTACACCCGACTCCCGATGACGTTTCCAAAACCAAACTATACAAGATTTCCACGCATCCCGTGTGCAATGCCAAAAGAGAACCATCTGATCGTGCCCAACGACATCAAAGCATTAGCACGGATTAGACCGACCCTCTCTTAGTGCATCTTGGATGAGGAAAAGATATGGGACATGTTCATTGCTAAACAGAATACACTAAGAGGTTTGAAAAGATTCCAGTTAATCATACCAGACTAATGGAAGGAAGAACAGTCAAACCTCAACTGGTCAACTTCAAGGAAGGATCTCGGCTTCACCTGCCGACACATCCACATGTTTTAAACCCGCATGCCTCAAGTTATTCAGACATGACCAACCCATTTCCAAAGGAATTACAAGAAGCATCCATTCCACGTGAAAGGACACATTTACCAGATTCGATGCAATGTGCTTCTAACCTTAGGAGTGTCATAGTCGTCAAAGGGAAAGGTGATAACCTAGCCGAGCACAAGCGCACTAGTACACAAACACCACAAACAATCGTGTGATAGTCCCCCACCACATTGACATCACCAAACAAACGAAGAAGATCCAAACAATAAAACCAGCATGTCAAAACACACGAGTCATTTGAAATCCATCCCGAACATTAGGATGATACAATTCGTTAACGTCGGGCCACTCTACTAAGGAGATGACCCAAAGCCGCAACGAAAGTCAAAACCCAAAGACCACCCATCCGAACAAGTGTGTCATTAGATAAACCATAGTCCAACAAGGGACAATGGCACCCAAATGACACCTCACGTCAGAAAACCCACAGTACAAGAAAGGAATTAAAACGCTAGGGGTGCTACCAACCACAGGATATCCCCTTACGAAGAACATACATCGACCCTAACACCCGGTCACGGGAAACAAAGTCGCTAGACTCAAAATCCAATCATAAAAACACCGCTAAGGAAACAATGCTCATAGGAAATACCTATGGTTTCGTTCCAAGGAAACTCAAAGAGAAACTCAAAACTACCCCTTACACTAGGGTTTCAAAACACCACCACAATTTCCATTACCAATCCCTTAACATTTTACCCAATTTAAACTCTAAACACTTAAAAAAATCAAGCACGCATCAAGAAAACAGGCAAGATTCACAAAAACATCCTTTTAGGAACATAAAACATTCAAAGAAATCTTTCCCTTATCAATCAATTAAGAAAAACAAAACCATTTAAACAAAAGGGCGACCTATGAGGGTCCCATTTTATCCATCCTGGGTTCTTCAAAAAGAAACCCAAAAGACGTTATTCAATTCCTTTTAAAATTCAAACACCCCAACTGGGTTATCTCATAAAACACTTTCCAACTAACCTACTCTGGTCTAGTTTCACATTTAACAGTTAGCCAAAACCTTTAAATTTTGAAAAATAGGCAACATTTTCCATTTAATCATTTCACAACACAGCAAGCCTTTACATTAAATATAGGTTTCCATTTCCCAATTCATGAAGCGCCCATACACTTCATGGATTGAAAATTGACCCCCTTTTTATCAAAACCATATTCCAACCCAGAATTTTACATGCTCACATACAACGGCCCAAGCATATGGGTGGCCATCTACCAGCCTATAAAGCACCCATAAACTTTATAAATTTACATTTGGCTCCCCTTTGTAATCAAAACCAATTTACATTAGCATTTTAAATTTTCACTTCATTGCATTTTTATCAAAATCCCTGCAAACGTATTTATATCTTTCTCATAATGGTTTTAATATACGAGTAACCCCTTCCCAGTTGTAAGGCACCAATACACCTTACAACTGAAAACTGGCTCCTGTTATAATCGCAACCAATCTATTTTAGCCCATGCAAACATTCACATGTTAAAACTTAACTAGCATGTTTTCACAAGTTGTAAACATAGAACATGTTATATCACAGAAGCATGGAATATAAATCAAGGCACAAAATCAGATCAGTAGGCAATTACTAATGCAAATACATGGCATGGCACTATGCATGGCATGCTAATTTCCTATGTGCCTAATATGATGCATGCAATGCAGCTTTCTTGCCATATTAGGCCAAGGGTAAAATTCTAGGAATTTCATAAACCATAAGACATGGAAATACAACAATAAATCAAGGTGAAACCATATCCAATGTAATAGAAAACAATACGAACAACAATTCCCTGCCCCAGCCACATGGTCATTTAGCATACGTGGGGTGATCAGTCCCAAGCACAACTATTAGCCAAGCACTGACACATTTCTAATCTCCTATCTATCGACCCAAAATAGTAAGTCAAAAAGAAAAGAAACACCTCTAATACCACTTTGTAAAATCCGGGCCCGGCTTACCATCGAATGGGTGGTCGGACCGGTGGGTCACATAGCCTCAAGTGCGTCTCCCCGTACGCCAGAGGCTGCCGACTAGCAGCGAGGGTCTCAGGAGGTGATAGTGGGGAGACTATACCCTTATATCAGAGTAACACACCATTATTATCAGAGTAAATAATATTAAATAGTTGAAGTAGTAAAAAATTGAAAGGCAGAAGAAAAAGATAGGTAAAAACCATTTTATAAAAGGGGTCAAATGCCAGTTTACAATGCATTCATGTACAGATGACGATATAGTATGAAAGCAAGAATCTATACAGTATGCTTTAAAACAATACAAAAAAGAAAGCACAACAAAGCCTGACGACAGATCTCCTGAGCATCCCAAGCTCCCTCTTGGTTCTTTGCTCCTAACTCCTCAGGTGCAACCAGCACAACACACAACTATGGTCCAACAAGCAAGAAGGTCACCTCGGGTACCCCAGGGCAATGGCGGCCCGAGTAGCGTGTGAGATATAAATCTCAGTAGGCCATCTCCATCGGTGTCCAACCCAATCCAGACGGTGTATAACAATCAAAAAGTGAGCAAGTATCATGAAATAAGTAAGCATAATTACAAGTGTAAGCAACACTCGTCCAGGTTCCCAAGGGACACCTGATGGTTTTACCTTCTTCGGTTCATACCAGTAAAGTAACCTGATCATGTCACCACATATATATAAATGAATTTAGATCATAGATGGCATGGTGTAAGAATGCCTCCCACCCATTAATAAAAGAAAATTATCAGGCATGAGGTAAGAATGCATCTCGTCCCTATAGGTCAACTGGCAAGGGGTAGAAATGCCTCAATTCCATTACATTCATTCAACCGGTATGGGGTATAACTGCTTCCCATATGTCATATTCGTAATACTGGCATGGGGTATAACTTCCTCCCATCCAAACATGTACTCATCAACAGAAGTTAACTGGCAAGGGGTAAGAATGCCTCCCTTCTAGACATGTAATCATCAACAGAAGTCAACTGGCAATGGGTAAGAATGCCTCACTTCCAAACACGTAATTATCAACAGAAGTCAACTTGCAAGGGGTAAGAATGCCTCCCTTCCAGACATGTACTGTCACACTGGAATGGGGTATAACTGTCTCCCATCCAACCACATATTTGTCACTAGGTGGCCTCAGCATGCACTCACCTTTATTATCATTCATTCTGTGGCATCAACATGTGCGCACTCACAATACAAACATGTCTATAGTATACTACTTATGGAATTACCTCATAAGCATTCAAATAATCAAACCAAATACACAAAAGAGAACACATTCACGTTCATAATTATGGCATCCCATCTAAAGTATCTAAAACAAGATATTCACATAATCATTTTACTAACATAAGTTTTGATCATTAAATTATCCCAAGGCGTGGTCGTACCACCCTAGTACATTCCTTCCTAGTCTCACCAATCCATCTTAAAGGATAAATTTATCATTATTTAACCTTTTGGTACCTTCTAGAGGAAACATTTCATATAGTCTTAAGTCATTCCACTAAGGTTACCATCCTACTCAATTTGCCTAACATGGAAAATTGATCCAAACAAAAGCATCACAAACATTTCATTCCCTTTGTCTCAACAATGAATGTTCACATGCAAAGAATCAAAGAGGCACCACAAAAAACCAGTAGGAAAGCATAAAAAGTCTATCAGTACTTTTTATCTTGAATACAGAGCACCTCTGATTGAGGGGTTTTATTATTAAATCATTATTTTAGTTACCAAGCAACCCTTTTATCTTATCATGCATTTCACACTCTTTTCCATGTAGCGTCTAATCAAAAACCGATTTGCATAATTGAAATACTAATGCAAAATAAGTATTAAACTCTTTAACAGTTTACTTTAAATTAAAGGGAAAAGAGAGGGACCCTACCTCTAGGTGGATCCATCTGTCCGCTCTAGCTCTTGACGCTTTCTAACAAAGAGACATAGGTGAGTAGCCTAGTTTTTGGTGACTCGAAACCATGAAAAAACCTCGAATGCAATATAAACAACATGCTAGAAATTCATAAACATCAAAATCCCAAAATTCAACACGTGAAAAACAAAGAAAGAGGTTAAAACCTTACCCTGAAACAAAACCAACGATCTGAAACCACCCGAACCGCTTCTCCTTCGGCGATGGTTGCTGGAACGCGCACTAGGGAGTCCCAACGGGCCTTCCATGCCGACCTAGAACAAGAAAAAACCGAAAAACGGATCACCCTAAACCCTCGGGCGTTTTGAAGAACCTTACAGGGCACCGATGAGGTCGAAAAGAAGCCGAAGAAAGGTTGGAGAAGCAAGAGGAGAGCTTAACTTGGATATTCGACGAAGAATCAGCCAGAAATCGGAGGAGGAACCTTGACCGAGAGGAGGCCGGAAGGGGGTGTCGCGCACGACTCAAGGGGAGCCCCTCCCTGTGTGTCGTGCGGGTTGAGTGAGGGCAAGGGAGGGTGTTAAGAATTAGTTTTTTATTTTAAATTTACTTTAAATATTTTAAAAACTCAAAACAGGGCACGACGCCCGGCTTGGGCCGCACGGTTTGGCAAACCGTGCTCCAGCCATGCGTACCCCACTGGAAACCTAAGAAACCCCGCACGGTCTGGCCGCATGGTTTGGGGAAACTTTGCGAAGGCTGTGCGGAATTCTTTGTCTCCATGATCTAAGCCCAATGGTTTGGGCCGCACGATTTGGGGAACTATGTGCCCACCATGTGCCTTCTGCTGACCTTTTAAAAACCAGATGCCTTCGGGTCTGACACTCCCAAAACCCCTAAAGACACTCTAGAAACTTAACGGGCATTATCCCATGTCCAAAAACTGTAAAAAGAAAGGTTTCAACCTTCAAAATTTGGTTCTCAAGACCACTCTTAAATCTGACCGGTCCAGTAATTGAAAAAGATCAATTTCCCCCACTTTTTAACCCGGTTCAAAATGCGGGTCATTACATGGTCCCAATTGAATTAACTTTTTACCTAGTAGGATTACTAATTTTGGGCTTTGCATCTCAAGGAAAAGTTATTATATGGGGGGAGGATGTGAGATTTTGATATTTTGATGTGTTATCTTTTTCTTTTAATTTTGGTTAAAACCACGCAAAAGGAATTTTTATAATGTTACCTGAGAGAAGGGACGGTCTTGGGAGCACCCCTGGGGTTTCATACTCAGAAAATATGGAAATAAGATATTACAGTTCATCGTGCTTGGTTAGTGCATGATTATTACTAACTGAACACCAATATCATGTGTCACATTTAAGGGGGAATCATGGATTAGAAAATCATTTGGTGTGGCCACGAGGCTAGGTAGGTTAGGTCCAGATCCAACCGTATGGAATTTTAATGGTTTAAAAAATATTAGGGTTTCCTAAGAAACCTTGTGACCCATTCTTGCATTGGATAGAGGAGGATGCATTGGCGGTGCATAATTTTTCAAACCATGTGGCCAAACCATACAGGAAAATCCTGATCCTCATTAAAAGTGAAAATTTTACAATTTTTTCTTCCTGAACATATATCTATATTCTTTGATTTTTCCTTCACTTAACATCCAGTAGCCTAGGATGCAAACCAATGTATCCCTTTTCTCCCCATGGTGGATCTACTCCAATCCTAGTTCATTTTATGTTTTGTTTCTTATGATTTAAGGCCCAATGTAATTATACATGTTTTACTCATTATATTTTCAAGATGATAAATATCTTGGGTATTACCCTCCTTAAATGTATCATGAGATCTTTATTCATGTATTCCTTCCCATTTATAGTGAAGGACATTTTTTCTTGAATCAAATATTTGGGTGGAGTGGTTGTTTTTATATGAACATAAAGTTGGTGGTAAAAGGGATATTTCTTATAGTCTCATTATTATTTATTTGTATTCATTATTTGGAATAGTATTTAATTTTTCCACAATCAATTATTTTATTTGATCTTTTTTCTTCTAATTGATTTTTTAGACCATTCATGGATTCTATTGGGTCTATTAAAGATTATGAAACTTGGCCAATGGCCACTAAATGGGTGCTCCAATCCCTTGAGAATGGTAAAATGTGATTTAAATGATGTAATAGATGGATTATGAGATTAAACTTGTGGTAATTGTTTATTCCATGTTAGCATTGCATAAGGGGATTCTGACTAAATTTGAAAGATCCAAAGTGATATGATACGATAAAGAGAATAATTGGTAAATAGAGAAGGGGGATTTTCATGTTTTAAATTGTTTTAATAACATTTAATTGTTATTTTTTATGAATAACTATTAAATGATTTAAATATGGAATTAGGTTAAAGTTGTTGGATGTAATAGACAATGGAAATAATGATTGGTGAAAACGGAACACCATCTTTATTATTGTGTTACAAAAAGGTAAATAATTATGGAACTTAAAAAATCTAGATAATGGTTTCGTTAAGATCACAGATTGAGGCTTCTCATATGGGGCTTTGGTTCGAATGATTCCAAAGTCACCATAGAGGTTATGAATGTCACGGTTATAGGACTGATTCTCCTGACAATAATGGTGTCACATTATGTAGGTACTTGTAATGATCTCATTGATACCATTAATTGAATTTAATAATGAATAACCCTCTTTAACATAATGTGTTTAATCCATATGGTATATTTTTTAGATGACTGTAATGGGACAATGTAGGGTTTAGCGATGTCACTTAGAACATGAGGGATAATGAAGTTATTTGGATAATATTATCATAAAACATGTTCTAATTTAATAAACCTATATATTATTTATTATATATTAGCATGAAATATTATTCATATAGGATATTTCATTAGACACTATTTGTGGTAGCTTATGTTGTTTTACCCACACCATGATCAAAACCCCACTAGTATATGGCTAGATTTGTTAATTTTATGTATGTATACGATCCATGTCACTATGACAGATGAATGAGTTGGCAGATAGGATGGATCGTGGATGAGGGGACCATACATGATGCTATGAACCATCTTGTGGATTATCAATGTGTGTTTATTTTGTATTTATTTTGACACTTGACATTGTTATGTCAGGAAGGGTATACTATATTGGTTTTTGGATACTTAATAGGTTTTGGGATTTAGTTATATGACATTTGGTTATTTTATTTTTTTGATCTCTATATCTTGCAGTTAGTTATTATAATATTTTTGTTTTGTAACTCTATTAAAGAGGGTATAGTCTCCCCATGTTCCTAGTTTGTCCCTCCTTTCTAGTTAATAGCCTATTTAGTATTGGTATGCATTCCTAAGGTCATGTGGTGAACTGGTTTGAATACTAACTAGTGGGAGTTGGTCCTAGATGTTTCAATGAACAATAAGAATACACAAACAAAATAAATAACATAATATTTTGAAGAAAAAAAATTATGTATTAACCACTAAAATTTATTTATTCAAAACAAAAACGAAAATATAAAATATCTATATAATTTACAATAAATATTACCATACATATATAATATAATTACCCTTATCCATACAGTCATATCCAATGCTAAAAATGTACTCTTTTCATGATTTTGTTTTACCAACTATAAAAACCTGTAAAATAATCAACCTAAAATTACATGATTTATAACAATGTTTAAACTGTATTACATTTACAGGATCTTCTAGGTTTATTGTTCTAGAGAATTATAATAACCATATCATTAAAAATTGGGAACTTCAATGCAATGTACATTTTTAACACAAAAATGGTTCTTATGTTTACACTCATTCTTTATTCATGTCTTATTTTCATCATTCAATATGTTTCATCATTAAACTTTTTATATTTAATATACATCATTATGAATTTAGAAAAAAAAATTAAAATTTGGAATGAAAAATTTTTTAGTAAGGGTTATAATAAATAAAGAAAAATTTCTAATCAATTTCTAAAAAGCTAAAAACCAAAAAGGAAAATTAAATTTTTAAAAAATAAACATTAAGATCAAATAATAATTTACTCACCCATGAAAGAACCTTTATTGTAAAATGATTTTCGAAAATTTTATTTTTCTACTATAAAGGAAGAAATCATATTTCAAGATGGTTTAATAAAAACCCTAAAATAGTTTCCATAAAATAATAATTTCATAATTAGAAGATAATAAAGTATAAATTAAAACATATTATCCATTTAATACATTTTGAAATAAAATTATTTCTTGAAAATAAAATTTTCTTGCATATAAGAAAATATATCCACTAGTGTAAATAAACGTCACATCACTTCTATAATCACCTTTTCAATGGAATAACCATCGTAGTTAATTCCATTTTTTCAGATCTTGGAGAAGTTATTATTATTGAATTAATTGGAGAGATCTATCCCATGCTCTCTAATTATCATAAACTATTTAATTGAAACAAATTGTGTATAATAATTTTTTAAAATTAAACTCTTTCAGCATAAAACACTTGAAATTATAATTTGGATCCATAATCTAAAGTAGTTTCAATGGTCTCATAATAATCATAAGAAATGACATTTTATTTAGAAAACATTTAAAAATATCCCAAAAAATTAATATTTTCATTAAAAAAATAGGGAATGTGTTAAATTATGATTGAAAATGAAATGTGGTAATGAATGATGAAAAATACATTGATGTGGTAAATATTAAAAAAAATCAACTGTAGAAAAAGTGAAAAAAGTGATCTGTATAGAATATATTTAAAATATTCCTTTTTCAAAAAAAATTTACATTCAAGTATAGTTGAAAATGATATAAGGAAACAATTTAAGTATAGATAATAACATCATGGAAACATTTTTAAGATCATGTATATAAAAAGTAAAAGATGAAATTAACATTTCAAGACATTTAAAATAAGGTTTTTAATAAAAATCCATTACCATGATTCCTGAATCATTTTATATGTTATATAATTATGTAATAATAAAAATATATTATTTATTTTATTAATTTTCATGTTAATTAAATTATTATTATTCCTTTTATTTAATTTATTAACATCTTTTGTTTAGTTATAAAAGCAGTTAAGTTTAGTTCACACGTTTGGAGGTCATTTGGTCCTTATCCTTTAAAACAATATATCATGGTTGACCAAATTAAAATGGGTAATGGTTCCATAACCTTAGAGCCTTAAAGATGATATTATTATCATTTTCATATATTCAATCTACTTATTTACAACCATCTATATAAGGCAACCATGAAAAATGAAGCATATCATTTAATTAATGTGGTATTCCACATTTAAAACATATTGGACATTTTAATTTTTTTGGATGAAATGGAAAAAATGTAGTTAAATTTTTACACTAAAATATTATTATAGTTTTATAAAAAATCTATTTATTCATTAAATTCATCTTTATGAACCTTCATTTAAGGTGGAAATGAAAAATGAATCACGTTGATTCGTAGAGGCAGTAGTCTACAGGTACATATTAGAGACATTATCAATTTTAATGGATGTGAAGGTAAGAAGATAGAAAATATTTTTTTCTATAAAGGAAAATAATGATGTTATAAAAATAATACATTTCTATAAAATTGGTCTCTATAAACATCAGTTTGATTTGGTGATTAAAAATGAGACATATCGCTTCTTATAGGCGGTGTTCCGCAAGTACACATGAGGTACATTTACATTTATTATTGGTTGTAAAAAGGTATAAAATAGTTATTTTATAAAAAAATATAATTTTGATATAATAAATATAATAATTTTATTTTATTATTTTGGTTAGAATATATTAATTGGATATAGAATAATAAATAAACTCAAAATAATTCGATAAATTATTATAACTTCTGATATGACTAGTTCAGGATATACCTAACACTAAGGGGGGATCAGTGTTGGGGACTTTTTAAACAAATTCCTAGTTTTATCCCAGTACCTCTTGACTTGTTAGGATCTTGATTCTCTTATTCTCTTTTCCCTGTCGCATGAAATAATAGAAAGCAGTAAAAATATGCACATAATATTTTTACAAGGTTCACCACTCAATAAGAATAGCTACATCCTTTCCAAGCATTGGAGTGACCAGTGCATGGATTCTAAACTATAATGTAATATGCTATTACAGTGGAGTGGCTAGGAAAACAATCCTTTATCCAGTGTAAGTCCATACAATTTGGAGGAGGGTTGGAAACAACCCTCTTCCCTGGACTGGTGATAGTTTAGTCCAACTTGCAGCCTCTAGATGGTTCTTTATACTACCTATAGAGAGAATCTTCTTCCTTATTGATAAGGTAGGTTCTGCTCTTGGTCTTATTTATCACTCTTCACTTGATTACTTGCAAATCAGTAGGCAAGAATTTATTCATTCATTCTTTCTCTTTTTCTCTAGTGCAACACCAACTGCACTAAACTTCATCTTTATTCTTATTAGTTCAACAACCAACTCCACTAAATCTTCTTCTCTCTTCTTCTTAGTGAAATATCCAACCACACTAAATCATCTTCTCTCTTCTTATCCAAAATCACATATACCAATGTGATTATTCAATAATTGAGTATCATATCACATAGAATCATCTCAATTAAAATGTCCTAAATAATTGTAGTCTTCAATTGGGCATACTTTGTTCTTATTCTTCCTCTTCTATTCTTTCTATGCAGCAAACCTGTGAGCTTCAGACTCTTCTTCTTTTTCTGCTTCTTCATTACAAAACTAGTTGCACTGAAACCTACTCTTCTTCACACATTTTCTTTCAGTGCAAAACCATTCGAACCGAGGTCTTCTTCTTCTTCTTCTTCTTTCTAGAATCACAAGTTCTCACTATGATTGTAAAAACAATAAATTCTAGATCCACATAGAATCATCTTAGTTGATCAGAATATGGTAAGATCTTCTTGAACAACTCACATCTTGAATGCCAATCCTTACTTCCGTGCTACCCATCTTGCGCGCTACTCTGCTAGCGCGCCACCTACTTGCACCCAACTCAGCTTTCGCGCAACCTACTTGTGAGCCACAACTTTCGCACCACAACTTGCGCACCACTACTTATGCGCCACTATTGTGCACAACTCACAACTTGTGCGCCACCATTGAATTATACACAACACCCTTCTTGAATACACCTCCCTACTTGCACTCCACTGACAACTTGCACTCCACTTATTCTTGGGCGCCACCACTTGCGCACCTCCCTACTTGTGTGCCTTATAAATAACCCTCAACTTGCATGCCACTTCAGCTTGCACACAACCTCTACTGCTTGCACAATCAGAACTCAAATTATCTCTTAAGTGTTGAGCCTTTAAAAATGAGGAGGCTAGTTGTCTATTTATGGGAATTTTGGAGACTTGCACGCCACATACACTTGCGCCCCACTCCAACACTTGTACGCTGCTCCAGCACTTGCGTGCTGCTCCAGAACGTGCGTGCCACTTCATCACTTGCACACTGCTCTAGAACTTGTGCGACACTTTCTTTCATTTGTCATATTTTGATATGATGATGTTGAAATATGACTTGCATGAAACATACACTTGCGTGCAACATATACTTGCGCGCCTCACATGCGCGCTGCTTTTGACTTGCGCACCATCCTTTAACTTGCGTGCCACTTTTGACTTGCGCGCCGCTTTCTTTTATTTTCCGAAAACACTTATTTTACTCTCCATATCCTTCATAAGACTTTCATCACAAGTTCTCCAAACTTATGATATTTTTGAAATACAAATCAGAAAAGCATCATCATAGTTTATTGTATTATTTTTGGAATATGAATTCCAAAGTACATATTCATCCTCACTTCAAATCCTAAATTACTTTTGGAGTGTTAATTCCAAAGAACACTTTTCATCTCTCTTCATCCAAAATTGGAGGCTTGATGCATATTCAAATACCTTCAATTTTATAGACAATGTATCACCTTTGATACATGTATTTGGAACTTTAAGAATAGTGTAACAATCATATGATTTCAAGTAAATGTGTAATTATTGACCTTCTTAGAATGACAATCCCTTCCACAACCTCTCTTCTTATTGAGACATCATTGTATACTTCATTCAAATCATATGATTCTTTTCTTCAAGTAATCTATTGAATGGTTCTCATGCAATCGTGATGCATTGTATGGTATTCTTTAAATCCTCATTCTTCTTCAATCATCCTTAGATGGATGATACTTCACCATTCTTCATTGTTGTAAACAATGTGTCACCTTTGACACAATTTCATTGAACCAAGTATTAGTTAAAAAAATCATCTGAATTGATCTTCTTAGAGAATTTCTCGTGTATGAAATTCAATGATATGATTTCATAAAAAAAATTTCTAGGCATCCTCACTTCAGCAGAGCTCCATTAACTTTGGAGTCCTTCTTCATTTTGACTAATATTTACAACTGTTGAAAAAAAATTCAATATTCATACATAAAGTGGTCCCAAAAATCTCCCCCTTTGTATTTGGTTTTCAATACATTGAAGTCTCCTCATATGAATGTGTCAATGTGAAAATGAGAATCTTATCTCTCCCCTTTACTTCTGTCTCTCTCCTTGACATTAATTTCATTTCTCTCCCCCTTATTGACAAGAAATACAATGTTAATGGTAGAGAGGGTATCATTACATACTAGGAAATGTTACATCAATCATTTCAATATATATCTACTTGACCAATGCTCTCTGTAGAAATCAAGGGGATTTGATTTAGAAAACAATGTTGTTCATTACCCACTGAATATGACACCTCATGAGATGAGAACTCATACACTTGTCTTCAAGGGTTTTCCACTTTTATTCTAGGCCGAATATACTGAATGTGATAAATAATCAACCTGAATTTCCTGCACTCACATCAACAAACAGATCAAAAACATTCAAGTGCAATTGGAAGGGTATGTGGACTTGGGGAACTTTTATTATTATTATTTCACTGATTGACTTAGTTACTCCCCCTTTGTAAAAATATATTTATTTTGAGTAACTAGGGATGAGAGATTACGAAATGAAATACCTTTTCCAATGAAATATTCTTTAGACAAACTTCAGAGTAGTTGAATTTGGTACCTACTGAAGTTGATACTTGTTAAGATAAGGGATCTGGTAGCTTCTTGATATGTCTCCCTATCAAGGGAACACTTTTCATCACTGAATCTCAGGTGCTCCCCCTGAGATCTTACTTCACCTTCAATTCCTTTCATTTAAAGAACAATTACAATACACAAAGATTTAAGGGAATATGTTGGATCCTCCACGCTTCTTCAATGTGATCTGGAAGGCTGAGATGATTTTCTCAACCAGGATGCTCCATTTTCTCCATTCCTCTCACTTTCACATTTGATATTTAATTTTGATTGTTGCTGTGTGGATATCAATACTTCTTCTATATCTTTGTGTGTGAATATTCTTTATTCAAGATCTTTCCCAGTACTATAATCTCCTGGTGAAACGTTCATCCTCTTTGTGAATTCTTGTTGAGCTGGAATAAATACAAATCTCTTTATGACAGTATAACTAGACTTGTTGCACCTCACAAACAGAACTTCTCTATCTTCATATAGAATCTTTTTTTTTGTTTTTAGCGCAAGCCTTAGCCCGTGCATCTTCTATTTTCCTCATTATTTCCAAATATTTTGGCTAGACCACCAATATGTCATCAGGAATTGAGGATTCAAGACTTGATCTTCTACATGGATTCTTCGGAGTGGCGTCTTTCATAGTAGTTCTTTTGGATGCACCACCCTTCACCTTCTTAGACATAGAATCCAAGGACTTCTCAATTTTCCTCATTGTAATCTTCTTGGGAGCATTTTATTTTCTAACATACTTATGATTACTTCCAAAGATAGATTATTCATTATTCTCCATCTTTTATTGTCTTATGTTCTTATTTTCTTTGAATAAATTCTGAGAGAAGCATGCACAATTCTCATGACCACTCCCATTGCATACATCACAGATGTTTTCCAGCAATCCAAATCTATTTGTAGTATACAGATTCTTCTGGATCTATGGATGTTGCTTCTTCTTTTCTGGCTTTCTCCACCTTGAGATGGGATTTCTCTATGCTTTTACATTTAAGGGATTGTACCAACAATCAAGTGAAAATGCCCAAATCTATTACAGTACCAGCATTGACCAACAAACCTTGACTTCATGACATCTTCTTTATAAGGTTGCTGAAGTTTCTTCAGGATATGTTGTTCTTTCTGTGGGGAGCTATCTTCCACACTCTTCTTCCTATTCACTATAGCCATGGTGATAATTATCACCTCACTTTTCTTCATCCATACTTGCTTAGAATTTTTCTTCCAACCTGTACTATTTGTAGAAACAATTTTAGAACCATGAGTACAAGTTAGTATGGATGATACCTTTACTTTCTCATCTACTTTTGATAGATTAATGAGTGAAGCCATGATCTTATTATCACATGTTGGAGGTCTTTTGATAGTATAATCCTTCAAAAAGCATTAAGTACAAGTAGAAACAGTTTCCTTCTTTTGTGGAGACTCAATATGTGTCTTCACAAGATTGGTAAAATGAGCTTCAAATTCTAGACATCTCATATTGAGGATAACATCCTGGTCTTCAATCATAGTCATCTTCTCTTAAAAAGCTTTCTCTAATCTTTCAAATTCATATTCATGCATCCTTACTTTATTTTGTAAGAAAGTGTCAAGTTCATTGATATTCTTGGGGTCTTCTTCCAAATGTAATTCCTTGACATCATTTCTCCTTTTCAGCTCATCTTCATGTGCATGTATCTTCTATTATAGAGTCTTATTGACTCCATCTTTCTATTCAACATCTTTGAGCCACTTTGAAGAACTTATTACAAATTCCATCTTTGTTTCTTCAAAGGCTCCAACCTGTCTGGAGAGCTTTAAACATTCAAAAATTTTTCCTTGTAAGCCTTTCTCCAAAGCATCAGTTTCTTCTTCCAGTTGAGTGATATTTTCTAACATGCATTGAAATACTCCACAAACAATAGATTAAATTGATTTAGGAATACCATGCATAATCATTCTTAATCTTTCAACTGATATTTCATGAGATGTTGTAGATTGATCATCACCACTTGTGCCAGCATTTTCATTATGAGATTAATTTCCAAATGTACCAACACATGCCTCCTTATCATTTGAGGTAGGAAGGTTATCAAACTTATTGGTGGGTACTTGATAAACATTCTCATAACATTCCAAGTTGATAGTTTCTTCAAAGTCATCTAGATATGCAGAACTAGATGATTCCTCTTCTTTTGATAAGAGGGAATTCTTCTTCAACATTCTCTTCTGTTTCTTTTTCCTGTTCATAATGGTCTTGGTAGATATAGACTTATGATCAAAGGTAACTGAATCTTCACCAATACTTATCTTCATTTTTGACTCATTAAAGGAACTCAAGTCTTCAAAAGGGAATAGCTTCACTGTAGAGAAGCCAACAGAGGTGAACATGTCCTCTAATACCAATTGAGAGGACCATTTTGGGATATACCTAACACTAAGAGGGGGGGTGTGAATCATTATTGGGGACTTTTTAAACCAAATCCAACTTTTATCTCTATAGCTCTTGACCTGTTTGGATATTTATTCTCTTATTCTCTTTTCCATATCGCATGCAATAATAGAAAGCATAAAAAATATGCACACGATATTTTTACAAGGTTTACCACTCAATAAGAATAGCTACATCCTTGCCATGCATGGGAATGACTAGTGCATGGATTCTCCACTATAAGGTAATATTCTATTTCAATGGCGTGTCTTGTAAAACAATCCTCTAGGAAGTGTAAGTCCCTACACTTTGGAGGAGGGTAGGAAACAATCCTCTTCCCAGGATTGGTGATAGTCTAGTCCAACTTGAAGCCTCTAGTTGGTTCTTTATACTACCTATATAGGCATTCTTCTTCTTTCTAGATAAGGTATGTTCTTTTCTTGGTCTTCTTTTGTGCTCTTCACTTGATTTCTTTCAATGCAGTAGGCAAGTATATCTTCATTCTTTCTTTCTCTTCTTCTCTAGTGCAACACCAACTACATTAGACTTCTCCTTTATTCTTCTTAGTGCAATAACCAACTACACTAAACCTTATTCTCTCTTCTTCTTAGTGTAATAACCAACTGCACTAAATCTTCTTCTCTTTTCTTTTCCAGAATCACATATACCAATGCGATTATTAAGAAACTGAGGATCAGCTCACATAGCATTATCTGAATTAAACCATACTAAATAATTTTAGTATTCAATAGGGCATACTCTGGTCTTCTTCTTTTTCTTATTCTCTTGTTTCTATGCCGCAAACCTGTAAACTGCACACTCTTCTTCTTCTTCTGATTCTTCATTGAAAAACCAGCTACACTGAATCCTACTCTTCTTCACACATTTTCTTTCAGTGAAAAACCTTTTGCACCGAGCTATCTTTCTTATTCTTTTTTCTAGAATCACATGTTCTCTTTGTGACTGTAAAAACAATGAAGTCTAGATCATCTTAGAATCATCTTAGTTGATCATAAGCTGGTAAGAAGTTCTAGAACAACTTCCAGCTTGTGCGCCAATCCTTACTTACACACCACCCTGCTTACGCTCTACTCTTCTTGTGCGCCACCTGCTTGCACGTCACTCAGCTTGCGTGCCACCTACTTGCACACCACAACTTGCGATCCACAACTTGCGCACCACAACTTGCGCACCACAACTTGCGATCCACAACTTGCGCACCACAACTTGCGCACCACAACTTGCGTGCAACAACTTGCACGCCACTATTGTGCACAACTCACATATTGCGTTCCACCTTTGAATTATACACAACACCCTTCTTGCAGACACCTCCATACTTACATGTCTCTAAAAACTTGCGAGCCACGTCTGCTTGCACTCCACCACTTGCACGCCTCCCTACTTACGCTCCTTATAAATAACCCTCAAGTTGCACGCCACTTCAGCTTGCGCGCCACTTCTACAACTTACACGATCAGAGATCAAATTTTCTATTAAGTGTTGAGCCTTAAAAAAATTAGGAGGCTAGTAGTCTATTTATATGCATTTTGGTGACTTGCACTCCGTATACACTTGTGTGCCACTCCAGCACCTGCGCGCCGCTCAAGCACTTTCACGCCACTCTAGAACTTGTGCGTCGCTCCATCACTTGCCCGCCGCTCCAGCACTTGTGTGACACTTTCTTTCCTTTTTCATATTTGGATATGATGATGTTCAAATATGACATGTGCACAACATACAATTTCGTGCCACATATACTTGCACGCCACAGTTGCGCGGTGCTTTTGACTTGCGCGCCAACCTTTAACTTACGAGCCACTTTTGACTTGGGCACCAATTTATTTCCTTTGCCAAAAACACTTATTTTACTCTCTCTATTATTCATAAGGATTTCATCGCAAGTTCTCCAAACTAATGATATTGGTGAAATTAAATTCATCAAATTATCGTCATAGTTCAGTCTATTTTTTTGGAATATGAATTCCAAAGTAATTCTTCATCATCACTTCAAATCATCCATTCCTTTTAGAGTGTTAGTTCCAAAGAACTCTAATCATCTCTCTTCATCCTTAAGTGGAGGCTTGAATCTTCTTCAAATACCTTCAATGTTGTAGACAATGTATCACCTTTGATACATGTATTTGGAACTTGAAGAACAATGCAACAATCATCTGATTTCAAGCCAATGTGTAATTCATGACCTTCTTAGAATGCCAGGTCCTTCCAAACTCTCTCTTCTTCTTCATCCACCATTCTCCACTTAATTCAAATAATATGATTCTTTTCATCAAGTCAGCACTTGCATGGTTCTCATGTAATCGGGAAGCATTACATGGTCTTCTTTAAATCCTTATTCTTTTTCAATCATCCTTAGATGGATGATACTTCACCATTCTTCATTGTTGTAAACAATTTTTCACCTTTTACACAAGTTCTTTGAACTTAGTATTGGTTCAACAATCATCTGAATTGATCTACTTAGAGAATTTACCAAGTATGACAGTCAATGTTATGATTTCATAACAATTCCCCAGGCATCCTCCGTTCAGCCGATCTCCATTAACTTTGGAGTCCTTCTTCATTTTGACTGATATAGACAACTGTTGACATCAAATAAAATCTTCATACACAATGTGGTCCCAACAACTTCTCCTTGGATATCATACTTTTACTTACACCATATGAATTATAGGATTTTTATTTTATTGTGAGAAGATCCATTATGAAATGTTAATTAAATTTGGTTAGTTATTTTAGTATACTTTTGTGAAAAATTAACGTCACATTTTCCATTTTAATTGTTAGATTAATTACACTTTTATATGTAAGAATCAATGGAATTATCATAAATATTAATTCATTATGTTTCATGAATACAACTTAAAAAAATGAAATATAAAACATAAATAAACTAAATTAACATATTGTCAACCATTTATAAATCCTATTTTATAATTATAATGTTTTTATTATTTTAAAATCAATTAAATATCCCAATTTAACATTAAATATCTTTAAAGTCATTTCGAGGACTATTCAAATAATTTGACCTTAAAATTTTATATATAAAAATTCAAATTGAATTAAAATATTTGAAACAATAATTAAAAATAATTTTGATCAATAAAATATATATTTGATAATAATTTAAAAAAAACAACAACAATTTTAATATTTTTAATATTATGTAATTTGAGATTTCACCTACATTCACTAGTGTTTCATCAACAATGCATAAGCATTTTAAGAAATTATTCCATCACAAAGATTTAAAAATAAATTAAAAATAATAATCATCAATTTTTAATAAGAAAAATTATGATCATTTTCCATTCATGATGTTTTTTAATCTTGCAAAAATCATGATAATGTATTAATTGAGAGGGAGTGACAATATTTATTATATTAATTTTATAATATAAATAGTATGTCATAATAAAAGAAAGGGAAAATAGGTGGAAACATTTAGAAGAGATTTTATGGGTGGTTCATAATACACTCATCCAATCAAATTTAATAATTTTTTAGTGGAACCAGGGGTCGTATCTCTATACATAACCACCTCATCAAACCTTTTAACCATTACCATGGAGGAAAACATTTACCATGACCACAATTCATTATGACTAAAAATAAAAGTTATCTCATTTAAAATTTTCAACATGATGATTCCAAATATAGAATCTAATTCTTAATATTTAATTTTCAAAAATGATATAAATTACTTTTAATATAATTAGACAAAACATAATGAAAACTTTTTTTTAGAAAAATTACGTTTTTAAGACTATAAATAATTTTACACCAAATTTATGTATATTGTTGATTTAAATTGATTTTATTAGAATAGGATAAATAAATTGCGACTTACGTTAAATCCAAATAAAAAAATATAAAGAAACATTGAGAAAACTTTATTAAATTATAATAAAAAATATATTTTATTATAATAAATACATTATATATATTATATAAATGTAAAACATAGATTTATAAGTATAACACTATTCTTTAAAATGTACATAATTGATTCACACACACATATATATATATATTCTATAAAAATGTTTCTCATACTTTTAAATAATTATTATTAAATGATAATATTAAAAAAATGAAAATATTTTCATTTGATTATTTTTTCCCGACATCCAAAAACTAGATATTTTAGAAAAATAAAAAAAATCATCATAAGATTATTTTGAAATTTTGATGATAATTTTAAATTCAATTTCATAAAATTCAAATTAGATAATGAATTGCTTTATATTTTAATGTAATACACAATAAAATTCATAGTTTTTACATTATTCCGCCTATAAAAAATTATTTCAGTGAAATTGTTATCATACATGTGGTGGAAATTGTTTTAGAAAATTTCAAAATATATTTTATGTACTGGAAAATGTTATATAAAACCATTAATAAAAAAATAATTTTAAATAATGGAACCTTAAAACCGAAGAAAAATTTCTGAATGTGGAGTGGATGTTAAATACACATAAGTGGAAAAAAAATATCTTCTAACTTATACTAATAAAATTTCATTTTGGAAACAACTTTACTGTATATTCTAATGCAAGAAACATATCAGGTCTAATTTTTTAAACCATTTATTTAATTTTTCAAGACATGTACTTGAGAATTAGTTTCATAAAGAAAATATTGATAACTAAGTGATATTTTCCGTATAATTCCTCATAGATTTATCTTAATGTTGAATTATTTGATGAATTATTTTACCATCCAGATATAAAATAATTGAAAATATATTTACATTATTTCTTTATATACCAAAAGAATAAAATCCCCCATTGATTTTCATTCATGCTATTTTTAATATATACTTCATCTCATATTTTAATCTATAAATAACCTAGATTAATATTTTATTATTAATTAATCAATGTTTATCATACGATCCACTAAAGGATAACATTTTATTCCTATTATTTCTATCCATTTACAAAAACCAAAATGGTTGACACAAGTTAAGATAAAATTACATATGAATAAACCATCATATTATGAAATAATAAATTAAGCTTAAAACCCAAAAAACACCCAAAATTCAATATAAATCATACCACATATAACTAAACCTAAAAATATTCAAAAAATGGTAGAATAAATTAGAAACAAAATGATTAGAATGATTTTATCACATATTCTTCTATAATAAACGTAAAATTTATCTCCAAACAAAATAGATCACTCATAAAACCACATACTAAAATATCTATATTCCTTAATTAAAAAATATCCAAAATATAATCATAATTTACATAAATAACATTAATAACCATAAAGAAAATAAAAACATACACGCTTTACAAAGATAACTGAATATTTATTCCTCAATTAATATCAAGGACATTGACATAAAATCGAATATTATTAAAAAATTTCTCATTTACCTTGACTCCTATGATGTTAAAAAAATATAGCGAACTTATTAAATAATATATTTGGTCACCTAATCACTAATCACATTTTTTAATCCCATGTTTATCTAAATGATAAAACGTATTTTAAAATAACATAATGCTAGTTAACCATAATTGTCTCAAAATAAAATATCTTATTAATCAAAAAGGGAAATGAAATACCCATCAAATATGATTTACTAGAATACTATGCTTGATAGCTATCCTATCAAGGAACACCAAGCATTTTGAGAACCACTATATTGTATTAAATAAAATAAGTGAAGGGGAGGGCGCTCTCGGGAGCTCCCTGCTCTCGCGAGTGCCGTAGGGCTGGGTCGCGTTGGGCTGAGGAGAGGACGGAGGGGAGGACGAAGGGTCCGGTGGCGAGGGTGGTTTTGGCGAGTGGCCGGTCCAAGGCCGTAGGATCTCATCCGGGAGTCGCTGCGCTGGGCAGTTCGGCACAGACGGGAGTGGCTTCGGCGGCTTCGGAGGTCTTCGTCTGTGAATCCCTTCCAGCGTGGCGGCATTGCCTCGGTAATTCTGGCGTCGACGTTTCGGTCGTGACTTCAGCGGCAGAGAGGGGTGACATTATCGAGACATCTCTCATCAAACCCACGCTGCTCCTATATGTAATCCGAAGGTAACCCTTGATTTTAGTCTTATCGATCTGTGTATTTGAGATTTGTGAGAGCCGATCTGGATCCGAGCTGAATGAAGACTTTAATGGTTTTTTGGTGAGTGTTGTGTTGCTCTCATTTGAAGCTTGCGCACATTAGAAGATGATTTCCAAGCGTGTTTCGAATTCCCCCTTCTTCGCCTTCTTCTCCCACTCCAATATACTTCAACTAGATCTGTTTTTGTGGTCTGTTCACTAGTGTTTCATGGCTGTCGCTCTCTCCCACCTCTGCTCTTATCATATGAACCTTCTTGCTAAACTCCATCTTGGTTTTACATGAAGACTCTTCGGTGGTTTGGGATTGTGATGGTGTGTAGTTTGGTGGCTTTCCCTAGACCCTTTTGACCCCCTCTTCTCTTTCTACCCTTCCCCTTATGCCTGATCTCAGTGGGCTATGGTGTTGGTGGGTGCGATTCGGTTTCAGGGGCTCGACTCGGTTGGTGACGACTACTGCCTTGATATCCAGTTAAATCAGATGTTCTCGGGCTGCGATTATCTACAGTTTCTTCTAGGTGATGACGATGTGTGATTCTATACTCTATTGGCGTTTCTGATGGTGTTCCGCTCGATTTTTTCGGCTGTGCTAGCTCGCTGTTGATGTTTTCTATGGGTTGATGGTGGTGTTTTCATCATGGCTCATTGGGAGGTTATGTCGCTCCCAATTTTCTCTGACTTCCAGATCCACTACCCTTTCCAGGTCAGTCAGGTGTGTTGGTATCAGCAGAGGTTCTGGAATTTGTTTGTGTGAGCGGTAGAGTTTTCTGGCAGCTTCACCTTATGGATCTGATGGTCTGTGGTGTTTCATTTTGGTGTTCTACGGTGGGGCTGATGGACTATGGTGGTGGCGTGACTCAGGCAGTTGGTTATCTCCAGCGACTGGTATGATGATAAGATGTCGATGGAGTCGGTGGAGGAAGAATTGCAGTGACGACGATGGTGAAAGAATTGCACTGACGATGGCAGGAGATGTGATGACATGCAGTAGGCGGGTGGCTCAAGGGTATCATCGATGATGGCGCTAGGTCCTGTCAGTATTTGAATTTTGAATTGTTTTGGTTATCAAGCATCTTGGCGGTTTGGTTGAGAACTAATTATGAATTATGAATTATGAATTGTATTGTGAAATCTGGGTCTGTTGTTTCTATTTTTGAATGTACGGTTACCGCTAACCCTTAAAGTAGTTTTTAGAAAACAATAAAAAAATGATTTGGAGGATATTGTATTAAAAAAATTATTTAGATGTGGTTGTTAAAAATGAGATATTTAATTTGAAGATATTAATATTAATAAGTACATTATGAAAAAAATATTTATATATATATTTAAAATAACATAAATTTGTTTATTAATTCATAACAAATAAGTTGTCAATTTTTTGTAAAGTCATTTTAGGATTCAATAATATATTTTCCTCAAATATTGTGTTTACAGAATTCTAAAAATATCAATTATAATAAATTTATATTATTTTTAGAAATTTTATTTGAGATAATGAATATATTTTTTCTAATTAATATGGATATTTTATTTTAGTGTATGTTTTTTAGATTTTTCTAAAAGTATTTATTTTTCAAGGGATAATGAAAAATACAAATTTTTATAAAACATTCATTTAATTTAAATTATTAGTACTATTATATTTTTAATTTGATATTAATGTAACATAATTTCCATTTAGTTATAAATATTATAATTAATTACAAAGTAATCGTCATTATTTTTTATTTTGGTGAATGTTTGTTTTTAGGATTCAAAACACTTTTATCAGAAAATAAATTTTATGTGAGAAATGTGTTTTTATATTAATAAATAAAAATAATATACATTGGTTAATAATTTTTAAAAACATTATATATTAAATATTCATTAATATATTTTAACAATAATTTTTTGGTTTTTACATGGAATGGAATAGATTTAAATTATTTGTTATGTTTAAGAATACAAAATTTTAAAACAGGTTTTCATTGCGGCTTTCAAGATCATTTAAAATTAAATTCTACCACATTTAAATAAAATCTAGTAGAATTGAATATAAATATTTAATAATAATAATTAATATAATTTTATATTATAAAATTAAATTGTTTCATAGTAAACAGTAAAAATTGCAAAATTTTGTTAACGTAGTTTTTGTTAAAATAAGTTTACTAAGGGTGGGGAGAACCAAGAGATAAAGGATGGAATGTAACAAAACAAAATTTAATTATTATTTATTGAATATATTTTAACCTTATTGTACCCTAAAATCTAATTCATGTCCATTTTTTTCTACTTGCACATGAAGGAGACATTATATCAATGAAACATTTCATGAAATTCCACCTATATCCCTCCCTCACATATAAAAAAGAACTTCACATCCTTAATTATTCACACTATTTGGGCCTTCTATATCACAAAACACCTACCATAAATCTAAAATATTTTCCTTAAATTCCACATATAACTTTTTTCATCTCCTAATACCAATATTTCAAGGATAAAGTTTAATCCAAAAGATGTCCCTCAACAAAGAGGTATAAATCTTAACCAAGCACTTTCAATTTTATTTACACTTCCACTCTCTATAATAATGTTTTATCCATAAAATATATGAATCCAGTAAAATTAATATATTGATATATTATTATGATTATTAAAAAAAATACCACTTAATCTCTATCAAATGGTAACTCAAATTATCGCACGTCCATACATGTGGTCTACCACATCAACTTTAAAAAATGAGTAGTTTTCTATCACCAACATTCATGGTTAGTTTTTATGATGTATTTATTTATTATATATTTAATTTAGGAAATATTTATGATTTTTTATTTTTAATATACTTTCTATCTTCTAACCATCACATCCATTGAAAAATGATAACGTTTCTTGGGTCTACATGTGGACTACCACCTCCATAGGTTGGTGTGCTTAAATTTTCATTTCCACAATACATGGAGGGTAATAATGATATATTTAATTAGTTTATATGATATTTTTGAAATAATAATTTTTCTTTAATTTTACTTATCAATCAAATTTATTCCATTCAATTCATTGAAAAGTGGAAACATAATTAGTGTGTACATTCATATTAGAGTAAAAAAATGATTTAATATATTTATCATCACATATTTATATGATTGGTTATAAATTTGTATATAATGAATATATATGATATTTATATCATGATTATGATTATTTATATTATATAACAATGATCAATGTACAAGGACTAGAGCCTCTAAAACAAATCATATATGTGAAACGAAGTACTTAACAACTAAAATTATGACTTTAATAGAGAATTATTAATAAATGGGTGTTGAAAGGATATAAGTGGATACTATATGATATTACACGTACTAATATAATTATGTTATATAATAATAATTAATATAAAATTATTATAAATATGTAAGTCACATAGTAATAAATTCATTCATATGGTATGATTTTATCATCCAACTTTTGATTATATGATACATATTCCATATTCACCACTTATTTATTTAATTTTATGAATATAATGCACCATTGATATGTTATTTAGTTAATGTATTTATGTTAAAAGTATATAAAATTTCATTATAAATTATTTATTTCTTGGGGTTATGATTTAAAAGTTATCAAAGCGATAAGTGTTTCTAATTGCATTATTCTTTATGCGGGACATATTCTATATTCACTGCATGTGTCTTTCATGTGATGTATATACTACCACTTTGATACATTATGTGACGAATCTCTTTGTATTAATGGTATTTAATGTTTAATTTTTAATTCTTTCTTTCATGATGGTTATGATTCCAATTTTACCAAAATGGTAAGGGTTTTATGTTACAACTTCATTTTCTAGGATTATTTCTGCTTTAATTAATAATAATAAAATTATTTGAAAATTTTATTCAAAATATTGTCTATTTTTTTATAATATGGTTAATTTTTTGGATTTAATTTTCTCATTTAATATTCCTTTATTGAAGTACAAAAGATAAAAAAATAATGTTTTTAAGGAAAACTAACTTTGTTTTACTATTCAGTCATGGATATTTTACTTCCATGTATATATGTCCATTAAAATTATTTAAATAATGTTTTTAACATTATCCTATGAATTGTTATGTTAATTTTTATCATTTTTTGATATTATATATATTTGTAGAAGGAATATTTTTTTCATTTTATAAATTATATACTTTTGAATTTTAATGAAAATGTGAAACGAAACATTGTTTTAACATTGATGACAAGAAAACAATTTCCCTCCATCATGTCTAATCAATGTTTTGAGATTCATTTTCATGTTTCCATGGTTCTTTTGAATGAATTTTGTCCTTAATATTTGGGAAAATTTTACATCATAAACAGTTGATTTAAAAATGAAAAGTGTATTTTCATGAATAAATATTCCAATGATATTTAAAAGGATTTTTTCATCTATTTTAACATCTATGGATGATACATATGCATTAATGGGGATGTGAACCAATGAAACCTTCTTTATAGTTTTTCATTATAGTTTATTATTATTATGAGGAGATGTTTAACAAAACCATTTTATTTATGTTTATTAAATGATGATATAATTAATGACTTATGATCTTGTGGAAAACATATTTATTGTTTTCAGTATATGATAGGTGGGCCTGAAATTAAATATCTATATAATGGATTGGGTGAAGATTTATATATCACGAAATAATAAAGACTTTAATGGAGAGATAACCCATTTTAGTAAGGATGTTTTTATAATAAGATAGCTTTATTAGTGACGTGCGACTATGTAATGATGGAATGGGGAGTGAACAAAGTCCAATATGATGGTCTTGGAAGTGATATTTCACTATAGAATTAATTTTTATACATGTGTTTATACCAAACACTTATACCATATTTTTATGATATTTTATCATTACATGTGATTTATTATTGAGGATTCCAAAATTTTCTGAATTATATCTTCTTTTATTAAAATTCCTTATAAAATGGTTTGAGATTAATGTTATTAACCGATTGTTCATAACTTTTTTTATATTATGATATAGTTATGATACCCATTAGATTCTATTATACTCATTTATGATCATCAATTATTATCTTTTATGTCTACCAATATTAGAAATCTGATCTAATCCTTTCTTATGTTTCTTTTCCCTAGGTTATAAAGAATAGTTCTATGTAGGATATGTATCATAAGGGTGCTAGTTGTAAAGAACTATGTGTGAGATGTTGTAGATATTTTATAGATCAATTTTTATCTATCAATGTTTCCAAATACTCTAATTCTTTATATTTTTGAAAGTAATTGTTTTTTATATGTAATGAATAATCATCTATAAATATGTTATATTTATATATGTATTTTATGTGTTCTTAAAGTTGGATTTAGAGAAAGGATTAGTTATTTTAGGAAACTCGGTCGAAAAAACATCAAGGAGAAAACTTAGGATATGTCTAAGTATGGGATTACATTATAATGTTTTGGTAAGGTAAATATTATATGGGTTTCCTTGAAATTCACCTATGTATGTATCTTTTATGTGGACTTGGTTTTTGAATAAGATGCATCATGGGTGAATAACCCTAAATTTATTTGGTTAGGTATATCTCGTACATCATTCCGGTGCTTGGTGATTATTCTCTTTTTGTAACACCCATTTTGACACTCTTTAGGGATATTATTGGGTTAATTTACATTTCAATTATAAACCATTATATAGGATTTGAGTAGAAAATGAACATGGGAAACCTATATTAAATATAAGTTATCATATGTTGAATTGTTGGTGTAATGATTTAGTCATCCTATGAATGAATTTTCAAAATTATATGATTACTCCCTATGATTATTTTTTCTCATACTAGGATTTATGGTTTCAAGAAATGGATGGAACAAGAAGTAATTGTTTTAATAATGAACATGATAGATGATGTATTGATCCTAATCATAAGTAACTAAATATAAAAGGACATAGAATATGAATTCTTGTGATTACGACCAACATGATATCTCAATATATGATTAACAACAAGAAAATTAGTGAATTTATAGATGAAAAAAATAAGATAAATGGGGTTTTATAGAGACCATATAATAAAGAATATTCAGATTCATAAATATAAATAATGTGGGATGAAGAAATAGTGAAAATGTCTCAATGGAATGAGAATATGTCCTGGGTGAGAAAAAGTATGAATATAACACAGTATGTTTTTTTGAATTAAATGTTTGTTGAGAAATAAAAATTATTTTCTGGATTTCATTGCACGATAGAATACCAAGTCCCTTTGATAGCTTGCGTTACACATAAGACTATGTTTTACAAATCTTAAATATAATATAAATAATATTACTAAAATAATATTATTAAAATAATATTATAGTTATCAACTAGTCATTGGAATAGTGGGTATGAAAGGTATTAATTAAATTATGAAAATATGTTTTGCACATGCATATAAGACGAATTCATTTGTGATTAATTAACCAGAAAATAAAATAAAACCCTTTTGATGATATTGGGAAGGATTTTCTCCAAAAATTGTGTTATAAATTAATTAATCAAATTTTGGTTAATTATTTTAATTAGATGAATATATAATATATTCAATTGAATACCTAGTAGTCACCTATGAGTTTCCACGACATGATATTAAAATAAATGCATGTTTGTGCTTATAAAAAACTATATTTTCTAAAAATATTTTTTCCAACTTTTAATGTAACACTTGATTTAATACTAATTTTTTACACTTTGAAAATTTTAATTTTATAAAATAATTATATTTTTTTAACATTTAATATCAAAATTTAAATTTATTTAATTTTATATATTTTTATGAAATGTTTCATTTTTTGGTGAGTAATGACAAATACTGAATTTTAATTTAAAACTAGATTTTCACATAAATTATATACATGGGTAAATTATAATATAAAAAGATTTTAATGTATTATTATGTTAAATTATAAATAAATAAATCCATTTAATACCATTTTAATCAATCTCCCATTGAATTTGGATATAAATAAAAAACAACTTTTAAAAAAAATTTAACATTAAAAACATGTTGTCTCATCCTAATAGTGGGATAACTTTTAAATTAATTTCATCCAATTCTGTGACTGAAATTTGTAAAAATAAATTTAATATTTTTAATAATAATGATTTACAATATCTTGTAATGTCACCATTTATTTTTACCAATTTTTTTTATTGAAATCAATTAGAATTAATTACAATGATTTAGCTAAAAACGAGTTTACATAGTAGTTAAACATTAATCATAAGAGTCCAAATGACATATAAACATTTCAAAAATACATTCAATGGGTATATTTTGACAATATAATACCTATTATTAAAAATTTACCATTATTTAGGCACATTATATAATGGATACCTCACAATAGTGTCTACCTTTGTTATTTACAAGAATTTCACTCCTGCTCCACTATAAAAGGACACTCACCCCCTCACTTATTCACTCCTATAAATCCATTTGGATCATAAAAAACTAAAAAAATTAAACAATAATAATAAATCCCATTATCATATCATCCTAAGTTTGGATATAAATCTAACTAAGGAATCCCTTTGGTGAAAACCAAAAGGAGTTAGCTGAAAAAGATGTAATGTTCATCCACCTGTATTTTTGTTTTGTTTCCTTCTCCACCCAAATATATTATTATTATAATAGGGCTATATAATAAAATCATAATCCTATATATACATCTATTTTATATTTTATTTGTATGAAAAACACCCACACACACTTTCATCAAATTGGATACCAAATCATCGTTCATGATTACAGTGGACTACTGCCTCGCTAACCAATATCGTTCGCTCTTCCATTACCACCATTAAATCTTGATAATAATGATGATGGAATTAATATTTTTATATTATATATATTATATTTATGTATTTTTTATGATTTTTTTAATTATTTTATAACACATGCCTTCATTCATTCGTGTTTGTGAGAATATGATAACATCGTTTATGGATGTGTGGACTAGTGCCTTCTCAATGTGATGTGATTCGTTCACTAATTACATAGAATGTGTATGTATTTTTTTAATAATACTATCATATATATATATATATATCTTCATTAATTATAATATATATATATACATATTTTTTTATATACTTTCATTCTTTCTATAAGACTGGAAAATGGAATCGGCGTTCATGCGTATGTACGACCAACCGTCTCTTTGAACGATATGTTTCATTTAATATTTCAATAATTTATAGAAATTTATAAATATTTATATATAATGAATATATATTTCATTTATATAATATTTTAAAATATGTAAATATTTAAATCATGATCTGTATAAGGTGATCAAGAATAAAAAAATTCAAACATATATAAAAAACAAAGCGTTTATTACCCAAATTGTAATTTTAACATAAATTGTCAATAAAGGGTATAATAATATGATAGAAAATATTATATGGTTATATATATATATGAATATTTATTTTTATAGATTTATTGTAAATATATATTTTTTATACAAGAGTTTTGAACATGTGTGTTGATATATATGACTTAAGAAAAGGAAATTTATTCACATGTTTTTTTATATCCCTGAGATAGATGTCATATTCACCACTAACATAATCTATATAATGTATATACATGCCTATGAAATGTTATGTCATGAATTAAATTTAATTCATGATATTAAAAGTTTCAAATCATTTAATTCAGTCACAAGGATCATGATTCAAAAGTAACTCAAGTAGTAAGTAAATTTATAATCTCACATTTATTTTTGAGAGACTTATTCCATATTCACCAATTGTTTATTTTTTTGGTGTATATAATTCACATGAATTCATTTTATTAAAATTATATCTAAATTTATCAGTATTTACATATCCATTTAATGATTACTGTTTCATGGTGTTTAAATTTCACAAGTTACCAAAATGGTAAGATAATTTTGTCTCAATTTTCTTTCGTGGTGACACATGTTATGTTATGAACCTACATTATTTTATGAGATGAATATTATTTCATTTAACATTTAATTTAATTAATGTCATTATTTTAATTATATTAAATGATTTATGTAATTTAATTCATTTTTTGGGATTATTATTCAGTGTTATCGATGTTGTATGAGTTTATTTCTACAATATCATCTTTTATCAATATTTTTTAAGACCATGCTTATATTGATGAAATATTATAATCCATGTCTTAATAACTCTCATATATTTTATCCCCCTTTAGTTATACATGATATAATCAGGTAATGGTACCATTCTTACACTCTTTTGAACTTAATATGGTTATAAAAGTGTTTTTTATATAATCCAACATTATTTACCTATTTGGTTAGAAATCATTTTAATTCAGAACCATGTTTTATAATAATGATTGCAATATTTTTTAAATTTATATATTAATTTCATTCTAAAGTAAAATAATTTTTTTAATGAAAAGTATGTCTTGAAAATGATTTAAACTGGTTTTCAAATATTACCTAATAATTTTTCTATGTAATTTTCAATGAAAAATGTTTTCAATACTATTTAGGTTTTAAAAATAGTTTTTCAAATGGAAAATGATATTTTTTCTCAATAATATTTTAAAATAATCATTCAAAATTATCCTCCATTTAATATGATGACCTTTGATATACATTATTATTTACTGAGAATAAAATCTAACGATACCATTCTTATTATTTCATTGAATTTTTTTATGATAAATATTTCATGTTAGTTATGAAACACATTTCTCTACCATGAGCTATACCATGATAAAATTATAACGAAAACATAATATTTCTATGGGTTATGTTGAAAAAAAATTATTATGAAACAAATATTTTCCACATAGGATTTTATTTGATGAAAATTTGGTAGTACCCATTTCATTTAATGGGTTATGATGTGATCAATTTTTATGATCATGTGGAACAAATATATATATGATTTAATTATGTGATGGGCGAGACCAATATCTCCCTCCAATTCATTACGTAACTACAGAAGATTCATTAGTATATATTTCATACATAAACCTAATTACATGTTCAAAATTTTATGAGTGAACCTTATTACGTGTTAACACTTTTATTCTTGAACATTGTCATGTGTTCATAATGTTATGCATGGACCTGGATTCATGTCTATATATTTATTCATGGATATTATTACATGTTCACAATTTTATTGGTAAACCTCATTACATTTTAACAGTGTTTGTGTAAACCTGATTACATGTTCACGATGTTATGTGTGTACATGGTTTCATGTCCATATGTTTATGAGAGGGTATAATTTAATATCCTTAACATAAAGAGTGAACCTGTTTATATTAATACATGTTCATAATTATATAAGATGATCTTTATGGAATAATTCTATGGATTATGCTAATTTTATGCTCTCACAACACATGTTCATTTATTTCATTATGATTCAGGTCTTTTGAACTGCCAATATTTATTCCATGACTCTTGATTATGATCATTGATATGCATGGTATGATATTTAATTATTATATTCATATTCTCATACCATTATGATGTTGATTATACTTACGTATCTCCCATGTTTACCCTTATTAGGCATCTGAGATCACCATTTCTTATGTTTCATTTGCAAAGATTATGAAGAAAGATTATAAGTTGTAGTACTAAAGGGGAATATATTTAGGGGATATGTTGAAGATATTTCATCAAATAAGAATAATTTGTTCTATTTTTTCAAATACAGTAAACTATTATGTAATATAATTTTGTAATGTGCTGAATATTCATCGAAAATGATGTAATATCCATCATGTTAAGCCAGGGATGTTATAGTTTGTATCAAAGGAATGGTTTAGTCATCCATTGGATAATAGGATGATAAAATAGTAGTGATGTACTTAGTAAAATTTCTCAGGATAGTTCTAGGGTTGACTCTAAGGATATGACTAAGGGTGAGTAAATGTTAATGAAAATATCCTCGAATTTTGGTAATAGATTGATTGATTGGTTTCAATAAAATTTAATCCATGTACTGGAACTATAAGTGGATGTGAAACTATAACAAATGTACATAGTGGTAACACCCCTAAAAATAACATATGCAGTTAGACATGGTTAAAAATCGGTGCATGACAATGGGCCTTGATGCATACCT
Source organism: Viscum album (assembly GCA_963277665.1). Lineage (NCBI taxonomy): Eukaryota > Viridiplantae > Streptophyta > Magnoliopsida > Santalales > Viscaceae > Viscum > Viscum album. Next base: position 2,017,706,726 of record OY728126.1, read on the forward strand.
TATTTGACACTCAAGGGTGATATGATTTTGAAATTCATAGTCTCTTTTCAAACCATAATTAAATAGTAAAATAGAATAAAAATATGTTTAACCTATTATAAACCTAATGTGTCATATATTAATGAATCATGTGTCTTGATTTAGACATTCTACAAGTGTTTTTCATGATTATGTTGTTTCCCACTATGCCTAGTGTTTCTCACACTATATCTTTGGTTTTAGTTAATGTGTGGAAATCGAAGGAACCCTATTAATGAGGAATGAAATGGAAAAAAGAAATAATTAGATTAATGAGAAACTAAATATTATGCGTTGTGAAATGAAAAACCTAATTTCTATGATAAAATAAGTTCCTCAAGATATGAATCATGTTGAACATCCAAACTAGAATTAGAGGGAACATTGTTCTCTTGAGTCTATCAATAGGTAACTCCCACCTTATTTCAGTGGTTCTGTAGATCCGTTAGTTTCTGAGAAATGTTTCACTACCATGGAAATGATATTTTCCATTCACTAGTGTTCTGTGTATAAAAAATTCACTATGTATATCTACCATCAAGAAGGTATGCAGGATCAATATTGGAATTTTATTAAAAATTTGATGAAATAAGAATAAATTTACTCCATGAAATGGGATGATTTCAAAAAAAATATTTTTCAATATGTACATTCCTTGTATTCCTCATATAAAAATGAAGATGTAATTACTAGATATTATGAAGAGGTATGATGAATATGTAGGTTCCTTGGAAGAAAATTTTAAAATACATTAAAGGTACTCTTCTGGTATTATAATTCCTTATGAAATTACGGTTGAACGATTCTTCGGTGGCTTGAAACCAAATCTGTAAAGGGATATAAACATATGTTACATTGATGCTATAAATAAGTCATTAGATGTACATTAAAAGTTGAAATGAAATTCAGAAACCCTTTTGGTTTTGGTGATAAAAAAATGAGAATGGGTTTCCATAGAAATACAATGATTTGTCACATAAAGAGAAGAGAAATGTTCAAACACTTATGTTCCAAAAATATGGAAATGAGATCATTGGTGGGTTCTTAAATTAAAAATGAATGCGTTTCATGTGTGGGATGTCTATCCATCGAGAAAAAAAATTATAAGTGAGGTGAAGATAACAGTTAATGAAATGACTTAAGCGAGAGCTGAACAAAATTAACCACCCACACTTCAGTGTTTTAGGTTCTATAAGTTTGGGAATTATAGATTTTGGATTAATAACGTCATTTTTGGTATTCAATTGGTTCAAGGATAGACCCATGTTTCTAATGATTCTTTTTTGTATAAGTTAAGTAAAAATTTAAGAAATAAAGGGAAAATTTTATTTTGGAAGGGTTATATGGTTATCAATTGAAGGAATGATTGATTAGAACTTTTGAACTAGTTTCATAGAATATTTTCTTCCTTCTCCATATGATGATTTAATAATACTGGATAAATTTTTCTAATGTTTTTTTTTGGTGATGCCTTCAGACAGACAGAATGATTTATCAGTCTATCTATAGATCTTATGATTCATTAATGCTTCAAGGATAAAAAATTCACATTGATTTCATGTTGTAAGAGATGAAGTGGATGTTGATTGAGGAATAAATAAATGGTGAGAGTGTTAATATGTAATAGAATAAAACCATGTAAGTATATCTCCATGTAAAAATGATTCAACAATAGGAAAATTATATAGAAATAACATATTACCATCATCATTGATGATATAAATAACATATTCATGACTAATTTTGTTATTGTTTTATGGAAGCTATCCTAATATACATCACCCCCTTTCTTGTGATCACTGAAATTTATCACTGTATATAATTATTTTCCATTTTATTCTATTTCTATGTCTTCACATGAAAAATTTTTATCCTATGTGGAAAATTTGTTATTAGTTAATTTCGGTAACTGTTATATTACCAACCTTATTTTTTAAAATCAATTTTTAGAATAATTTTTTCAATGTGTGTTCTTTGAAAAGAAATTTAAATTATTAAAATATTAACATAGAAATTTAATTTCAAGTGTGAAATACATTTGGGGGAGGGGATGAATGTAACACCATGAGTTTTTGAGAATTAATTTTTTTCATATAAATTAAAGTTCATTGATGGATTACATTAAATGACACACCAAGTTAAGATTTATTTATACAAAATAGTAAGTTAATATTTCACTATAAGAAACACTTAAATTATCTCAATATACAGTCAAAATTTTTTTGGATTGTGTAACACAGAATACTGAGTCCCTTCGATAGCTTTCATTATATGCAAGACTAGGTTTTACAAACTACAATATAATATTTATATTAATATTAAAATAACATTATAGTTATAACATATCTATTGGAATGGTGGGTATGAAATTTATTAATTAAATTAGGAATAAATGGTTTAAAAATGCATATATTGTGAATTATTTGGTTAATAATAAATTATATATTTAAATATAACCCTTTGGAAATACAAGATGTTATTTTCTAAAGTATTACTTTTATAAATTAATTAAACCAATTTTGGTGAATTATCTTAAATAAATTAACATATTATATATTTAATATTATATTTAACATTCATTATATGATTTTTCTAGAAAATATATAAGATAAATCCATCATTATTCTTAGAAAAACTATATTTTTCTAAAAAACGATTTCACCTCATTTTAGTGGAAGAGTTGTTTTATAACTAATTATTGAGACTTTTATTATTTTTATTTGTAAAAATAAACTTATTTTTTTAATAATAATATAAAAAATTACATTGGGTAATTTTTTGGTATTTTTCTGAGAATTTTCTTTTTTTGATGAATAGTGAAAAAACTGAATTTTAATTGAAAGCTACATTTTCATCTAATTTATTTATATGGTAAAATTATATTATAAATTGGTCTTAAATCCTAGTTAAATCCATTTTTCATAAAAAAATAAAATTTAGGTAATTTTAATTAATTTCATATTGAAATTGGATATAAAAATATTTCAAACTTTTAAACATGTTCACCTTAAAACTCGTTCTCTCGTCCCATAAGAGAGATTAATTTTTAATTAATTTATTCCAATTATATGATTGGAATATTTAAAAATGGATTCAATATTTTTAAAAATAATAATTTATAATATATATTAATGTTTAATTGGTTTAAAAAAATATTATTGAAATTCATTACAATTAATTAAAACAATTAAGTTAAAACGAGTTTACATACGGGTTAAATATTAATCCTAAGAGGTTGAATGACCTAGAAACATGTCAAAAATATATATTCAGAACTTACGTGGACCATATAATACATTTTATAGAACATGGACCATCATTTAATCACATTATGTAAGGGAAACCTCTCAATAGCGTCTACCTTTTTGTATTTGAAAGAATTCCACTCTTGATCTACTATAAATGAACACTTAACCCATCAATTATTCAAACATCTCATAAACTTTGTTTCATAAAAAAAATTCCTATAAAATCTCACAACATCCCTCTTATCATACTACAAGCCTCACTTTGGGAAAAGATTCATCCTTGGAAGCCCATGTGTACATGCCAAAATGATTCACCTGAAGCGTTAACCCATGTGCTGTTTTTTTTGTTTCCTTATCCCCCCATTACATTCATAATATATAAATATTATTGAATAAACTCAGTATCATCAGTATAATAATATTTTTATATGTTATGTCTATGAATCACACCAACAAACACTTAGATCAACTTGGATACATAGTCATCATTGATGTGTATGGCGGACTACCGCCTCGCGAACTGATGTCATTCATTATGCAATCACCACCTTTAAAGGATTGTAATAATGATTTAATTATTATTTTTATATTATATATATGATATTTAAGATTTATTTATTATTATTTAATTATTATATAACACATACTTTCATGGTTTCTATTTTCTGAGAGTATGATAACATTGTTTGTGGATGTATGGACTACCGCCTCCTCAAACCAATGTGATTAATTCACACATTACATGGAATGTTTTAAAGCTTATTTTAACTAGAATATATAATATAATTTATATAATAAATCTAATTTTATTATAATATATATATATATATATATATATATATATTTCATTTACTTTCTTTCATTGAGTAGGAAAAGAAAATGGAAAAAATGTTCATGTGTAAATATAGTCTACCATCTACATGAATGATGTATTTCATTTCCTATATCAATATTTTATATAAAATATAAAATAAAAAATAAAATACTAAATAATTTATAATTTATTTATATCATTTTTTAAATTCTAAAAATAAGGAAATACTGATCTATATAAGATGATTAAGAATATAAAATCAAAATTTATAAGAACAATAAATGGGTTATTACCCAAAACGAAACTTTAACATGAAATTATTATAAAAAGGGAATAAAAATTCATAAAAAATTAATATATGATATTATACATATTAATTTAGTTATGTGACAGATTTATAATTAATTTTTATTTATTATAAAATATTTTTGAACATGTATTTTGAGATTCAAGACATATGGTAAGGGAATGCCATCTTAATTTTTCTATATATATGGGATACATTCCATACTCACCACTCATATCTTTTGTGTAGTGTATGTACATATATATGAAATTTTATATCATTAATTTAATTAATTTAATGATATAAAAAGTTTTAATTAATGTTATTAATGTGTGGGAATCATAATTAAGAAGTTACTCAAGTAGTTATGGGGTTCATAGTCTATGTTTTATTTATATAAGACTTCTTCCATATTCACCACTTATTTATTTTGTGTGGTGTATATAATTACAATTAATTTATTATATGATACTTATCCCTATATATATTTTATTTACCTATCCATTTTATGATCACTCTTACATAGGGTTTACAGTTCATAAATTACCAAATCGAAAAGGCCATTTTGCCTCCTTTTTCCATCTTTAAGACACATGTTATGTTATACATCTACATTATTTTATGAGGATTAGATAATTCCATTTGAAATAATTTATGATGAATATCTTTATTTTAATTATGTTATAATATTCATGTAATAATATTCTTTCATGGGGATTATGATTTAATGTGACTATAGTTTTACACGTTTATTGTTACAATCTCATTGTTTATCGAGAAATTTTTTGATTAGACATATATTGATGGAATTTTATGATCCATCTTTCAAGAAAAATGATGAATTTTATTCTCTACATGTTAATCATGACATATTCATTTAATGGTTCCATTTTACCAATCATTGAAACATAATATACTTAATAAATTGTATTTAAGAAAATCAGACATTATTTACCTATATGATTGGAAATCTATTTTATTAAAAAAAAATCTAAATATGTTTTCAATTTTTTAAATGAAATTTTAAGCACATTATATAGAAAATTATTTTAATATTTTATTATGTTTAAAAAAATTAAAATGGTTTTCAAATATTTCATTATCTGTTTTCAATGTTATTTTAAATGAAAATCATTTTAAAAACATATTATGTTTAAAAAATAATTTTTTAAATAAGAAATGTATTATCAAGAATTATTTTAAATGGTATTCAATAATTATTATCAATATAATATTAAATAATTTGATATTGTTTATGCCCTACTGGGGATATAATCCAACAACACCATTCTTATTATTTATTTGAATGGTTTGTGGTTACAATGAAAAGTTGTTCAAGAAACCCTCTTCTCTTATATTGGATGCACCTTGTTAAAATTCATATGAAACATTATTCTTTTCATGGTTTATGCTATGAAGATATGATTATGAAACCTATATCCTCCCCATTGGATTTGATTGGATTAAATATTTATCATACTCATTCCATTTCCTAGGTTATGATATGATGAATGCTTATGATCTTGTGGAACACAAATTATTGATGTCATTATGTGATTGGGGGAACCTATAAATACATCTAATGAATTGGGTAATTTGGGATGACTCATGAGTATATATGTTATGTGTTATCCTGATTACATGTTCACAATGTTATGAGTGAACCTTATTATGTGTTTACAATGTTATGTTTCAACCTAATTACATGTTCACAATTTCATTTGTGGACCTGGTTTCATGTCTATATATTTATTCATGGACCAGATTACATATTCAAAATGTTATGTGTGTACCTGATTACATGTTAAAAACGTTATGTCTGAACCTGAATAAATGTTCACAATGTTATGCATAGACCTATTTTAATCATTATATGATTATTAGATGGATTTATTTCATGTTATTAACATAATTAGTGAAGCTATCTCTATTTATAATCATTCACAGTGTTATAAGATGTTGTTTATTCCACAAGTATAGGTATTATGTAAATTCTACTATATCACACATAATGTTATTTTATTTATTTATGATTCATGTCTCAATAATTGCTAACCTTTATCAAATGACTCTTTATTAAGATCTTTGATATGTAGGGTATGATATTCTAATTTTATGATCATGTTCTCATACTATTATGATCATAATTATTCTTACATATCACCAATGTTTTACCCTTACTGAGCATATATTCTCACCCTTTCTTATGTTTCCTTTCCCGATATTTTGAAGAAGGTTTTCAAGTAGCTGTACTCGAGGGAAGGATCTTTATAAAATATTTTGAATATCTTTTTCCAAATTAGAAGAATGTGTTACTATTTTATAATGAAACTAAAATATTAGAAACCTAGGTCATGTAATTTTGTAATGTGATTAATATCCATCAAAAATGAAATATTATACATGTATTTTAAGCCAGTTTCTCGATAGATGGTATCAAAGGAATGTTTTAGTTAACTGTTGGAAAATAGGATTAGAATGATTTATTAGTATTACTAGGATTTTTTTTAAGGACATGAATAGAGATGTCTCTAAGTAAAATTATAAGGATGAGTCAATGTTTATAAAAATGTAACCGAATGTTAGTAAAGGATTGAAATAGTTTTTACATGAAATTGAATTTCTTTCTAGACATTATAAATGGATATTTCTATGAAACCAATGTACATATGGTTAACAACCCAGAAAATTCCATATTGAGATTGACACGATTGGGAAATGGTGCAATAAAATGGGTCTTTTTGCACACCTATTTTTACACTCATGGGGGACATGCTTTCTAAATTCACAATCTCTTTATGAACCCTCATGACGTATTTAAATAGAATATGAATATTATTAAGCTATGATAAAACTATGTTTCCATTAAATAATGAATTAGGTGTCAGTATTTACAAATTCTATAAGTTATTTTTCTTGATTATGTGGTTTTACACTATGATTAGATTAGCCCAAACTTTGTTTTTTAGTACATGTTTGAAACTCTAAGGAACCAATGTAAATTAAAAGGATAGAGCAATGATTTTTCTCATAATAAACTAAATGTTTTTGGTGATGGAATAAAAAACCTTGTTTCTATACACACATATGTTTTGAATCTATGAATCCTAGTGATCATCCTAACAAGAAAAGGAGGTAACAATATTCTTTTAGGTTCATAATGAGGCAATGCTCACCATCTTATAGTGGTTCTGAATGCATATTATTTCTTATGAAATGGATCAGTATCATTGAAATGATTTAGGTCATTTTATAGTGTTTAGAGAATCAAAAAATAACTCTATCTATCTACCATCTAGAATGTGAGGAAAATCAATGGTTGAAACATATTAATAATAGTATTAAATAAGAATAAATTTAATTCATGAAGTGGAATTAGTTTAAATTATAATTTTCCAACAAGTATATTCCTTGTATTTATTGAACAAAAAAATAAATATAATTTCTAGAGATTAATAAGAGGGATGATGAATTTATTAATGCCTATGAAGATAATTTTACAATACATCAAATGTAATATTATGGTATTAAAATTCATCCCGAAAGTAAGTTTGACCAATTCAAAAGTTGCATGAATCCAAATCTTCGAAGAGAGTTAGATATAAGGGACTTTGAATGCCAAAAAGAAATCATTTTCTATGCCCAAAAATTAGAAATGGAAGGTGGGAAGCCACTTGGTTCTTGTGATAAGAAAAAAAAATTGGGTTTCTATGGAAAATACAATGATATTTCTTGTGGAATGAAAAAAATGTTTCAAACACCCACTTGGAAAAACCATGTGGAAGATAACTTAGGGGAGTTCCAAAAAGGAATAATTTTGAATTTCACGTTTGGAAATCTGGGACATGATGAAAAATAATTTATAAGTGATATGAAGAGAATATTTGATGAAATATACTGAGATAGAACTCAGTAAAATATATAATGCACACCTTAGGGTTTCAACTACAATGAATTTTAAGAATTATGTAAATCAATTCTCAAATAAAAGGGATGATATGTATGAAAATACACAAAAAACATTGATGATAAAGGTAAAGGGGAATGTTTATGAAACCATAATAGATGAAGAGAATAATGATAATTATGGAATTCCAATCATCCTCTCCTAAACTGAACATTTTATGCTTGATTTTGTATGAATAAGCTTTATGAAAAATACTATTATTCATTATTTTGTGAAATTTCATGTGATTATATCCCTCTATAGGGATTTTGGGTTAATAAAATCACATTTGATATTATATCAGTACAAGGATATTCCAATGTTTCCAATGAACATTTTTTTGGAATAAGAAAAAATATTTTTTTAGAAACAAATGGAGAATTTTTTTAATGGTTTATATAATTAACCATTGAGGGAATGGTTCTATTTGAAATTTGAATGAGGTTTTGGAGATTATAATATTAACAAAACATATGAATATTTATGCATACTAGATAACATGTTCTATCCTTTTTGGTTTTGATGAAACATAAATATAAAATGAATGACTTATCGATCTATCTATAAACCATATAATTCATAAATTATTCATGTATAACAATTTTCCATTATTTATTATAATTTGAGATGATGTAGAAATTGGTCAAGGTATAGCCAAATCATGAGATTGTGAATATGAACTGGAAAGATATCAAGTAAGTATTTCTCTATGTGGAAATTCATCAACTGTAGGAAAATGATCTTGAAATAAAATGTTTTCAACATTTTTAATGATATCAATCACCTATTAATTACTAATTAGATTATGGTTTTATGTAATATAACCCTATATGAATCACCTAATTTCTTATGAGCATTGATATTTGTCACCCCTATAATTATTTATGATTTTCTTCTAAGTCTATGTATTCAATTTCAATGTTTGTTCTCTTATGTGGCAACCTAGTTATGATTTACTTTCTGTGACCATTATATTTCCAACATGGGGGTTCTCATGAATTTTTGGAATAAATTCTTACGATGTGGGTTCTATGAAAGAAAATTTCATGTATTAATCCTTTAACAACACAAATAAATTTCAAGGGTGAAATTAATTTTATTGGTGGTAAAATGTAACACCCAAGGTTTTTATGAATTAATTTCTATTCAAGATAAATTAAAATCCTTTTATCACATTAATTTAAATACAAACCATGTTAATATTTCATTATATGAAAAACTAAGTTAGCATTTCACTATATGAAATAATAAGAATATATTTTGATACACAAAACACTTTTATTGGTTTACATCACAGAAAATAGCTACTCCCTTTGATAAATTTATTTACATGAAAGAAAAAGTTTTAAAAAACCAAAATATAAAAATATTATTATTATTTAAATAGTATTATTGTTATCACCAAGAAATTTTAATGGAAGGTGTGAATAATAATAATATAAGGAATCATTTTATAGAAAACTATTTTTATAAATTAATTAACACACATTTGTTGAATTTTTAAGGAAAATAATATATTATGTATGCAATATGCTCTTTAAAATTCACCCTATTGTTTTCAAGACAACGTATAAGAATAATTCTACTCTTATGCTTAAACAGAGTATTTTTCTATAAACTAGTTTTTCCAAATATTTATAGAATAATTATTTTAAAAAAAATATTTGAAAATTTTATATATATTATTTGAAAAAATGAACATCATTTTTGAAAAAATAATATCAAAATTTATATTTGGTAAATTTTTAGTAATTTTTAGAGAAATTTCTTTTTTAAGAAGAGAAAAAAGGAGAAAAAAGTATGGAATTTTAAATGAAAACTGTTTTTTTGTATAGATTTCTAATGTGGTAAAATTAAATTTAAAATTGTTTTTGAAGTAAAATTAGTCCAATTTTACATAAATAAAACCAATTTAGGTCATTTTTATCAATTTCTTATTGAAATTGAATATAAAAAGTTTCAATCTTTTAAAAAATTTCACCTTAAAAACATGTTGTCTTGTCCTATCTGCATGAGTAATTTTAAATTAATTTCTACCACTGATGTGATTATAATTTAGAATAATGGATTAAATATTTGGATTTTGAATAATTTATAATTTCTATTTTTGTGAATTTATTTTTTTCTAAAACTATTTGTGACATCAATTAAAATTAACTACATCGATTAAGATAAAAACGAGTTTACATAGTGGTTAAACATTAATATTAAGATGAAAATGACCTAGAAACTATTGAAAAAAGAATTTAATGTACATATTTAGACTATATAATATACTTTATTTAAAATTTATTAAAATTTATCCTCATTATTTTTGGAATACTTCTTAATAGTGTTGAACTTTTTATACTAATAAGAATGCCACATTTACACCACAATAAAAAGACACTCACACCCCTCACTTCCTCACACCTAGAAATACATTTGGATCATTAAAAACAAAACAAGTAAGATACAAAAATCAATTCTATCATCCTATAAGTGACAATTTTTGTATTAAATCCAACTAAGTAAACCCAGTCATCAAGGCCAAAATAAGTTACCCAACGAAGAGTTAACGTTCATCCATGAGCATTTTTGTTTTGTTTCCCCATAAACGCCATTAAAATACTATTATATAAATATTATATAATATCCTATGTAGGCTGAATATTATATGATTTTTTATGTTATGGTTTCTAACTACACCCACACACTTCCATCAATTGGGTTACATAATCATTATTTGCGTGTATGACAGACTTCACCTCATGAACTGATGTCGTTTGTTCTCTCATTACCCCCATTCAAGGTTGTGAATAATGATATAAATAAAAGTTTAATAATATATATATTTATGTATATGAGATATATTATATAATTATTTTTATTTAATTTATTTATAATACAAACATTTGTTCTTTCTATTTTGTGAGAATATGATAACATTGTTTGTAGACGTGTGGACTACTACCGCCTCAAAGCGACGTGATTCGTTCACTCTTTACATTGATTGTATTAAATATGGATTTAATAATAATATAATATATATATGAAAAAATAATTCTTCTGGAATGATTCTATACATATATATATATATATATATAAATATTTCATTTAATTTATGTCTTCTAGTACAACAATAAAATAAAAACAATGTGCATGCTTATGAATGACATACCGTCTCCATGAACGGTGTATATCATTTCCTATTTCTATATTTCAAAAATTATTATAAATATATATATAATGAATATATATGATATTTATGTCATGTATTACACTCTGTAAATAATTAAATAATGACTTAAGTATGAAGAAAAATATTAACAAGTCAAAATATATATGAACAACAAAGAGGTTATTACCTAAAACTGAACTTTGACATGAAATTGTCAATAAAAGGGTAATATAAAGTCATAAAAATAATATATGGTATTTTATATATATATATGGTTATTAAATCTACATATAATAAACATATATTTATTATATTGGAGTTATGAATATGTATTATGCGAACCAAGACTTAAGGTAAAGGGATTTCATTTAACTTTTTTTTATATCTGCGACATACATGTGATATTCACCACTAACTTATTTATTGAGGTTTATATACTTCCATATGAAATATAATTAATTTATTTTATTTTATGATATTAAATATTTCAATTTATTTCATTTAGTCATGGGGATCACAATTCAAAAGTTACTCTCAAGTGGTAAGTAGATTTCGAGTCTGATTTTCATTAATCGGAGACTTATGACATATTCAATACTTATTTATTTAGTGTGGTGTAAATACTTTCCATGAATTTATTATATGATATTTATCCCTACATTTAGGGATATTTATATATCCATTTTATTATTACTCCTTTATGTGGTTTACCATTTAAATGTTAGCAAATCAATATGGTTGTATTGCCTCAATTTTCTTTCTTTGAGACAGATGTTATGTTATTAGAATAAATTATTTTATGAGGTGTATATACATACATTTTACATGTTATATCATGAATATAATTTTTTAATGTTATTATATGCTTTATGTAATATTAATATTTAATTCTAACTATGATTCACTGTTTACACAGTCGTATGAGTTTGTTCATATAATCTCTTCGTTAATCAGAATTGTTTATAGCTATGCTCATGGTGATGAAATATTATGATACATATCCCATGAAATCTCAAGAATTATATTTTACTTTTCATATTCATGATATCATAATGTAATTTACCATTTTTCAACTTTATTTTATATAAGACAATTAAGAAAGTTTTTTTTAATAAAATCCGACCTTATTTCCCTCTTTGGTAGGAAATCTGTTTTATTAAAAAACCTTGTTTTCTAAAAAAACACATAAAATGATATTTTAAGATCATATTCATGGAAATTAATTTTCAAAATGTTTTATTTTTTAATATTTTTATAAAATCATTTTAAAATATTTCGTTATAAGTTTCCAAAGTTATTTTCAACTAAAAGGTTTTCAAACTCTTTTATATTAAAAAAAATGTTTTTCAATGTAGAAAAAATTGTTTTCCTCAATAATTATTTTGAATAATATTTAAAATTTATTATATATATATATTATTACATAATTATATATAGCTTATCTGTACTGGGGATATGAACAAAGGACATTGTTATTGTTCTTTCTTGAATGGTTTATGTTTGAGAAGGAATGTTTTTTTATAAAACACAATTCTCCTCTATGTGTTATCACATGTTATATTTAATATGAATCCTACATGTTTTCATGGTTTATGAAATAAATAATTGATTATAAAACATGTCTATTCCACATAGGTTATATTAGAATGAAATATTCGGTACACCCATATCGTTTCATAGGTTATGATATAATGATTGTTTATGATCTTGTGGGACACATATATATGATTTTATTATGTGATGGATGTGTTAAATATCTCCCTCAAATGCATTGGAAAATAATGGATGAATCATGAGTATATATGTTATATGAGAACCTGAATACATGTTCAAAATGTTATGAGTGAACCTTATTACATTTTCACAATTTTATGCACGAAACTGATTACCGGTTCATTATGTTATACATGGACCTATTTTCATGTCCACATATTTGTTCATGGAAATGATTACATGTTCAAAATGTAATGTGGGAACTTGATTAAATGTTAATAATATTATGCGTGAACCTAATTACATGCTACAAATATTATTCATGGGCGTAGTTTCAATTCCATAAGCTAATGTGAGTGCATGATTTCATTTACATATAATTATGAGTGAACATGTTTCTATTTATACATGTTAACAATGTTATGAGATGATGTTAATGACTCAATTATATGTTTAATGATAATTTTATTCTATCATGACTCATATTCATTGATTTCGTTATTATTCATGTCTTATGAACTGTTAATCTTTTTCCTATGACTCTTGATTATGTTCTTTGATATGCAGGGTATGAACTTATAATGTTGTGATCATGTTCTCCTACACATATTCTCATTATTATTCTTACATGTATCCATTTTTTACCCTAAATAAGCATACGTGGTAAACCATTATTACATTTCATTCTCACGTGTTATGAAGACAAGTATTAAGTAAGAGTAATAAAGGGGATGATCCTTTTTTGGGAGATGATGAAGATCTTTCACCAAATTAAAATAATGTGTTCCTAGTTTTCAAAGCCAATAAAATTTACAGTTCTCAAAAATGTAATTTTTTTGTGTGATAAATATTTATCTCAAATGAAATAATATTTATGTATGTAAATCATGGGTCTCTTTAAGGACTTATTAAAAGGGAAAATGAAATCTTAAATTAATATAATAGATGGGAATTCTGGTTTCTATATTGTATCAAAAAAGGTTAAATGTTTTAAAAATTGAAATTATGGGAATTAAGAAAATTAGTATCCAAGGGGATAATTAAGAAGATGTCTAGTAAGGCTGCATGAGTAAAGGATTTAATATTTTTTATGATGAGACTACAGTTGGAATATGAAAGGTATGTATTATTTTAAATATAATTTTTATGTTATAAGTAAAAAACACTATTAAATTGATGCTGGTGAATCATAAGACAGGATTAATATTTTATATTATTCGAAGGAATTACTAAGGAAAAAAGATGATAAGGACTAGGTAATAGTTTATAAAAGAAGTGGAATGAAAGGAGTTTTTTGTTTAGGATTAAAGATTTGCATTGTAAAATTGTTTTTTCAATGATATTCTAGTCATAAGATTCTCGAAACATCTAGCACTACTACAAAAGAGGCCATTAATAGTGATGACCTTTATCAGTGCTATAATAAAGTGTCGATAAGGGGTACTATTTGTTAGTGTTTTTTGAGTGTTTATAAAGGGGAACCCTTATCATCACTTTTCATTTGACCTAAAAAATGATACCCTTTATCAGCACATAACATTTATCACTGATAAAGGGTAATGTTTATCAGTGCTTTGTTTTTAGCACTAATAGAGGGATCCTTTCTCTACAATTTTTTAGCACTAATAAGTGTCCCAAATAAAATGAAATTATTAAATAAATAAAAATGAGTTTATTAAAAAACATATAAATTATTTTTATAAAATAATTATTGAAAAATTAGTAAATTGATTATTCCATAATTGATTTAAAAATGTTAATAAAAAGTAATATATATTTATATATATAATAAAATAATAAGAAAATAAAAATTAGAAATAAGCACATTAGGAAAAATATTAAACATTTTAATAATAAAATAAATATAGATAATATTAATAAATGGAATATATTAAATATACAGATATATATGAATTTATATAAATATTTTTTATATGAAAAATATTTATGATTTATAATAAATAGTTACATATTAAGTAAAGAATGATATATAATTAAAAATTAATATGAATAAAAAATAATGACTAACATAATTGAATGTTGTATGTTTTTTCAATCTAACATATATCAAACATATGTTATATAGATTTCACATTCATATACATATTTAATTTATTTTTATATGCAACACACACACACACAAATATTTACATAATTAATGAAATCCTTATATAATTTATTCAAATTTTTGTACTCATTTTATAATTTTATCATAATATGATATATTTAATATATAATGGAATTAATCAGTAAATTTTATTTAATTATTTTATTTAATTTTATTACACTAATGTATTAATCATTTTTTTATCATTTACTTTTTAATTTTTATTTTTTTTGTAAATTTAATCAATTTCTATTATTTACTTATGTATATTTATTTACTATATTTTTATATTTTCAATTTTTATTAATCACTATTTTAACATATATCCATATATTAAAAAATATTTAATTAATAAAAAATTTCCATTTTTTCAATGTTTTTAAACTGTACTCGTTTTTAATTATTCAATTTCACTCATTTTAAACATGCATGAATCTAAAATTATATATTCATTAATAATATTAAAAATCTGTTTGTAAACCAATATTTGTAAATAATTATATTTATAAATATATATTGATTATTTTTATACATTTATATATGTGTAATTATAAATAAATTTTTTTTATTTTCTAAAAAACTATTTACATAATTATAAAAAATATATTATATATATTTAAATAATTATTAAATCATAATACACTTATTCAAATAATGAATATATTTACAATATTTATTATATATATATTTATATAAATATATATAATTATATAAACATGTAAATATTATTTTATAGGAAATATTTATATATTAATGAATAAATATATATATATTTAAATAATTATAATATTAAAATAAATATATTTAAATGATGAATATAATTACTATATTTATATTTATATATTTAATATATATATATATAATTATACAAATATATTTTAAAAAATATTATTATTTATAATTAAAAATCATTTATCAATGCTTAAGTAATAAATTCTAATAAAAGGAATATTTATCAACACTAAAAGCACTGATAAAAATTCCATTTATCAGGACTTATTAATTTAGTTCTGATGAAATGGATCATTATTAATTCTTTTTTGGAAGCACTGGTAAAAGTGTTCTAATGTATTTTAAAACCCCTAATGAGTTGTGATATTTGAAGCACTCTGTGGAAGCCACCTACTAAAAGTAATCTTCCACATTTAATCTGATCTTGAATCAATGAATGAACAATTCATAGGCTCAAATCTAAGTCTCAAAATATTCAAGGGTTGAATAAATCCAAGGATGGAATAAATTCCAGTTTTGGTGATATATCTACTTTATCTCGAATGATTCAAAGCATCAATCTATAGTATGTTATTTTATCCTCATCCTCACTCGTTGAATCCTTATTTAGCAATATCGAATTGCCTGTTTTTGTCATCATTATTTCTACAACCACCCGATATTTCCATTGGGTCACCTTTGATTTCTGTCACCATGTTCTACGGATTTCTACTGCCTTGATTTCCAATCCTTTTTTGCTTAAATCAATAATAATACCTCATCATCAAGTTTGTATTGATTAAACCATACTGGACCTTTATTATCAACCCTTATTTATTCTTGCTTCATGATATAACATGTGTTAATAGGAACATGATGATATTACAGGGAAAATAATGATTATAGAAATGAAATAATTTTTTTTTGTTTTTTGAAAATTTAAATATAATCTTCCTAAGATTGTAGAAATATAATTTTCATTGAGAAACATATGAAATAAAAATTCAATATTTTGTAATATTATTTTTATGAGATGAATGTTTTTATAAAACTTATGGGATCATAAGAAATATTATTAGGTCCTATTCTAATGAGGGGGAAAATAATGAAAACTAAGAAACTAAGTTTATTGAAATCAATTATATGTAAAATTTATTTGTAAAAAAAATTAAATAATTGGTTGTGTTTATGGGAAATGATATTTTTTAAATACATTCCTACTATGGAAATGTTATGGTGATTATTAGTGACATTCTAAGGAATCATAGAGGTAATAATATGAATTTAATAAGAAATCAATAATATCTATGCTAAAATTATCATATTAAAGGGAATATTCAATTTTTATAATATTTTATCTTGGTGATATGATATATTTTAATATAAATACTTACACATTATTAAATAGGGATGTAATTTTTTGAATTGGACGTTATATTTTAATAGTCGCATCATAATATTATTTTGGAATAATGGTGAAATATTTACTAGGATAAAATCATGTTCTATGTCCAGTAATGTACACTAAAAATCTGGGTGAGATGATTGAAGTAGTCAATATCTAGTTGATATTCTCATATGGAAACACCATAATCAGAGTGTGTAATAAAAATTGTTTCGTGATTTGTATTATAGGTCCAAACATAAAGAACAGTTCATGGAAATAATATATAAAAGAATCAATAATGGAACATTAATGATAATCCATTAATTTCTTTATATTATTTTCTAGATATATATTGATATTTCAACCAGATATTTTTTAGACTTCAATTTTAAACAAGACCCAAAATTAATGAGAACCCATAAATGTGATCAAACTTTCCACATTGATGGGTTTTATAAAATGATAATAAGGTTAATAAAACAATGTGTTTTTGTAAAAAAAATACACTAAATACTTTTTTATTTGATGGATAAAAAGATTTAGTCAACAACACTCCACAACATGGTAAACAATATTAAAAAATATATTTATCTTTCACAATATTATTTAACCCAAATGATCCTCCCTTTGTCCCTTAAACCATATAATATTTTGTGAATTTTTAATTTTGATATAAACTTATATGCTATGTCCAGATCCGTATATGGGGTTGAATAATTATGTATCACAACTCCATATATAATTGATTCATAATTGAACCCCACATCATTGTTATATTATTCCACAAATCTAGAAAAAACCATTCTACGCAGGGATATTAATATATGAAATCCACTTGATCAAAAAAGAAAAGATACACCATGCCTTTTAAATTTAAATACATAGAATAATTATCATTTCCTTCTTAATCGTATCTCCAAATACATATATAATCTTGGATCCTTATCATAATGATCATCTTTTTCGAACAATGAATAATATAGAAGTAAATTTATCTCTTCTTATCTCTCCACCTATATATAGAACATGATATCCTTGTGATATTCTATTGTTATGTTTCCTATATAGATAATAAAAAATTAGTTTCACAATTCCATTCAACCATTAAAACATAATTCAAAGATGTACGTCAATTCTCATACATTTCATGTTTAATTATAATTCTATTTGTATAATAAATTTTATTGCATTAAAATTCATCCATCCTATTATATTCACATAGTAAAAAATTTACCATCTCCATATTGTTTAATTCAAAATGAATCGTCACACCATAAATATTCTCTATAGATCATAGTATGACTATCTACATTACATTTTGTTATTTTTCAATTTATATATGATTTAATTGTGAAAAAACTAGCTGTGGAATGATCCACTTTAACCACTAACTTCATTAAATATAATTGCACTATAAATTCTTCTTACATTCCCTTAGTTTACATAAAATATTTTTGTAATTATTTCTTCATATTCATCTGATATTTTTGAAAATATTGACAATAATTCATACATCCATTTTATTTATTACAAATTTGAGGAATTAACCCTTTTAGAGAACACAATGGAGTAAAACTATCATCCTCATCATCTTATTCTCCTGAAGAGTTATTATTAGAATTTTTCATTGAGACTCATCCGTTATCTATTTTATATTTCTTATACTACTATGAGCAGTAATCATCTCATGCATGAATTCTACTGGGAGTGTTTCATTAATAATAGGTGCATGTCTACAAGAGATGGAAGATGGATTTAAAATAAAAAAATAAAATGATTACTATTTTGGATATGATATGATGAGTATGAAAATTCCTATAAAATTATCCATTGGATGATTAGAGAGGATAACACCCACCCAAGTGGAATAATTATTTTCTTAAATTCAATTACCTATTTTCTTCAAAGCATACTGGAATTTTTTGAAACAATAAAATATTGGTTTTCTATTATTTGAATTATAAATAACATTCACCTTTGATAATAAATATCATATCTGGATTTATTTCTTTATTTTAAAAAATGAATATTTTTTAATCCCAATCTGATACTCGATTGCTCAGTCTGACTCAAACTATCCATTATTAGTGAAAAATCAATATTTTTGTTCAAAAGGTTACAATAAATGAAAAATAAGAAAACATGCTATAATTTTGTTTTGATAATTTATGAAAATGATTAAGAAATCATTTGTCACATATAAGAATTTGTCTCACATCAAATTGATACACGATGTGAATGATATGAGTCAATGTGTGTGTTTTTAGTTTAAAATGACCTTTTAATAAAAAGTACATGTGATGTACTCAAAACGTTCCAAACACATTCATATTTTTTTGATACTTTAGTAAAATGATCCGTATGTCATTTGAGATGTGTTGGAATTATCCTTTCCTCAATAAGAAGCACTCTGTGACCATTATGAATCCAATTGCATATTTTTATTTAAAATTGAAATCAATTTTAGAAAAAAGCACAAATAGCCTACTCAAAACATAGAAATCACATTCATATTGTTTTGATAATTTAGTAAAATGATCCATAATACATTTTTTATTTTTAGAAATCAATCGCACATCAATATGATACATGATGTGTCCCATATGACTCAAAGTGTCGGATATCAATTTAAAAGTGACATTTTAGTTCAAAAATTATCACTCATAGAAACCAAGAAAACAAACTCCTATTTTGTTTATAATTTTGGAAAAATTTTCATAAATCATTTTTCACTTATAAGAAGTATTATCACTTAAAATTGACATATGGTGTGACCTGTATGAGTCAAACCGCATGTTTCTAGTTTAAAAAAACATTTTATTTCAAAATATAGGTGACATAATCAAATATATGAAAACACATTTTGATTTTTTTGATACCTTCAGAAAATCTTCCATATTCCATTTTATATGTTTAAAAATTATCCACACCTAAATCAAAAAGTGTCACTCAGTGAATACTGAGAAATGAATATCATATTATCATGATAATTTAGGGAAATAATTAATAAGTAATTTTTTATGTGTAGAAATCATTCTCATTTAAAAAACACACAAATGATAAGAATGAGTCAATCATTTTGTTTCCAGTTTAAAATGACATTTTAGTAAAAACGAAACATGGAATACTCAAATACATACACAAACATTTGGTTGTTTTTATACATTATGAAAATGATCCTTAATTCCTTTAGGTTGTGTTGTAATTATACTCACCTAAATCTTATTCCCTTTGTAATTTTTTATGAATCCAAGTGTATCTTCTAAATATATAAGTTTCATTTTAGTTTAAAATGTGCATCATATCCCCAAAACTGAGGAAACAATCCTAGAATGTTTTTTCATCAATCTATATTCTATTACATAATTAATTTCCTTATAATATTAATGTAATACTTATTTAATAATTTTTTATTGATGTAATGTTTGAATAAGAATATGAAATTGTGTGATTTGAAAGAATCAACTGTAACTCAATCTAATACATAGTGTTCTAGGTATAACTCAAAGTTGAGCTTAAAAGTAAATAACTATTAGTTTATTTATTTCAATTGCTACTAACATAAGAATTGTTTTATTATAAAGTTGTGATTTTTTTATCACGAAGGGGTGGTTTGTTCATAAATATCAGGATTCGGTGTCTGTTTCAAAAGACAAAGGAACATTGCTATTTTTTAATGTATTTAATATTTTTTACACATATACTTGTATAAACAAATTTTTGAAAGGTATATGATATAGTTATTTTTCATCTTCTATTTTTTTTAAATTTAATTTCATTTAAATTATGTATTGGCTATACTTGATTTTTTGGACATCTGGTGGTGTTTTTGGTGCAAAGGTGTGTTGTTACAGCAAACTTCAATAGTGCTACAGTCTACTATTATAGCACACTAATTTATTCCCCTTTATCATTTCTTTTAAAAACACTGATAATTGTACCCTTTATCAGTACATATATGATTTCAATAAAGTTCCTAGTTATCAGCACTTTTTTAGGGTTGATAAAAGACTAGGGATTCTAATCTCGCTGCAGTAGTCAATGTTTCTCGAGCGCTAATAAAGGTCATTTGTAGCACTGTTAAAGGCATATTTTTTAGTAGTTTATGGAATATTTTGTATTATTTTTCCTTCAAGTATTTTTAAAAAGTATTTCTTATGGTACTACTATCTTAGAAAATTGATTTATTGGCAGGGTTCTATTTTTAGGAAACAAATTGTTGAGGGAAAGATCAAACTTAATATATTCCTGATGTTGAGATAATAATGTCTAACTGGGATGAAGAGTTTCATTTTATAGATAAAGTAATTTTTTTAGTATTGGTATACTTTAATTTATTTTATGGTTTGATGATAGAGTGATTTATGTTATATTTTATAAAGATTATTATTATTTTGGATTAATGGAATATATTTAATAGTCTATGATTTTAGTAAAAGAATAATTATAAAGTTATTATTTGGAAGCATATATGTTTTCATTAAGAGTTTTTTGGAGATTCATCATAATTTAGAAATGGATTCTCATGTTTTAAGAGAATATATTATCATGGTATTCACATGTCGTGTACGTGACATTAAGATGTACATTATTTTTTATGGACTAATGTAATGATGATTTTGGTAATTTAGTTATCTTTTTTCTATTTTTTTGGATTTTCAATTTGGTCAGACATATCTTGGATAGTTTTTAAGGCTAACAATTTTTTAATGGTTTTTAATGAGATTTGGGTGTTGTTGTTGGGGTTTTAGTGGAAAATATATAATTTCATAATATGAATATTTATAAATATTGGATAATATGTTATATTCATTTTGGTTTTGGTAAATATATATAGATACATTTAATGACTTTATTTCCTTTGATAGTTCTTATAATATGTTAAAAGTTAATTTTTGTGCTTCAGGCATAAAACATTCATATTGAATATTCATTTTCTCGAGTAACAGATGAGATATAAGTGAAAATTTATTATAGAAACCCCATAGAATGAAATTATGAATATAAAATGGAAATAAATTGTATATGTATATATTCCCATATTCCATGATAATATAAATCCTCAAATCAATGTTAAAGGACCATGAAAATTATTTTTTATCTTTTTATAGTTATTTCTGAATAATTTACGGTCATCTCCAAACCACTAATTTATGTTTTTTGATGTCATTAAATTTAGGATGACCATGTTATCGATCACTCAATATAATTATTTTTTTGTTACTATTCTCCTTTAAGTCCATATTTTTACTTCTGTTTAATGGTATCTTTATATAAGAACAAAATTATTTGTTGTTTAAGGTAACCATTATATTTACCACTTACTATTTCTAGAGGAAGTTTTATTTCCCGTTTGTATGATATGGGTCTCCAATAAAGGTATTATAAAATATTAAACCGTCAATTAAAATGAAAAAATTGAGAGGATGTGATTTATTTAAAGTGTTATAATGTAAGAATCTGAAATTTTTTTAATGGAATAATATAATCAATAACCTACATAACACACAACTCCAAGCATTATGTGAACAAATATATGCTATAAAAATATTATATAAATATGATAATTATAACCTAGAAATTATATTAGTAGGTGTTAATAAAAATAACCACATCATGGAAAGATATATATATATATATAAATAAAATTTAAATAATATAATTTCCTTATTAATGCATAAAAAATAAACACTCCATTTTCAATAAAGTATATTTAAACACCAAAAATATTTTTTTGTAAAAAAGCTATTTGTATTTAATTTTTCATATGAAAATAAAAAATTAATTTTTAATATTTTTAGAAATAGAATTTTATGCAAGGGAAATACTATTTTGAAATCATAATTTTAATATTTAGTTATGGTAAATGTCTAAAGTTTTTATAAAAAGATTTATTTATCATCATTGAAGTAGGATTATCATTATGTTTTTAATTTTCTATTAAATTAATATAATTCTACTTTATTAAAAAATAATTGAAATAATTACATATGAATCTTTATTATATTTTATTTTTTTATAAAATCATTTAATGGATTAATTTTTTTTATAAAAATAGTTTTTATATGCCCAATGTGCTCTTATCATAAAAAATTAAATTAATCGATATTAATTAATTATTTTTTCAATATTTATATATTATATATTAAATAATATAATTTAATATCCATTTTAAGGTTTTTAAAAGGAATTTGGGGGAAATAAATTTGGTTTTATGTTTAAAACTACATTTTCCTAAAACGGGTTTCATTGCAGTTTGTATGTTTATTTGAAATTAAATTCATCCACTTATAGAAATTGAATCTGAAAAAATGGGTTCAATATTTTTAATCCTAATAATTAATATATTTTAATATGGGATACCTTTTTTCATAGTAAATAGTAAAAACAATAAAATTTTGTTAACATATTTATGGTTAAAATGGGTATACCTTGACGTTTAACCACTTCATATGGGTATTAAAGCCACACAAACATTTATTATTCATATTGGTAAAATTGACTCAAATATTATATTATCATAAATTCAAATTCAAGTCCATGTTTCCCACTTTCACATGAAGGTGGCCATATAACATTGAAATATTTTAAGAATTTCCATGTCTGTCCCTCCACTCACTTATAATGTAGAACCTCTTATCACCCATTATTCACTTAATTTTTGCATTCTAGATTAGAAAATAACTACTCTAAAACTATAAAATATTCATCACCTTCATCTTAGAGTTTTTTTCTTATATGAAAAATCTTTCAAGGCCAATGTTGAAATACAAATGGTTTCACTCAATGAAATGTATAAATCCCAACTAAGTTCATTCAATTTTTTTTGTTATTACACTATATATTAAAATTTTTTATGTATAAAAACATGATTAATATAATGTAATAATTATACTAAGATATCACTATGATGAGGAGACAACTATTTACCACAAATTCTCTATCAGATGGGAATTGAAAGTGTTACTCGTGCGTATATGTGGACTAACACCTCTACGCAACAATATGATTAATTTTCCATCACCATCTATCATGTTTGGTTTTTGATATTGACTTATTATTTATAAATTATATTTAAGAATTATTTATACATATGTAACTATAATATCTATTCAACATTATCATTATTCCATCCATTAAAAAATGACAATGTCGATTGTGTGTACATATAGACTACCACCTCCACAAAGTGATGTGATTATATTTTTTTGTTTCATATTTACATGGATGGTAATAAGGATAAAATTAATGAATATAAATTATATTTATGACAAAATAATGTTTTTTGGTGTTTTATTTTCATTTACCTTGATTTCATTTCATCCTTCGAAAAGTGGAAACGTTACTCGTGCGAATGTACAGATTGCCGTCTCCACAATGTGATAAGATTTATTTTCATAACCACTTAATATTATTTGTTATAAATATGTATGTAATGAATATATATGAAATATATATGATAATTAATATTATTTATATGATGTTACTATATTGAAACATCAAGTACTGGAACTTTCAATACGTAAAATATACAAGATAAACTATGTAGTTAACACTCGAAATGACAGCTTTAATAGATAATTTTTAATAAAAAGTTGTTAAAATGATATAATTAGACTATATATTATATAATATATATGAATATTCTTATTTTATATAATTATTGTGAATATAAATTTATTATACTTGAGGACATTTCACTTACTAATCATGTTATAGATAACATAAGGGTTTCTCATCTCACATTTGATAATGTGAGACATATTACATCTTCACCACATGCTTCTTTTTTATGTTGTATATAGTACACCTATGATATGTCATTTCATGAAAATATTTCTTTTTATTTATTTTATTTTTTTTGAAGTTATTGTAACATTTAGTTACTATTTCCAGGTACTGCATAGTGCATATTTTGATCGTACTTTGGTAGGTCCATGTTTAGGATGCGTTGAGTGAAAGTTTGAAATTTTTTGAAGGGATATGGGGTTGTGCACATTTGGTGAATGGTTTTCCCAAATTGTGGGCCCTCTTGGTTAAAAATTTGAATCCTAATATAGTATGGGTTTCTATGTTTAGCGCACTATTTAGAAAGTTGTTCCCCATCGAGGAGAAACCGTACAACCCCACCAGTAGGGGCATATGACTAGGGAACATAATTAGAAAAACTATATTCCCCTACCTAGCAAACCATGTGTGCTACATTTAGTTAATCTGAAAAGTGATTAAAAATTTCAGGAATTGTTTTTACCCCTACTCATCCCTAACTCGGTGTTTACCATTTTCATAGGTTTTTGGGGCTTCCATGATGATATGTAGGATCCTTTAAACCCCTTCAGAAGTGAATCAATTTTTATAGATCATTATTCAGTCCTTTCCAAGTAAGATTTATCTCTCTGTTATCCATCTCTCACTATCTCCTTCTATCATCTCTAGGGTCAAATAAAATTATTAGTTTTAGAGGATCTAATCCTAGTTCTTTTTTATGTTTAATCTATGTTTGAATCTTGGATGTCCTTTTCAACATTCTTCATTGGAGTTGTCCTTTCCCAGTGTCATGCCCATGATCCCGAGATCCCAAGGAAGGTAGTTTTGTTTGTCATTGAAGAATTTATTTAACACTAAATGACTTGATTTAAATTAAATTTCACTCAATTGGTTTATTTGAATACCAATTTCAGTGAATTTGGGATTTGAATATTAGTTGGCATAAAATTGGGAGAGAACCTGATTCCATGGGATTGTGGATTTATTGTAAAAATTGGAAGGAATTATTGGGATTTAATTTGTGGAATTTTATTGAGAATTTATTTTTGAAATTTATTTTACATTGGTATTTGAGGAAAATTATTTAAATTATTTTGATAAAAACCCATTGATTTTATTCGGGAAAAATTTATGATTTGATTAAAAACATATTTTGGGTTTTATATGGAAATTGGCATATTGAAATACAATAGTGCGATAAATTGTATTTTAATCAGGTTTGATATAATTTGACCATTACTAGTTGTTTCATGAAAACATGAAATCCTAGGTTGTTTGTGAGTTATTTTGGATAGAGATTCTAGGATAGAATCTCACAATCATCTGATTAATGCTCTACAACTATGATATAAAATGTTTGGAAGAACGTATCCCTAGTGAAATGTTTGACATCCCTCCTTGACCCGTGTCAAAGGGACCTGTGTTCACATTTACATATTCATTATATATGTGCGTGAGTATACCATAACATGGAACTATTGTACCTCATGGTAGATGACCATGTTTCTCATTTTTTAATATATTTACATATATTTCAATATTTTTAAATTTATTTACACTAGAATTGTGAATATGTATAAACTATCTTATATAAAATGTTGATTAATCCATTTTTTGGAATATTTAAATCTTGTTAAATGTAAATAATTAATTTTTTACAATATTCTTTTGAAATTACCTTTCAATTTATTTAAAATTGAAATCATTATTTGGTTAATTAATTGTCCCATATTTTTATGTAATCCTTGGTCAGACCCTACCATGATTCTGTCTCACACCATACCCATGCCTTTGGGTGTTTGTAGATTATCTTCATCATGTTTCATGAAAGGGTTAACCGCCACTTGGTGGTGGTTCTTTTTTATGATCCATGGGCATAGAGATTTGTGTCCATTTTGAATTTTGGATGTTTATAATATTTTATAATACAATGAAGATTTATGTTGGGTTGTTTATACCTATTTGAATTCTAGTATATTTTTCTCTATAGAGTTTTATTTTCTGTACACTAACATTAATATATTTTTCCATTGTGTTTGTGGAAAATTCATTACTACTTTCAATTTTTCTAATACCAAGTGGTTGTCGCCAACCCCTGGGGATTGAAAACACCCTTAAGACCATGTCAGGATCATCACAGTTATTAAGGTACTAGGGTGTCTAGGATGGTTTGGGAAAATGTGGTATCAAAGGATATAGGTTAAGAATCATTCTATAAGGAAAATATGTAATTTTTCAATATTTTTGGGACATAAGAGGTTGTTATTATTGATTTCCATACCATCTATCACATTAATGAGCCTTAAGTCACATGGGGTGGTTTGGGGAAGAAATATAGAGTTTTAGTTATATAAAATTCTTTGATTTTTGATTTGGATATATTAAAATCTAAATACTGTTATTGACTATAATCTAGGATGGTTTGTGTGTTTGTTTGATGTCTTCAATTTTGTCATTTGATGTAGTGTAGAATAATAGCTCCATGAATATGTGAAAATTGGATCCAAAAGGAAGATGTTGATTAAAATAAGTGACAAAATACTGTTATTGACTATAATATAGTTAAAATTGTAATGTTTGTTGTCCAAGATATTGGATAAGAAAATATGCCAGTTACCGTATAGTATCCAGAGGTGCAACCTCAAAGGGATGTTTCACAAAATCTTGCTCATGATTTCCTTCACCAAAATAAAACACTATTATAAGGCTTTAATAATCCTCAACATGCTGAGGACTTGTTGAGAGATATAATGTTTTCATTTGAGTTTGTTGAGATTTTAGATGAAATAAAGGTGAAATATGCCACCTATAAATTATGGGTACCTAGTAGGATATGGTAGGATATAATTATGACAGAAAATATGAATGAAGGATTAGAATGAAATGAATTCAATTTCCTTTTCACTGGCTAGTCATATAAAGAGAATATGGTTTTTGTTAAGGCTACAAAGTTTTCCAAACTGAATTAGGTTGATAGGAAAATGGAAGAGTATGAAAATCACATTATAGAGACTGTGTGGTTTTCACCTGAGATTATGTTAGATGATAAGATAAATAGACAATAGTTTGAAATGGGACATCAATCTAATATTAATTCTGAATATGTTTTCCTAAATATAAATTCGTATACTGATGTTCTAGATAGAGTGGTGAGTCTTTAAATGGACCTGAATGGTTAGTCAGGGTTGTCAAGAGTTCCTTTTTTATCTTAGTGTTAGTGTGTGTTCCTTTAGAGGAAAGAATAAGAAATATTATTCTCATGGTGGATCTAGAAAAAAGGGTCTTTATAGACCTCCTTCAGTTCCTGGGAGAGGCCCTATATTTTTTTAATACTATGGAAATATAGGGCATTTTAAATAGGATTTCACTAATATAATAAGGACATGCGGCTCATATGGATGCACGTTTCACATGCATAAGTTAACCCATTTATATTCCACTCCTTGTACTGGCACATGATAATAAAATCATAAAAAAACTTTGGTATACTCATATTCTTTATAAAAAAATTGGTTTCATCCACAAGTATCTAG
This sequence comes from Viscum album, assembly GCA_963277665.1. Lineage (NCBI taxonomy): Eukaryota > Viridiplantae > Streptophyta > Magnoliopsida > Santalales > Viscaceae > Viscum > Viscum album. The sequence continues at coordinate 2,017,735,416 of OY728126.1, forward strand.
AATAAAGATTCCTCACACAGTGGAAGAGTCTCTAGATGAAGTATATACAGGTCTAGTGACTTTCATTGGTACCATCACAATAGCTTCATCATTAGTGACTGTTTTATTTGATATAGGTGTATATCATTCATTTATATTCAACCATATTTTCAATCCACTCTTTCTTCTTATGGAGCATTTATCATATGTGATGGATATTTCTACACCCCTTTAAATTAAGAGAGAGAAGGTTCTCTATAGTCCTTCTTGTGTTTTATTAATATTATATATCGATCTTGATTAGGATTTTATGGTTCTCAACAAGAAATCGCTTGATGTAATTTTGGGATGGATTAGATCATTTTCATTAAAGACTGTATTGATTTTTATCTTTGACAGGTCTACATCAATATACCTGATGGAGGGTTTTTTATCTTTCAAGAATAATTTCACTAGAGGTCGAGTAGAGTCATAACTTCTTATCAATAGATGGGGAAAGTAATATCCATGTTTTATTTTTATTGGGAGTGATAGTTTTTGTGCAGATATCCCCCTCTTGTTGTAATCAAGATTCCTGAAAATTTTTCTTATGCATTCTCTAGTTTACCACCAATGAGTTAGAGTTCACTATTTATTTAATAATGGATTCTCTACTAGAGTCTATACCCTATTACCACATGGTTCCAACTGAAATTAAGCAGTTGAAGACTTTTCTAGTACATCTTATAGAGAAAGATGTTATATACCAGTGTGGGTCACCTTTGGTGGTTCTAGTTAAATTTACAATGAAAGATGATGGGTCACTTTTCATTTGTATTGATTACTAAAAAATCTACCGAGTAACATTAAAGAACAAATATCCGTTTCAACGGATTGATGACCTCTTTGATCAGTTGAAAGAGATTAAGTGGTTCTTAAATATTGATCATTGATCTAGTTACCATTAGTTGAGAATAATAGAATATGAAATTTTGAAAATCAACATTTAGATAAGGCATGACCATTGAAAGTACATTGTCATGCCATTTGGTTCATTAAATACTCCATCAGTCATTATAGATTTAATGAGTAAGATTTTACAGAAGTATATTGATGCTTTTGTGCTAGACTTTGTGGATGGAATACATCGATAATAATTCAATGAGGAGTACTATGTACATAATTTGAGAGAAGATATGGAAATGTTGATAAATCATCAACTTTAGGCCAAGATATTAATTTTTTTCTAGATATGGTAAGTGAAGTTCTTGGAATAAATGGGGTTGAGGCATGGTAAATCAATTGATCCTAAGAAGGTGAAGGCTGTTATGACATGGGGACAATAATGAATTCTTTTTGTGATTCAGATAATTTTTGATTTAATGGGATAATATTTCCATATTGTAAGAGACTTCTCATTATTGGATTCTCTAATGACTGCTCTAACTAGGAAGGGAGTAGTGTATTCAATGGACGAAAGAAGTCTAAATTATATTTTTGAGTTGAAATTTATTTTAACCACTATACTAGTTTTGACTCTTCCAAAGGACAATCAGATGTATGTTATATTATGTGATGCATCGGGTTCCAGTTTTGGTTGTATTCTTATGTAGGGAGATCATGTTGTTACCTATGGATATTTGCTTCTTAGGGAACACAAGAAAAATTCCTAGACCCATGACCTTGACCTCACAGTTGTGATGCCTGATCTTAAAATTTGTCGACATTACCATTATAAATAAGAGTTTAGCATGTATTCTGACCTCAAGAACATTAGTTATATCTTCTCTAAAAAAGATCTGAATCTATGTCAGAGGATTCGGTTGGAATACATGAAATATTTCAAAATTGACATCACTAGAACCCTTGGGAAATGGAATGTTGTCACAGATGCATTGAGATGGAATCTTCTAAACCAGTTTGTGAATGAATCATTATAAGAGTGGAAATTGATGGCTTCATTTTAACATTTGCATATAGATGCTCAAGAATCAATAATGAGGATTCTTTGTCCAGTGTCTAGTTGACCTCATCCCTTATCGGTATGATTCTTCAAGCACATCATCTTAACTATGAGTTCCATATAATTAGAGACTCGCGTTGTGGTGGGGAGACTATTTTTGAGTGTTCATTCACTATAGGGGACATATTATGTTATCAAAATATTTTTTTGGCCCCATTATTGATCAAGAATGCTATGATGGAGGATTTTCATAATTCACATTACGAAATGAACCCAAGAACCATGATGATGTTATATGAAATGAGGTATAGATTCTAGTTTCATGGTATGAGATGGTGAATTTTTCTTTTGTCTCTCATTGTAATAATTTCTAATAGGTCAATTCCAAGGAACAGAGACCTTTTGTATTTCTTTATACAATTCCAGTTCCATCGTAGAAGTGGGATGAGATCTCTATGGACTTTATGATGGAGTTTCCACATACCCAAAAAAAGAATAATCTGAAATGGATTATGATAAATAGGCTGACTAAATTTGCTCACTTTATACTCATTCATGATACATGAAATATTGTGGAGTTATGAAATAATTTTGTGAAATATATTTTCCATTTTCATAGTGTTCCATCTACTATAGTCTCTAATACGAATCATTGGTTTAATTCTTACTTTTAGAGAGACCTTAAAAAGGCATTGGGATATCAGGTTTTTTTGAGTAAAATATATCATCCACATTCATATGGATAGATAAAAATTCATATATAGATTCTTGAGGATATGATTCATTCCTACATCCTTGATATTGGTGGAAAATGGGATTATCATTTAATGTTGGTTGAGTTTTATTACAGTAATTTCCCCAGTCTGTAATTATAAAGGATCCCTTTGATTCCTTGCATGACCGAACTTCAAAATATCCTTTCTTTTGTCATAGATCGGTGAAAGTTCCTAGGTTGGACCTATCTTGGTTCAAGAGATGACAAAAAATGATTCATTTGATTCATCAACGATAGTTTACAACACAGATCTATTATAGATAATATGTTTATCATCATTGTAGACCTTTGAAAATTTTATTTGATGACCTAGTGTTATTGAATGTTTGACCACCTCCAAGTCATCAACAACATAGGAGGAAAATAAAATTACTCCTCCTTTTGTGGGACATTTTTTAGTTGTTGGGAAATTATAGAAAGTTTATTTCTATTGGGTATTTCTACAATAGCTAACATCGATACATAACATGTTCCTTTTATCACATATCTGAATGTATTTATATAGTCATTCTAATGATATGAGAGATATAGATCTTGATGGTTAACTTAATTTATTAGTGACTGAAAACCCAGTCAAGATAGTTTATTCTGAAACAAAGACACTTTTTTGGAAAATGATACCTTTGGTTTTATTGCTATTGTAACACGATTCTCACTCACCTGAGATGTGGGAGATGCAGACACTAATGATTGAGTAGTGGCCTCATTATTTTGACTTAGATGCTTGTTAATAGAATTTCTAGGGACATTTAGTTTGTATGGTAGGGAGGATGTAACATCATGTTACTATTTTTAGGTACTCTGAAACCCATATTTTTATCATTCATGGATGGGTCTTTTTACGGATGCTTTAGGTACTATTAAACCCACCTTTATTAAATATAGGATATTGATCTTTATTTCATCCTATTCCATGATTGAAAATATTATTTGAGTTTAGATAAATTTCTCAATTATTTTAATTCAGTCTATATGAGCACTGCATTTCTCCAATCTCAAATTTAACCATCATTAAACTCCACACTTTCTCTATATTGATTTTAAAAAATCAATTTGATCTATTACTCTGTTGATGGGTACTATGTAAACCAAATAATGTATGAACCTTTTCCATAGGATCTATAAAAAATCTTGAGGTGTATTGATAAATTCTTGTAAAGTTAATCTAATTACTTCCCACCAATTCATTTTCCTTCTACATTAGTTCTACTAATTCCTTATTTATTTTCATTTTCATTTAATAAGGGAAATATTTATTAAGAATCATTCCCCTTAACTCTTACCACTATATATCATCAATTTCTTTTATTGACTTCATGTTTTTTTTAGTGTCCACCATTAATCAAATTTTCCTTTTAAGTGGTATACTACTAGGGTGACTATCTCATGCTCGGAACAATAGAGAATTGAAATTATATTTTCTAGAAATATAATCCATTTTTCATTAATCAATGGTTAAGTAGATAAACTAAATGAATATGTTTATTTATGTATAATGGATTCAAAAAAAGATTTTTCCCTTTGAGGAGAATATGGTCTCAAGATATGATTCAAGTTATTGTTCATAACTTGAGTTATTTGATTCATCATCACTATGAAGATTTATTTTCCATCATCCATAAGAATTTCATCAGTTCATAATCTGTTGTAATCATCATTTATAGGATTCCACCAACATCCCACAATTTTTATAAAATAACAAATAATTAGTGAGAAATGTGTTACTTTTTATAATTTTATAATTATGAAGAGATTTTATGTCTTAAAAATTCATGCTTAAATATTTTACTAATCTTATCTAATAACAATTAATTTTTCTATATATCCGTTTTAATGATTCAAAAAAATCCTATGATTAATTGAAAATATACACCAGGAGAGTCAAACTTTTTGTGAAGAAATGCATATTGTCATACACTAGTTCACTTTAGAGTCTATCTCAATGTAGTGTTTTCAGGTTTTACCTCTAGGTACATCTATTCTAGATCTGAATCCACTTTTAGTATCTATATAAGAATGAGTTTTCTAGAAACCACTCAATACCTCCCCAAATACCAGGATGTCTTACTATATCTAGACTTGTCTTACATGTTCTTCCTATAGTTTTGATGTCTTAATTTATATAAATAAATAAACCTTACTATGATACCAACTCTAGAAACCCACATTTTTCTTACATAACATTTCATTACACGAAACAAAAAAATGATCTTTTAATGTTTATTTTCATGAAAATAAGGTAAATAATACAAGAAAACATAAAAAAATATCTTAAATCTAGTAAAAATTAATTTTCATGGGTCAACCAATGTAACATTAACTATATCTCATATCTTGGGGGAATACATCAATGGAAGTGGGTGATAAAGAATCCTAGTAAGGGAATAAGCAAGCACGACAAAGATCATGTGATCATGAGACATATCAATAAGAACTAGAGAAATAAAAATAAGAAATGAACAAGAGACATGAAATAAATATAATAAAATGAATCATAACATGGAAATGTGGATAAATTATTTAAATGATACATTAATAAGCATATCACCACTTATTATAACCAAGATGTAATAAATGAAAATTATCAAGGTTGTTTACCAATGTATTGTAACATATGTCATATCTAAAGATTAAATTCATTACCAAATGAATTGGAGTGATATAAATGTGGAACCATCAAAATTTTTAATTAATTTAATCTATATACATCATAATAAATCATTTAATTAATAACCTATGTAGAAATAATTAATCTTTATCTTATCAAAATTATGGAAAATAAAATTTAATAAGGACATAATCATTACGTCATTTATTCCCTAGAAAAGGGAATGAGGTTTCTGGTATGTAAGTACCTGGATCAATAATTAATATTTAAATATATTTTAAAATCCATTTAATAAAAAATAGTTTTGGTTTTTAAAATAAAAAAACAAAAAAGAGAATTTATCATATAAAAGAGAGAAATTTGAGAAATTAACATAGTAACCTGACTAGTGTAAAACATGGTTTTAGAAAAGGGGAAAATGAAATTGGAAAATGTAATCCTATTAAAAAAAGTCTCCTATTAGAGTAATTTGAGAATATTTTGTGGTAAAACATAGTTTTTAAATTATAAGACAAACCACATGAAAGGGGGACTTGAATGGAAGTGAGAAGAGATGATTTTTCTTTACCTTGAAGAGTGGTTCCTAAAACATGAGGATGGAACCTTGGGGGTATGAGAAAAAAATGGGTGGATCCTTGAGAGGAAAAATAACTATAAAATCATGTAGGATTAGTTGTGGTTGAATGGTATTAGTTAAATGGGTGGGTATTTAATGAAAACTATGCGAATTGTTTAATAATTTACAAATATAGGTCTTGGAAATATTGGATCATGAAAATGGAAAACCACTGGCATTCATGTGGTATTTTATCATGTTTATGGAAATTAGGGTTAAATTTTATGATATTTTATTCTAATAGAGTCAAATTACATTTTTAACACTACTTTTTTCAGGGAAAAGTATTGATTCTAAAAAGAAATCTTTTTAAAAATAAAATTTTCCTTTTTTGATTTTGGAAATTCACTTATAGTATTATAAATTAATGAAATATAATAAAATAATTAATATTTATATAATAACATGATATAGATTTTGAATTGTGTTTAATTAATTTTTTCATAATTATGACATAAATATGATGTCATAAAATATACAGAAAATTGAAAACAATATTTTTTTTACTATTCACGATGTATTTTAGGAAATTTTAATAGATTATCCTTAATTGAATTTTGGAATTACGATTTGAAATATAATGTTTATTTTCTATATAATTATCTAAATATGGTAATTTTAACCTTTAAATAAAAAAATTAACAATTATTTGAAAAATACAAGTTTTTAAAGAAAAATCAAATTTGTGACACTTATAAATTAATTCCTAGGACATTATGAAATTATTTTATAATTTATATTTAAACGAGAATGTTTTAAAAGACTATTTGATAAAAAAAATATTATTCAAAATAATTTTGTTTATTTTGAAATTTTTTATACTTTCTAGACAAGTATTATTTTGTTATATTTGTGTCCAAAAATAAAATTATCAAATTAATCTCAATCGAATATAAATTTTATTAAAAAAACTATTCATAAGATGAAATGATGAAATAAAAAATTTACTTTTAAAAAGTAATTTACACTTTAAGTACCTATGGTTGGGACGTGTAACCTCTTATTACACCCACATATTTTCTAAGCGTAAGGTGTGTGATTGTGGTAGTTTCATGGGGTTTCTTGGAAACTGTCAACCATATTGTAATATCCAATATCTTGAAATTCTCCCACATGTAATTTAAGTCAAGATTATCTTGTTGAATATTGTCTTGGGATTGGTCAAGGGTGAAACCCCGTGAAGATTCCACCCATCCATGTTCAAATATATGGGCTTTAAATGGCACAACTCTTCTGGTTGAGGCCATCAATCCCCCTTTTTGTATCAATTAACCTTTATCATTAATGCTTATAAACACTATTTACATTCGTAAAATTATTAACCAGGCATATAGTTTCAAAAGGTTATATTGATGAATGACTATATTGAAAAGTGTTTATATTTGACCAATAATCATATAAGGGTTGAATCCTAGTGGTCACATTTCCCATTATACCCTATAAATATAACTTCATTATTTAACTAAAAATTCACTACAATTTCCCCCTATATTTATATATTCCTTTCATAAAATCATATTTAGTTCCCTAATATTTTTTTTTTCATTTCAATAGAATTTTCTATGTGCGTGATTATTCTAGAAAAATTGGGGGATCAATACTTTCCCATTTTTTCTATTCTATTTTATGTTTTCACCATTGTAATGATTGGAATTTTAATGGGTTTCATAGCTTACCAATGTAATGATCATTATTAATGTTAATTTTTTTGGTTTATCTTTATTCCTTACATGTATATTATTATATAATATGAAACACACATTTATTTAGGAAACAAATATCATTTAAATAATCTGTGGAATCACATTTATATGTTATTTAAATGTTTAAAAACACTACAAATGAGTTTAAAGAGTTCTCAACTAAAGGGAAGCATGAGTTAAGTGGTTTTTAATCTCAATTTCCAATTATTAGGTTATACAACTAATTAATAAATTTTATTATTCCAAAATTTATATGAGAAATGGATTTTGGTTGATTTATCTTTTATTTAAACATTCATTTAATTAAATATATATTTGTTACACATAATAATTTCATTGATTAACTCTCACCTCAATGATATAAAATTTTGTTATTTTTGTCTCAAAACTACCTTATTTGAAGAACATATTCTTTCATGCACATAGTTATTTTATAGGGTCTATATAATTCTCCTTTACATGTTATATAAGAAAAGTATCATACATCATGGTATTCTATGTTACAATTTTTTTCATTCTTTCATTGGGGTTATGATTATAAATTTTACAAACTCGTATGGTATTTTTGTCTCAATTTTCCTTAAATAAGACATATGTTATATTATGGACCTATATTAATTTATAAGTTATGAATATTTCCCAATTGAACTCATTTGATATTAATCTTTAATGGATTTTAATATCCAAAATTTATTAAAGTGGTATGGGTTTGATGTTACAATCACTTGGTTTATCAAGATTGTTTATGATTATACTTTTGGTGATGAAATATTATGATATCCTTCCCATTAACATCATAAATTTTCTTCTTATTTTTTTTATTCCATTATAAAAAAAATATCCCTTCATTTTCCCCCTTTTATGTACATAATATTATAAAATACATTTTTTAAAGAAAACAGAATTTTTTCTCTCTTCAGTTGAAAACCCTTTCTCTCCCATGTCAATTTTTTCAAAAAAATATATTTTAATATTTCATTAATGTTATTCTGTGATTTTTTATGTTAATTTTACACTTGATTGTATTTTTAAAAATGCTTTAAAATGAGTCTTTATGTCATTTTAAAAAACATGGTCTGTTTGGATTTTACTGAAAATGTGAAAGGAATATTTGTTTTAAACATATGCAACATGAACAGTATTTTACACCATTATTATATTTTTCTAATTGAATATTACATTATAATTTTCAATGGATAATTTCAATGAAAATTATATTCAGAATATTTATTTAATTTTAAAATTTTCAAAAGTGTTTTTTAAATTTCGAATGTTTATTTTCCTCAAGAATGTGTTTTTAAAGAACGTATATTAATTAAAGAAAATAACATTTAATGTTATTTAATGTTTATAAATTGTTTTTATATGTCACTCATATTTATAAATATCTGTTTCTCTATTAATTTTGTGGGTTGATACATTCCTTTTGATTGTTTTTAAAAATTTCTTTATCATGAAATTTCCTTTAATTATGTAATAATGGAGGATTATGAAAGTCATTTTATTTCCATGGGTAATTATTATAATAATCATTGTGATATATTTTCTTTATATGGCATACATAGATCAAGAAACTTTTATGATGTTTGTTTCCAGATAGCACATTAATTCATTGGGTAATGTTATATTCTCATGAGACATCATGTATTAGATTATTGAGTAAACATAATACATTTTGGTACTTTGTCCACCATGTGATATTTTCTAGGCATTTAGCCTTGACTCATGTTTATTTAATTTTATATTTTATTGAAACATTTCATATGATTCCATTATCTTATGAAACAATGTCTTTTATAGTATGATTTCATCTGATTACTCACGTTTCTTCTCTTTTATGATATCATGTTATACCTTTAACAAACATGTTATGTTTCATTATAATTTTTATTCCCTTACTGGGATTTTTAGCTCACCCCTTTATGTATTCCCCAAGTAATCTGATATAGTTTTAGGATCTCAATTGGATTTTAAGATATCTTTATAGAGAGTAAAAAAATGTCATGTTTAAGTTTACTTTTCTATAATATGAAACTAGTCTTCCAAATATGTAAGTATTTTATTGTTCTTATGTTGTATTAAAGGATATTTATGTTTAGGAATCATGTTATAAAATGTGTAAAAGGCATGGGTCACCATATGATGCCAAGTTATATTTCATAAAATATTTTATTTATCTATCATGCCATTCTTGAAATTCATTCTTCTCAAGAACATGTACAAAATTGAGTGTCAATCCTAAGGGGGTTTATCCAATATCATACCATAATTAATTTCAAATGATACATCCATCATGGTTGAGTAAAAACAAATTTTATTTCTTGATGTACAAATCCTCTTCAAGTCAAAAAATTTGGATGAATTATTTAAAAATTGTTTAAAATATTTTATATATTATAATAGTTATAATTAAAAAATGTAATTGTCATTCCCATCCTTGTAATATGAGAAATATTATCATTTTGTTTATTATTTATACTTATAAAGATAAATTTCACACTAACTGTGTATTCTTTTACAATATTATCTTTAGACATTATTTTTTTGAAAACCCATTTTATTCTACTAATATTATTTTATATTTTATCCACGGAAATATATATAAATTATTGTTATGATCAATTTTATTAATTTAAAGATTTATAAAATGAATCTATTAATTATGTAGAAGGGTTTATTCAATAATATTTTGGTCAACATGTGATATCATGTTAGTATAACTTATTGAAGTATGCTTTCTTATAGTTTACACCCCTAAATCAACATTTAAAATGATTTTTTGTACAAATCACTGACCCAATATAACAATTAAAACATTACCCCTAGTTTAAGAAGAATGTTTATTATCCCTCGGTTCCATAACTCAAAAATAAATGATTGATAATAAAAAATTTAATTCTATAATCTATTTTATGGGGAACATAATATAAATTCACATACCCCATAACTATATTAATAAAAAAACATAGATAGTGGAACCATGAATATGTATTAAGATAGACATAAATATCATAACAATAACATAATCTCTATGTTACTAATATGATCATTCAAAAATAACCAAACCACAATTGATGAATTGAACACCCATATTCTATAGTAGATATTCCCCCACTAATCTGCCTTATCTTATAATGAAATCATACTAATAACATAAAAATAAAGAAAATCATATTTATATAAACCAATATTCAATATATGGGGATGCGTACGAGACATATTATGGAACCCTAAGAATTATCATGAACCCTATCAATGGGAATACAAAATAACTTGTATTTGATTTTTGAAAATACGCATAACACATGAAAAATTATACAATGAACACTAAATATAAGATCTGAAATAAATATTAATAACTAATCATTCGATAATAAACAACTATTACATATCGTATATAGTTTCATTTGAATTATTTACCATACACCTTCCCTCATAAACCTCATAGTAACATAAAACTTAAACCTTAATCATCAATATCATAATAATTATCCTCACCCTCAAGCGGGCTTTCCAAACCAATAATGATCCCACTAATCTCAAATGGAGTTTACATACAAACATCACATAAACCAATAAGGACCCCATAATAAAGTAGAGTGTTTGACACCAACCTCTTATAACATGATGATCCATTATATGTGGATATTCCAAAACCAACCTAAACCCACCACTAATTCACAGAAGTCACCCCAACAGTCACACGATAATATATTAGAAAATCTTCAAAAAAATATCTCCATAAAAAATTAGAAATTTAATCAACACAAACTTTAAAAATATATTATTTTATAAAAAATACTCACATTGGAAAAATATAAGATTTTAAACTATAAAAACAACAAATATAAATTATCCATTAAAATTCTTAATCCAATTTTATAAATCATTTAAATAAATATGAGAAGATTTATATTTATATGACCTTATAGAAATACACATAATCCATCAAATAGTAGTGTAAATTAGGATCCATATACCTAAATAATGAAGTTAGAGTAAAATAAACCTTGAGACACTTGGATCCACCATTTATTAAGCATTAAAAAAAATTAATAACACACATCCCACATTTTTAATCATTAATCATAACATAATTAATCTATAATCAATAAAGAAAAAAAAATACCTATCAATAAAAATAATGATAGTAATAAGTAATATAACAACATGAATAATCATTATCAAGGAATCAAATAACATCCTTGAAAAATAACTATCAATAGAGACACATTTAACATGCCTTACCATTGATTTGAATCCCAATATGTCAAAAGAAAATAAAGATAGGATGAACAAGGTATGACATACCATCAATATGACTATAGTATTCATTAAAATCCAAAGAAGAATATATTTGTAGGAATATATCAACCAAAACCACTAAAAATTTCCCTATGTATGAGAACACATAACTAAGGAATAAAATAATATATAAAATGTAATCTATAAAAAAATAGATGTTTGAGGTCCCTTTTTATGTGATTTTTACACTCTAATGTATACTTCCTATGACCATACAACAGACCATATATTCGTTGCCGGATGAGTTTTTCATCATTCATGGCCCTAATGATGGTGTAACTAACCATGCATTCATTTTTTCCTTATTCAAATAATTTTTCATGGAAACTTGGGAATAATTGGTGGTCCCTAGATTATGAAACAACCAACTAAATCCTCCCAAATCTAGTAAAACTTTTTAACTTCTCCTTCAAACACCCCCAACTAACTCTCTATGCTTATCAAACACTTTCAATTACCTAATAACACCTAAGAAAACTATTAAATATGAACAAACCAATATATTTACATTTATTCACGAAATCCAAAAATTATAATTCTACCCTCTATAAACACTTTTTTTCTGTCAGAAAAAAAATACAGAAGATAATCTATATAATAATAATAAGAAATGTGGTTTAGAAAACTCACCATATACAAATTTTAACCCTAAAAAATATTTTTCACATATCAATATCAAAACTTCCCCTCCTATAATAATATTCATTCTCTATATACTCCCCACCATTAACAACCCTCGTTAATTTCAAATACATTTCAGGGTGTGCAACCACTACCTTTTTTCTTATAATAACTTCTGAAATATCCCCAATACATACTATTCTATAGTTCCCCCACTATATTTCCCACATCATATGTTTTGGTATACTCGAACCAACATACCAATGACTACCACATAAAATCCCACAAAAGAGTGACATTTCATCCACACTTTAAACAAAACCCAATGCATGCCACCATTGAGATTATTCACAATGATTCTAAATATCCTAATAGATTATGAGGATTATAATTGTATGTTTTTAATTAATTAAGGTTATTAATATTAAAATTAAGTTAAAAAAATTAATAGGTGATCAAAATTAACCCAATAAATGAATAAATTCTGGTATTTCATGATTGATGAGGTGTCTGAATGTAATGGGGATATCTAAGAGTTTATAATTTGAGATATAACATTTGGTTTCCATGATATATTCTATTATGTATATTTATAGAGATCAGTTTAGTTAATAGAGATATATTCCTTTATTGGATTTGAATACTTACAAGGGGAAGAATTTGTTTCATGGATACTTAAGATATCTGGAAGAAGGTTATATATTAATTGATTTATATTCTAGAATAGGTAAAAACAAAAAAATTGTTGATAGTGGATGAAAGATATATAAAATATATATCTTGATGAAGTTAAAAAGATGGATATAATTGAATAAAAATAAAATCAATTTTTATAAGTTCATGAAAATATATACATGTACTAAAACGTTATTCTAGAAGAATTATTTATATAAGAGGAATATCACATGGAAGATAAATATTTTTGATCATTTTAACTAATTAGAATAAATATTTTATGTGATAGTGGAAGCTTAAACAAGAAGATAAACATTTGAAATATGAGTTAAATATGCATGCATATGACTATATAGATGTTCTTTTTCTTAGAGTGTAATATTTTAGAATGCTATAAATATCTCAATATATTAATTCCAAAGAAAGGTAAGAGATATGATGAATATGAGATGAAGAATAACATGGGAGTTATAGATGGAATATATTTATAAGATGAAGAAATAAGAAGACATATTAGGTATGATATAATTTTTAAATATATATAATAAATTAAAATTAATTTAAATAAATGTATTTTTATAGAGGATATAAAAAAAGTTGATGATAAGAAAAATACAAATTTTTTAATTGTCTATGAATTGAAAAAAGAGGAAGAAAAAAATGTTAGCGATTCCCTTGAATTATCATTCCCTATTCGATTTTATCGTGATTAGAAGAAATATAATGAATAAGAAGTCTGTGGAAGTAGTTAGTGATAATGATATTTCAGTATAATGTTAAATTATATAAGTATAAGAATTTTGAGACCAGTAATTACTATTTATGATAATATTCAAGAATAGAATATTAATAAGATGAATAAGTAAATGACTATTATTAAAGGATGAAAGTGGAATAATAACTAATATTTTCATCTTTTAGATGGTTTGATAAGAAAAAAAACGAATTCATAAGGTGTTGATAATGTATAAAATTAAAATAATTAGAAAAATCAAGTTGATTAACTAATTTTAATGAATATTGGAAGATACAAAGTTGTGAAAAATTAATCTTGAGTTATCTTCGGATTTTTTTGTATGTTAATCTTCCAAAGTCTATACATTTGGAAGTATAATATATAGGACAATGGTAGAATATTGAGGTTATGATGTATATTAAGTTACAAATATATCATGCATCGATTCTACAAAAATCATTATATAAATATAAAAAATTACTTTCTACGACAGGGATACATTATGTGTGTAATAGAAAATACATTATTAGTTGAGATTCCATTGTCCAATGATTGGATAATATATTAATCCTACTTAATAATTTATTTTTAAAGCTTAAAATCTATATCATAATTAAATGAGGTTTTTAGATTAAAAAACATAATATGTGAAAGGTTATATATTTTGAGCTGAACAAATAATCCTGATGATCATGATTTATTATTTTTAAAGTAAATTTCATAATAACTTTTCCATGAATAAAAATATATACGGATCATATAAAAAAATTTGATTTATATGTGAATGAGAATATTTATAGTGAATTTAATGTTTTTGGAAATGATTAGAAGGAATACAATGTTTTAAATGAGATAAAATTCCAAATTAAATAAATATAACACCCTATGATTTTATAAAATATATTTTATTAAAAAAAACTTAACCATTTCAATATTTCATGTTATATGGAAAACTGAGTTTATTTTGTATTAAACACAACACTGGGGGTAACATATGATACATTATACACTATATTTAGACAAAACAAAACATTTAATTAATATATTATTATTTAATATGATAATTATCACATATCCATAGAATGAACGGTGTGAATATGATTAAGTAAGTTATTAAAATGTAATAGTTCTCACATGTAAATGAAATGAATTACTTTGTGACAAATTAATTAGAAATTAAATTTAATACTATTAGAAAATAAAAAGAAATATTTCTCTGAATAAAAATTTTTATACATGAAAAAAATTACCACAATAAATTAAAAACAATAATTTTATTAATTTTTTTATTGAAATTTATATATTATATATTAAATAAACTATTCAAATTTTATCTTTTGTGCTTTATAGAGAAGTTATAAGAATAAAACCAATTCTACACTTGAAAACAATATTTTTCTAAAAGTAGTTTTATTCCCTTTTGGAACATTTATATTAAAAATAATTTGTGACACTTTTATAAATGTTATTTTAAAAAATAAATATAATTTTTCAAATCATAATTTCAATATTATCTTAGGGTTACTTTTTGGGAATTTTCAAAAAATATTATATATATTTTTTTGGAATAGGGAAAATACATAACTTTAATTAAAAACAGTAAATTCATTTAAATTATTTATAATGTTTAATTATAATAATATTTTATTTTAAATTATAATTAGATAATATATATATATATATATTAAATAAATTTTGGTCATTGTAATCATTTTCAAATTTAATATTTATATAAAAACCTTGTAAATTTTGAACATTTTCTCTCAGAAAACCAGATTTCTCATCATGTCTATATATTAAGTTTTAAAACAAATTACAACTAAGTGAATGGAATTTAGAAAAATGGATTCCATATATGGAATAAAAATAATTAGATTATCTAATAAGCTCCAATTAATTTCTCACCATAATTAATAGTATAAACAGTAAAAATTATTCAACACGATTAAAGTAAAAATTGGTTTACAAAGCGATTACACATAAACATTAAGAGTTAATATAACATTAATTTCATTCTAAAATATATTTTCTAGGAATATTTCTACCCTATTGTGTAAAATCATAGGAAATAATCTTTTTTTATCCCATTTGGCATGTGAAAAACGTGGCTACTCCATTTTCATTCCTAAAATTACAAGTGAGCCACTCACTTCACTTATAAAAACCACACCCTCTCCTCTCCTATTCACTCCATAAAAAAATTTAGTGTTATAAAAAACCTATAAAAATAACATTAAAATTTAGATAATAATATTCTATATTCCTTATTTTGGATTTAAATCTATCCTATAAAGGATTGTGGTGAAAACCTAAGGAGGTTACTTGAAAAAGAGGTAATGTTATTGAATCACCATTTTTTTCTCATTTACTCCTCCATAAACATGAATTAATATTAAACATTGTTGATATAATAACATCCTTATATAGTATATATTGAGATTTTTTAATATTAATTCCATTACTTAAATAAATATCCACATCCATTAAATGGCTTATGCATTTATCATTTGGATGTTTGTAAGACTACCGCCACGTGTGCTGATGTAATTAGTTTTTTCATTACTACTGATAAAGGATGGGTATGATCATGTATTGAAAGTATATATAATATATTTATATCATAATTATACCTTTTTAATTTTTATATCACATATATTCATTTTTAATTTCCATTCCATAGGGGATATGATAAGGTTTCTCATCTGTACGGTAGTCTACCACCTCACAAAGCGAACTTATTCATTTTGTTCACCAGTTGTTTACAGGGAAGATAATAGGATGATTTTATTGAATATATGTGATATAAATGTAATTATTATGATATTAATGAAATAATTATCATTTTTAAAATATAATATATCATTTTATTACTTACCTTTTCACTATTTGAATGATGATAAAGTCGTTCGTCTACGTGTGGACTACAGGCTTCAGGAAGCAATGTGACTCCCTCTTTTCATCACCACACCACATAGATGATATGTATAAGTATATTTTAAAGAAATTATATTTTATTTATGATATAATAATAATTATTGTAAAATAAAATATCACTTACCTCATTTCTAGAATGATCTTTGAAAAATTGAATCATTACTCATCCCAACGTATGACCTATTATCAGCTTTATCATAAAGAACATCATATCTAAAATCCATATTTCATAATCGGTATTAAAAGTATAATTGATATTTGAATATGGTAATTATTACAATATTATTATTCCTAATATTATTTTACCATGTTCAAATCATGAGTAATAAAATTAAAAAATTAGAACATATATAAAAAAGTTATTATTACCTGAAACATGATTTTTTCAAAGAGTTTGTAGTATATAAGTAATAAATATTCATAAAATAATTATTTATGGTATAATATTTATAATATGGGTAATAAAATAGATTTATAATAAACTTATATTTATTAAATAAGAGTTTTTAACATTTTTGAATTAATTCACTACTTAAGGTAAAGAACTAGTCTCTCAATTATTTCTGGGATACATATGAAAATTCACCAGTCCTTTTTTTTGTTATTTTTATACTGAAAATTTGACATGTTAAGTCTTGAATATTTAATTTTAATGTTATTTATTTTTTTATTTTATGTTGTTCATTATTTTTTCTTACGATTCAAAATATTACTAAAACTGTATGGGATTTTTCTCTCACTTTTTACTTCTATGAGAAACATACCACATTCGCCACATATTTATTTTATGTGTTGTGTATAAATCCCATGAATTTATTTTATTATTTTTATACTATAATTTATTGGGATTTATATATCCATTTTATGATATACAATTCGTGAGGTTTACAGTTCAAATGTTACCAAAGCAGTAAGGTATTTTCATCTCAAATTGCCTTCTTTGATACATATGTCATGTTATGTGCGTATCTTATTTTATGAGGTGAATATCATGAATTTTTTTATTCAACTGATATTATATGTTATATTTAAATCTACTCTTTAATTGGCTATTATGATTCTAATTTACCATAGTGGTAAGGGTTTTATGATACAACCTCATTTTTTATTGGAATTGATTATGAATATGCTTACATTAATTAAATATAATGATATATCTAGGAAATAACTCATTAATTTTTTTATACAATTGTTATTTATTGATAATTAATTTTATACCTTCACTTTCCTCTCTTTATGTTCTCAATATTTTATACTAATATTTTTATAAAAAATAGACTTTATTTCTCTCTTCAGTCGAAAACACATTTTTAATAAAAAACATGTTTTCTAAAAATGTATTGAAAAAAATTTCTTCAAATGATTTATTAAAAAACTTCTGATGCTAACTCTTTTTTAAAATGAATGTAAATTCATATCATTTTATAAACAATTAATTTATGGATTTTATAAAAAACGTGAAATAAATCCTTATTTTAATGTGTACGACATGAATAGAATTTCCCACAGTGTAGACCAATATTTTCATTCAATGTTACTTTATAAATTTCCTAGATAATATTGAAATAAAATTATTTTCAAAAGGTTTTAATATTTTTTAGTTTTAAAACCAGATTTTAAAAGAAAATTTATTTTACTCAAAAAATGATCCAAGTGAGATTTCAAAATCAGTCCCTATCTAAAAAGATATCCTTTGATGAAACATATTATTTTCTGGGAATATGAATCGATATTCCATTATTATTCTATCGCTAAATGTTTTCTCATGAAAATATATCTATAAAACCCGCTTCTCTTGTGAAGGTTATATAATAATTAAATAATTATAAAACAATCTTTTTCCATGGGTTTTTCTATGTAAAATGATGAAATTATTATGAATCCTATATCTATTCCAAAGGTTATGACATGATGAAATGTTTATGAAACATATTTTACTATATGAATTAGGATATGATGAATGTTTTACGATCATGTGGAAAGTATACATATGATTTTCATTATGAAATCAGTGGTATATATATCTCCCTTCAATTCATTGGGTAAAGAAAGATAATTCATGAATAAATATTATATGCACAAAGTTGATTACATGTTCTCAATGTAATTCATGTACATAATTACGTGTTTAAAATTGTTTGTGTGAACCAAATTATATGTTTAAAATTTTATAATATAACCTGATTACATCTTCTTGATGTTATTCATTTTCATTATTCCATGTCCATAATGTTATGTGTGGACATAGCTTCATTTCCCCAAGTTTATATGAGGGCCGAAACTTCTGAAAAAATGATCTATACCAATGGTTCAAAATGATGGGTATATCCCCCAAAACCGTGGGTATTGGCTATACCCACGGTTTCATGAACCGTGGGAAACCTAGGCATTAGTAAATGTACACAACCTATACCAATGGGTTTTAAAACCATATACATAGATTTTCCCACCGTTTCACTACCTTTTTACACTATGTCACAGCCTTTTACCCACGTTTTCAAAACTATTGGTCTAAATATAATGAATAATTATGGTGGTGAGTATTTATCATTCAACATGCATTTCTTTCATGAAGCTTCTCACCATCTCACTTACATAAAATTATATATATATATATAAATCCTTTTACCAATATATATTTTTATTTTTCATCCTTTTTAGAAAAAACCTATAGCTTATTTGGAACTCGCGACCAACTCTTCATAAAACCGAAGCATCACCACTAAAAATAAGTATGTTATGTATTATTAAATATAAATTTTCATATTATGTTAATTTTAAATGTCGTATAAACATATAGTTTGTGGGATTCGATCCCCCATCTTTCCATTCAAAATTCCAATGTCGAACCAACCCCAAAAAACACACTTATATATAAATATACCTATATTTAGTAAAATATATTAATCTGGATCCCTATATTAGAAAATAATAGTCAACACAATTCGATCTAGCGACAACAATAACTAAAAAATAACAATTCACAGACTGAACTATGAATCTTATAGGTTTATATATTTCTATCAACCTAAATATATTAATCGAAATTGTTGGTATAGGAGGGAAAACTATGGTTATAGGTTTTCTCACCAAATATTTTTTTATCCCGCAAATTTTTTTTCTTATCATAATGTTGGAAATCTATACCAATGGTTTTACAAAACCATTGGTATAAGTCTTTTAGAAAATCCTATACCCACGGTTTTTTCCAAACCATAGGTATCGACATTGAAAAAAACACATATACATATGGTTTTGGTCAAAACTGTGGGTATATGCATTTTTCCCCACAATTTTCCAAAACCGTCGGAATAGGTCTTGAATGAAAATCTATACCCGTGGTCTTTCCTAAAACTATGTGTACATGTGACCTAAACCAACATTTTTAAAAAACCATGGGTATAGGTACCCATACTACCCCTATACCCACGGTTATAAAAACTATGGTTATATGGATATATTCTAGTTGTGATGATTTCATTTCCATAACATAATGAGTGAACCTATATATATTTATACATGTTCACAATGTTATAATCATATGTGTACTAAAAAAACCTAAGTTTTTTCCAATTTTATTCTCTAAATATCTAACTTCATTGATTCTATTATTATTCATGTCTTAGGAACATTAATTATTTATTTCAAGACTCAATATTATGATCTTTAATTTACAGGGTATGGTTTTCAAATTTTATAATCTGGTTTTCATACCCTTATTTACATGTTATGCTTACGTATCTCCCATATTTACCCTAATTGAGTATCTAATATCATATTTTTCTATGTTTCCTTTCCACAAGTTATGAAGAATGGTATTATGTTGGGTATTTTAGTGAAAAGTACTAAATGGGAAGATCTTTATGGAAGATATTGAAGATCTATCACCAAGTTAGAAAATTTTTCTCATATTCTCCAAAGATACTAAACTATTATGGTACTCTTTTTCTTTGTTTGTGTAATGAATTTAATATTAATCTAAAAATAATATTTATATATATATATTAGAATTTTGGGTAGATATAGTTTTCATTAGAGTAAAGGTGTTGTTAACCATTCAAATGTAGGATAAAAAACCATAGTGAGATCCCTATGGATATTTATAGGGATTTATGTATGGATATGTGTAATGAATAATCTAAGGATGATTCAAAGTAAAAAAATATGTCATGGAACTTTAGTAAAGGATAGATCATGTGTTTTCTAAGCTATTATATCTCTGTTTGGATACTAAAATTTGATATGGTTGTAGCACAATGGTACATAGGGGTAATAACTCTGAAAAGTGATCATTGAAAATGACTAGATCGTCACCTGGTGCACTATAATGGTCCTTTCTGGACACTAAGTTTGACACATCCAAGATATATTCTTTTTATATTCACAAGCTACATGTAAAACATTAAAAATGATTTAAATAAATGATGACAATGAATTAACTAGGATAATACTAATGTTTTATCGATTTAAAATAATTTGTCATGATTTCAACATCCAATAAGTTATTTTTCATGTTTATATGGGTTTACACTAGGATTATTTTTCCTCACACTATGATTTTTGGTTTTAGTCTGTGGATTGAACTATAAGGAATCTTGATAAAATTGAATCCATTATAACATTACGTGACGATGAAAAACTAAATTAGATGATTACTTGAGGGAAATATATTTTGAATGTGTCTAATCATCTATTGTGATATATGATTAATAATGAGAATTAATGTGAGATTCAAAACACAACAAAAAAGATAAAGATGGTCTTTTATGAAATTTCATAGGGTAAAACATAGAGGAAAAAAGATTTATGTTCATGTATGAAAACTATGTGAAAATAAGTTCCTATAGGAATATCTCAAATCTATAACAAGATGTTATATGTGTGTAAAAATATGGTCATAGGATGTAAAATTTTAAATGAGTTTAATTTTTTATGTGTGGGGAACATGGTAATTATAGAACTCAAAGCCCTGACCCAAGAATTATCTTCTTGACTGAGGATGTACCTATTCCATACCAATCATTGAAGTGGACGAATTAATGTATTTATTTATTTGGATTCATGAATAATTTTTTTGATGAATTTTACTAATTGTATTTTGGTTATAATAATCATAAAACATCTAAGGATTTCATTATTTTTTTGATAAATATATGTCTCCATGTATGATTAAATTAAGAGTTGAGGATTCTATCATGGGTTTATGATTTTAAGGTTAATCATAAGTTAACATTCATCAAAATACCATTTTATATTTTATGTTTTTAGATTTTATCAAGATGAAGGATAGTTTTAAATAAATTTATGAAAGTAAAACCCTTTGGTTTTGAATAGAAATTCTATTTTATGGAAATATAAATAAATGTGTTAGTAAACTTTAGGGATTATCTTATATTTTATGTTAAGTTAATCATATTTTATTTCAATTTAGAAACATTTTTATTAATATTGTTTTGTAAAAATGATAACCAGCATGCCATGAGATATCATGTTTCATCCACAAAGGGAACATGGGTGGAACCCAACATTGATTAAAGAAAATAGTATAACACCTACCACTGGCCTACATACAAGATTAATTTTGGTTGGACAATATAATGAGAGATATTTCGAAGTATCTATCACAATTTTTAGTATATAATTATGTCAATGCTGATATGAAAAGGTCTAAATGTATTATACAATCATTAACCACACCATAAAAGAATCTAGAAGGCATCATTGTGGGTATTATAATTGGAATCCCCGAAAACATATAATGGTCATAATACTACTTGGGTTGTAGTCAATATATTTTTGTAGTCAAAAAACATTATATTTATTAGAGAAGACTTATATTTGGTTAATATTAATAAGATATACATTAATGACATCTTAAGGATCTCATGGAGTATAATATTTTATTATATCTAATCAAATTTTGATGTTTAGTTTGATGTTTTGGTGAAGTGTTCAACAATTTCATTTTTGCAGAGAATATTTTTGGCTCTGTGTATTATCCTCATATAGATGTTCAATTTGAGAAAATAAATCAACCCATATAGGATATTTTAAGATATTTTTCTATGTGTTTAAATGGTGGTTGTGATCAAATTATTCATCACATATTGTTTTCTTATAAAAAAAATTCACTCGAGTATTCATATGGATCCTTATGAATCCCTTTAAAAAAATTAGACTAGAACATCAATATATTATAATGAATTTACTAAAATAAAGTTATTGGGATATGGTAATGTTGATGATATGGTAGATAAGGTCAGATCCATTTAGCCACTTGTATGGGAAAAAATGACATTAATAATATATAGGTACTCATTGATGTGATCTAGAATTTTATGTTTGTAAGAAGATATTTATATGAATTTCTCAATGTAAGATAGAATGGATAAATAATCACTAGGTATATTTGTCCCTTTCAAATTATTGATCGTATTGGGATTGATCTTATCTTGTGTGCTTTCAATGGAAATCTCTTGGGACAATTATTTTTTTCTTGCTTCTCTAGAGAGAAAGTATATACCTAATACATAAAATGTACTGAACTCAATTTTTTTCCACTAGAGTATGATATTATTTAAGAGGATAAAATGGTAGAGATTTTGGATTTTAAAGAAACTGTTTTATAAAACAAATACAACTTACCCTGTTAATTTTTAATAGTGAAACCACTATTTTGATGAAGCTACAATGGAACCTATTCATATAACAAGTCAAGAGTGTATCCTCAGCTATAGGTATAAAAGTGATGAATTTTGTGATTGAAATTCATTTAAAGGGTGTCGAATATAGTACCCAAAATTTTGTTGAAATACATTTTTTCAAATAAATTTAATTTTTTTATAATTTGTGTTACATGAAACATTGAGTGTAGTTTGTGTTACATGAAACACTGAGTGTAACTTGTGATACACGCTACACTGAGTTTAAAAGAAACATAATATAATATTAAAAAATCATTATTTAATATAATAGTTATCACAGAGCCATTTGAATATAGATTGTTAAAAAGACTAACTAAATAATGAAAATATAATGGTATACATGTATATAAAATTAGTCTTCAGTTACCAATTTATTATAAATGAAAGTAAAAATTATTTTAAAATTAAAAAAATCATTCTGTAACGATATATTTTTATGTAAAAAAATTATTTCACCTTAATTAATTTGAAAAAATTATTTAATGTTTTAAATAATATTTATATACTATATATTCGATCAAATATTTAATATTCATCTTATTTGTTTTTGATACAAGAGTTTAGAATTAATCAAATTTTACACATTAAAATATATTTTTCTAAAAAAATAGTTTTGTGGTATTTTTAAGAATTTTTTTTAAAATTCTAGAAAATTTATTAAAAATATCATTTGATTTTGTAAATCGTAATTTTAAAATTATTTTTGAGTGGTTTTTTCATAATTATCGGAAAAAATTATGTTCTTATGAATAGTGAAAAATAACGGATTTTAATTGAAAAAATTCATTTTATTTAAATTATATAAAAAATATAAATTATATTTCAAATTTGTTTTAAATTAAAATTAATTAAATTATATATTAATTAATATAATTTATTTCATCAGATTCATTTTCTCATTGAATATTTTTATAAAAAACTTATATAATTTTGAGCAATTTCTTTTTGAAAACTCAGTTTCTCATAAAATCTATGTGATTAAATTTAAATGATATTTCCCTAATTTTGTGAATGTGATATGGATAAATGGATTCCATATTTTCATTCATAAAAATTTATATTATATAAAAATTTCGACTTAATTTTAAACAAAATAAGTATTTAAATAGTAATTTTTTATCACGGTTAAAATAAAAATGGGGTTACCGGGGCTAAACTAAATAAAATAATGATTAAAATGACCAAAACATTGTCATAAATATATTATATAGACATATTTATAACCTATTAATTATAATTATCTATAATAATTCATTTTTACACTTAGTTTATGGGGAAATTGTGGATACACCTTTTTCTTTTCATAAAACTATAATTGTGCCACCGACCTCACTTATAAATGGAAACCTCAAACCCTCTCCACTTCACATATTAAAAAAAGTTGGATTAGAAAATTATATCCAAATTCATTTAGAAAATTACATCATATATTGATATAATACTTTTTTTTCATAAATCCAATCTTGGAAGGATTTTGGTAAAAACCAAAGGAGGTTACTTGAAGAAAATGAAACGTTCTTCAACGAGATTTTTTATATTATTTACTCTTCCACATCCTAAATTTATTATTAAAACATGATGATATGAAAACATATTAATATTCCATATTTTGATATGATATCAAGTTTTTTTCATGACCTGCAATAATCTTCACTCCCATCAAATGAGTTACAAAATCATCATTTGTGTGTATGTTGGACTACCTCCTCGTGAACTAATGCAATTATTTTTATCGTTACCACCCCCTCATAGTTGTGTATGACGATGGATATATATATATATATATATTATATTTATAAAATAATATAAATATTGATTATTTATATCATATATTCCTCTTTAATTTTCATTTCGTAGGGGATACGATAACGTCGCTCGTGTGTACATTGAACTACCGCCTCGTGAGGCAATAAGATCCATTTTTCACTAGCACATTATATTGAAGATATGAAGGATAAATTAATTGAATACATATGTTATTTTAATGAATCAAATATGATATATATTACATATTTTCATTATAAAAATATAATATATCAATTTTTATTACCTTTTCAGTCACTAAAAGATGATATCAATGTTTATGTTTGTGTGGACTACAGCCTTCACAAAGCAATGTGACTCTATATTTTCATCAAAAAACCACGTGGATGATATGTGTAGGTATATATAACAAAATAATATGTTATTTTTTATATTATTATCTTTCTGTATGTAAAAAATATTACTTTCCACTTTCCATAATGATTGTTGAAAAATGTAAACATTACTTATTCTATGTATGGCCTACCATCTCCTTGATCGTAGCATACTTCATTTCTCAAAACCTTATTATCGAATTGGTCATAAAAGTATTGTTAATTTATAAATATTATTATTATCTCTTTGTTATTATTCTAGATTAGGTGGAACTATGCTCAAATTAAGATGACCAAAAGTAAAAAATCAAAACATATCTGAAAGACAAAGAAATTATTACCTGAAACGTGATTCTATCAAGTGTTTTGTAATAGATGTGTAATAAATGGTAATAATTAAATCATATATGGTATAATATATATAATTATTTTTTTATATAATATATATAATAAAATTATATTAATTATACATGAGGTTTGAATGAGTTTAAAGGAAATCGAGACATAAGGTTAGGGATTTCTAGTCTAACTTTTATTTTTGAGAGATATATGAAGATTCAATACTCATTTATTTTCATTGTTCTATATACATACCATTTGAAATGTTATATAATTAATATCATTCTTTTAATAATATTTTATCTTTAATTTTCTATTATTATCTATTGTGGATTTTGATTCAAAATAGTACAAAAGAAGTAATTTATTTTGGTATGACTTTTTTCCTTCTATGATACACATTCCATATTAACCATAAATATCATTTATGTGGTATATATATTTATGAATAATTTATTTTATTATTTTAATCATTAAATTTTTTTTTACATATCCATTTTATTATCTCTCTTTCATGGGGTTTACATTTATAACATTTACAAAGCGGTAGGGTATATTTGTCTCAAATTAACTTCTTTTATACATATGATATGTTGTAAACCTATATTTTTTTTTGAGGTGTATATAAAGTCCCATTTAAATTTAATATCATTTATTTATTTATTATCCAGATATTCTATGTTCAACTTAATGTTATTATTTTATTGGCTATTTTGATTTAATGTTACCAAATTGGTTAGTGTTTAATGATACAATATCAAAATATGTCAAATTTGTTAATGATTATGCTTCTAGTGATAAACTAAAATGATATATCTCTCATTATACTCGTTTATTTAGTTCTCCTATGTTTATGTAATGACAATACTTGATTTCTATTCTTGTTAATCTCCTTATGAAGTCAAGTGTTAAAAAGAATGTTTTTAGGAAAAATATTCTTTATTTACATCTTTAGTTGAAAACTTGTTGTTCTTAAAAAACAAGGTTTTCTAAATATGTTTTAAAAATATTTTCTCAAAATTTATTTAATGAAATGTATTTTTAACCATGCATTATATTTTACAAAAAAAGAATCTTCATGTCATTTTCCTAGTAATGCCTATTTGGATTTTATCGTAAATGAGAAAGGAATAATTATTTTTATATGTATATAATGAACAATATTTTTTACCCTCATCCTAATTTTTTTAAATTCATTTATAAATTTTCAAGTTTATTTTCAATGAATATGATTTCCATTTTTTTATTTTTTTTAAAAAGTGGCTGTTAAAGAAAAAATATTTTGCTAATGAAATATTTAAAGTGAGATTTCAATATCATTATCCATCTATGATTATATCCATTGATGTAAATTATTATTTTTATGGGATATTAACAAAGTTAACATTAATATTATTTCTCTAAGTGGTTTATCATGACATGATTTTACGGAACCCATTTCTTTTCCATGGGTTATACCATTATAAAATTCTTATGAAACCAATTTCTATTTACATGGGTTATGTTATGATAAAATGATTCAATGATTATGAAACTATACTATTTTTCATATCTTATGTTATAATAAATTTTTTTTGAAACCCATTTCATCTCTTGGGTTATGATACAGTGAATATTTTATGATCTTTTGGCACATATATGTATTATAATCATTATGTGATGGGTGGGACCTACATCTCCCTCCAATGAATTTTATAAAGATTGATAACTTAAGGAGTAAATATGTTTTTTATGAAGATAATTACAAGTTAACCGTGTTATTCATGGACCTGATTACATGTTTACAATGTTTTGTGTGAACCTGAATACATGTTTAAAATGTTATGTGTGAACCAGATTACATGTTCACATTGTTATAGGTGGACATGTCTTTCATGTTCATAATATTATGCATGAAACTAAATGCACATATATATGTTTATGAGATGACCTGATTTCATGTCCTTAAATTATTGCGTGAAATTGAAATTATTTATATATGTTCAAAATGTTATTAGATGATGTGAATTCCACAATAATTTTTTTATTCCAATGTTATCGTTCAGGGATCTTGTTATTTGATTCCCTTCAGATTCATGTATTATAAACTTCCAATCTTTATTCCATGACTAAATGTAAAGATCTTTGGTATGTAGGTATGTTTTTCAAATATTACTCTAATGTTCCCATATAATTATGTTCATTTAATTCATATGTATCTTCCTTGGTTTCCCATAATAAGCATCTAAGGTCACCATTTTTTATGTTTCTCATCCATGGGTTATGATGAACAGTTCTAACTAGGGAATATTTTAAAAGAGAACTATTGGGGGATTTTTATAGGATATGTTGAATATTTTTCACCATTTAGAAGATTGTGTACATAATATTCAAAGATACTAAACTATTATGGTCCACAAGTGTTTTTTTTATAATGTAATTAAAATTCGTCAATAAATATTTAATATCTATGAATGATAATCTAGGTTCCCAAAATAAAATATAAAATTGAGATATTTTTATAGAATGTGTTGGTATATTTTAGGTTTGTTTCATACATGATGTTTGGTATAAAAGTATGAGAGTTAAGTCAAATATGACATTGATAAGTTGACGATGAAGCTGAGAGTGTCATGAACCTACCCACCAGGGCATGTATGGATGATGATAAGTTGAGCGTGACTTCCCAATTCTTGCGTCCAAAAGTCCAGGAGCTGGAAACCATTGATGAGCTGGAATAATGCACACATGGGAGGCCATAGCCTATGAAACAAGTATACACACACATATCTCATAGATCATACAATACTGAAATGTAAAATAAAATCGATGCCAAATGAATTCATACATCTATATCTCACAATCCGAGTACATAAAATTTATGGAAAGCAATAAGGTCCAAATACAAGTCCAAAAAAATGTAAAGAAGTCTAACCACATATTAATAGTGGACTATAGTCACATGTGATTACTGGTGTGAACAATGATTTATCTATCAAAAATCTATGATCATTCTTCTCATGGTCCACTGAGAAATTCGTTGAATGAATGATCATCTTTATAAGACACTACATGTGTCAGAAGGTCCCATATATGATTGAGTATAACAATACCTAGTACAACACCCCCAAATCCCTAAACATAAAGCATTAAGAGTTGTTAGATCATCATAGGATACTTTATTCACAACATATGTCATAAAATAACAAATTTAAATATACTCATAGTCAATACTAAGTCCCTAGGTAAAGTCACAATTACATTGGCAGCCAAAAATTCTGCTTGACAGTCTGTAACCACAATAATTAAGAGTAACTGAATCTGGAAGTATGATAGTACTAATGGTTTTCTTCTGAGATATCATTATCATTAGGACATTCCATAAGGATTTACATGATGGAAGTATAAAGATATCAGTAAATATATGAGGATCATGCCCAAGGCCATGGGGTAATCCCGACTAACCAAATATGGATTAACCCAATAAGCAACAGATCAACACCCATGTATAGTTCATCATGATGATTAAAAGAACACCAAATACTAAAAAAATGATATATGATCTCATTATATCCATTTGGAGATATTACTACAACTCAATATGAAACTAACACCATAGAAAGGATAACAATCTATTTTACAAGATTTAATGTCATACTATACCATCACTGGGATGGATTGAGGGAACACAACCTTCAAAAAACTAGTCCATGCTGAGGGGAACACGGTATCCAATTTATCTTTAATAATTTAAATGATATTAAATTTACATACATGATTTGTCCCTTCAACACTAGTTATATCATTGTATCATATACCTTGATCTATCCGTGCCCATGTACACCTAACTATGTCTATGTACCGGGATGTGTTTTTATACTAGGCCATGTATGAGTACCTTGCTTAGCCCATGTACTCTAGCCATTTTTTGTACCTAGTCATTCCCAAGTCCGTGTATCCTCTATGATACACACTGAGCCTCTATGTAAGGATCACATGGAATGTGACACATGTCACAAGACTTGTGATACTTTACTTCTTGCAGAAACCCAAATGTTGTAGCTTGGTCCCTACACAACCTTAATTCATGTATTTCATGATGTGTATATATGGATTTTCCAGAGAAAATAAAATTTTATCATGCATCATCGACCCATCATCCAACCTTTGATATGTCCATGAATCATTTCTGTAAATAAGTATTCGATCTAGCTAATCCATTCCATCACCGATCACCAGAATCTAGCCATATGATTTGCATGGGTAACTATCAATCTAATCTCTCATCACACCATTTCAAAAACTGCATGGAGAACTCATATATGGCCCCAATACCTTACGATGGCCTAATCACATCATTACAATCTTGTATCTATAAAATCAACATTGTACACCTTGAAATAGGTTTTCAATGATAGATTATAGAGTATTTGGTGAACCACCATCCAAAATGAATACCTATGATGAACGAATGAAGAACAAGGGTAGAAATGTATGTAACAAAAACCTGAAAAATTTAACTCAACTGATGTTCATTTCAACTTCAATTAATTACCATTATAATGATGAATGAATAGATACAAATCAAAAAATACGATAAATCTTACAATTCCCAAAATAACAATCTCATACACGCAATATGATCAATCCATGAATCAATATATAGGTTTATTGATTCACATAAACCATAGGATATGAAAATGGAGATAAGTCCACATAAAACTGATTCTTACCCAGACATTTCTCAATCATTAATGAAGAGAGTTTTTGGGTCATTTTCATTGATAAGATCATCTTGTTCTCCTGGTACAATAATCACCAATTATTGATCTATCGATGCTCTTCCACGGAAGGTCCTCCACCAACCCCTCCCTCAAATTACAAGGTTATGAGGCTAAACCTAAAATTTTATTACAACTAGGTTTAAATAGAACATTATTTGGTCACAAAATTATCCTAAGTAAAAATTATTTTATTAATTAATTTATTTTGTATTTACAGCCGTAATGTATTTTTCCCAACCTCTTGATCTCGACAAAAATTATGTTTTACCTAGGGTAAACCCCAAACTCTGAAATTAACAGTGGTTTTAGATTCCTAATTCAAGACTCCATTTAGGAGTTATTCATCTTTTTAAGGAAAACATATTTCACATGATTTTAATATATATAATATTTCTCAAATTTTAATTTTGGGCTCAGTATTTCTTAGAATCATGTGGTGTCTCATCATCTAGAATCGAGAATATTACTTGATATATTTAATAGGTTTGCATGGAAAAAATTAAGAAATTAAATTCTCTTCATATTAGAGGGTTTTTTACTATAAAATAAAAGAGGGAATACTATAAATAATGTTGGTACTGAGCCTACATATGGGTTTCCCTCTCCCAGGTGTTCTTCCGAAGATTATCATGCTACCACAAGACACACGCTAAAGGAATTACTCACCCATGGAGGGTCTTCTTATACCTATCCTTGATCTCCACCGAGTGCTATGTAAAGGTAAATACATCCTTGTTCTCTATATCCTCCCTGGTTGAGAAAATTGGCTGTTCATTCACATATATCTTCAATTATAACACATGGAATACATCGACAACATAGTCTAACTTTGGAAAAAGAGCCAAGCGGTACACCACCTCTCTTACTCAACATAGTATCTGGAACAGGCCAACTCATATTGGAGACTACCTTACTCCCAATCCCACTCTAAATAATCCATATTAAAGAGATACATTTAGTTTACATTTTCACCCTCATCAAACTCTTAAATCCATCATTTTTTGTTTCCATTGGACTTCAGATGGATCTATGGAGTCCTCATCCACTATAGGATGATCTGAACCTTCTATATCATAGATCACACCATCTTTGGGCCCAAGACTTCTGAATTACCAATATCATTCAAAAAAATAGTGGTGAGTTGTAGATCCTCCCACAAAATGAATAGAATAGCTCCACACTGATGATGGAATGGCAGCTGTTATTGTATGAAAAATCCACTAAGGGTATATAATACTCCCAACAACAGCCAATATATAGCATGAAAATCCATATAATGTTTTCCAAATCATGAATGGTCTACTCAATCTAGAATTTATCCTAGGGGTGAGAATTCATGCTAAAAAATAACTGAGTCCCAATGTCCCCCCTATAATCCTCTCAATAATAATGACACGAATTGGGAATCAAGATCTGAACTGATCATTGAGGGAATATGTGTAGTATGTGTATCTCATACAAATAAAGGCACATCAAGTTCTTTACTCAACTCTATGTATTAATAGATAGGATGTGGGATAAATTGATGAATCAGTCACAGATAACTGAGTTAAAATTCTTTCCTTTTGACATATGTGTTAACCCCATAACAAATTCCATTGATATTTCATCATAATTTCACTCTGGACTCTAATAGGGTGTAACTAAACCTGATGAAACCTGGTGCTCATCCTTCACCTGTAGACAAGTGAGGCATTGAGAGACAAGGTCCACTACACCCTTATTTATTTCCGGCCAACAAAACTGACATAAGATGTCCTGATACATATTTTTTAGACAAAAAAATACATCCAAATGTGATATATGAAACTCCCTCATCACATACTCTTATAATTTCACGATTCCATTCATCCATCCTCCCAAAGGGATAACATGATCCACACTTTAGAGAATCCATCAGGAGCACATCTAGTAGATACTTGAGTATGTATGTTCTCACATGTGGTAAATCTTTAATGAGATTCCCTAAAATGATAAAAATTATTGTGGGTAACATCCATTTATTGAAGATATGACATATAATCATTTTCTATTTAGGAAAATGAAATAAGGATAACTGATCTAACTATTCAATAAATAATTGAGAACAAGATATCATTTCAAGAGGATTTACCACTGCATTTGTCTTCTTATGAGTATAGACAATCCCAAAGTCATAGTACTGGAGGAACTCTAGCCATCACCTCTATCTCATGTTAATATACTTTTGAGAGAATATATACTTAAGACTCTTGATGTCAGAGTAGATGATAAACCACTCACCCATATGGAATTGTCACCACATATATAGGAATAAGGCAACAACTACCAACCCAAGATCATAGGTCACAAAGATATGCTCATATGTCCTCAACAGTCGAGACCCATTGGGAATCACAACCTATCTTTTCATCATCACATAACCAAGTAGGGTCCCTAAAGCATCATACAATACTACCTCCTCTACACCCTCCTTCAAAAATATTAATATTAAGAAACTATTCTATCTCTAACTCAACTCTTGAAAAGCATTCTGGAACATTTTCTCCCTCATTAAAGGCTTCCGATTCTAGTTCATTGTATTTAATGGAGTTGATATGATAGGGAAATTAGACAAAAATATCATGTAGTATCCTACAATACCATGGATTTTCTATACATCTATCACACTCTTGGGATGCTCCAAAGATTACATTGACTAGACCTTTTTTGGTTCAATGGATACACCATTAGATGATATAAACAAGCCATATAATGTGGACATCCTCAATCAAAAACGGACACTCTAATATCTTCCTATAAATCTAGTGTTCTCAGACTGTGTCTGGAACCACCCCAAGTGTCTTTAATGATCCCACATGGAATCTAAGTGCATGAGCATATTTTTGATGAAGGCCCCCACAAACCAGTCTAATAGAGGCTGCAATATCTAGTTCATGAGTTGCATGAGCACTATTGGGGAATTTTTCACTATAAAGGGTATCAAAAAGAACATATAGTGAGTGTAGAATCATCTGAATGTCATCTTATGTACACCCTAAAAATATACTCACATCTAGTAATAGTTTGATATAAGGACAATCTTCAAAAACCATCTCATCCCAATCAACTTATCAAAGAGGCCATATATCCTCCATAGTGGAATATTATTATTCATGGTCACTTATTTTTGGCACCAATAATCCATTCATAACCATAGGAACACGTCTATCATCTTGGAAAACAAAACTTGGGATGGCCCAGGAAGAACATTGGATTTCACAATGATATTCCTCTACATGTCCTCCAATATAACCCTGAGTTTTAAATTCTCTACATGATCCATATGATATAAAGGCGTACATATAGGGGTCATCCTTTGGTGTAATTAAATGAAAACAATACATCTCTTGATGGGGATATAATCCATCCACATTATTATGAAAGATGTCTTCATAGTCAAGCACTACAAAATGAAACTAATTTCCCAAAGGATATTCTCCTCCAAGATTCCATCTTTCCAAATTGTGAGTAATCAGCAACACCGGCCTATGAACGAGTCCATCATATTCCATATAAGGATTTTTTCTATGATGAAAAACCACATCCCATCAACATGGACACACTGCATCCTCCACCTAAAATAGCTAATATATGAATGAATAGTGTAAATACATTAAATGCCTAAGATGACATCATTGGTTCTCAATGTTTCCATAATGATATCCATTTAACAATAGTATTCTCCATGAATTAGATCATACTATTAGAAAATTTTGTGATCACTAAGTAAACTCTGGTAGAACCCTTCAAGTGTAAGGGTCGATCCAATGGATCAACCAGAACCTCCAGGTCTTGAACTATGTTTGTATAAATAAAGGAGTGGTTTACACCTATTTTTATCAAAATTTAATCTATGGTATTTAAGACATATATATTACCTGTAATAATCCCTATATCCTCTGTATAATAGGCCGATATGGCCAGCAGGTATCATTTTCCCCTTCTAGAATCTCTATATGACTTACAAGGACTACCAAGGGGTGGTGGTGGTGTAATTTCAAACCCTTTTCCACCTCTCATTGCTCTCCCTTCTCCACTTCTACATCCTCCATCCTGTGGACCTCCATACACGTGCCTTTGCCTCTACCTAGGAGGCCCATCAATGTCTCTCTATCATCCTTAAAACGGGTCAAGAGATCCCAAGTGATATTTCCACTGTCATCATAAGAGTATAACTACCTCTCCCTAGGATAACTAAAAACATCATAAGATCCCTAAACCATAGATGTTTAGCCCAAAAAATTCCTTCTGAAATGTTACATGTGTATGAATCCATCTATCCACTAGCGGATTACAGCTGCCGAGGCCTGATCCCCTATGTACCCACTGTCGGCACCAACTACCCATGTGCTTTCGGCTTAAAATCTCTATATTACCCAGGAATTCTCTAAAAACCTATTATAAATAGGAATTCATATAGGTATCACACATGTACAAATATCTTTGTGTAGGCTTCTCTAAATGTTTTACACCAAAAATAATGGATCCTTAACAATATACATCGAGTATCCTGAGAGGTCTATAAACCTCAAAGAATACTCATCAAAAGTCTTGATGTCATGTTGTAGCTGTAAAATCTTATAGATGTTCTTTTATCACAACGTAGATGGACATTACACATCCCAAAATAGATGATTAGCCTCTTTCCATGAAATAGTAACCTCACCATTTGATAGAACCACAAAGTTCCACTAATTTTCTAAATAACCATGGAGAAGTATTACTTCCTGGAAAGCCATCTAGTCTACAAGTTTCCAAATTAAATGAAAGACTCATAGTTCCTACTCATGGAAATCCTTAGATTCCTAGGGGTTAGGATCACCACTATACATGAGGGGTTACTTTTTCAAAAACTCTTGAAGCTCACTCATCCTGAACACCTAATATATTGGTACTATGGGTAACATCTTCTTCTCAAAGGGTGAAGGAATTACTAGAAAATCACTATGAGGAACTACCTCTTGATGCAATGCCTTTGTCATTACACCATCACTGAGGGGGTCATCCTTACTATACTACTACTAAATCCAAGATGATAATAATTATGTAGTCATCAAAAAATAGAAATGATATATCACAATCAATGAGAATATCAACGGAGATGATTCAAGAAGGACATGGAAAGCAAGACTATTTTTATATGATTCACATACCCATGGATTCCCTATAACCAACATCTAAATGTACCAATTCACATTGTAGGTGATCTGTGTCTTACTGTATAGATAATTCAGCCACCACATTAATGTTAGTGTTCTTGGCCTAAAATCTAGAATCTAAATACTTAATATTGTTTCCATAAAATCCATGAAACATATCACAGGTAGAAAACATCAAAGTTTAGTCAAATGATAGAACACTCCTATAATACCACTCTATCATGATCAAACCCAACGGGGCCCCCTAGCCAGTGGTAAGATGAGTCTGAAAACCTCACGATCAGGTCAAACATGTCACGGGATGGAGACCAGTGTTGGGTACGAATAACACCCACATGGGAGGACTTATCCTAGGGTACCTATCTACGCAGATATCTCCATTCCCAAAAATACCAAAAACCAAAATAAAACAAATACCAAATTCATGAAAACATCTAAACACACAATCAGAGTTGAAAATAATACTTGGAAACAATAAGTACCAATTACATTCAGACCAAAAACTATAATGAATTTCAACCTGATAGAAAGAGTGGAATGTAAAAAAATGTGAATCTTGGTATAAACCATAGTATTTGTAGACCTAGTCTTGTCCCTATATACTATAGTTCCACCAGGAACCTCATTAAATAGAACATCATGTGTATAATACATGACACATGTGGTAGAGGCCATGCCTGGGTGACTATAATAATACCCAATAGGATACCATGAAATCACTAAGAATAAAGGATCAATGTTAGTCACCACATCATGGTATATTTCAGTCATAAAAAGATACATACAATAAAACAACCACATATACTCATAGTGGATACTAAGTCTCCAGATAAGGTCACAACCACATTTCCAACCAAAGAATCTTCTTAGGAGTCTGTATCCACACTCACCTTAGAGAAATCACTTTATAATTCTAATATTAATGAATGATTCCATCGAATATGTCATGTTCATCAAGTATCACCACATGGGATTACACACTGGATATCTAAAGTGATTGATACACTAATGGGGATCAAACCCAAGGACATGTTGAAATAAGGACTAACAATATCTAGATTAGCCCTATAAGTAGAGTATAAATGCTCATGTGCATTTCATATCACAAATTTTGAGAACCCTTCCTAGGGAAAACGATTATATAGGATCTCATTCCAACATTTGGGAAATATACCTATAACTATATTTTAAAATAATTTCAAAGAGAGGATCGAAGTCCTTTTTTCAATATGTAATTCCATATAATAACCTAACATGGATGGATAGAGGGAACACACCCTTAATGAAATGAGTCTGTGCTAAGTGTAATAAGGTATCAAATTCATCTTTGAAGATGAATATAGTGTGTCTGTTCGGCACTGGTTATACCCACGTATCAAAACTAAAGCTAATGTCCATGACTATGTACACTGAGTTGCATCCATGTATTAGGCCACATTAAGTTATCTGAATAAAAACATGTACATTGGTTATGTTTTATAGATGTACATTCCCATGTCCATGTATTCTTTGATATACATACTGAGACAACAGTTATAGGTCAGAGAGTTTGTGATACATGTCATAGGGCATGTAATACATTACTTCTCAATGAAACCCTAACATCTTAGACATGGGTCCATGTGGTGTTTATCCATGGATTAAAAACCATGAATATATTTATTTTCCAAAAACAATGGTTTTTCTTCACTTTTCATAGTCAACTCCTCTAGTATCTGATCAAGAAGGAAATCATTACATTAAATAAAAAAGTTCTTTATCCAAGTGGTTTTATCCCTTCTCATTAGAATCCAACCATCTGATTCACACAAGAAACCATTTGTCACATCTCCAATCACCACATGTCAAAACCCATATGAATAACTATAATATGATCTCAATCCTTTATCATAGCTCAATAAAATTATAAATTTGAAATCAATTCTGTGGTATCAGTCTGATTCACCAACAAAAGAGTTCACAACTATTCATTGTAGGGTATATGTTGATCCACTGGACAAAATGAATGACATCGATAAAAATGAAGAATAGGGGAATAAATTAAAGATAAAAATACATGAGAAATGGACTTCCTCTGATGTTTGTTTCAGCCTTTATTTATTTCCATTATAATGAATAATGTATTGACATAAATCAAACAACAATACAATTCCCCCAATTCCTCGTATAATATTCATATACCTTGAATATGATTGAAATGTGAATAAATATTGTAGTTTATTTTTTTTGTTTATAATAGCATGGGAAAATAAGGAAAATTAACATAAAAAAGAAATACTACCCTAAGATGAATTTATTATTGATGAAGAATGGTTCTAGGATGTTTTCTTTGATGACATCCACATGTTCAGTTGTTATAATGATCACAAAATCTCTACCCATCGATGGTCGTCCACAGAATCTCCACCATCGTATCCTCCATAAAATTAAAAGGTTACGAGGGAAAAAATAAAAGTTTAGTTATAATCTACTTTATATATAAGTTTATTAGGTATTTTCATCATCTGATGTAAAAAAATAGACATTTCATTCCTTATTTATTATTTATGCATGGGAATTTTTTTTCAAAAACTCTCGATGCCAACAAAAATTACATCATGCATGTTGTTAAAACCATTATATATACTCAAAAAGGTCTCATATTTACAATCCAAAACTCCCTTTAGGTGTTATTATAATTTTTCAGGAAGACTTTTCACTAGTTATATTAATATATTTAATATTAGTCAAATATCAATTCTCAGATCATCAGGACATGGAATCTTGCATCACCTTAGTTCCTAACTCGAAAAATACTACTAAATGTATCTCAAATCATTGCATGGAAAAAATGACACATTATAGAGAGAAAAAAACATGAATCTATCAAAAATTAAAAATATTGAGGAAGAAAAAACAGTCAAACCACAATGTTTTATAAGTCATTTGAGTTGAAAAGATGTGAGAGTCTAACCTGTAGTTTCTAGAATATAATTTGAGTCCCCTAAGTAATTGTTAAATAAATCTGCTATAATGTCTTGTGTTTTCTGTGTATTATTTTTTTAAATTATTATATGGAATTATTTCGAGACCGGGCACAAAAACGGAACATCATTCTGAGGCTCGGTGAGCCCGGAACAGTGGTTTTCACTTTTTATGTTAAGTGAGTCCTCACTTGTGCGCGGTTGTGGCAATTTCCAAATGGATGCCCGGATAAACAATCTGAGGGCACCGTTGCGTCCGGGACAATGACTTTACTTAAGAATGAGTCTAACCTCGACCGACGCAGGTCGAGGGAAAAAGTTTATTTTCGGACGTTTTTAGTAAAATAAAAATAAAATAAATTGCTAAATGTTTATTTTATTTTATGGAAACATCCACTACAACGCAGCGAAGGGACATCTATTTCCTTATTTAATGAAACATCATAATGAGTCATGAATGGCAAGATGGATTCATTAATACTGCAGCTTATATTAAATTAAAATCTGGTTTCCCTTTTTAATGGGTTATGCGATTGGTGGTCGTTGACAAACTTTTGGGAGAAATCGCTGGAGGATCCACGGAGCGCTGGAGCGAACGATCAACAGAAAATGATGATGGATCAAAGTAGAGTATCGTTGCACTAACAACGGTGAAGGATCTCGATGACGGCGACAGCGTGACACCTTCTTCAGCGATCGTTCCCAGTTGAGGTAGGTGTTTGTTATTTAATTTCCTATTTCTATGTTCTTGATTTAAAACAACGAATGATGATAAACCACGAACAAGTTGATCCGTGGATTCATACGTTCTTGTGGGAGGGATATTTCATTGGGATGATCTCGGGGATTTGATCCACTTTTTGTTTTATTGTTTGATCTAGCTCCGTTTAATCCAAATGACAGGAGCGGATCAACGCCGTGACGAACGAGGGTGGAGGTTCATTCCTCATGTTGTTTTATTGGATTTATTTCCCCCTTTTTCTTTTCTCATGCGTTCTTCGTGTTCTTTGTGGGGTGACGAACCATGGATAGTTGCACATCCGTTCTACGATGAAACCATCCCAAATAGAAGGTTCGACACCGCAATGACCTTGCAGAGGTGCGAATACAATGAAAGACAACGAATCAGAACGAATCGGGAAGGACCGTTCTTCGAGCGTTCTTCGTGAGGGAAGATCAAAACATGGTTTCAGAGATAATCGGAGGCCTAAAAACACCAGAAGAGGCCTCGTGGTGTTGGGGAGATCAAAACTTGAAGGTTTTGTGGTGATCAGATGGCTGGATCAACGATCAGAGTAGCTCGAGAGGCGCGTTGGCGAAGAGCGTTGTTTCTGAAAATTTCTAGAATACACAGTGTGTACTTCCAAAAAACACGCCGTGTAGTACTGATGGAGGCAGCTGGGGTTCAGGGGTCAGAGAAGAATCACATGGCGTGTGACCCTGGTCACACGGTGTGTTAGACTTTCCCCGAAGCTCGGTGTGTATTTTGGGAAATACACGGACCCGGGATGATCAACACGGCTTCAGGAGACACGGTGTGTACAACATGGCCGAGGTGGCTACGCGGAACTCGGCGTGAATCCAGGGGGTACACGGACACGGGTTTTAGTACATGGGTTGGTGACTGTGTATGACCCCATGGTCAGTGACATGGTCCAACCCCAGTCACTCGGACACGGCGTGTACATCATACTAAACACCGTGTACTCGGTTTTTTCTACACTACCAGCCTTACGACATGGGCCGTTGTACACGGGAAGTACCCGAGGTCAAACAACACGGTGTGTAACTTTCTACATGACTTGTACTTTTTGGAAAACAACATGATCCTCTTGTTCACCATATCTTGGACATCTTACTTTTGGGTTAGTGCCCCTTCTTCTCATTCCCCTAAAGGCCAGGCATCATTTTCTCACACATGAGTATGATCCCTTCAGCAGGACTTTCTGTGATAGAGTCAGGCATCCATCCGATAGGCCCAGATCAAGATCCTCTATCCATTCCTGACCCTAGGTAGAGTCAGGCATTGACATGACCAACTCTACCGGGCATTGATCCTCTACCTAGATGGTGTATCACCTAACTATTGAATCCGGATGGGTCGCAGTATCCGTCATGGCCCTAGTAGTGATCCTCATCTGTGTAAAGTGATCTTTCCCAGTGAGGAGTGTGTCTCCCATAATGAGTGCTTCTATCTATCCAAAATCTTTCCACTCAGGAGTGTGTCTCCCGTAATGAGTTTGACTACCTCTCGTGATGGTTCCTGATGAACAGTACTTCTCAGATGGACGTCATCAGAGCTATAAGACTCGTGGAGTGTGTTCTACCGGGACAAGTGCTTTTCGGAATCTTCGAACTGAATCCCTAACAAGGGTATCTAGTTGTGCGACTTGTCTGTAGACTATGGGACTGGGTTTTTAGTATATCTGGTTTGTTCTATATGTTCTGTAGACATACACTGTGCATAGCTGACTGTACCTTTACTTTGTGTACTGTTTTGCGGTTTTCGGGGTCCTCTACAGAGTATTGTTATACTCACCCCTATGCGGGCTTTGCCTGCACATCTGGTGTCTTGTGCAGATGAGCATCCTTTTGATAGAGTCCAGGACAGACCAGGACAGGACCGAGATTTCTGTGTTCTCTACTGACCAAGGCGTTCCTACAGCTACGAGCATTTTTCCCAGTACCTTTTGTGTTTACATGTTGGACTTTGTAGTTTTTAGACTCTTGTTTTTGGTGGGGTTGTATTCTGGCCCAGTTTACATTTTAATAATATTCCTTTCTTATTACTCTGTTGGTTGGTTTTAGTTTTATGCATGCATTCTTTATCCTTAGTGGATTTTACATTTCATCATTGTGGGCTTGGAGATGTGTGCCTATGTATAGGTACATATAAAATGCCTCCCATGTTAGTAATATGCCTACACGGTGCTAGTCACAAGCCCCTGGCCTATTTCAGGCGGGCTTGGGGAGTCACGGAACGGGCCCCACTGGGACGGGTCGTGACTGAGTGGTATTAGAGGCAGGTTGGTTCTATCATAGGACCAAGAGTCTATGAGTTCGATTTGGGGTAACAGTGTTGAGTGTTTCAGGTTTGGCTTTCAGGGCAAAGACTCCAGTGTTGGTGCGA
Organism: Viscum album; assembly: GCA_963277665.1. Classification (NCBI taxonomy): domain Eukaryota; kingdom Viridiplantae; phylum Streptophyta; class Magnoliopsida; order Santalales; family Viscaceae; genus Viscum; species Viscum album. Next base: position 2,017,777,527 of record OY728126.1, read on the forward strand.
CGACTGACGTATCCATACAAAAGGACTCTGATAACATGCTTTTCGACTCGGTACACAAAAAAACGGGTTGTTGGGGAATAAAAGGTACATGCATCATATAGGAACGAGTTGTGTTTTCCATGTCCTTTGTGTCAGCTATGCAGATATACTCTTTGACCATGATTCATCTTGTTTCCTTATAGGATGCCTCCACAATGCAAACCCGCTAGGATTCAGCAGCACGATCACAAGGATGACCCCCTCAGTGGCGAGGCTTCGATATAGGGACTAGTTCTCTAGGTGTTTCCAGCAGGTGGTGCACCAGTTATGCCACCACCAGTGGAGCAGCCAATGGTACCTACAGTACCGATCGGCGAGGAGTGTAGGATTAGCGTCCTCCATGAGTTCCAGAGACAAAGACCCCTCAGGTTCCGAGAAAAGCCTGACCCTCAGGCGGCAGAGGACTGGCTTGAGGCGGTGACTAGAGTTTTCCATCTAGTGAGGACACCAGCAGACCAGATGGTGATCATAGGAGCGAGCCTTCTTCAGGGTTCGGTGGGACGATGGGGGAGTCTGACCACACAGACTCACGATGAGGAGAATCATTAATGGATGGAGTTTGAGCGACTCTTAAGGGAGTATTTCTCTTAGGTTATGCTGAGAGCTGTACACATCCAGGAGCTTCTTCAGTTCTAGCAGGGAAGTATGAGAGTAGCTGACTATTCAATGAGGTTCACCAGCCTCTCCAAGTAATTGATTGATATAGTCAGAGATCAGTACTTCAGAGCTCGAACCTTCGACCGAGGTCTACGACGAGACAGCCAAGCTAGTGTTGTGCCTCTATTTATATCTACTTATGCTGGAGTGCTCGAGTGGGCATTGGTGATCGAGATCTTCTTGGTGGAGTTGAGTAAGCCGCCGACAGTCAGCAGCATGCAGACAGGTGCAGAGACCCCGGCAGTAGGGAGCCAACATCAGGCACAGGGATATGGATGTGGGAAATGTCATAGGAGGACACAAGATAAGGGATTTATAGTCCAGGTCTCTCAGGCTGGATCCATTCAGCATAGGGATAAGTGATGATACACATGCGACAGTAGGGGACATCTCGCTAGAGATTTCCTGACCCGTCGAGTTGCTGACAGGGAAGCGGTGGACAGACCACCAAGGCAGAGGTAGAGAATGTAACAGGTAGGCCCGCTAGGCGTCGAACCTGGCAGAGGAGCAGAGAGAGATGTAGGTGGTGGAAGATGCTTCGACTTACTTCCACCACCACCACTAGGAGGTCCGAACCAGGCTCAAGGTGCTGGGGGAAAGGGGCGGGGAAAACTGCATGTGTTCGAGTCATACGACCCCGGGACTCCAGGGATGATTCGAGGTACGATCTGTGTCTTCTCTACCTTACCTGTTGTTCTTATAGACACATGTTCCAGTCATTCCTTCATAGCCACATGTCTTGCATGAAACCTTGTTATTGCAGTAGAACCGTTGACTCTATCCTTACGTTTGGAGACACCTACGGGAGGAGAATCAACGATCATGCACCTTTTCAGACTGTGTGATCTTACCATAGGAGGCGAGAGTTTTGGATGGAACCTCTTGGTGGTAGCATCGAGGCCTTACAACTTCATTCTCGGTATGGATTGGTTATCTTCGTTCCATGACCAGATTGACTGTTTTAGGCGAAGAGTGTGGTGTGTCCACCGTGATGGAATGAGGTTTCCCTTTATTGGAGAAAAGGAAACGCAGGCGGCACAGAATGGACTTATGCACAGGAGGGTGCAGCCAATCTCTCATGAGTTGGCTAGCCTTACCCTCGGAGCAGTGGATGTTATGAGTTCCCAATTCCCAGCAGTAGTGGTAGAGTATGAGGATGTCTTTCCCAAAGATGTTCCAGGATTACCTCCCCACCGGGAGATCGACTTCTGCATCAACTTACACCCTGGGACGACACCGATTTCCTCATCAGCATATCGGATGGCTCCCACAGATCTTCGCGAGCTGATGGTGCAGTTGGACTATTTGCAAAGCAAGGGTTTCGTGAGACCGAGTGTCTCACCCTGGGTGTCCCATGTCTTGTTTGCCAAGAAGGCAGATGGGGGTCTAAGGTTGTGCGTGGATTACCAGTGCCTGAACTAGGTGACAGTGAAGAACAAGTATCCACTATAGAGAATCGATGACCTCTTCGATCAGCATAGAGGGGCACAATGGTTCTCGAAGGTTGAACTTCGATCAGGCTATCACCAGCTACGAGTACGGGACAAGGATATACCGAAAATTGCTTTCAGATGCCGCTACAGTCACTATGAGTACTTGGTGATGCCTTTTGGCGTGACGAACGCCCCCATAGTGTTCATGGGATTGATGAACCTGATCTTATATCCATACATGGAACGATTTGTAGTGGTCTTCATCAATGACATCCTTTTGTACTCGGCGTCAGAGGAGGAGCACGCGAGACACTTTTGGATGGTTTTGGACATACTTTGGGATCACCATTTTAATGGGAAGCTCTCAAAGTGCCAGTTCTGGATTCAGGAGGTCCACTTTCTGGGACATGTCATCTCAGTAGATGGAGTAGCTGTGGACTTATCCATTGTGGAGGCTGTGTTAGCATGGGAGCTACCTCGGAGTGCGACAGAGGTGCGGAGCTTCCATGGGTTGGCAGGATATTACTGGAGATTCATTTCTAATTTCTATCATATATCAGCACCAATGACTGCTTTTACATGGAAGGGGAAACCCTTAATATGGAAGGAGAAGTGCCAGCAATATTTTGGACAACTGAGACAGTGATTGACGAGCGCCCCAGTCTTGAGATTGCCGGTGGAGGGTGTCAAGTATGTAGTTTTCTGCGACGCATCAGGGACTGGGCTAGGCTGTGTCTTGATGCAACGACATGTAGTGATTTATTATGGTTCATTCCAGCTTAGGCCAGATGAGTAGAACTATGTTACCCATGATCTCGAGTTGGCAGTGGTGGTCTTTGCATTGAAGATGTGGCGACACTACCTGATGGGCAAGCAGTTTATCGTCTACTCTGACCACAAGAGCCTCCGGTACATATTTTCGTAGAAAGATCTGAATTTGTGATAGAGATGATGGATTGAGTTCCTACAGGACTATGATTTCAATATCATATATATACCTAGAAAGGGGAACAAGGTGGAAGATTCCCTTAGCAGAAGGTCGCGCTCATAGCTGTTGAGTGAGGAAACATAGCAGTTAGCCGCGTTGCAGTTATCCTTCGTGGATGGAGAGGATACAGCTTACCTGCAGTCAATGGATGTCACCCCTACACTCTTACAGCGAGTTAGGGAGGCACAACTTAGGGATGTCGACTCTGTGGCTTTTCGTGCTCAGTTATCCACAAGACATGATCCTGATGGATATTCATAAGGTCGGGAGCACATACTTCTTTTCCGAGGATGCACTGTTGTACCAGTGGTGTTGCAGGAGGAGGTCCTAAAAGAGTTTTATACATCCCCTTTGGCGGTACATCCTGGGGTGGAAAAGATGTACCATGATCTCTGATGACAGTTCCGGTGGTCAGGCATGAAGAAAGAAATAGCGGAGTTCGTTTCTTGATGCCTCACATGCCAGAAGGTGAAGGTTGAGCACCAGGTTCCAGCGTGAATAGCTCACCCCTGGAAGTTCTAGAGTGGAAGTGGGATGAAATATCGATGGACTTAGTGATAGGATTACCACATACGTTCAAGGGGCATGATTCCATCTGGGTGATCATTGACCAACTCACCAAGTTGGCCCACTTCCTAGCTATTAGGGAGCAGAGTTCCATAGAGAGCATCAGACACCTCTACGTGCAGGAGATAGTTCAGCTTCATGGAATCCCCTCGACTATTGTCTCAGATCAAGATGCCCACTTCACATCCTGGTTGTGGAAGGGATTTTAGGAGGATTTTAGGAATCAGCTACGCTTGAGCACATCGTTTCATCCCAGACTGATGGTCAGATGGAGAGGACCATTCAGGTTCTGGAGGATATGTTGCGAGCTTGTATCTTGGACTTTGGTCACAGCTGGGAGGACCACCTACCACTGGTGGAGTTTGCGTACATCAACAGCTTCCACCCCACCATTGGTATGGAACCGTTTGAGTCCTTGTATGGGAGACCCTGCTGGTCAGCGCTTTGCTGGACTGACCCCAGAGAGTCAGTACTCATGGGTCCGGAGTTGGTGTGAGCTACAACAGAGAAGGTATAGATCATCCGAGAGTGGATGGAGACTGCATAGGGCTAGCAGAAGTCCTATGCTGACCGAAGACAGAGGCCTCTGGAGTTCGAAGAGTGATACCATGTCTTTCTTCGGGTCTCACCTCGACGAGGGTTACAAAGATTTGGCTGAGGTGACAAGCTATCTCCGAGGTTCATCGGATCCTTCCAGATACTGTGCAGAGTTGGAGAGGTGGCGTACCACCTAGCTCTACCTCCACAGTTTCTTCAGTTACATGATTTATTCCACGTGTCGCAGCTGAGGAGGTACGTGCACGACCCGTCGCACGTCATCGACTAGTGCGAGATGGAAATCGAGGATGGAGTGACCTTTGCAGAGTACCTGGTGGAGACCGGGGATAGGCAGGAGAGGATCCTTCATGGGCGATCAATTCCCTTGGTTCACATCTGGTGGTAGTATAGGAATCTTCAAGAGAGCACGTCGGAGAGGGAGGCCCAGATCTATGCCCAGTACCCTCATCTTTTTGGGTAGCCTTTGTTTTATCTTTTTAGGGATGTAAAGCCCCAAAGTGGGGAGAATGTAATGTCTTGTATTTTCAGTGTATTATTTTTTTAAATTATTATATGGAATTATTTCAAAACTGGGTGTGAAAATGGCACTTCATTCTGAGGCCCGATGGGTCGGGAACGGTGATTTTCACTTTTTTAAGTTAAGTGAGTCGGCACTTGTGTGCGGTTGTGGCAGTTTCCAAACGGATGCCCGAATTAAAACTCCGAGGTCACTATTGCATCATGGACAATGAATTTACTTAAGAATTAGACTAACCTCGACTGAAGCAGGTTGAGGGAAAACGTTTATTTTTGGAAGTTTTTAGTAAAATAAAAATAAAATAAATTGATAAATGTTTATATTATTTTATAGAACCATCCATTGCAGTGCAGTGACGGGACATCTGTTTCCTTATTTAATGAAGCATCATAATGACTCAATAATGGCAAGATGGAGTCATTAATACTGTAGCATATATTAAATTCCAATCATGTTTCCCTTTTTAATGGGTTAAGCGATTAGTGGTCATTGACGAACTTTTGGGAGAAATCGCTGGAGGATCCACGGAGCGCTGGAGCGAACCCTCAACGACGAACGATGTAGTATTGGAGTTGATAATCGTTGTGCCAATGACATTGAAGGATCAGGATGATGACGGCAGTGCGAAACCTTCATCTGCGATCGATCCTAGTTGAGGTAGGGGTTTTTTATCTAATTTCCTCTTTCCCCGTTCTTGATTTAAAACGACAAACGCTGATCAAACACGAACAAGTTGATCCAAGGATTCGTACGTTCTTACAGGAGGGATTTTTATTTGGGATGATCTCGGGGATTTGATACATATTTTGTTTTATTTTTTGATCCCACTCCGTTTAGGCTTACTAACGGGAGTAGATCAACGCTGTGACGAACAACGATAGAGGTTTTCTCTTCATGTTTTTTTATTGGATTTCTTTCCCCCTTTTTCTTTTATCGCGCGTTCTTCGTGTTCCTTGCAGGGCGACGAACAATGGATCGTTGCACATCCGTTCTGTGACGCAACGATCCCAAATTGATGTTTAGTCACCGCAAGGACCTTGCAGAGGTGCAATGACAATGGTGGACGATGAATTAGATTGAATCGGGAAGGACCGTTCTTCAAGCGTTCTTCACGCGGGAAGATAAAAACATGTTTTCGGAGCCAATCAGAGGCCCGAAAACTTTGGAAGTGGTTTCGTGGTGTCGGGGCGACCAAAACCTGAAGGTTTTGTGGTGATCAGATGACCGGATCGAGGATCAGAGCGGCTCAGGAGGCATTTTAGTGAAGAGCGTTGTTTCTAGAAATTTCCAGAATACACGACATGTACTTCTGAAGAACACGCCATGTAGTACTGACGGCGACGGCTAGGGTTTGGGGGTTAGAGACGAATCACACCATGTGTGACCCCGGTCACATAGCGTGTCGGACTTTCCCCGAATATCATTGTGTATTTTGGAAAATACACGGACACGGGATGATCTACATGGCTTCAGGCGACACAGCATGTACAACATGGTAGAGGCAGCTACATGGAACTCGGTGTGTATCTAGGGGGTACATGGACATGGGTTTTAGTACACGGGTTGATGACCATGCACGACCCCATGGTCAGTGACACGGGGCCAACCCCAGTCACTCGGACACAACGTGTACATTGTACTACACACCCTGTACTCAGTTTTTTCTACACGACCATCCTTACGATACGGGTCGTCGTACACGGGAAGTACCCGGGGTCAGACAACACGGCGTGTAACTTTCTACATGCCGTGTATGTTTTTGAAAACATAATGGTCCTCTTGTTCACAGTGTCTTGGACATCTTTAATTTGGTTTAGTGCCCCTTCTGCTCATTCCCCTGAGGGTCAGGAATCATTTCCTCACACAGGAGTATGATCCCTTCAACAAGACTTTTTGTGATAGAGTCAGGCATCCATCCAAGAGGGTCAAATCGAGATCCTCTATCCATTCCCGACCCTAGGTAGAGTCAGGCATCGACATGAACAACTATATAGGGTGTTTATCCTCTACCTAGATGGTGTATCAACTAACTAGTGAATCCGGATGAGTCGCGATATCCGCCATGGCCCTGGAAATGATCCTCATCTGTGTATAATGATCTTTCCCACTCAGGAGTGTGTCTCCCGTATTTATTTCTTATATCTATCGGAAATCTTCCTACTGCAGAGTGTGTCTCCCATAATGAGTGTGACTACCGATCGTGACGGTTCCTAAAGAATGGTACTTCTCAGACGGACTTCATCAGAGATGTAAGACTTGTGGAGTGTGTTCTCCCGGGACGAGTGCTTCGCGGAATCTTCGAACTGAATCCCTAATAGGGGTATGCGGTTTTGCGACATGTCTCTAGACTACAGGTCTGGGTTTTTAGTATATTTGGATTTTTCTAAATGTTTTATAGACATACACTCCACATAGATGACTGTACCTTTACTTTGTGTACTATTTTGTGGTTTTTGGGGTCCTCTACTGAGTATTGTTATTCTCACCCCTGCGCGGGCTTTGCCCGCACGTCTGTTGTCTTGTGCAGATGAGCGACCTTTTTACAGAGTCCAGGGCAGACCAGGACAAGACCGAGATTTCTGTGTTCTCTACAGGCCGAGGTGTTCCTATGGCTTAGAGCATCAATCCTAGTACCTTTTGTGTTTACAGGTTGGACTTTGCAGTTTTTAGACTCGTGTTTTTGGTGGGCTTGTATTCTAGCTGAGTTTACATTTTAGTATTCTAGCTTTCATCGTACTCTATTGGTGAGTTTAGTTTTATGCATTCATTTTTGTTCCTTAGTGGTTTTTACATTTCAGCATTGTGGGCTAGGAGATGTGTGTGTGTGTACAGGTACATAGGCAATGCCTCCCATGTTAGTAATATGCATACACGGTGCTAGTCACCAGCCCCTGGCCTATTGGAGGTGGGCTTGGGGAGTCATGGAGCGGGCCCCACTGAGACGGGTCGTGACACCTACATCCTCCTTATATCCAATGGTTTATAATTATATCAAATTCAATAGAATATCCAATTTTGAATATGATCGAATTAATAATTAGATTATTTAATAAGAATAGTTTATTTAGAAGATTTATAAGTATTTAATTGAGATAATTTTACCTACATATTTTAAAAATTCATCGATTTGAAATTGAAAATAACTCATAGGTACATTCTGATTCATGTTTGAATCATTCTAAAAATTAAAGAGAACAATTCCAATGTGAATATAGCAGAATTTTTTAATTCACTAGTTGTTGAAGTCCCATTATTTAGGAAAATGATATACTATTGTGATATAGTGGCATTGTGGAGCATATTGACAATCCAATTCATTAGTGATGATACGAGGTCAATTTTAATTTTGTTAGAGTCAGTATAAAAAATCTATAAATAGAAAAATAGTTCTTGGGGAAGAATTATCCTAGTTAAATATGATATCATTCCTATTTGTATTCTCATTATGAATTTAGCGAAACACATGTGTCTCAGACTCGACACAAACACAATTGAGACATAGTTACCCAAATCAGAGGTGGACATTATAGAATATCATTTTTTTGTTTTATTTTCATTATATCTTTCATATAGTTTATTTTTCTCAGATTTTTACAAGATAAATTTACCCTCAAAAGTGAATTGGTTTGACATAATTATTTAAAAAAACATCAGTACAATATAGAACACATGGACTCACCATCCACTCTTAGTGTGACTACACAATCTAATTGATAACTTCATGTGGTTCCAGAGGGAAGGTTTTAAATATGATTGGATATTTTTTTCTAGTTTTTTTATCCTTCAAATATGAAGTGAATATTTAATGAAATTTGTGAGTTCCCCATTAGAGATAATATAAATGCTTCAATTAGAAACATAACGAGAAGAAATATGAGTTAATTTAATGAATATATGAAATATAACTAATATAAAAAAGGATATATAGGATTAAACACTATATTAAGTTAATAAATGTGGTAATATTTTTTTCATATGGGTTGATAGTTATCTACATTAAGAATATAGTTCTGGCTATGAAATGTTTGTAAAAATTAAATGACATTTTGATTTTATTCTGAAATTATGTACTATATTGAGAATATATATTTTTATGTTTTCATATATATACCTTAGTTTATTAAGGTACTAATGGAATACAATTATTAATTAATAATATAAGACGAGATTATGAAAAAAGGCATTGGGTGAGAAGTTGCAAAAATTTAGTAGTCTTGTCAGACTTGTTGAAGTCAATGAGATGAATTGATTTTTATCCAAATAATTATTCCACATGTAACATGAAGAATTAAAAATTATATGTGAATGGAAATCCAAGATAATAAAAATTAGCAATGATAAGATCATTACACTAGAAGAATCACATAAATCTCTCATTGATGTCTAGATTTCCTACTTGGAGATCTAGGTAAAAAATTGAAGGTGCTTGAAAATTTTCTAAATTAATTGTGTAATAATAAAGAAAACCACATTTATAAGAATATTATATAATATGGAGGATGATTTAGGTTAGTTTGTTATTAGAGAAATAACCTTAAAATTTTTTTTTGAGTTGGAATTCATTGTCATAAATCTTTATGTAACAGAAGCTAGATTATCCCAAGCAGTAGAGAGAAGATGTGGTGACATGGATGTTTGAGATAATAGTGTTATTTAACAAAGTACTCATTATTTGTCAAATAAGAGCTTGAAATCATCTAATGATGCATATACTAAATTTTCTAATAGAAATGTATTCCATTCTCCAGAAACTACTATATATACATAGGTTATTTTATTTTATTATTTTTTTACATTAAATATTGGTATATATATAGATGGAGAAAATTTGAAAACATTAACCACTTCATCAAGGGATTATGTGCATAATAGTAAAAAACATTCCTCTAAAAGGTACTCAAACAATAGAGTATTTTTACTAATAAGGTTTAAAAACCTGAAAGATTTCATTATGAAAGAAGACATTAAGATTTATTTTTTTTGTTGGTGTTGTCAATAGTTTTTGAAAGTGATTAAATATTTTTTCATCGAATGTAAATCATTAGAAAAAATAAGTACTACAATAATGGGGAGAAAAGTTAATGTCAAAAGAAATAATGTCCAGTTTGAGAAATATATATAGAAGAAAGTAAGTCTGTTCACTTCAAACAAGTATGAAGGTCTTGATAATTTCTGTGAAATTTTAAATAAGTATGGTCATTGATGATAATCAATTTTGTATTATTACTTAAGATCTTAATTTAAATACCATTTAAATAAGAAGACCAATGAATTCGAGAAATATGTTAAAGGGTGATAATGATCTCATCTTTTGTGTAACCAAAAAGAGAAAATTAAATAAAACACACCCAAAAAGAATGTTGTAAATGATACTTAACCAAATATGACATGCTTCTATTATGGAATGAAATATCACATAATGGATAATTTAATACAATACATGAACCATAATAGTAAATAAAGTAACCTTGAATAAAAAATAATTTCAATCAAAAAATAAACAAAATGATTTGTTTGGTGGAAGACATTGATGAGGAATATTTGGAATTCCTTGAAATGTTTCAAAAATGATTAAATATAAGTACTCTTGATAAATATTGTGTAATTTA